>JAGPOW010001543.1:41077954-41090162 GCA_030014935.1 Caiman crocodilus
TCGTCCACTCACTGGCAGGATGGATGAGAAGACCGCCTGGGCGCCCATCTTCCTCAGCACGTCCCCCAGAGCACGGTAATCTTCCATCAGGCGATCAGGTATCTGTCCTCAGCCAAAAGTTTTGGGTTTTTTTTTTCTATCTGATTTTCCCATAACTGTTTTTATTTTACTACCTTTTTACTATGGCGATTTTGCCCTCATCTTAGATCACATTTCCTATACATGTGCCCTCTTGTTTAGAAATGTGAATTAAAATTTCCTTTTTTCCTGTAGCGTATGGATGCCACTATAAAAGAAATGACCATATAAAATGCCTGCTGTTGTGCATCTTTGTTCTTTTTTTTTTCCATTTCTAAAGTACCTAATGTTTCTTTCATGAAAAACATGGATAAATAGGATCTTTTTCTTTTTTTTTTCATTGTCTTCAGCCATCTATTCATCTATGCAGTCTCATTTATTCCTGTTTCACTAAATACCTCATTTATTGGCTTAGTAAAATATTTTGAGCCAGATCATTGGCAAATGGAAATTGGCATAGCAATATTGAACTCCACGGAACTGCTCTGATTTATATATAGTGAGATTCACTATATATAATCTGGTCCTTTGGCACTACATTTATTGAAGTGTAGATCAGTTCATCTAAGTCTTAAAATAGTTTTCTTGCTACCAGAATTAGAAATCTATTCTTTGTTCTCCACTCTGTAAATGTAACTTTCTTTCTAAATAGCTTTTCTGAGTTATTTATTGTCTCCCTGTCAGTTATTGTACCCCACTTTAGATTTTGTTTTCTATGTTGAATTGGTGCAAAAGAATGCATCTTTGATTATATATGGCTTCCAAGTCAAATTGGCTTGGGGGTAAAGATAACTTACCTTGGAAAAAAAAAGATTTGTTTTGTTGTTCAGTAGCTATTCATTAGTCCTACTGTTACTCTTAGGTGTGTTTATTAATTGTCTTTGTCATTTACTTAGTAAACCATTTTGTTTCACTTTTCCTTTATTAAATTTGTTTAGAAATAAATTATTTTTACTCCATAATAACAAATATTTTATGGTAATACATTTCCTGTCAAAAATAAATAAAAAAATGTTAATCACTTTTGCACCCTTATATAACCTCCTTCTGTATATAAATAGAAGCAGGACATATATCCTCTAGTCCCAAACTGGCAAAACTAGAATCATGTAATCCTCCATGAGAATAATTAGAAAAGCCTCAGATGCCAAGCAGGCAAGTCACTTATTCCCATTGATTCCAAGGTCAAGGAACTCCCAAAGGCTCTTTGGGACAGACACAATCATTATTATAAATGATCAAAACCAGAATTTGGTCCAGGGTAACTGGTCAAGGATTTCAAATGTATAAGAATACAGAATAAATTAATAATAAATTAAATGGGAAGAAGACCTGTGGTAAAACTCATGGACATTTGTAATGTATGTTGTAAACCTGCCACAAAAAATCTCTGGGGTATAAACAAAACAAAACAAAACAACTGAGTTTACAATACCAAAAGTTGCAGAGTCAGGATATAAGAATATGATATAAGGATATAAGGTTACAATAATATAAGGATATAAGATGCAATTTCAGGGTATAATAATTATACTGAAGACACAGGGACAACAGCATAGAAAAAGTGCATAGAACATTAAAACGAGATGTGCTTCTACTATGCTAGCCTACAAGAGAAAAATAAATCATTTAGAAATCATCATTTCAGAAATCCCTTATTTACATGATGGGCTTGGACAGGACAGGAGTGGTTGTTTGGGTATTTACATATTGTTTCTTTTGTTTGGGGATCTCAAAACCCATTAGAGGACATGTAGGTAAGTAGTAGAGATTAAATGGGGGGGGTGGGCAAAATATGTCCCATGGCATGGATCTGGTCCACCAAGCACTTTCATCCAACCCAGAAAGCCCCCCAATGAATTGCACCCTGCCATGTCCTTCTGCCCATGAGGGTGGGAGCAAAGCACCAATGTTTACACTGCCATCCCTATCAAAATACTCCATTGTGCATCACTCCCAACCTTGTGGGTGGAATGGCCCAGCCTGGCCAGCACAAAGCTTCTGGGCTGGGCTGCTGCTGCCACTGCTGCAGCCTCCAAGGACCAGTGTGGCTTTCTCAGTCTCCTGCTGGCTCTGGGCAGCAGGTAGGGAAGCCTGGGGATGTATCTGGGCATGAGATGGGGGTGCCAGCAGTGTGGACCAGCATGTGGGTGGGAGGGAGAGTGGGGGAAAGGGATGGGGACCCCCACAAACTCTACCCATGGTGTGCAGCCCTGGTAGGTGGTGGCAATACACCCCACCCCACACCCCACCCTACATACACCACACACCCTACCATGCACACATACAACCCCAAACCTCCATGCCCCACCATATACCCCTCCACAATTTACAAGCATTTATTTTTGAGTTATTATGCAATCACTTGTAGATACATTATACAAACACAAATCATGACAAAAATATCTTTCATAATTAAATTAAAATATGTTACAATAGGTGCTTGACTTTTAGTGTATGATTTGTTTGTTTTTTTTTCTGGTTCTAAGACAGCAACCCCACCCCCCAAAGGAGTATTTCTGTGGGGCAAGGGGAGGGACTTCCAGTGGCAAAGGTCAGGGCTTAGGGGTGGGACTTCTGGTCCCAAGACCAGGGGGTGGGACCTGTCAAGGGGTGGGACTACCCATGCAGCCCTTGATAGTCACCAAAGCTTGTTAAGGCACTCTCCATCCAAAATTGCCCACCCCTGGATTAAACAGTTTGTTTTAATCAAAATTTAAAGTTTACAAATTCTCAAAGCAATTTTAAAACATTTTTTTCTTTGTTATTATTTCTTCCTCGGCTGTTAGGATAAACAGGAGAACATTGTAGCATATCTTTAGACTTGACTTGGCTGGTGGTTAGTGTATAGCCAAAGAAATGACATTGGCAATCTTTCCACATGCTTTGGGGAACTTTAATTAATTTGGAAGGCATGGCAGGTTCAGGAGTCGAATCTCAGGGGGATGAGTGGGGAACAAGATAGGGTGGGTTGTGTCCCCATCAGTCACTGAAGGACAAAGTAAAAGTAAAAAGGAAAAAAAAAAGAATTTCTGAAGAAATAAAAAGGAAGTAAAATAAATGTGTTATGTTTTAATATGTTGAGATTGGAGCATGGGAGGTGAAGGGGTAGGGGGAGTTGCTAGTGCTGCTTACTGGGGTGGTTGGGAGGTGGGAGTGGTGAGATAAGGCATTTTTGGGGAAGCTATTGCTCCTGACCCAGGAAGGAAGCTCCAGCTCATAAGTATCTAGTCCAGCCTCCTACCTTGTTCCCCTCCCCCACCTCTCGAGACCAAAGCCTAAAGGTTAAAGTCCATTTCACCTTTCTGTGCCATAGTTGTCTAACTGAAAATTCTGGCACTAATACCACTGACACATTACATTTAAATCACAATTAATGCCTGAACACAGAAGGGTGAAATAGGGTTTAACCCTCAAATTTTGGTTACAGGGCCTAGTATAGCAGTCCCTAATAACTGACTAAGCTCTTTAGGCACTCTTTGGCAGCCACTGGCCTTGGAAGACCATGAAGACTGCACCTTTACTGAGTTACCAGGTACTATCACAGCTTCTTGAGTGACTGAGGAGTCCAATGCATAAGAAGTTGCAACTCTGACAAGTTGCATATATAAACTCAGTTGATATTGCACTACCATGCTGAGAACAATCTTGTCCTGTCTTCCTCTGATATCTCTTCTTTATCTCATCATTGACCCTCTTCATCTTGAAGTGGCATACGCTCTACTTCATGGTGGCTTTCCACTCAGTGGTCCAAGCTTTTAGGATCTACCAAAACAGAAATGATAGACATCAGCACATGTTCTGTATGTGGAATTTATTGTTAAATGGAATTTTAATATGCATTCTAGTTTTGTTATACATTTGTGTATGTAACACACACACATATACACACTGCAAAGTTCAAATAGTCTCTAGAAATCAAATATGTGACAACAGACCAACTCATCTATCAGAACTTCCAATTCTCTTCATGGTCTTATTTTTATATGACAGTATGACAACATCATTTTAAAAATGTGGTTGCACTGCTACAAGTAAACAGAGCTCTACCTTTTCATATTAAACATAAAACAAAAAAAGCTAAGTTTTTAGAGCTTTTTGAAGAGAAATCATACATCTTGTGTTGCTTGCTCAGTACACAAATAGGATACAATTTAATCTGTCCCTGCTTCACCAGTAGGAAATAATTGGATATCAACAGAGAAGTAGTGAAGTGTAGCTTCCTTTTTTTTTCAAACAGGAACGTCATTAATTCTCTTTTCTTCTTATGCTTAATGTGATTTCAAATTTAAGCAATTATACTTGGGCAAGGTTCTCTGGTTAAAAGTGAAAATGATTATAGGAAACTTACACTCATAAGTACTTTAAAGCAATAAGCAATTTAGGACAATCACCCTGTTTGTGTTGTTTTGGGGGGGGGTTTCCCCCAAAAGCAAACCAGAATTTCTGAGTTTAATTAAACAAATTTTATCATATTAATGAAGAGTTTATAGTACATCTATCAAAAAGAGCCCTCTGATATTACAGATTTTTTAAAGAAGCTTATAAATCATTACGTTGTACTCATAGAACATTTGCATCATTTTTAAAAAAGAACCCACTGTGAAATTCGAAATTCTCTTTCTGTTTTACTGGCATTGAGAAGTTAGCTTCATCAAAACACTTAGGCTTTCCTGCTGTTCTGCAGTATTTCAGCAGCAGAGAATCAAGCCTTTGGCCCTTGCATATACTGTTTCTTTATTATGCTACTTGCTATTTTGCTGTCCTATGCTAAGCATGTTTTTCAAAAAATGAGTGTACCAAAACACCTTTGTTCGCATCCCAGGTCCAGAATTTCTAATTCTAATTTCTAATTATGAATATAATGCCCTTTAAAAGAGTTTTTATTTAGAAATTGTATGTATAAATGCTGATTATCTGCAATTAGTCTTCATGAAAAGCCTTTTCCCTTAAGAAGAATTATTTGTGATGTAGCAACTGACTGTATTGTTTAAACATGTTGGATATAGCTAACAATGATTTCTATTTGCCACCCACAAAATGTCAAATCACCCACCCAACTGTACTGTAATATTTCACACGTATGGGTTTGTTTCACTCTTAATGATAGACTACTATGAATTATTTTTAAAAGAAAGCTTTGCAAAATATATTTCTTTCTTGTCATATTTTTCTTAATTGTCATATTTTCCATGGTTTTTTTTTCTTTATAGATACATTTTTCTACTTAAATATGCACAGTATTTACTCAAATGCGTTACTCATTTAACCTGGAGGGAAAGGGGATTGGAAGTGGAAAAAGAGGAAGGGGTGGCAGCTGCTGTGGCTCCAGTCCTGATGAAGGCTCAGGCTCAGAGTCAGAGCCATAGCCCCTTGCCATGCCTCCCCCCCACTACCTTACCACCCTCTGCCACCTTCTTCCCCCTGTCACTGCCACTTACCTTCCATCAGGGTACCACCTCCAGCTCTGTTCCAGGCCAGGGCACAGAGCAAACTCTAGCCCTGTCCCACCATGCAGCAGTGGTGGTCATAGCAGTAGCTCTGGCCCCAACTCCAGTGACAAGTGAAAGAGGTTCTGTGGTGAGTTCTGGGATTCACTGGCACTGGGCAGGAAGGCAGTAAGAGGGGCTAGTTCATTGTATCATGTCTGGTTCCTAATGTGTAAGCATTATTCATGTATATTAGGGCTAGAGAATCATTAAAAATAGTATTGCTGCTATCTAATAAAAGTTTAGGTTCTGGAACAAAAACCCACCCAAAAACAAGTGAATGCTGACTGAGCCAATGGAATCTGCCCTGGTTTGACTTTTATATATCCCACATAGTGAAGGAGTACCTAGCGCTGATCAAATGCTCTTCTTCAAATGTATTAACAAATGAATTTGCATTCTTTTGTTGGATAATTTATTGATTGACTGTTTTCCTTGATATTCTAGTGATAGCCATGTAATAAATCAGAAGCTTATGATGTATTCATCTTGCATTTTGGACAGCTTTACCTACATTCTGCCCATTAATTCACCTTTTTTAGTGTTCATGCTATTTCAAACTTCCCTGCAGCTTCAAAGATGCCATCTGAAAAAAATGTCAAAGTAACAGTTCTTCATTTACCTTTATGATCCATCTCATATATATTACCAATATTACACTGATGCAGTGGATAAGACAGGGGACATTACTTCCTTTATCAAAGAAAATATTAAGGTCCAACAGTAACTTATGACTAAAATTAGGGATTTACAGTACTGTATAACTCATAGATGCCTGGCTTTTTAGTGAGGCATACAGCTCTTGCTCTTATCAGATATAGGACCTTGTTACATGTTACACAGTAGGTACGTCTACACATGCATTTATGTGGCTTAAATTTGCCATGCAGTGAGTTACTGCACAGTAAGCAGGAGTAGACTGGTATCTACATGTGCAGGTGTTAAAGTACATTAACATTAAAGTTAGTTAAAGTTAGTACCATGTCAGTCCACACAGTGTTACTGCACATAAAGGCATCCACACATGCATTACTGTACAGTAAAAAATCAGGCATAAATTTGATAGTGTATCATGCAAGCACCTGTATCATACAAGCATGTGTAGATGCACTGCTGTACTGGGTAGTAATTTTGGTTACTGAGCAGTAAATGTGTGTGCATAGACATGCCCAGTGAGTTGCATAAATGTTGATAGATATTAGTCCTAGCTCAAGTTTGGAGCAGTCATGCTTCAGGGCAGCAGGAGCCTAGAAGACTGGAAGGTAATTTACTATCAACTGGTTACATTCCAAATGCAAACCAACCAACACCTGCATTATAATCTTCAATATGCTTACAGATGTGTCATATGTATCCTCTCAGGTGAAGAGTTCTGGGTCACTCCTGATTGCTTCTGTAACATGGGTGAAAAGCTTGGCATCACTGGGCTCATCTAGACAAATGAGCATGTGCATCTTGCAGCATCTCAAAGCCCTTTGAGAACATCTTCCAGGTGGTAGCTGCCCAGATGGCTGGGCAGAAGGTGCACATGGCAGTAATGCTGCACAAAGGTCAACTCTGCAGCCATAGCCCACTGGTAACTGGCCCAGAGGGGCAGATGCCTCAACTGGCTGTACAGTACCCATCCAGGTCTGGGAGGGGTGGAGCAGGTCAAAGCCAGGCAGCAGCCCCCACTGCCAGACTTCTGCAAGGAGGGTGCAGGGAACTCTCAGGGCTGCTTCAGCAGTCCAGATGGCACAAGGGGTAGTGTTCCCAGGGACCAATTGTGTTCCCAGGTGCCTGCATGTATGGATGTGCCCACTGGGTGCATCTACATGTTCATTAATGTGCCATAATTACAGAGCATTGCATTTAATACCTGCAGGAGCATGTACACAACACAGAGGCTGCTCTTATGCACTGTAATAGCGCATTGGAAAAGACTGAATTAAGTCTGCTAAAGCATGGTAATTACTGTGCTCTGCCAGCCTCTTCTGTCACATGTATCATCGTCCCCACACTTAAAAATGGCAGTTTGGGTGGTTGAACTACAGCTCATAGAACAAACCATTTTTAAGCATGGGGACATTGGTACATGAGATGCTACAATGTTTTAATTAGAGAGGCTTTCAGAGACAATCTAGTTAAAGCACTGACCCTCTCATCCCTGGAGTATGTGTAAACGTGCTCTGCAATTACAGGTGCTATCTTAATGTCCATACTCAGTGCTACTGCACAGAAACACCAGTCATGCTCTTTTATGCTAATGTGCAGTAAACTAATTCTACTGCACATTAGTGCATTAGCGTGGCTTTTGCCAGATTCTCTAATGCACAGTAGAATTAGTCCACTGTGCATTTAGTATCTCATGTAGAGAGACCCACTGTCAAACTTCATAAAAAAAAAGATATTTAACTAATCCAACTAGATCCTTTACACACTATAATTACTGAGCAATCCTTGGAGAATACTGAGAATTCCCTTACATGGGAATGTGTGTAGTAGTCAGAGGACTGTAGATGTTTAGTCCTCAGGGAATGAAGTTGTGTTTCTTGCAAAGGCTTAGAAAATATATGTTGCTGTTGAGTTTGGCTTCTTTCTTTTTCACATTGTACAGTTTCCATTTCACACGGCACTTTTCCTAGAAAGTAAACATAAATAGTATTCACCATGGAATAATATCTGCCACCATTGTCACTGGCTTCCTCCAAAGTCATGTCTTTGATAAATATGACATCAGAACCCAAACCAAACTTCTTACCTACCAAGCTTTTATTAATTCAACCTTTTGTATGGGTGTGAACCTTGGATGACATATCAAAAACATCTGACAACTTTAGAACATTACCATGAGTGATGTCTTTGGAAAATCCTCCTTATCAACTGAAATAACAATAAATGAATGCTAGCATTCTGGATTCAGTAAACATTACTAATATTGAAATCATGTTTCACCAATATTGAAATCAGATTACACTATCTGCCATAAAGCTGGCAAGTCAGTCAGCAATACAGAAGTCCTCAGCCACAGCCACAGCTTTTTTCAGGAAAGCTGACTTTAACTAGCTTAGGAGTTTTGTTGGTGAGGCCCTAGGGGCCCATGACCCCAAGGAGAGGGGAGTTCAGGAAGAGTGGTTGCTCCTCAAGGGAACGATCCTAGATGCACAAGCTAAGGGTATTCTGTCTTGGAAGAAAGGCAGCAAGAGGGCACAGCAGGCCCCTTGGCTCAGCAAGGAACTAGCAATCCTCCTACATCTAAAAAGAAAGACCTACAAAGGATGGAGGACAAGATCCACCACCAAAGAGGAATATTCTGCACTTGTCCAGACCTGCAGGGAATGAAACAGGAAAGCCAAGGCTGTGATGGAACTTAAACTGGCTACTAGTATCAAGGATAATAAAAAGTCCTTTTTTAGATATGTGGGGAGCAAAAAAATCAAGGGCAACGTTGGACCTCTGCTAAACCAGATGGGACAACTGATGACTGACACCAAGGAAAAAGCCAACCTACTAAACGGGTACTTTGCATCGGTCTTTCACCAAACCCATGAGACGCCCCTGCCTATTATGGGACAGACAGGCCCGGGTGAGGGAGATTCCTTGACCTCCATCAATGTTGACCTCATGAAGAAGTACCTTGAGAGGCTGTCAAGTCAAATAGCCCTGACAGTTTACACTCCAGGGCACTCAAGGAGCTGGCAAGCATCATAGCTCAGCCCCTGACACTGATCTTCAAGAACTCCTGGTGCTCTGGTAAAATGCCCAAAGATTGGAAGAAACCCATAGTGGTGCCTATCTTCAAGAAAGCGAGGAAACTGGATCTGGCAAATTACAGGCCTATCAGCCTGATTTCTATCCTGGGGAAAGTCTTAGAAAAGATTATAAAATAAACCATTCTTAATGGTCTGGCTGACGGCAGCATCCTGAAGGATAGCTACCATGGGTTTGTTATGGGTAGGTCTTGCTTGACCAATCTCATTTCCTCTTATGACCAGGTAACCTATCACCTGGACAAGGGGGAAGAGATTGATGTCATATATCTTGACTTTAAAAAAGGCTTTGATCTGGTATCACCTCTTAGCAAAACAGGCTAACTGCTGCCTCAGGTCCACCATGATTGCTGGCTGGTGAATTGGCTCCATGATCAGAACCAGAGGGTGGTGGTTGATGGAAGTCAATCATCATGATGCCCTGTGCCCAGTGGGGTCCCTAAAGGCTGTCCTTGGACCTATTTTGTTTGACATCTTCATTAACGATGTAGACATTGGTATCAGAAGTGGACTGGCCAAGTTTGCTGATGATACCAAACTTTGGGGTAAAACCTGAGGATAGAAGGGTAATCCAGGCTGACCTTGACAGGCTCAGGAAATGGGGAGATGAGAACCCAATGATGTTTAACACTGAAAAATGCAAGGTTCTCCACCTTGGGAGGGAAAATCTGCAGCATGTTTATAGGCTCTGCAGTGCTACTCAGGCTAGCACTATGGCTGAAAAGGACTTGGGGATCATGATTGACCACAAGATGAACATAAGCCTTCAATGTGATGATGCTGCTAGTAAAGCAAGCAAAACACTGGCTTGCATCCATACATGCTTCTCAAGCAAATCCTAGGATGTTATTCTCCCACGTACTCGGCCTTGGTGAGGCCACAGCTGGAGTACTGCGTCCAGTTTTAGGCTCCACAATTAAAAAATGTTGTGGAGAAGCTTGACAGAGTCCAGAGAAGAGTTACGCACATGATCAGGGGTCAGGAAAACAGACCTTATGACGAGAGGCTGAGAGCTATGGGACTCTTCAGCCTGGAAAAGCGCAGGCTCAGGAGGGATCTGATGGCCACCTATAAGTTTATAAGGGGTGTTCACCAGGATCTGGGGGAATGTTTGTTCACCAGCGCCCCAAGGGATGACAAGGTCAAATAGTTATAAACTCCTCCAAGAACATTTCAGGCTGGACATAAGGAAGAACTTCTTTACTGTCTGAGCCCTCAAGATCTGGAATAGCCTGCCACTGGAGGTTGTTCAAACACCTACTTTGAATGTCTTCAAGAGAATTGTGGGTGTTTATTTTGCTGGGATCTTATGACCCCAGCTGACTACCTGCCCCTGGGGCCTCTGCTGGGGCTGGACTGGATGATCTTCTGAGGTCTCTTCCAGCACTAATGTGTTTGAAATCTATTAAATGATTATATGACATGAACACCTTTGGATAGAAAATGTCTGACAATTGGTTCTCAAGACAAGTCCTGTACTTCCAAATCACTGATGGTTAATGTTTTAGAGATGAGCAGAGGAACAACTTAAAGGCCAATTTGAAGAAATGGAATATTAATATATATACCTGAGGGATTGAAGCACTGATTTGTCCTCTACGCCACTGTGATCTACAACAAAGCATCAGTTGTTCTGAGCACAAGGGCCTCCCTATAGATGCAGATAGGTGATAGAGACAAATGAATGAGCTGTGACCCAACAGCACAAGGAACTGATCATTCTTCTTTTAACTCTTTATCACATCTGCAGCTGAACCCATGGATCTTGAACTGGCATACTCAGATATCTGTAGACTCAAAGATGACTTGCTTATTTATTAGAAGATTGTCATCCTTATATTGAGAGATTAGTAACAATTGTGGCTTCAGTTTTAACTAGGCTATATTTTCAAAGTGGACAAAAAATGTCAGAACTATAATGATTTTCAGATACAAATATCTTTGAATTATTTTATCTCTCTGATTATTTTCAAATACAAATCTCTTTGAATGTAATTCATTCTTGAGAAAAGTGGAAAATTGCTAACTAATAGTGTCAATGAAACGCAAAATATATATTGGATACTACAATACTTTAGGAAACGTCAATAATTCTATAGTACCAAAGTTAGTGCTTTGTGTTTCAGTTATAATGAAAATCTAATTTTCAAAAAGTGTGAGGAAAATGTGCAGCAATCTTGAGAAAAATAATAAATTCAATTAAACTAGATAAATATAACCAGTGGTTGTATACTTACACAATCAGTCATTATTTTAAAAAGTGTGTGATATATGCAGATTTTGAATTAATATGGTATTAAAATATATATTAAACAGTGAAGCACATGATAACTGAAATGGAAAGTTAAAAAGGTACATTTTTCAATTTGGAAAAAACATGGAAAGAGAACATCATTGGGTTCTATAAACAAGGCCTCTCTAATTCACATCCATATATATACATGGTAAATTGTATGAACTTAATTACATTCTGTTTATTACACCCCAGTTCAGCTTTTCACCATACTACAGAAATATTATAATTTGTCTGATCCTTTTTCCTCTTCATAACTGCAATAAAATCACTCAATATAACCAAACTTCACGCACAGATAGAAACTGATTTCAATTCCTGCAAGAGACAGGTCAAGGGCACAGGTAAAACACATATAAAGCAATAATTAGGAAATAGTGTATTCTCCGTTCTAAACAATGGGACTGAAACACAGAAAGAGCTTCTATACAGACCTAAAGCGCTTTCTGTAAACTCTCCATCAAAGCTGCCAACCAAATTCCCTAACAAGAGACTGCATATTGTCACACCTTCGGAGCCTTAATGCCGACAGGCTCCTAGGGCGAGAACGAACGCTCTCTAACTAATTTCTTTTTCCCGCACTAGGCTTTGATTTCCCT
>JAGPOW010001543.1:41090262-41189078 GCA_030014935.1 Caiman crocodilus
GCTGGCCTCAGGCATTACTACAAGGGGTTTGATTTCACTACGAGGGTTTGGCCTCTTAGGTGGTGTCATGAGTCACCGCCTACAATGCAATCTGCACGCATATATATGCATACCCTGGTTGATCAGGGAGTCTCATGTATCTAATAAGTGAATTTTTATTCAGTGATAAACTTATGGGCTGCTTGAACATGCCACGGGAGTTTACTTTGGTTTAATTCTCCCTAAACTGAAGCGGTTGATTTTTAAAAACACTGCTTCAACTTAGGGAGAATTAAACTAAAGTAAACCCCTGTGGCATGTATACAAGGGTCAGGCACAATCCTTACCTGCCTCTCTGGTGGCTGGGGGAGAGGTGATAGAGAGAGGGGTGACTTGCCATTGGGCTGAACAGTGTCTGAGCTGCAGGGGCAAGGGGAAGTCCTTTCCTCCATAGTAGCAGTGCCCCCCAGGCAGCTGGCACCTCCAGGCACCCAGCCTGGGCTTTTTTGTGGGGCACCAAAGCCATAGAGGGAAGCACCAGCCTCCCTGCAGCCATAGAAGGAAGCACTGGGCCCTTGCACAGCTCAGGCGGGCAGGATCCAGGGAGAAAAAAAAATAAAGTCAGGCTCACTGCTTTTTTTTTTTCTTCAGTGGAGCTTGCCTCTATGGGCTGTCACCAGCTGTATGGGCTTCCTGCATGAGTGAGTTGCATGGGGCCCAGTGTTTCCCTTTGCAGCTGTTGCACTTTGTCAGGTAGCAAACTAAAACACTTCAGAGGTGTTTTATTTTGCAATGTCTCAAAGTCATTTAAAGCGCAGTACACTGCCAACTGTGTAAGCAGCAGTGACATTAAAGTGCAATACACCGCAGGCAGTGTTAACAGCAACACCATTAAAGCAGTGCAAAAGGGCATTTAAGCTACTTCAAAGGTCAATACTGTGGTGTGTACAAAGTCCCATCGTTTCCTATGCAAATGTTTACTGAGTCTCCCCATAATGAATCCAGATTCTCTAATGACCTATAATCCACTAAACCCCTAAATCTTCCTAAAGTGAAATATACCATGGAATCCTGAAAATACTCTAAAACTGGGAACCCCCTACTCCTCAACTTCTATTGGTATCACACTTTGTGATACATTTCCCTTCTTCCCCATATACCATATTCTCTTATGTTCCCCTCTGTGCGCCTTGAGCTCTAGCTAACTTCTCTCTCAGCTCCACAACCCCATAAGTATCCATTATAAATCAAGATTCTTGTAGAGTTTAAATTGTTTAAACTTCTGAATGTTTAAAACCTATTTGTAAAAGTTTAATGTCACAGGAATTTCACCTGAGTTTGGCAATCTTTAGCTATTAGACTATACTTACTGACATTGCTTTACGTGTTAAAAAAAAACAAGAACAAAACAAAAGAAGAAATGAAAAGAGAAGATTGGAATAGGAGTATCAAAAATATTTTGAAAATACTTACATTGTTGAAAGCAGTGCCTACAAAAGGCATAAAAGAATTTAACACAGAGAAAAAAAAACACATCTCTACATAAAACTAAGAACAGTTCATTTAAATATTTTTGTTTAAATATCTCCACCTCCTCTCCCTTAGATATTCCATGTTAGTTCCAGTCTTCTTCCAAGAATTATGTTGATTTATGCTGGCAAAGATACAAACCTTTACATTAGCAGAATTCCTAACAGGGAATCAGAAAAGAAAACTAAGGCTATTGATACACACACAAGTTACTGCAATGTAAGATAGAGTGTGAACTTACAGCACATTAACTACGCTATGGTAATTGCCTCTTTGCATGCATACTTTTTAACTCTCAGGGCCTTGTTACAGGTTTCTCTTTTTGCTACTCAAATGTTGATTAGTATTAATGTTAGCTCAGGTTTGGAACAATTACACTTTAGAGCTAAAAGCCTTTTCTGATTGTATCCCACCCGCACAGATGTGACTTGCCACTAAAGCACTGGTGAGCAAGGTCCTGACCAGGAGTTAGAGCTATGAGTTGTCACTACAAAGCTAGTGACCCAGGACAGCTTTCTATCTCTGCTATAGGTGGTGGTGGGGGGCGTTATAGGTGGTGGGGGGCATGAAGCTGGAAGGTGAAGAGTTAATGGGATATGGGTGGGTAATGAAATGGGCAGCGGAAAGAAAATAGGGGTGGGAGAAATGTGGTGAGAAAAGGAAGTCAGCCACTGAAGGATAAAAGAAAAAGAAGTGAAAAAGAAAAAAAAAATATTTTTAAAAATTGGAAGTAAATTAAAAAAGGTCTCATGTTTTAATAAATTGGGTTTTGGGATTGGAGTGTGGGGAATGCTAGTCATGCTACTCAGGGTGGCTGAGAGGTGAGAGCAGTGAGGGAAGACACTTTTGTGGGAGGTACTGCTACTTTTCTGGAAAGGAAGCCCAGCTTATGAGGACCTATTCCAGTCCCCTACCATGTTTCCCCTTAACCGCTCTAGACTCGTCTCCTTGACACATCCATGACCTAGCTAGTTGGCATGTGCTCTATAGGCTGTTTGCATGGGGTCACAACCCTGGGGGTGGGAAGGTCATACCCTTGGAGGTGGGAGATGGATGGTTTAATGCCAGACCTGCTCCCTGACTTGGTGCCAGAACAGCTTCCTGGGCAGTAGAATTTAGAGTGTGGAAAGTTTGTCCAAACAGAACAGGAGGGTGGGGAAGGTGGGCACTGCATCATGGGATGCTGCAGGACTGGAACATAACTTCAAGCCACCTAAAGTATGCTTGAAAGTAGTAGAAAGTGTTCATGTGTGAAGAAGCCAGGGGTTCAGTGCTCCATGAGCTGCCTAAAATTAATGTGTAACACAGCCTCAGAGAAAGTGGAGTAAACTATTTGACACTGACCACAACATAATAATGTGACCCAGGCAGATAATGCAGAGTAGTTAACATGCTATAAATTAATGAACTATTTAATCTCATGGTACCTTGGCAATGTGCTGGTAACCCAAGATTTTTCTCAATGGTATATTACAATACAGTTTAATGTTAAGCACTATTAATGTTAACAAAATGGAAATGGTTCTCAAAAAATCCTACTCAAAGAATAATTATTGGCTCCCCAGCTTGTCACTAACATATCTCCAGGATTTCTAAAAAGCTAAGCATTTTTTGTGCAGTCTGAAAAAGTGCTGAATTTTTAGAAAAATAATATTAAAAAATACAGAGACTGGCCTAGAAAATTTGCATATATGCATTTTAGTATATGCAAATATACTTACTATTCAGCAAATACCTTCAGTCCTTTGGTAGATCAGTATTTGTATTCCTATGGAATGAAAAGAGTTTCTTTTTTTTTCCTTCTACAGACTAAACTCAGAAGATAATTCTTGAAGTTTTCCCCTTTAAACACCTAACACTACAGACATTGACAAGCAGAACAGATGTCAGCATGATAGCTCAGCAAACAAGTACTGAAGGTCCTGTTTTGAATCCTGGTTTTACCTTAAAGCACCAATTCTCAAATTAACAAGATTTTTAATCTTTAATGAACTGTGTCAGTCAAAGAACCATTTTCTCAGCTGAGGAGACGAGTGGGGTAAAAAAACCCACAACCCCCCCCTCCTTCAGAGGGTGTTTGAAGCAGCCAGATTACATTTTTTCCCCATATGGAAAGGAAATATATTACATTTCAACACTGAATTTATGCATTAGCTATTACACATTAGCTAAATATATATTTATATATATATGTGAGGGTACCACTGGAGAGGATTTGCTGGCATATTGCATGCCTAGGCTACCAATCTGTGCACATGAGTTCTCTAAGCTTCTGAAAGGTTTATGGGTATCACAAAACTAATTAACATATTTAAAACTCCTATGAATATAATATTAAAAATAAAGAATAATCATATGTATCCCCTATATAGTTGGACTTGTCTTTGACCCATTTACAAAGCAAATATCAGGTTCTCAGAGCAGTTACCCACAATTCAGCATCACTAGGACTGAGAAAATATTGTGGCTCATGGCTCAGCATTTACTGATGGAAACAACTCAGAGTAGAGGCTGCAAATGCAGAGGGCATACCCCTGTTTGACTGTCCCCATCCATGCTTGTAGATGTGTGTGGGGAATCCCTTGCAGATTTCACTATACATGCTGGCAAATGCAGAGGGAGAGACTTGTGTGAATTTCTCCTCCACTCTCACAGGCACCTATAACAAAATACCATGCAGAGGGATTCAACCATGCAAGTGTTTGCAAGCTGGGAGTTGGACCTCAATTGACATGGAGGTTGAAGGGCATACCTGAAAGCAAGTTTGTTTGTTTTTTTCCCACTTGTAATTGCAGCCCAAGTCAAGGTGCAGCAACCCAGCAATATCTACAGTCTCTAGCAAATTTCCCATCATGATCCCCTCTCTCTCTCCTCCCTCTCTCCTCACTTTCTCCCCCTCTCTGATGGCTGTTCTTGGGGCTGGGCACCAGAGGCAGAGGGCAGAGGGTAGTGGCAGTGGTGGAGGGATGCTGCCACTGGAACCCCCCCTTCCCCTTCCCCTTCCCCTTCCCCTTCCCCTTCCCCTTCCCCTTCCCCTCTTCCCTGTCCTCCCTGCCAGCTGTTGTTCGGGGGAGGGGGGGAGACACGGGAGTTCCCTCACTCCCTCTGCCGGTATTGCTTTGGACCCTCATGACCAGTTGGCACACACCCTCTTAGCAGTGCATGCTCAGTTAGCCCGGAGCATTACAGATAGACAGACGGACAGACTAACTAAGTCTTTTATTGTATTAGAATTCCTGGAGCACAGTCAGTTGTGCCAGGACATGAAGACATTCACTGGCACTACTGCACAGTAACTCCAGTTACTGCACATTGATTGAGTACTTGTATAATCAAGTACAGTAGTGCACAGTAGTGTCTTGTGTAAAGGCACCTTAGATGTTCTGATTTATCTTCACTATTATCTACAGCTATACTTCTCACTCCCATGCTATCTTTCTCAAGACAGTATAGAATCTGAATTATGTCCCTCTTCAGATTGTGTCAAGGTGACCACTGTGCTTGTCCACATCCATCAGCTTTCCCCAAATTTTCAGTTTCAAAATTTCTCTACAACCTTTTTAATATTTAGTACTAGGAGACTGGTTCCATCCTGGTTCATGTGAAACCTATCTTTTCTGTCAAGATTCCTCCAATTCCAGAAGTTCCTCCAGTTCCTGATAAATGTAAAGTCAGGAGTGGTGCAACTGGGGGAGCAGATGTCAGGGTGTTCAGGCATTTCAGGGGCAGGGGTAGAGTATGCAGACATGGAGGGGGCAGGTAGCTGGATGGGTAAGTGGTTGAGGGGACAGACACAATGAATTTAAGAAATCTCTCTACTAATTAGAATCTAGACATGAAAAATTATAGCAAATTTATACATTTTCCATGTCTACAAGGTAATTATTGTGGGGTCATCTTAAATTCAGACTCATCTTGGATTCAGGTAAATATAGTAATTTAGTTGGCTAGCTGTTCCATTTGTCCTTTTGCATTCAGCCGCAATAAAAACTGAATTCTCAATCAAAATTAAATGTCTTATTGTTTCCTTATTTTCCTGTTACTGTATATATTGCAATATTAAGTTCTACAATGAGGGCCAAATTCTGCTTTCATGTACACCATTGTAAAACTGGAGTACTTCCTCTGAGTTATGTGAAATTAGTTGTGATGTATATTAATGCAACTAAAACAATTAGCATAGCCCCTAGTTTTCAAGTAGTTAACTGGAGAAATACATTCAGGGGGATGAAAAATAGTAATTATAGTAACTATCATGGAATAATGGTTTGCAGATAAGTGGTTTCTTCTTTCATTAATTATTTTTATTTCCTGAAAAGTCATGCCCTGAACAGTCCCTCACATAATTACATAGACTCATTGCTAGTAAAATGAGTTTGATTTTTCTCCTCCTATTTATATATTTTAGTTTCCCTTTACACTGTACTTCAGTGCTTGTTAGCTTGAAATTTTAAAAAAGTAGATTGTCTCTGAAGGAACTGTGGTTCTCATTAGACCAGGAAAAGAATGTCACCATAATATTTCATCATATACATCCCATTAAAAACAACAACAACAACAACAAATTTACTTTCATACTTTCCCCTATCTGTTGACAGGGAATTAGGATTGGGTTGGCTTTTAATGACAGACAGTTGGGTTATTATTTTACTGGAAAAAAAACCAAAACAAAATACTTCACATCCACTTCCTCCTCATTCCCAAATTCCCACCTCAATGTATCATTATTCTGGTCACTCCATGTAATATATCTATTCTCTAAAATACATCTATGTTTAGAGCAGTATATTATGTAGTTTGAAGTCTTCAGTGTAGATACAAATAGCAATGTCATGATTTTAAAAACTTCAAAAAAATGTTTAATCCCCTACAATTCAAAATAGCACTGTTTAATCTATCATTTTTAATGTTTCTTTACAAGTGTATTTCCTAAAGAACAGAGTGTGTTGGTAAGATACAGTTCTGGATTGGAGCAGTATTGCATCATCATCATTATTATTATTATTATTTTACTGATAGGCACAGTGTTTAGAATATATGTGAATTTTAAGCCTGCAGGATTCTCAGGAAATGCTTAAAAAGTCAAAAAGTCGATGCCATTTAGAATAATGGGATGACTTGGCACCTTGCAATACAGCCCAAATATAATGGCAGTGGACAGTTGTGCTGAGCCTGGGGCTGAGATCAGTCTGTCCCCCTAGTGGTGGGCCTGACTAGGAGAAAATCTGCTTCCAGTTGGTGTCTATACATTTGTTACTGTGCAGTAACTACTTGCCAGTAAATTTGCTACATGCATTTGCAAGTAGCAAATTTACTCACAAATAACATAATTTACTGTACAGGGAGTATGCACACATGTTGATTCGTGTGTTTAGTGCTCAGTAAATTATGTTACTGTGCAGTAAAGCATCTTATTGAGATTTGCCCACTGGGCACAATCATGAACGAAAAATTCACTGTTTTTAACCACAAAGAATTCTGTGTGGTTACAGACTTGAATAACTATCTTTTTTATGACTTTAACCATCATTACCTAGACACTCCTACCAGACTGGAAAGTAGTGTAAATTCCATTTTACAAGTGGAGTAATAAGTAACAGAGAATGCATCTATATGTTCAATTAATTGGAAGCAATAAACTCTGGAGCAATTTGAGCTGCAGTAAACTACTCCCGGATGCAACATCTTCATGTGCACCTGGGACAGAAACACTTTACGCCAGTGTGGAGCAGTTTACATCCGGGCCACTCCTACCCTGCTCTGCCCTGGGTTCTAGGTGATGTGATTGGGTAGCAGAGTTGTGGGGTGGGGCATGAGGGTGCTGAAAGTGTAGAGTCATGTGGCTAGGCAGCAGGCAGGAGTCTGGACCCTGTAAAAGTATATCACATATGTATATACAGCCAGAGAATCTAAGGATATGCCTCTGAAACACACTGTTTATGAAGAGTCCTTATATAATCCAAATTAACAAATTTGGCTTAAAAAGGCAACTCAGATTTTAGCTCAATTTGAACTGGCAACTCTGTCCAAAATACAGGGTGGAACTGAGTTGCTAACCTTAATTAAAACCCAGGTTTTCTTGTCTTCCACATTAACAATGCCAGATAAAGAACTTGACTATTTCTTAAAGTGCAGACACAGCTTAACTAATGGCTTTATGATGCTCATGGCAGAACAGGAATTAAAACCATCCAAGTAAGCATTCTTGATCCTGTATTTTACTGCTGCTCATATCAAATGGCCAAAAAAACATGTTAAGTCCCCAGAAATATTAACTTCTTACTTTGAAATAAAGATACAAAATATGGCACCTGAATACAATTAAACTCACAAAGAAACAATCTTATAGGAAACCTCAAGCCCTTAAATATATTTAGGGATCAAATGCAATTGATTATTATACAGCGAGAAAGAAAAAGATTCATTTGTAGAAAAGAGAACCTCTCTTCTCCCTCTTCAAAAATGTCAAGCCTTGCAAGACCTTTATGAGCTTTTTTTTTTTCATCTCTAATGGATATCCCATTTAACAAGAATTTACTGTCATCATTTCTGAGTTGCCTGAACCTACATCCATTGGCATAAAGAGCTCTGCGGTAGCATGAAGTGAGGTCACTTATTATATGTTTTTAGAAACTTCTTCAATGAAACACTTTTATGGACTAAAAATGTGGTTTTAGTCTGCAACCACAAGAGAGAAAAGCAAAAGAAGATTGATTTTTGAAAGATGTAAATGTTATGATATGAACATAAGAGTGATAGCCCTCAAGATTAGACAGACAAATAGGCAGGGGAGAAAAGACACTACATTTTTTGCAGTCATTTTAGCTTTAAGCTACATGAATGTAACAAAAGACTCAGACCTTTTGTAACATTGAAGTGAGTAGAAGCAAACTTTAAAATAAATAGTTTCTATTAATATATTCTTGAACAAGCTATGGGGTCTCATAATTCTTAGAAGAAAATTTGACCTCTGAGATGGTTTCTCCTCATGCTTTCATTTTCCTACTGCCAAAGAAGAAATACATATTTATATTAATTTTTAATAAAAGCAATGGCCAAAGGCATGTGAAGAAATGTTGTTCATTCACTGACAAACATGACGATAAAGAAGAGCAAGGTGTATAGAGGTTTTGTGAAGATGTGGTTCACGTGCAAGTATTAGGGTTTCTACAGCTTTGTAGAAACCCAGAACAGAAGGCCTTGGATCATTACTGTTTTGCTTTGTTCTGCATTGGAAATTTATGAGTTAGCAGAAATGTTTCACTCATAGATGGCAAAGGGTCTCTGTGACTGCAAATATAACTTGTACATGCTCTATCTAATGTTAAACCAGCTTATTAGAGGTGCACTGATATATCAGTCTGATATCAGACCTGCACTGATATAAAGAAAATTATCTATATTGGAAATCGGCCTGAAGTGACTGATAATTGGCCTGTGCATGGGGCAGCTGCCACACAGCACATAGGCAATAAGGAGCATTGCATGCAGCTGGTAAGTCTGTTGTGGTGGAAAGGGAAGAGCATGGCAGGGGTGGGAGCAGATCAAGGCCTCTGTAGTGAAAAGAGTGTGGGACTGGGACAGGGTCAGTTACTGCCATTGGCGGGGAGTCAGACTGGATGGCCTGCTCTGGGCCCCTTCTGACTATAGACACTATGATACTATGATATCCTATCTAGGTATTTCCATGCATATAAAACAATTATTGGTTTTGAAAGCCACTGGACAAACATATCAACCTAAGTAAGATATTGCAGCTCCATTCAGGATAGTACTTAAGCACATTACTTACAGGCAACAAGCCTGTTGAGACAATAGATCAGTAGCTCCATATGCTTAAAGCTAGCTACATGCTTAACTACCTTAAGCATAATTATTGGACATTTCGGTGAATTACAAGTGGTATCAATCATGTTAACAATTTTAATTATTTTATCCAACAATACCCCAATCTGAAAAAAACCCAACAACCTAATGTTAAAGAAATAGTGGATGCAGACACAAGTGCAGTTTTCTAGCTGTGGGCTGGGAGTCTGCAGCCAGGTTCCCATAGCAATAGCCATGGCTCTCTGCCACAGTGCTTGCTGTTTTCAGAATGGTAGAGGGAAAGGCAGCAGAAGGATCTCATCCTTGGGGCTCGTCAACTGGTGCTGAAGAGTAGGGTGGGTGAATTGGAGCCCCCCCCCCACCTTGTTGGGGGTGCTGCAATATACCTGTCCCATGCTCCAGGGGGGTATGAAAACCCCCAGAATGAATCATCTGTGCTCCCTTTCCCCCTCTCATTCTGAAATCAGCAACAGGCTGGGAGCTTGGCAGGCATATTTTGTAACATCTTTATCTGATACCTCATGCAATAAAGGGTCAGATTTTTACCCAATCAACCATTTTTAAAGCTGTTTACAGCAATGCACTGGTGTTTGCTTACACCTAGAAACTGCTTTCTGTGGCCAGATAAAGCAAAAATTGTCAGTTCTGTCTGTACCTAATATGGAATCATAATCTACAAATTTATTCATAGATTCATAGATTGTTAGGGGCTGGAAAGGATCTTGTAGGTCATTGGGTCCAGTCCCTCTGCACTAGGAAGGAAAAGACAGCTGGAGTCAAGTGGCCCCAGTAAGGTGACCTGTCCAGGGCAGGTGATTGCACCACCATTGGAGGAAGCTTATACCACAGTCTGGACACCCTGACTGTGGAGGTTTTTCCTGGAATTAAGCCTGAAGCAGCCTTCCAGGAGTTCATATCCATTGCTCCCAGTCTTCCCCAGGAGTGCCATGATGAGCAGCTGTTCACTGACTTCTTGATGTACTCCCCTAATGTAAGCTGCTACTAAGTCCTTTCTCAGCCTTCTCTTCTGTGGGCTGAAGATGCCCAAGTCCCTCAAACCTCTCTTCGTATCCAGTATGCAAACTGGATGCAGTACTCCATCTTCAGTCTCAACAGTGCAGAGTACAGTGGGAACATCACTTCCTTAGTTTTACCTGAGATGCCAGAGATTAGCCAGAATAATATCTGTATCTGTATATAGGAGTGCACAAATCTTTTGTTTTTTTAAATAGACTGGCCGAAGGTAAGGCAGAATATCATCTTAGGGCACGTACACACTTACTAACTTTCTGACAGTGAAGCTGACTTCACTTTCAGAGCATACACATGTATATGGAGCAGAATCAACTTAAATGCAGTGCAAGATAACATACCTCCAGAGAGATATATACACTTGTGTGTTATACTTGTATGTAATTTTGGATAATTAATATTTTAAAATATTTTTTTAGGAATGTTTGTTTAAAATTATGAAAATATTTTTTTGCCTCTTGAAACTGCTTTTACACACTCCCAAAAAATTAAAACAGGATGACATATCCTGGTAGATTGCATCAGACTGTCATTTCACAGCTCAACATATTTTATAGTACAGTATGCTTGACAGTTTGATCTGATGTGTCACATTTAACTCTAGGGTTACAGATATTAAAAATAATAATAATTAGTTTGGAAACTACACTTATGGGAACCATAGTTTTCACAGTAATTATAAAGATCTGGCTGTTCACAGCTACTGTGTTGTGACAAATGTGCTTCTTTTTTTTGCTTTTAGCAGACAGAAATGGATTAGGTTTATATTTGGATTGTCTTCAAGAAATATGCTTTGTACTTTATTTTAAATTTTGAAACAGAAAATTTCCAGAGACAACAAAATGATCCAACACGTGTTTTTATAGAGAAACTCCACTGTGTGGAAATATTCATTCTTATAAATATATAAGCTATATTTAAGTTGTCAAAATTCTTATCTCCATAATCAATGTCTAAACTACACTTCCAGCCAATAACACCTATTGACTTATTATATCATTTTCTTTTCCTTACTTTTGCCAGTCATTTCAGTGTTGACTCATGGCTTAAGATAATTCTCCTATAGCTCTCTTTTAGCCCCAGCTTCAAACTTATTTATGGTATAGCCTTACAGTCTTATTCTGCCATAGCCTTAGGAGAAGTACACTTTCTCATTTGCAGTAGTCAATTGGATCTTATGGTGATTGCTTACTTCATTTTCATGACTATAGGTGAGTATACTGCTGTATTTGTTGCTTTAAATTGCCAACAGCTCAAATTAAGACTGAGACCTTAAAAAGGGGGATAAGTCAAAATGCCTTATTTATTGATTATATGAAACAGGTACATAAGCATGGACACACCAGTCATACACAGACCTACAGACATAACCACTCCAGTAAGATGTTATAATTACCAGCAGATGTTACTCAATATTAGTACTAGATGGCCAAGTCCAGGCTTATTGAGGATATGAGCAGGGGTATACAGGCATGCATGCATGTGCTCCATGGTGTTGCAGAGAGTGGATTCCCCATCTTGGCTTGTCTGCATCTCACTTTTATAGGGATTTCAAGTCTTTGTTCAGCATTGGGGTTTTTCCATGCTGTTTTTAATTAAAGGTTTTTTCTTCTGGTTATCTCCGCTGAGGTCATTCCAGTGAAGTTGGTTATCTTCACTGATCTCCACCTTGAAGCATTGTAGTTGGTATCTCTGTCTTGAAGTATGTAGTTCAAATGATAGGATATGCAAAATTCCTTCTTCTTTGTACCTGATTACAGCTGAATTCTTCAGGCATCCATTAATTAGTTTAATTAGTTTACTGTCTGGTAATGTATACATTGGCACTTTGTTGCTTACACAATCAATTAAATCTTCTGGTTTCATGCAAATAGTTACTATTCTTTCACCATTCACCCTCTCATACAGACACTCATGTACACAGGGCATACAAAGTTTATCTACTCATGTCAAGGAATGAACAAGCACAAAATGGAGCTTTAGTTATTTATACAATCATAGAGATTGATCAATTCAATATTATTATCATTTAAACATAACTAATATGCAGAAATTCATAATACATATTGACTCACTAGTTTCAAACACATTCTTGTACATATTTTTAGTAAGCATGTTAGGCCAAAATGTTGACACTCAAGGCAGAGATGAGCTATTTCTGCGACTTGAAGAAGTTGTATCATCAATCTCCATTTTTTGGAGGATATTTTATCACTGTGCTCAATAACCTTCTTTTCTTGGTCCTTTTCGGTTAGCTGATAGTTCCCGTTTCCAACTCAACATTTTGAAAAACACCTAAGTGAATCAGGAGGTGGGTGGGGTGGGGAGGGAGCTACAAGAAAGGACTTTAGTTTTCTAAAATGGGAATTAAGGGGATTTTGGATCCCTATATTCAAACTTGAAGTTCTTATATTTTCTGCTCAGCTTCTGTCTCAGATGGAAATGCCCAACTTCTGTGCTCATATCAGCTTTTTTTCCAGCTTTTTCCTGTGCATACCCAAAAGGCTCTTGTCTTGATAGGGCTTAGTTATTTAGTATCCCACTTGCAACTGAATTTGGCTGAAGTACAGCCAAGTAGGTTCTCCTTTGCCTGAATATCAACAACAAAGCCCATTGGTGTACTTAAAACACAAATAATGAGCCCCAACAGTACCAGGTTTGCCAGAATATGAAGTAGATCTCTGGAAAGCAGGTGATCTTCCTCATATTAAAGCATATAGCTTAGTTAGACCTTAGTAGTTAACGTATTCCCTTAGAAAGGAGGAGTTCAGAATCCAATTGTTTTTCTATTTAAGGGAATTTATATTAATTAGCTGTATCAATAATAATTAGGTAAGAGAGAAAGTGTGAAAGTGAGCAAGGCATACCAAAATCCTTTATTGCAGGCTGGTGAGAGTTCCCTTATCACAGATGGAAGAAGATAAATCTGTGCCTCAGTCTTTCACAGACTGCATGAGAGCTCTAAATACAAGCTGTTTAGTGAAAGTCTAGGACAGCAGCAGAGCCTCATCCTCCTGGCTTTGTTTTCCAAGAAAAGGTTATATTAGTTAACTCACTGCTGAAGAGGATGAAATGAGATGAAGCTTCCAAGGAGAAACAGTCCCCTAACTCTTTTAGATAACAAACCTTCTGTGGCACTTGGTACCATCTGATTTAGCATGCTGCCTTTTGTGAATCCCATTTTTAGGCACCTAAACTCTTCAGCTCAGAGCTTTGAGTTTCTTTAGGCAGGAAAGTGTCTACAATGTATAACAATACTAAGAGTTGCCATTTTCATTCCTTTAAAGTCAAGATACTTTTTAAAATCACAGTAGAAATCTGGGCCTCCATCTGGTCCTACATCTTATTTGAAATTGAGACTTTGGTTCATAACCCTGATCCTTCATTTAATTTTCAGTTATGAGCAGAGAGAAAAAGCAAAACAAAACAAGCAAGCATTCAGTCAGTTCTCCTGATCTTACTTTCTTCTTGTTTGTTGGTTTTAGTATCAACATGTGGAGTTGCCCAACCCCAACTATGACACTATAGACCAAAATTTACCTGAGTCTAATTAGCAGGGATCCTGGTTTTCTCTGTTTAAAAAAGTAACCCTAAATCCACGTTTTCATAATTAAAATGAAACAGCACGTACATACATAATACACATACATACATATAAATACACACACACATACATATATACACATATAAATACACGCACACATATATAAATACATACATACCCATATAAATATACACACACACACGTAAATGCATTCATACATGCATCTATATGGTGTTGCATTTAAATCATGGAAAATGTGAATTGGGGTTACTTTTCTTGAACCAAAAATTGGGGATTTTTTAAAAATCAGAGAAAACGAGGATCCCTGCGAATTAGATACAGTATAAGGTAGCATAACTAAGAATGGTTGAGAGGAACACCTACTCCAGGCATCAAGTTGGGGGAGCAATGGAGTTGCCCCCCATTCTTGTGGAGTTTGTACCCTGGCAGCAAAAGCAACCTCACAGATGCTCAATACTGGGAACTCTAAAACAGTGCCAGGCTGCTGCTGCAGCTTTAAGAGCAACCACTGGGGTGGGCAAAGCACACAGTGGTTAGCAGCAGCAGCTCATTCAGGGACTTTTTAGGAGGTCTCAGCATGGGCATGACTGTTTTGGACCCCTTTCCACTCAGAACCACATATGCCCCTGCTATCAGAACTGCACCTCACCGCACACTGTAAGAATCCATTTATGCCTCCCTGGAATCATGTGTCCCTTTTACTCTCTCCCACAGGGTTTGCCCAGGGTCCAAACTCCGCTCATTACTCCTCTGATTAGATAGGGCACTGCATCTATCTGGCAGTCCCTAGAAATGGTGCAACTTGCTGAGGCAGAAAATGAAGAGGAATGCTGCATCTATATAAAACTAGATGTGGAGTTTTAGTAGGCAGAATGTAATTAGCCATGCCAGAATGATTACCATACTTTAAAAATAATAATACCACTGTGGCAGGGAGCTGGGTATGAGGGGGGAGTCCTACAAAGCCTCAAGATAAACAAGCTTGCACAGTAGGTTACCATAGGGATTAACAGCCCCAGTAGTTCCTGGTTAAGGAGGAACACTTGGGTAGACTGATTAGAAGCCTCCTCAGGGCTGATAAAAAAGATACTGGAAGGAAGGGAAAGGGGTGGATTAGGAGAGTCCCTCCTGTAGGGAGAAAGCTGCTAAGAAGCCAACTGAGAAAGGCTTAAGAGTTCCTGAGGTGGGCAGACAGGAAAAGGCATGAAAATATCCCTGCCTTACAGAGACAGTGTACTTTACCTGTCCCAGACGAAAGGGAAACATCTTTTCTTTGGTCAGAGGGTAGAAAGGGACTGATTTTTATTTACTTCCCAGAGGATCTGGGAAAGAATAAAAGGGACCTGGGCTCCTGTGGGGACTAAATAAAAAGGGATGAAGAGGAGGCCCCCACAGGAGCCCAGGGGGGCTCAGCGTTAAATTAGGAAAACAACTGAAAATTAAAGAATATGGAACAGAATTCCTGTACAATAGGAAACTGGGACAGGCCCATCTAGAGAGGCAGGGCACAGCAGATCTCACTGATGGAGACCAGAATACTACCTGGCTGGGAGAGACTGCTGAGCCCAAAGGTAACACGTTCATGAGCCATGTACAGCTTCCCTTTTCAAATGATCATCTCATCTGAACAAAAACCACGTGGCAGGCACTAGAATGGAGGCAGATTTTGCTCAAGATGAGGTCTAAGGTGGGAAGACAAGGTGACGACACAACTGTCATGTGACAGCAACTTTCTTCCAACAAGGTGAGTACCACAACTGTTTTCTTAAATTATTAGACAGCCAGTTATAGAACTTCAGAAACTTGAATCCTGCTGAACTGTCACATGCATGTGTTTCTTAATAATTCCTTTTTTTCTGCATATTTTTTACACAACTAGGGGTGTATCTGCACCAGCTGCTCTACTATGCAGTAGACTAATTTACTGCATAGTAAAGTATCACCTTCTACATGTGCACACCATTTACTGTTCAATAAAATAATCTACTGCACAGTTAGCTATTACCTGTAAACGCAAGTAGTAAACTAATTACATGGTAGATACTGCACATGTGTAGATGCTGACCATGAGTAAGTTTGCTTCTGGTCAGCCCCTACACTGGGGGGGGGCCACAAGGGACAGGGAACTTCCCCGGTCTGGGTGCTGCTCAGCTCCTGGCTCCCCACAGGAGCTGGGAGATAAGCACCTCCATGACAAGGCAGATCTTTGCTTCCCCATGCAACTGAGGACTAGCCAGGAGTTGTCCCATTTCTGGGGTAGCTCCCAGCCAGCCCTGGGCTACTTGAGGATTTCTCACCCAGCCAGGGGCTGGCTGGGAACTGCTTCAGAAGCTGAACAGCTCCTGGCCAGCCCCAGGCTACATAAGGAAACCTCACTGGTCCAGAGGTTTGTCCTCACATGCACAGAGCTGTGAGAGCTCTGCAGCAACAGCTGTATCCTAGTCCCCTGCACATCAGGACTCCTCCTGACGTGCATGAGGCATGAGGCTGCTGCTGCAGCCATCAGTACTCTTTTAGTCCTGTGTGCATGGGGACTAGCCCCATATTCCCTGAGTGCTCCCCTTTGCTGCTGCTGATGGCCAGAGCAGAGTAGAAGGATCTTTTACCTGGCTTTGCCATTGGGAACAGATTTGCTTTCGAAGAGCATGTGATGATGCACTCCCAAAGAATGCTTACTGTACAGTATTTCACTGCATAGTAGGCCTTTATAGTACTAAAAGCATGTGTATACACACCCAAGGAGTGGGTAAAACCTTTGGTGCTGATTTAGAAGGGGTGCAAAAAGAACAACTCTCTCAGAAATATGTTCTCTCTCTGTGCCATGTTAAGGAAACTTACACTGACACTACAGCTTCAGCAGCCCTGAGTAAGAAGATAAGCAGTTGGAGCAGCACTTCCTTGTGCTCTTTTCCAGTGCATGGCACTCTTCCTCACCTGCCCAGGGCCTCCAAGTTCTTAGCTTTGCCTCAGCTTGAATTTGCTCTGGGTATCTTCCTGACAGTGTATCCCAATTCATCTTTCTACAAATATTGGAGTTGCTAAAATCTGAATCTAACCAGCAGCCATTGAGAGTGATAACTATAAGCATTTGAATATACTGTTTAATCTTTTACTATATGATATACATCATTCCCAGTTGCCTGTAGTAGAGGCATAGGTTGTTCTGACTGGTTATTTATTGGGATAGGTACTAGGTCTTCACAATGAACTTCAATCCTAAATTAAGATGTTACTATCTATACTATCCTTAACATACAGGTTGAGATGTTACCACTACCACCACAATAAACTAGTTCTGATAAAATATTACTTATCACCTTTGCTCTTTCTCTCATTATTACATCTGTTGCCTAAAATGATGAGAGAGGCCATTTAATGATTAAGGATAGAAAACCTATTCCATATGTGTTTTATAGGGACAATCTGAAAATATACAGCCAGACTAAAGTTAATGAGATTAATTCACTGATTAAAAATGTAGAAATTGTTTTGAAAACTATAGCAATGGGATGATAGAAGTGGATAATGAGGCTAATAGAAGAAATTACTAGGACTTGATAAGTAGTTTGTTTTTTTTTTAGTTGTTTAGAAGGAAATAATAAAGTATGTAATTAAAGAAATGAAAGAAGACTAGTGTAAGCATATTCTGGATAATTAGTAAATCACAGAAAAACAAAGCTCAATATCCCCAGAATATTGTTAAGACAATAAATGTATATGATACTGCATATGTATTATTCCACTGTAGTAGTAAATGGTATGAAGCTTGGTCTAAGAAATGAACACTGTATAAAAATGGTGTTACTCTAAAGAGAGTGTTAGCTACTATTGCAGCACAGTTAGAGTAAACTGACACAATGAGTACCACCAGATTAGCTTTATTCACGGGCAGCCTGGCTGATCAATCTGATTGACAGGAGTGATAGATGCAAGAGTACACAAATCTTAATCATGAATATTTTATACATACTGTCAACCCCCCCCAATGTGGGGGTGTCTCTGCATCTACATCACTGATAAGGTGTGTATGCTCTTGTTGAAGAGTCAGTGTTATGCCCTATTAATTTATGTTGTTTTTATCACTGTATGTATGGTGTTATACTGTCTATACATATCTTTGCTTTTGGACATACTTGGAAAAGAAAGTAGGCAAAACTGCTAAGCATCTCTTGCCATACTACAGCAAAGACAATTCCAGACAGAAGGCAACTGAGTGGGAGAGGGTACCCAGGCTCAGTTGACTGGCCCCAACTTTGGAACAGACATACAATGGCAAAAGGGCCTTAAATAAAATGTCCTAAAACAAAATAAAATAAAATCACCTGTCTCAGGTGAATGACATGTCTGGGGCAGAAGCAGAGGGGCAGGTAACTCAGCTAGATTCATGAACCCTGCCTGGGCTTAAATTACACTCTGACTTTTGGTGGGGCCTGCAGCAGTGGCAGCTAGAAGCTGAAAGGAACCACAACCTTTGCCTGAGCTGCTTAGAAAGACATGAGGCAGGCCAGGAGCACTTTACTTTTATGGACGGAGCTCTCATCTCTTATGGGGGGGGCTGAGCCCCCTAATCTCCCCTGTATTTTGAGCCCAAAGTTGATTCAGAGAGAGCTGTCTAGCCATAGGAGTTGCAGAAGGCAGAGCTCCAAGGAAAAGATGATGTAAGCTGCTCACAGAGAGAAGATTCTGGGCTGCAAGGGAATTGGAAGAAACTCTGCACCATGAGCAGCAACAGATAACTGCCTCTGGCCTTTGTGGTAGTGCTGCCATAGAATGAGATTAAACCCAGAAAGGGAACCTTTTGTTTTGGGAGTGGAAACTCATGTTTTCAGTTTGCATTTAAACCACAGGACTAGGTCTGGCTGTAACGGAAGAACTGAAGGCCACAGGGGTGCGGAAAAGACATACAACACAGAGCAAAGAGCACTTCTGAAACCTGGTAGGCTGTGTGAGGGCAGAATCCTAAAACATTTCAGAAGGAGGACTGCTGCTTGTGGGAAAAGTGGATACCCAGCAGCAAAGACTGTGATACTGGGCAGTAGAAACTGGAGTGCAAGCTCAAAGCCTATGAGGGGCAAGATCAGCAGCCGGGGGGGGGGGGAAGCAGGGGGTAGAACCCACAAGAGAAAACACAGGATCTAGTTCACAAGAGCGTAGTGTTCTGGTACAGCAGACCTCAGCCCAGACAAGGACCTACCAATCCCAAATCCCCTTCTGCCTCCTAAGGGCAGCCTCATTATGAAATTCTAATATCAAGGTATGGCAGGAGAGATAACAGCATGAGCGAACTCTGAGAAGCCAGAGTGGGTAACAAGGTAGGGCCCAGCTTTAAGCCAATGGGAGGACACCTTGCTGCTCTAGAACCAGTGTGTTACACATTGGCTACCAAGATATTGCCTACTTGTAATGGAAAAAACAAAACAAAAAGAAACAAAAAAGGTCTCCATGAGGCTTTCCTGATGTAACCCTTCCAAGTCTGCACAAAAAGACTAACAAAGTTGATAAATATGACTCAAATATAGGCAAATTATGTTCAAAGGTGGGATGGAGGAAAGGGGCTGAGATCAGTTAAGCACATCAGACTAGAAGCTTCTAATAATAAAATAAGGAAATAATAAAACATGATATGAGAGACAGAAGACCAAATAAATCTTGGATCAAGTTTCAAAAATGAATAATATTCATGCTCAGTAGGAGCAATTCAGCCAACATCAACAAGACACTAGGTAGAATATATTGTTATATCAATGTAATATACTAATATAGTAGTAAGAATGGATGGAAATGTTACAAGAAGACTGAGGCAAATCACAATTTGTCAGCTGTGGCTGCAGAAAGAACCTGAAAACTAAATTATAACAACAGGAACAGGCTATTCACATGCAATGCTTTAAGGCAAGGATCAAAGGTGAAGAAGACATAGTTCCAAAATGTAGAATATGTGAGCAGACCTCCTATATTGCATAGTATGGGCAGAAATGCACTTGGCACGCGATAACAAGAGCAACTAGTTACAGAGAAGTATTATATCAATAAGCCAGACAGAATTATAGATAAAACCATAAAAGATATTGCTTTATTTACGTGCATACCATACACACCTCACGTCCCCTCCCCCAAAAAGTTAAAAAAAAAAATGGGGTGCATGTGTTGGAAAGGGAAGGTGATTTTCTGCCCAGAGTAAAAATATGGAGATGCTGTAAGATGCCTATTTCTTGTCCTCTTCACTCCAGCAGCTGCATGAAAGGGAGGCAAATTTGAGGAGAGTGCGGAGAAGGCACAGTAATGCAGTTGTATGCCATGTTTATTCCTGCTCCATGAAAATTTTACAGCCAACTACAAGACAATGGCACAATAGCAGTGACATTACTCTTAAGGAAGCACTGAAGGAGTCAATTGACTCCATGCCATATTATTATTTACCTGATTCCTGTTAATTCCTGTTCACTTCATGGGTGTTAGTGACTCTCTCTTCATTTTAATGGTCGTAATGCTCTACTAATCAAGCTATCCTTTCTTCTGCAATTTTGCTGTTAGGTATACTTGGTATTTCTTCTCCTATTTCACATCCCCACAGAGTGTTTAATCTCTTTTAAAATGACCCAACTTCAATTTCATAAATATATATGACAGTAATTAAAATGGAAGGGAAACAGCATTTCATTATAGACTTCTGATTTCCATAAAATGGGACTAGTAATTGAAAATGCAAGAAAAGATTGGGGGGAAAAGTATCATGAAGCACCTGAGTAATGGAAGAACATCTGGGGAATTAAAATTGTAAGCATATTGTGAATTATTAATAGTTTGTTAGGATTTCATGTTGTGCATAAATTGGAAATTGACTGTTATAAAATCTTAAGTCAATTAGGAAACAACATTAATGGAAGCTTCTAAAATACTGAGGAAAGTAATAATCTTCTAAATTCACTGAGGCTTTGGTCTAAGATTGACTCATGTTGGCCACTGTGTTTTCTCACAAAAACCCAGATGGAGAAATGGAAAAAAAAAATTAATAATGATAGTTATTATAAATTATTAAGGGTGAGCAACCTAATGTAGATGAGGGGGAAACCCATACAAACTTGAAGAGTTTTATGTAATATCTTTCATGAAATGATAGGCCTTCTTCCTCCTTCTTCAGCCCCTCTGATACTTCAGTCAGACTTCATTGCGCTCTAAAAATTGAAACCTCTCCTCCAGCTTCAGGTCCTCATGGATCTTCTTCTTCCACTTACCTTGTTATAAGCCTACCATCCCTGCTGAGCACTCTTTTAGCCACTAACTACTGCTGAATGACAATATAGATTTTCTTTTTGAAGGGAGCATAGCAAACTCTCTGACTATAGTGTTCCTGCAAGTACAGAGTTAAAACTAAAGAGCCTCAAAACTCAAAGAAGTTGTGGAATCTTATTTAATCAAATGTCATTTCATGCTGCTGCCACTGCCATCATACATAGGCAGCCTGTTCCTTAAGGTTACTGAACTTGAAATAGAAGTACATGCGTTTTAGGGGGAAAATAGATATGCGTTATATCAACTTGACTTTCTCTGGCTATATTATTAGGTTACTTTGATTATTCTGGATAATTCCAAATAAAGCATTAACTTAAATTAAATAAATAAATAAACACACATTCTGCCAAAAGCTGTAAAACAGCTAAGTTCCTGTGAAAAGCCTCCCTCCTATAAATCTTCATAATTTTTCCAATTATGTTCGCTACATTTTGAATGAGGCTGAAACATCCAAGCAGAATATCAAACATGATAGATGATATTTATCACTGTGAATATGCTGACATGTGTAGGACGGTGGTCATTAAATTGTGATGCTGCTTTTGCCCAATAAAAATAAAGAACATAATAAACCATGAGCTGAGTGAGATGCATTGTAAAGTGGGTTATTCATCTTTAGCATGCATCATCTGAATATGGCCTGTTAGCTCACTGTGCCTTTGTTGGCATAAGGCAGAAATATTTCTACTGAAGTTCCCATGTAGCATCTTCATCCTTTGACTCCTGGGGGCTGTGAGTAGATGTGTTACAATTCTGGGTAATGGAGGAAAGTTACCCAATTTTAACGTTCTTTCTTTCATGGTAAGAGGAGAGAGTTGTTCCCAAGGGAATCTGTTCTAACTAAACACTGTGTCAGCAGCAGGACTGTAATACTGTGTATGGCTTTCACAGTTAAGCAGACTGCACCACTCACTGAAGATAATATGGTTATCTCGGTCACATATTTCTTAGCACTGGTGTGGAGTCAGGAAGAATTGACAGGAGAAAGCTGGCTAATAAATATAAATAATGAAGGAGATTTAAATATGAAGAATTCTTTAAATCAAATATTAATAATCTCAAGTCTCCATCAATGAATATACTTGCTTGTTATTATGTTTTCTAAATGAAACTCCTTACATTTGAGGATGCAGTTTGTTTTCTTCAGCTTTGATCAAACTTATATCTTAGCAATTAAATTAAGCGTCCTACTTCTTTGCTTCCAATTACTCTGAAACTTTTCATATTATAAGGATACTTGTTTACATCATACCCCATGAGACTATTTGTCTTACCCAATTAGAGCAAGAAAAAGTAGTCCTACCAGGACTTTAGAGGATTTTTTTTTTTCCACAGAGATATAGCAGGTTAAGTATTGATTATACAAGGACTATAAAATTTTGATTACATTTTAGGAGTATGTGTTTGCTGGAAATGCATAGTTTGCATCAGAATACATAGGATCAATTGCAGGCATCAAATATGAGGCGTCATGAGAGAGCATGTCATTCTGTACTATATTTTTTCTGCTCTACTTCTCTCTTCCTGAAAATGCACTTCATATGTGAGCTACCATGGTGAAAATATTCTAAGATTTTGTGAATTCAAAAGATGTAAATACAGAGTGCCTATATGGTTATTGATAGTCATTGAAAATCATGCAAGTTCCAGTCCTGAAGTTTACAAGGAAAACCTATCTGAATGAGCTTGGAGAGAAGGATACAACTAGATATGACTCATTCTGGGTATAAGATGCTTGTATCACTTTAATACCTTCTTTTCTTCTGATATTCTGGTCCAACTGCTAAGTAAAAATTATTTGTTTTAAGAAGGTGTATGCTGCATGGGCTGCCAGTACCATATATCCACTAGCCTCCTGGTTCCCACAATCTCTCCTCTGTCTGTAGTCTCTCCTGCCATGATTTGATGGAACACGTGGTTGAAGAAAATCCTCCCATGGTTAAGGAGACCTTCAGGGATCAGGTCCATGTCTGCGCTAGGGCCCTCCTGACTTTGGCCCAATTTTACTGTAGCTGTATCTACTATTCCAGATCATGGATCATGGATGTGAGCTTTAGGTGCAGCAGGCATGTTGCAGGCTTGAGGGCCTGTTGGAGGCATGATCTCTAATTATGCAAATGCCTCAGATTAAATTTATTAATTTGGTGTCCTCCTGGAATAATTAGGAATCAATGCAACAAAGGGGTTACTCCTTAATTCACTAATGACTTGAACTTGCTAACTTCAGGTCCCAGAGTACCTTAAAGGCTGCACCTGAGGTTGGTTGCCTGGGAAGCTTTAGGAAAAAGTACAAATTCACAAATATAGTTCACTCAAATTAGTTCCATTTCACTCACACTCAGCAATTGGTCTCCTCACAGAGGCCTAAGAACCATATACCCACTCTTACTCCTGCAGCAGCTGTAAACACAACTCCTACCTCACTCAGCTGGGGAGTGAGGTACCCAACACCAATCATCCATATCCCCATAAATCTCTCCCTTTCATGGGGATTCAAATTCCTTGGATTATGGGATGGGTGGTACTTTATCATGAGTGTAAGATCCTTTGAAGACTGTTCCCTCTGGATTGCTGTGGATTGCAATTAGGGTTCTACCTGAGGACCTCCTCCTGCAGACTCAGGGGACATGCACTAATCCATCTCTATAATTCCACTGGTCTTACACCCAACTCATAAATACATCTAAGTAAACACCAAGCAAACAGACCCAACCAGACACAGGGCCCAAAGCAGCCACTGATGCACAAACATCCAGCAAGTTCACCAACATTCAAACATAAACACGCACCCTGACACTATACACGTGAACCCTTTTACTTACCCAATTCACACCACTTCTGTCAATCACAGCTAAACGAATTGTCAAATCAGAAGTCCCTTAAATCATCTCCTAATCCAATTAATCTGATATATGTGTCTGTCACTCAATATCATCTGCAACAAAATGCTTTCTACTCATTCATTAATCTGATCAATATTTACTTTATGAGGCCTGACCCGTAACTTTTTGGCACCAAAACCACTGTCACTCATTTAATAAACTGGGCATGCTCAGAACCAGAAAGTAGGTCATGATGTAACAATAGTTCGACAGTTCAGATCCTTCATAGCTTTCCAAGTCTGACCCACATGAGAATGTGTCAATTGACACCTTAAACAAATTACTTAACTCGAGCAAAACAACTATGCTGGCAACAGTACAACTTCCAGCCTAACAGGCCTGCTGCCATGTGTCCTGCCACTGTCTTCCAGTTTCATCTGGCTTCTCCCAGCTAAACTCAGAGTTAATCTCACAGTGTTTGTTCTCTTCCTTCCCAGTTGCATTGTGGTTTGGTGTATGACACAAGCTCTCCCTTTCTGTAGCTTCCACCTCCCCTACAGCCACCATCCAGACCATCAGGTCAAGGATCATCCACAATCCTGAGCATTGGCTTGACTCCAAACTAAAATGGTCTGCCTTGGGTTCATCTCACCCTACAGCATCTCTCTCTAAGCCAAAACAAAAAGAACAAACAAGTTACAGAGTGTATCTGGTTCCCAATGTGACATTGGCTGTCTTCTCTGCCTGGCTCTGCCCAGAAACCCTTCTTCTCAATTTGAGTTCTGTTCTACTGCCTGTTCCCAGGGATCTCCTTCCCTGGGGCTCCTATGGCAAAACTCTTTCTCTGGCCTGAAGCTTGAGTTTATAAAGGGTGATGCAGGTCAAATGACTCCTCTGCTTCAGCCCTGGGGTCCTCAGGGGCTGACTACATGTGGACCTGGCATCCATCTTGTTTCAAGTTCTTCAGTCTACTAGTGAACTTCAGTAGCACCCAGAAGACATGAACAATAATGACCAAAGTAATGTGGGGGGTAGGTGTAAGGAAAGGGGATGAAAGCATAAAGGCAAAGAAGGGGGGAAAGGGGAGTGAACCATACCCAGTGCAGCCAGGGGGTACCCCAAAGGGAAGGGACATCTCAGAAGACCCAAGAGAGGGCACAGGGAGGAGGGGTAGCTGGGAGGAAAGCCCAACATCCTTGCCCTTCTAGTAACCGGCTAGGGGCCCTGTTATAGAAGGCTTGTTGATCAATATCAGTTGTCACTGATTCCTGAAGGAAGAATGTAGGTGTCCAAAATCTGTTTAAGTTAAATGTTAGTGTATATGTTATAGTTCCTCATCTAAGATTGGCATAATCACAAGAGTCCAATTTTAGATACAGGGGTAGATTCATAGAAATTAGGGACTGGAAGGGACCTCACAAGATCATCAGGTCCAGCCCCCCCCACACACACACACTCTAAGGCAGGAAAGATTGGTGAGGTCAGATGACCCCAGAGAGGTGTGCATCCAGTCACCTGTTGAAGATCTCAGGGAAGATGACAGTACCACATCTTGGGAGAGTCTGTTCCAGACTCTGGACACATGAACCATAAAGAAGTTTTTCCTTATGTCTAATCTGCAGCAATTTTCTATCAGTTTATAACTATTATTGCTAGTCTTCATGTGGGGTGCCTTGGTGAACAGATGTTCTCCTAGCCCTGGATGTTCACCCATTATATACTTAAAGGCTGCCACCAAGTCCTCCACCCCTCTCGAGTCTTCTCTTTTCCAGACTGAACAGTTCTGTGTCCTTCAGCATCTCATCATATGGTTTGTTCTTCAGACCTCTAATCATTCATGTGGCCCTCTTTTGGACTCTTTCCAGCTTCTTTACATCCCTCTTGAAGTGTGGCACCCAGAACTGGACACAGTACTGCAGCTGTAACCTCACCAATGCTGAGTAGATTGAGAGGTTGACATCCTTAGTCTTGCTTGTGATGCATGCCAGAGTGTTGTTCACTTTTCTGGCTATAGCATCACATTGATGACTCATGTTTATTTTATTGTCGATAATGAGCCCCAGGTCTTTTTAAGTTGTGGTGCTGGCTAGTATACCACCAACAAATCTGTAAGTATGTTGTGGATTATTTCTCCCCAGATAGAGAACTTTATATTTCTCAGTGTTAAAGATCATCAGGTTTAGATCTCCCTACTTTACAAGCCTGTCCAGGTTTGCCTGTATTTTCAGCCTGTCTTCCAGTGGGACGGTATTCTCCCCTAACTTGGTGTTATCCTCAAACTTTGCCAGTATGCTTTCCACACCTGTATCCAAATTGCTGATGAAAATGTTGAAAAGCACTGGTCCGAGTATTGCGCCTTGAGGGACACCGCTAGTCACCTTTCACCATGTCAGCTTGATTCTATCCGTTAACACTCTCTCGGTCTGACCTCAGAGCCAGTTTCCCAGGCAGCAGACCACCAAGTTGTTGAGGCTGCAATTTCTGAATTTAACCACAAGGACATTATGGAAGAACAAGTCAAAGGCCTTTTTGAAATCCAAGTATATGATATCGACCTCATCTCCCATATCCAGATGGCGAGTTACCTGACCATAGAAGGCGATAGGGTTGGCCAGGCATGACCTGTCTACAACAAAGCCATGTTAACTGTCTTTTAGAATACTGCCCCCTGATGGCCTATCACTGATGGATTCTTTGATGAATTTTCCAGGATATTTCCAGGGATTGAGGTCAGACTGATTGCCCTATAACTCCTTGGGTCCTCCTTCCTTTCTTTCTTAAAGATAGGCACCACATTGGCCCCTTTCCAGTCTTCTGCACCCTCACATGAGCACCATGGGTTCTCAAATAGCATTGCCATCAGTCATGTAATGATGTCAGCCAGTTCTTTTAGCACTCTTGGGTGTAATTCATCCTATTCTGCTGAAATATTTATATGATGCTTTATTTAAATCATGAAAAACTGTGGATTTGGGTTTACTTTTTTCTTTTTTAACCAAAAATTGGGGACTTTTTTAAATCCGAGAAACAGGGTCCCTGGTGATCACTCCCATTTTGTCCATCCTGCTTCTTATCAGGCAAGTTAATAAGCTTGGTCTGGCGGAATACTGATGTGAAGTATACATTTAGGAATTTGGTATTCTGCCGAGCATCAGTTATCAGCTTTCCCAGTTTTATTCAGCAAGGGTCCCTTACTTTCCCCATCCTTCCTATGTATCTAAAGAAGGACCATTTATTGTCTTTGATTTCTGTTGTCAATTTGCATTCAGTTTCTGCTTTTGTTTTTCTAATCTACTCCCTATAGGTGAGGGTCATTCCTGTGTACTCCTCCTTGGGGGTAACTCCCAGCTTCCATCTCTTTTAGGCTTCTCTTTTTGTTTTCTGGACGTCCATGACCTCACTATTGAGTCATGGGGCTCTCCCAGTCCTTTTGCTACCTTTCTTATGAATAAAAATGCACCTTCTTTGTGTTCCAAATATGACCTGATGATCATATCCTTGTGGAGCAACCATTCTTCTTGACCTCCCTTCCCCATCAGGCCATGGTCCTGCAGGAACTCCCCCACTATCTCTTAAGCTTTCCAAAAATCAAGGATTTTTACCCTACTAACTTATTTCTCTAACTTACAATGGATGGTGAAAGTGATCATCTTGTGGTGACTGTCACATAGATTACTCTTGATCCTCAGCTTACTCACTAGATTATTGACTTTGGCCAAAACCAAATCCAGGAATGCCTTTTCCCTGGTCAGCCTGTACACTTCTGGAGTCAAATAGATCTCCTTGATACAAATGAGGAGGCTATGTGACCACTTGGATCTAGCTGAATGTTCTTCCTATGAGATTTCTGGGTAATTAAAATCACCCATGATGACCATGTTCCATGGGTGCATGGCCTCTGCCATTTCTCTGGAGAATTCCAGATCAAGCTCCTCCACTTGTCTCAGAGACCTATATACTTCTACCATCAAGTCCCCTTCACCCTGCCCTCACTGTATCTTAACTCAGAGGGTCTCAAGCCACCCTTATTTTGTGACTATCTTGGTTTCCAGGGATGTGTACTGCTGCTTCACATAGACAGAAACACCTCCATTCTTCTTCTCTATGCAATCCCTCATATGTAAGATGTATCACTCTATAGCTGTGGTCCAATCATGTGTGCAATCCCATCGGACTTTGTTATCCCAATAAGATTGTATTCCTTACTGGTTATCAGGAGCGCCAGTTCTTCCTGGTTGTTCCCCATGCTTCTGGCATTTTTGTACAGGCATGTAAGTCTAACATTCAAGGCCCTCAGCTTCCTATTTTGCTGAGGAAAGTCCAGTTCTTTGGCTCATGTTGGAATGTTCTTCCTATTGTTTTCTGTCTTACGGGTTTCCTGCTTGTCAATTCCTGGGCTTGCTTTAATAGTTTTCCACCCAAAAGATCTCACTTAAGATAGCCTAGAACAATGATGCTCTTTTCACTTCATTTCAGATGCTTAGGTTTATGGCAACTGAAGTTAGAATTTGCCCCAGACCTTAGAAAATCTGAGCATCATTTCATTTTGTTTCCATTAAGTACAATTCAATGTTTCATTAAGAAGAAAACCCTGACATGCAGTAGACAGGAAATCTAACCCACAAGCAGTTAAGTAGAAGAAAAGAATAAAGGGACAGAGGATAGGAAGAGGAAGTGTGAGGGGTGGGGAGGAAAACATGGTGGAAAGCAAAAAGGTTAGATGAACAAGATGTGGTAGAAGAGAGAAAGAAAGGAAAAAGATAAAGAAGATGAAATAAGATGCTAGCTACATTTTCTTTTCTTTTCTTTTCTTAATCATTGGGCCTTTTGGTAGCTAAGTATTGTACAACCCCCCCCACCAAAAAAAAATTAATAAAAATAAAACATGGAGCAAGAATGATGTTAATTCCTTTTACAAAGTTAATAGTCATATGCTTTGAAAATCAGCCCATGGATATATGAGCCGAAAGCTTTTCTTTTCTTTTCTCTTTCTCTTTCTTTACTCTTACCCTACCCTAGCCCATTATTTCCATTATTTCCGTATTGCTTCAGTGTAAAAATCTAGGATTTTTGTTTTATATACTGTGTACGAAAGAGTCAGGCCATGCTATTTCAGGTGCAGTACTAGTCTGGTCAAATTGATTGATTGCCTAAGGCTTCCTATTGAAATATTTCAAATATCTAATTCTAAGACGCATACACATGTGATCTTCTAATAACCAGAGTTGGAAAGGGAAAGACATGCAAATGCAAGGTCCTTAAGAGGTTGTGATTATGCAAATGTTAAGGTCAGAATGCCCTTCCAGGACACAGTAGCTTGTTATGCATTTAGAATTTTAAACCATAAGATTCATGATGATGAATGAATTTTCTCACTATTGAAAGCATCTGAATTTCAGTTATCATTCATACTTTGCTTCTATCACTTGCTTACTTAAAATTTGTCATTGCATTTTCTCTGACAGCATCTGTCAGGATATTCAGAAACCTTTAGAAATAGATGATGAGTGGTGAGACTATTTTTTTTTTTGTCTAAAGCCAGAATGAAAACTACAACATCATTTCAACATTTGAAGCAGGCTTTCTTTTCATTTTAGAAGCTCAAAGTGCATTCAGTGGAGATTAGGCACTAGGTTCCCATTTGTATCTTTGAAAATCTTCTCCTAAAGTACCTGAGGTGCCATTATAAAAGCTGACTCTTAGGTGTGACTCAGTATGAGAAAAGTAACACAGTGGTCACTGTAAAAAATGTGGCATTTACCATTTGAAAGTAATTAGCATTCCTAAATGTAGGGAACATTTCTAAAACTGTGGTAATGCTAATTGCTTTCAAATGGTAAATGTCAACAGCAGAAAGACAGGATGAGGTCATGTAGCAGTAAAAGCTTTCCTCTCCTCCCATATACAGCTGATTACAGCTCTTACCCCATTCACTCTCATCTGTGCTGGTCTTTGTACATGCCTAAAAAGCCAGGTGAATAATTTCCAGAGTTGCTGAAAATTATTAAATAATTAAATATGAAGAACAGAGAAATGTCACATACATTTTCCAGTTTTTTGCTTTTCTCCCCAACCGCTTCTCTGTGGGATTGGAGTCCCTTCCTTTGTATAATGTTGGGCAGCACATAGACCTTGCGGAATTCAACACAAGCCTCTAAGCTCTTCTGATATTTAAGTATTTTTTTCAGGTCCTGTGAAAATCTCAGCCTTTATTTCAGTACCATAAGGGAGCTTGTCACAGTATAAATAGAGAACAGACCCCTTGCCCCAAAAAGTTTACAGTTAAAAAGGCAAATCCTATAGGGTGCTGAAATTTTCTATCCCCATTTTTTTAAAAGATATCCTTAGCATTTTGCTTGTTGCTACTGTGCAGTAGGGTCAAAAACAGCTCAGACTGCCAGGATTGTACAGTAAAATCAAGTACTAAATGACTGCACAGTACCAACTGCACAATCAGGGGGACATGTAGACACACCCACTAAGATGCATATTAAATAACTGACTAAATCTACATTAGTAGCAGTCTCTGTCTTTCAACCAGGATCAAGGATAACAAGAAATCCTTTTTTTAAATACAAAGGGGGTAAAAAGAAGGTTCTGGATAACATGGGGCCTCTGCAGGACACAGTTGGAAATCTGGTGGTCTCACCAGATGACAAAGCTAAACTATTTAAGAATTTCTTTGCTTCCATATTTCTGAGCAGGAACCAGGTCATCTCCTACACCACAATCCCTGATGGTCCCAGGGGAGGCACAGCTAGGCCCAGGGTCAGAGAGGACCTAGTCGGGGAACTTCTGGTGGGACTAGATGTGTTCAAATCAGCAGGTTCTGATGATCTCCACCCCAGAGTGCTGAGGGAATTAGCAGAGGTCATTGAGGGTCCCTGGCACAGCTTTATGAGCACTTGTGATGCTCTGGCAAGGTGCCAGAGGACTGGAAAAAGGCCAATGTGGTCCCCATTTTCAAAAAAAAGGGAGGAAGGAGGACCCAGGAAATGATAGGCTTGTTAGTCTTACCTCAGTCCTGGGGAAGCTTTTTGAGAAAATTATCCAGGTGCACATCTGTGAGGGGCAAGCAGGGGAGTATATGCTTAGAGGCAACCAACATGGGTTCATTCAAGGCAGGTCCTGACAGACCAACCTGGTAGCCTTCTCTGACCAGGTCACAAAATACTTGGATGCAGGTGTCATGGTGGACATAGTCTTTCTGGACTTTAGGAAGGCCTTCAACACTGCCTCTCACCCCATTCTCATTTGAAAAATAGGAGATTGTGGTGTCAATACCTACACAGTCAGATGGGTCACCAATTGGCTGGAGTGCCACATCCAGAGAGTGGTGGTGGACAGGTCATTTTTGATCTGGAGAGATGTGGGTAGTAGGATGCCCCAGGGCTTGGTCCTCAGACCCACACTGTTTAACATCTTCATCAGTGACTTGGACAAGGGGGTGAAAAGCACCTTATTCAAATTCACAGATGGCATTAAGATTTGGGGAGAAGTGGGCATGCTAGAAGAGAGGGACAGACTGCAATTGGATCTGGACAGGTTACAGGGGTGGGTGGGATTCATTACTGACAAGTGCAGGGTAATGCACCTAGGGAGAAAGAACCAGCAACATGCCTAAAGGCTGGGGATTAAAAAAAAAAAAAAAAAATTACAAAATTAAATTATTATTATTATTTTTTTTTTTTATTAAACTGCCTTCCTCCCATCATAAGCACAGGTGTAGCAGTGCATGTAGTCTTTCTGGACTTTAGGAAGGCATTTGACACTGTCATTCTCATTAAAAAACTAAGAAACTAATGGGTTACTAACTGGCTGGAGGGCTGCATCCAGAGAGTGGTGGTGGATGAGTCTTATTCGACCTGGAGGGATGTGGGCCACAGGATTCCACAGGGCTTGGTCCTTGGGCCTGCACTGTTCAAAATCTTCATCAGTGACTTGGATGAGGGGGTAAAAAGCACCCTGTTGATGTGGGGAGAAGTGGGCAAGCTAGAAGAGAGGAATAAATAGGTTGCAGTCAGTACCTAGACAGGTTACAGGGGTAGGAAGATGAGAAGAGGATGGGTTTCAACACTGACAATTGCAAGGTACTGCAACTGGGGGGGAAGAACCAGCCGCATACCTACAGGCTGGGGAACTCCCTTCTCATCAGTACAGAGGCAGAAAAGCATCTTGGAGTCATTATTGATGCCAAAATGAACATAGGCTGACAGTGTGGGGAAGCAGTCAGGAAGGCCAATTGTACCTTGTCATGCATCCACAGATGCATCTCAAACAGGTCCAAGGAGGTGATCCTCCCCCTTTATGTGACACTGGTTAGGCTGCAGTTAGAGTACTGCATCCAGTTCTGGGCACTGCACTTCAGGAGGGGTGTGGGCAACATGGAGAGAGTCCAAAGGAGGGCCACTTGCATGATCAGGGGCAGCAGGGCAGGCCCTACAAGAAGAGGCTAAGGGACCTGAACCTGTTCAGCCTGCACAAGAGAAGGCTGAGTGGGGATCTAGTGGCCATTTACAAACTAGTCAGAGGGGACCAGCAGGCACTGGGGGAGTTCCTGTTCCCCTAGCCCTACCAGGAGTGATTAGAAATAATGGTCACATCTAGCCTGAATCTACCTTCTGCCAGCTTATCAGGAGATGCTACTTCACTGTCAGGGCGGCTAGGATCTGGAAACAACTTCCAAGAGAAGTGGTGCTGGCTCCTACCCTGGGGGTCTTTAAGAGGAGGCTGGATGAACACTTTGCTGGAATTGGTTGACCCTGGTATTCTTTCCTGCCATGGTAGGGGTTTGGACTTGATGATTTGCTCAGGTCCTTTCTAAACCTACCAACTACAACTTTTATAGAAATACATAAATTGGTACTGAGTGCATTTGATCTTTCATATTTTTCATGAGTTAGGTGTTTTCTTTTTCATTAAAAATTCTATACTTGATTCTTTATGATGAATCTGTTGTAAATACTTCTATATCTCAGTTTATATTTAGACATCAACTCTTATGTGTATATGAACAGAGGGATAATCTATGTTGAAATCATCTTCTAAGTTTATTTTAATTTGGTAAGTGGAGTAATAAAGTAAACAGGAAAGATAATCAGCTGTTACAACTGGTAGAGTTCAGTTCTTGTCAGCAGAACTATAGTCATTTACACAAACTAAAGTTCTGATTCAGTGATTTTTTTTTTACTTCAATTTTTTATGTAATTTTAAAAAGTAGGTATGGAAGTTGCTGATGATCATCAGTGATACTTGCTACAAATCATTCACTTCTACTATCAGTTTCTTACTTTTGTGAGCAAACAAATATTGTAAAAGGTCAAACAGTAACAGTGATGGCCAGTGTGGTATTGTACCACATATGCCATTTGGTTCAGAGCCTTTTAAACTTAAGTCAACTGGATGGTACCCTAGCATTTGTAATTTTCCTTCTTCTCAGCTGCACAAATTTTACATCAAAATCTTTTATTATGTAACCCCCAGGGAAGTGTTTGAAAGAAATGATACAGAAGACAAAGATTTTTGTGGGTATTATCTATTGTGGGACACTTCACACAGTTGGCATTGATCTAGATAAGTTTTCATAGTCACTGTATTAAAAAATATAACCTGAACAAGAATTAATTCAATTCAAAAGCTTGTCTAAATCTACCCCAACTATGCAGCTGGTCCAACAAAATATACCACCTACAAAAATTCTTGCCTCTCACATATTTTATAGGTCATATGGCTACATAATCCCAATTTTGACCAGTGTAATCCATGGAAAACTTATTACATAAGTTCAGAGTAATTTAATGATTTCATCTTGTAGGTGACAGAGTCAAAATAAAATTAAAAAAAAGAAATTCACTACACCAGCACTACTTAAAAGTACTGGATTTTTTGTATATATATATTTTTTTATGGTTATTACTAGAACCAGGATTTCTCTAAGATCATTTGTGGGACAAGCTAAATAGTTGGGAGAGATGTAGGACAATCTTGTAGATATAAAATAATCTCGCTGATGTTTGGGGGCGCAAAAAATAGATACAGACTAAGTTAAATAACACGAGGAAGCATTATTTTGTTTAGTCCCATTCTATAAATGAAAGTGGTAACTGAAGTTTATCAATATTAGTTAATTTGATTTCTGTTTTCCAAATGGTCATAATAAGGAAGGTAAATTGATAGCTGAACCTATATATTGGAATTTTTTTTTCCACTATTTTTTCTGGCATTTCAAAATATAGTCTTTAGAAGAAAAATCGTTGTAAGAATTCTATCTAATTGATAACATTATTTTGAGATCTCATTCCATTCATAGAATGTACAATGAAGAGCATTGAATAAAATAAAAAGTATCCAGCAATCAGAGCTTGATGTGCAGTAGTATGTGGCATTAGGGAAAATGAACATTACTGTTAGCCTAATATTTGTCTACTTAAATGTGTTGTAAATTAAACACAACTACTTGCTTTGTTCATGTTTTTCCACATTTCAAGCAGAGGTATTTTCTTATCAGAAAGCTCTTATCTTCCTTCCAGACCTTGATATTGATCAGCCACTTTAATAGCTTCATCTGCACCGATTCACTACATCTGCAAACACTTCCTTAACAAGCTTTCGACAAACACAATAAAATGTATCTATGATTACTAATTTCATTATTTATTTGGTTTCGTTATAAATCTCTACACCAAGTACTATATCCTTTTGTTCTCTGAAACGGTGAACTATAAGTGAATAAGAAAGCCTATTTACACACAAAAAAAGAAAATTCTGAATTTGGCATGGTGGGCAATGTCCTCAAAAGCAGGTTGCTAACATTGCTCATCCTCCAGTCAGGAGGCAAAAATCAGGCCTTGTGTCTTAATATAGTTATGTTATATTACATTATGTTATGTCTCTAATTGATATGTATATGCTATGCTTTCAGTTTAATTCCTACATTTTCTTATATCATGTTCAGAAATTCAATATTTAAATCTCTTATATGTAAAAAAAAAAAAAAGTTGGATGTCATGATTGTCTCAGCCAGCTGACCAGTCAGGGCCAATCGAGAGGGGGGGAACGGTGTTAAGACCTCAGGCGGGCTGGTGTTGGAGAGGTGAAACAGTGTGTTGGTTTTAAAATAGATTTTACTTACGTCGCTGGTGGCCACAACGCAGGCTGTAGGCTCACTTGCTTGGTTACAATCCGGGTTACCGCAACAAGTTCATACAAAAAATGAGCACGCAGGGAAAGGGTACATCGGGAACGGACAGGGAGATGTTTATAGGTGATCAGTCCGCCAACTTTTCTCTGCTTTGTGGTGGGGTTCTCTGTACCTTACCATGTGTTCAGAGCTCTCCAACTTGGGCAAAAATAACACGAACTTTTATACCTTTAGAGTAGACAATTACAAACTGCCAAGTAGGAATACTTAATTAGGAGGAACATGACCAAATTTAGAACAATGCCAATCATTTGGAGGGGGGGGTTAATGTCAATCATACAAAAGGGGTGGTTTTGATGTCAATCATGCAGAGGGGTTGGTCTATTTTGTCAAGGACACTTACTTGATTTGGGTTGTGACATGCCCCCCTGCCATGACACAATAGACAAAACAGGTAAGAGCAACTCTTCGTCTATGAACTCATTGCAGCGTCACAAGGTTGAGGTAGTTAACAGGTACAAATATAAGTTACAGGTTCTTTTTTCTTTTACAAACTATAAAATACACTCATCCTATAAGTATATACACATATAACAATGATTACTACGACTAATAAGAATACAAAACAATTAGAACATTGATTAGCCTAGACGAGAGATCTTAGGTTAGAATGTAATGCCCCCCATGCAGGGGTTTTGGTCTTCTATTCATTGTCTCAACACCATCTTTTTACTCGCTTACGACACCTTTCATGTTCTAAAGCTCTCCTCTTTCCTGTCTATTAATCATCACCTCTTTTCTCATTCTCCTTTCTATAGTGTGCAGGTCCCTATAGAACCTGATCACCTTTCTCTTTGTATCTTTACTACTTACCCCCTTCCATCAACATCTTCATCACTTTCTCTCTCTCTCTCTCTCTCTCTCTCTCTCTCTCTCTCTCTCTCTGTTCTGAATCCCTCTTACAAGATACACACTTAATTCGTCACTTTTTCTTTTATCTCGTCTCAAACTAGGCATTTACACTAAAGGGGTAGACTAAGGGTATAAACACAGGATTATTAACAAAAAGACAGAGTTGCAAGCACACGGTAAGGCTATCTATCTGTCAATGAACCATCAGCCACAGTCCTGGCCCCAAACAACAGGAGGTCCAGGCCCGAGCCGAAGGTCCCGAAGTCAGGTCCGTCCACCAAGGAACCCGCTGATAGCAACAAGTGTCTGACACTTGGGGGTCCTCACGATCGGGCAGTCACAGATTGTCACTTCATCACTGTCAGGCCTGCAAAAGAATGAACAAACAAACAAATAACAGGAAAAGTGCCAAGAATTGAACTCACCACAAAACTAGGAAAACAACAGGGCCATCTCTTTCCTCAGTTGTCATACTCAAAGCCTGGTTCATTTACGAGATGTTATCAACCTTCGTCTTCCAGGAGATTGGAGAACATCTGTTGAGACTCTCCTTTCATATCAGTTGGTGGAGTGTGGTTCTTAACAAAGTATTTACCACAGAACGTCTGTCTTCTCCTATAGCAGACAACTCCAACTAAAATGCTTATAAGTATTAGGAAGAGAACTCCACTCACTGTACTACCGATGATGGTACCCCATCTTGTCTTCCTGCATTGCTGGCAAAGTTCATGCTGGAAAATATATTGGTTTGGGTTCTGTTGCTAAACCTATGATGACATCAGTTGAAGGATGCCATGGGACCATAGATGATCATGTAGTGGTAGTAGGAGAATCTAATTGTAGATCATCTTTTGATCACTTTTTTGATCAAGGGAATTTGTCACGCTACAAATGGAAGTCCCAGTGTAATTGTAGGTTAATGAGCTGTTGAAATGCAGAGTATTGTTTACAGGCAGTAAGCCTTCAGGCCATTGCCCATCCCACCTGGTCCAGGTAAATTCCATAGATAGTGGATTAGAATGAGCTGAACATTCTCTCTTCCAATGAACCAATTTCTATAATATCCAGTCACTGAAACTTCAGGAGCGTATTGGATGCCCAGGACGTGAGAATATCTTATTTCCTTTTCCAAAGCTGGGTGCTTTACAACACAAGTTATACGTCTTCCTCTTGCAGATCTGGTAGGAATGATTTTATATTGACTTACAACCATCACTGTTTCATTTGGAAAAGAAGTTGAACTAAATCCCACTTCACCAAGGCCTCCTTCCCAATCAACATCTGCAGCAGGTTTCCCAGTAGCTGCTGTACAAATGGCTGCTACTGTCTGATTTTCACCGTCTGTTAAAGAGTTTGGTCCCTCTGTAAGGCTCACAGTTGGTTTAGCAAATACAGTTACAGTTGTTGACGACTGTGCATTTCCTAGTGGGAATGCGATTGCTTTGCATACATATTCTCCTGCATCAGAGAAGCTCACATTGTTTAAGTTGATTGTTGCATCAGTGAGTGAAGAGTTTTTAAATGACACTCTTCCATGGTATTCTCTTTGAACAGAAAACCATGTACAACAACAGTTGTGTACTTTTACCATGTATCTTCTTCCGTGGAATTTGTGTTATTGTTTCATTCATATCAACTATGCATCTTAACGTGACATTCTTCCCCCAGACTGCTGTTATGTGTGAATCAACAATCGGTCCAGTTAAGACACTGCAGCAGAAGTGGAAGAGGAGCAGCATCAGAGCGAGCCTCAGTCCGGCAGGCATCCGTCGCCCCCGCCGCCTTCTCTCCACTCCAGGTGCGTGTGGCGGTGGTGTGGGTTGCCCCCCTGTGCATCAGTGACCTGCTCGACAGGCACTACTGGGTGGATTGCGGTCAGGGGAGGTTTAACTGCATCGGGTAGAAGCACCAGCCACAATTCCCCTCTGTCAGCTGTGAGCGCTGGATACAATTTCTCTCTCACAGGGAGGCAGGTTTCCTTTCAGCGTCACTCTGGGGGGCGGGGCCGAGGGTGATGACACAGCCGGCCCGCCTTCTAGGGGAATCCCCATGCCCTCCTCCTGTTCCCCGGTGTCATTTTCTGGCAGCAGTTCCACATGGCTGGCGCCATTTTCTAGCAGTGGCTCAGAGCTGCCCATAGCCTGCTTCACGCACTCCACACTCGCCACCCGTAGTAGCTTTGCTAAACTTGCATTCTCCTGCAGCAGACTCGCTACTGCCTGGAATAACACATTTATTATCTTCTTCTTTTGAGCAGGGGTTAGATTTTTCACCTCCTTTGCCTTCACCCCTGCTAGAGACAGGGTCAGTGTTTCATCTGGGGGCTGACAGCAAACTCAGTCACTGCCCATTTTACACCCGAACGCCCCAGGGAACAACTTTGCTCTCCACTCTTAATGACTGCTCCTTCCCCTTTCACTGAGAAGTAGCTGTCAATATTTCTTCCATCCCCTCTTACTGCCTGGTGGTAGGTGATATACGCCCAGAGCTCATTTGCATTTTCCACGTGGCAGACCGTAGTGCACCAGGGGCAGCACTTAATTAAATTCTTCTCCACCACTGCAATGCCCTTGGATCCTGTTCATGACGCCATGTCTCAGCCAGCTGACTGGTCAGGGCCGACCGAGGTGGGGAACGGTGTTAAGATGTGAGATGGGCTGGTGATGGAGAGGCGAAACAGTGTGTTGTTTTTAAAATAGATTTTACTTACGTTGCTGGTGGCCGCGTCGCAGGTTGTAGGCTCGCTTGGTTACAATTCGGGTTACCGCAATGAGTTTGTACACAAAATGAGTGCGCAGGAAAGGGTATGTTGGGAACAGACGGGGAGATGTTGATGGGTAATCAGTCCGCCAACTTTTCTCTGCTGCGTGGCGAGGTTCACTGTACATTACCACGTGTTCAGAGCTCTCCAACTTGGGTGGAAAAAATGTGAACTTTGGCTACTCTAAAGGTATAAATTACAAACTGCCAAATAGGAATACTTAATTAGGCGGAAGGTGACCAAGTTTAGAACAATGCCAATCATTTGGAGGAGCCGTCTTATTGTCAATCATACAAAAGGGGTGGTTTTGATGTCAATCATGCAGAGGGGTTGGTCTATTGTGTCAGGAACACTTACTTGATTTGGGTTGTGACAATGATGAGATATAATGGTTTTACCAGTAACAGTTTAAGCTGGCTTGATTGTGAAGCCATGTGTGATTTATTTATTTTAGGAAATCAAATTAATGAGAGAAGGGGGATATCACATTGGAAATCTATCACTTACGTAGTATTCAGTCCTGCATACCCTGAACTTCATATTAATGTGTATTTGCTGGAAAATGACATTGCATAATTGGAGAAGAAGCAGGAGATATTCCTTGCACTTTACAAAAAATAATGGTCAGTGCCCCAAGCTGCTCAAAAGTTTGCAATATTAAAAACAATTAGAGGCGAGCTAGATGCGGATATGTTAACCAAAGTTTTCTGATCAACTGCAAAGCTTTAAGATAAAATACAGCTATCACGTCATTACCAAATATCTTTTTTATGGGTGAGTGTATTAGTGATATGCAGGCTCCTCCTTTCTGCCTTTATCCTCTTCTCCGCTCCCCCCCAGTGTTTGTGGCTGGTGGGGAGCAGGCACTGGAAGCAGGGACATGTCCTCTGCTACTGCCATTGTCCCCAGCTAAGCCTGGTAACTCACACAGCGGCCCTCAATTGGAGCAGGGCAGGAGCAGCTCTTGGTTTCCCCTGCTCCCATGTCTTCTGGGGACAATGAACATGGCAGGCAGGCTCCTCCTTCCAGTGCCTGTCTTGGCAAGCTGGAAGCAGGTGCAGGAGAAGAAACCCATCTATCACCTCTGCTTCCCTTTCCAAGCCTGGCACACTTCAATACTGCAGTCTGCAGCTACAGCAGGGCAGGAGCAGTCCTGTGACTCCCCCAATACTCAGCTGAGCTGGGGATGCTAGCAGAGGCAGGTGTGTCCACTGCTTCCCATACCTGTTCCCTACCCAGCCACCTAGTGTCTCTCACCAGCTTGGGGGTATCATCTTCAGGGAAATGTGATGTGGAGTGTGGGAATTCAATTGGAGACAGTGGTAGTAGAAGTGGTGCAGGTTCACCACTGAAGCCTGCCCAGGTCTTCCCCTGGGGAATGGGTTTATGTTTTGCATAACACAATTTTTTATTGTTGTATGTGGGCAAACATGCAATAAACAACGTAGAATGTTACACATGTACTTTTCTAAGGTAGGTAGCTGCTTCTGATAGGAGTGTTAGCAGTATACATCAAAACCCTACTCTAATGATGAAGGACCCTGGTTTTCTCTGATTTAAAAAAACAAACAAACCAATTTTTGGTTAAAAAAGTAACCCCAAATTTCAAGTTCACAGAAATTCTCCTTCGGAAAGGTGTTTATCAGGAGGTATTGAATTTAGCTCTCCATTTGTCAACGTGTGTGTCAGCAACATTTTTCAGAAAATAATAAGAAGAACATAAACTACAGTGAAATATTCTGGCATGTTTTGTTTGTTGTGATTTTTTGTAACAGTGACTATCACTGGTGACTAAACATAGGCATAAATGTAGTTTTTTCCACTTCTGAATAAATCTCTATGGTAACTCACATGATAGGTCTTCCAAGCTGTAATCATGTCCAGCTAGTGCTACTATGTAATTTGTGTGTAGTTACATCATATTTTGCAGGGAATTTTAATATAATATAAAACAGTCAATAATGGATATTTTAAGTATTTATATATATATATAAAAGACACACTAATTGAACTGAGCATTCAGAATTTGTTTTCACCATTATCAGAATTATAACTCCACTTACAATTTTGAATGGATTGCTGCATCTTTCTCATATCACAGTCAACGAAATAAAACTGGTATAACCTGTGTTGTCCATAGACTACTGCTATAACAAGACATAAAATCAGAGTAATTTAATGATTGCATCTTGAAGGTAACAGAACTAAAAATATATTTTTTTAAAAAATCATTTAAAAGCCAGTCACTGTAATTATTCACATAATCATATTGTATCATTGCAGCCAATTATTTTATTTTGACAGGATTTTAGGTTTAGTAGCATTGGGATGTCTTAATTCTTTAGTTTTATATAATGCTTCCAAAATCACAGAATTCAATAATTGTAGATTTAAGATTGCAGTGATATTGGTTCATCTCTATCCAAAACGTGCTGTACCTACAGCTTATTATTACTTCCCAAACTCCCAAAAGTTGTTAACTTAAGACACTAAAATACAATAAATGAAAACCAAACAAATTGTATAATAGGTAATATTTAATTAAAATAGAAGTTTCTGCATAGTCTATTGCACATACAACTATAGCTTTTCTTCACCACTTGACTGGTGTGTGAAATCTGGTGCCTTTCATTCAATATTATAAAATAAAAGGCATTAGGCCAGTATCTCAGCTGGTGCAAATCAGTATACTGACTTCAGCTGAGCTGTGTTAGCATGTAGCAGCTGAGGATCTAACAACATGATGAAAGAACTAGGGGCTTTTGTAGATTTTCTAGAGAAACTGACATGGGCAGAATAAGAACTTGAATATACCCAAGTCGAACCAGAACACAGCAAGTTTGGTTAAGATACCCATACTCTTATTTTCAAGGGTCACCAGAGCTAAATAATGGCAGAAGCCAAGTACTATAGAAGACAGAGGGAAAATAATCTGAAATTTGAAGACCATCTGATTGAGATCCTCTCATGCTTAAAACTTACTAATGTTAGAATGTTCTAAAGATGATAAAAAATAAGATTTAAAGAAATATTTTCAATGACTGAAGGCTAGATGGGTACAAGCTATTTGCATGGAGCTCACTTCAGTGTCAGATTAATATCTGTCATACTTTCTGAATTAGCTGTTCAGTGAAAGATATGTTTTCTCAGTGCTGGGAAAATATGCCAACATACTGAATTAAAAAAAAAATCCAAAAAATAAGTGTTATTTTTAATCTTTTCTACCAGTCTCCGTAATTGTAAATTTAATCTACTTTTCCTTTGTTAGCATATGCAGATTATTGTTTCTATTTTCCATAAGACTGATCTTAACTGGATTTTTTTCTTTCTATGAATTTAGCACAAATGAGGTGTCCTGTATTTCTTTGGCCAGTCCTTAATTTCTGGATCCTGGAGACATGCATTTCAAAAAAAAAAGAGGGTAATCGATTGTTTTAACATAATGTAATACATTGGTCTTTACTACAAGGAGAAAAAAGACTATTGTATATACAATGGCAATAGACTGTAAATAGATCAATTGGAATCAGGAGATGTATTTGAAAAAAATAGTATCACTTTTTTTTCAAAACTGATATGTGCTACTTTGTCTTCATTAAACTGCAATAAAAATGTCATTCAGGTATGATAAACACACTGCAGTCCAGATCCTGTTCTGCTAATCCTTTGTCCCTCACTTTTGCTCAGCATATCCCATATAGACAGCATAGATTGTTCTTAAACCAGTATCGCTGACTGATAGATGACCACTCCATTATGGAATATATTAGTATGGTCAGGGTAGTGGTTTTTAGTTATGTATCACTATGGCTGATAGACATAAGTCTTACGACTTACAACTAAGGAAGTGAGGCTAGAGCTTACTTGGACCCCGGCATGTACTCAGTGCCATTTTAGGTTTTTGAACAACTCTAGTTTTTGAGCAACAGCTAGATTGCTAATCTAGGATTGATGAGTGAAAAAGTCTTATTAAAATGATTATTTACATACTCTCCCAGTCCTGTGCCCTACCACCAATTAATTGTATCATAAATCCATGCATCAAGGACCTGGACTTTCTGTGCTAATAACTCTCTTGCATGGTGGATGCATAGATGGATATTTCTAAGTGTAATTCTACTTGGATTAGAGGTTTCCTTCGGTACTTTTAGATAGGAAAGCATAACTAGAACCTAATTTTTTGCATGTAATTGTTTTCTGCACTGACAACAGAGATATAGCTTCATGAAATGCACCATTGTTAAAATTGGACAGATGGACATTATGGTATTCCATCCTCAATAATTATAAACTACTATATAGTACCCAAAGATAATCACACATTGCTTGCACATTTTCTGCTAGTCAGTGGTGTTGCTGAATCTCCTAGCAAAATGCCTCAGTGAACATCATTTACATTTTTTGTAAACACTGTTTAAAACCTAATCCACCCCCGGTCCATTTCATTGTTCATGGGTATTTTCACAGTATTTTCTGACATTATAAAAAAAAATGTTAAAGGGCTAGAAACCCAGTGCAATTCATTGCAACCAATGCTGGCAAATTCCCATAGACTTTTTGGAAAATACACACCTTTTGGGTTACTCAACTATCCAATTTAGGTGAAACATTTCAAATCCACAAAGAAGCATGTAAATTAATCACTGAAACAGTACAAGCTTGTTTTCCATTACTGAACAATGAAAGCTAGAAAGTCCAATGATAAACTAACATATCAGTTTGTGTGTCAAAGCTATGCAAATCCTCAGCAAAAGTGAACTAGTTCACAGTGAAGCTCTGCTTAGTTACACTACCCAAAGATCCTTGCTCTCAAATTCAGCATCATCTGCAAGAGAATTCAGATTTCATGGAAAAGGTTTTTTAATTTATTTTTTTTAATGCTAATGTCTCAAAATATTTGGAATAATAGATGTCTGGATAGATATTATAATTAGCCAGTAGCTTTAAATGCATCTTTAAACTGCACCTATATCGTTATTGATTTTTTTTTTCCGGGTAAAGAGAAAACAACAGAAGTTTTCAAATTAGTTACTCATATTAATGTTTGAAAATAGAGAAAGATATTACAGCATAGAAAATATTGAAAAAAATAGTGGAGGAAAAGCTATTATTAAGGAAAAACTGGATCTAGAAGATGCCATGGGAGTGCTGAAACAATGCAAACTGTCTGAACAATGCCAGGCAACAGAATGGGAGTAATCACAGATGACATTTGACCTGGAGGTCTAAATGGCAGGGAGGATAGTGGTATGAGCAATGGCAGAAAATAAGAAAGGTTTGGGCTATGTTACATCACGTTCCTTTAGCCCATTTCCAATACACTGGATGAGATCTTTTTTTTTTTTTTACAGCATTTCCATTATGGTACAACCTAGCTCCTTCATGTCTCTTTAATGGGTCTCCCTTTTCTCCTTCATCTCAAATGCAACTCAATTTTATTAATTTCCAATGTCCATCTTGACTCTGTCCTTTCCCGCTTGTATGCTTTCTTTCTCAAGTTTTCCTTCCTTCATATTCTCTCCTAGGCCACGTCCAGATGACTGCAGACGTATAGTAGGTGGTGCCACAGACCCATCTATGGTGCCACGCATCACATGTGCAAGCATGCCCTGAGCTGCTACCTTGCAGTGAGGTAGGGCATTTTTTGTGATCCTAGGAGATCCCAAAGTCAAAAAGCCCACTGCAAAAAAACCTGGGGTCGTACATATGGCAGCAGTGTACACCACCCAAAACAAGAACCTGGCCAGCCAGAGCAATGATCCAGCTGCTGCCCAGACTCCCAGCTGCAGTAGCTTCAGGACTCCTAAGGCTGCTGAAGCCAGCACAGTTGATGGCCCCAGCCTCCCCTACCCCACTTGTAGTAACCTGCCATGCACCAGAGGGCACATGGCATGGGCATTGATTAAGAAACTTGTGCCACTGCTACTTGTCCTTGGGAAAGGAAATGGCTGTGCTTGTCTGGACATGGCCTTAGAATCTGATGGAGATATTATGCTCAGCTAACTGTCCAGTGTTCCTATACTCTAAGCTTTCTCCATTGACATCCTATATAAGATGGCTGTTTCGTTTCCAGTTTGCTATAAATTTATTCTGTTTACTATTTTCTACTTTAAAGATGTCTGTCAGTTTTGCTAGCTATTTTACCTTCAATGTAAATGACCACTGAACTTGTAGTTGTCATGCTCCAGGCTTTCAGCAAGCAACTTGGCTTACATTTTCTGAAATCAATGTGTCAATCAATGCAGCATCCTCATTGTCACAAAGTTTTTTATTAGCAAAGTAGCTATACTTAAAAACTAGTAATTTCACTGGTAACTACATTTATTTATTTATTTATGTATTTATTTTGGTTAAGCCATTTTCCTACATCTAGGGGAATCTACTTTCCTATTTTTCCTGTCACTGTCACAGGTGTTCTTTTTTTTCCCTGATAAAATGTTGCTTTCCTTTAATATATTTTAATGAGCTGCTTATTTCTTGTAGTTTTCTGTTGTGAAATATGGGGAATGTGAAAAACATGAAATGAGAAACAAGTAATTATTTAGTCTACTATTTAAAGTGGAATTCTTATGATGATTATTGAGGATGTTTTTCTAGATGTCATGTTGTGAAAAGAACTTGAATTTGTCATGAATTATAATTCTGTCATTCATTACTCTATAGTTAAAGGTTCCCTGGTGTTTCTGTTATAAATCTTTATCATCAGAATTTAAAATTGTCGAAAATATGTACCATGCTTTAGATGCTTTAAGTCATTGGTTCAGCAGAAAGGGGCAATATAAGCCTATTGGCTGTCAAAGTTTGTAAGCCCTTTCTTCTACTGTTCTGTGCCCTGAGGAAGAGCCCTTACTTATCCTTTGGATTTGGAATAAAAACAGGTTTTCAGGATATTAACATGGACACTGCAAGATGACATTTGGGGGTGGAGGGGTTGTTTGTTTTTTTCCAGAGCTGGAAATATTTTTTTCCATTGCTGAAAGATTATCCTGTGGCAATATTTTTCACTGTTGTTTCAGCTGTCCAGATGTCTAGGTTAAGTTGTGGAATTTATAGTGTTGCAACTTGACTGGTACCAAGTGCTGATAGCTATTCAGTAGGTAATCCAGTTCCCTACAAAATTTGGAACTAAATTATAACAAAGAATCATCACTATGAGGTGGGAACTAGAGCTGGGACTCCTAATGACATAACAAAGAGACAATCCCTCCCTCATCTCCTATCAATCCTCATCCAAGGTCTAGATAGGAATCTGAAAAACAATGGTAAGGACCAAGTTGATAATGTAGAGTGGAGTATGAAAAGGGAGGCATCCTGCTCATGGTATCCAGGAGAGGAAGACAGACAGGTGCATTTCACCAAATGTAACTGATTGCTGCAGGAAAGATGGCTTGTATTGCATAAGCTATATTTAGATAGTTTCCCAAATATGTTACTTCTTAAGACTGTAGTGTAGTTGCATTTCATTCCTGGTCTCTAATTTTATTTCCTGCAGTGCCAGGGGAAGTGAATATGGATTGGCTAAAGATCTTATAAAAACCTAAGAGAGGCTGTGACATTCTGGATCTAAGAAACTAAGAACTACTAAGGGACTAAGAAGCATTAAGGTCTGGCATATTTAATATTTAGAATACTACATATCCAGGTGTTTATTGTTGTATAAATATGTTTTATTGATTTGCTAAGGATGAAACATTTTAAAAAGCTATTCTTACTTGACATTCCATGACAGAATTATCCACTTAGTGATTTTATAAATCAAATAATGTTTTATTTACAGGTTTTATTTGGCTGGGAAAAGCAAGGAAGTTCAATTACATCCTTCCACAAGATATTCACTATGACAAAGCAATCAAGGCAAAGTTTAAAATCCATTAAGCAATCAATTCACTACGTACTCTTCCTTTACCAGACACTAAAGCACAATGACTTGCTCTACTTCTCTCTTTTCTACCTTTTACTTTTCTATAGTAGAGCATGAGAATAAGTAAGATTGTGCAGTTTAAAGTTCAACTTTTTTTACACAATTTAAAGTAACAACACTATTTTAACATCTGTGCAGAAAAGAACAGAATTTGAATTACTGCATCAACTTAAAAGTTAATAGAGTAATATTTCCAGCCTGATGTGTTCAAAAAATCATGAGTCTTGCTCTTCATAACAGGAGATACACTTTAAAATCATGAAATTAAACTAGTGTTTTTATATTGTTCTTATTTTCATTTGTTGACATATGAAATAACCTTCAGAGTTGATATAACCTTTAGAGTTGACATAACCTTCAGAATACACACCTTCCAGCATTTCTGAGCAAAAATGAAGACTAGACACTTGCTTTGGTTTTAAATGAAAGTTCAGATTTTCATGTAATCACATGAGTATGGAAGCCAGGGTTTTACAAAAAGCATCAAACATCACAGACTTGTGAAGCAGATAAAATAATTGACACCACTGATATAAATTTTAAGTCTTTGGACCAGATTCTGATCCTACTTTTTCCTATGCAAATCAGACTACATTCAAAGGCAATTTCAATGTTATCCAGTATATAACCTATCCCTCTAGTTCAGATAACAAGATAACACTGTCAGAACAAAAGATTAAACATGGAAAAAATAATATTGCTATAGCAATAAGTCAATGTTGTTTTTTTAATCCTAAAGTAGAAAATACTAAAATACTGTGGTATTGCCAAATAGACTGAACTAGTAGCTTTAAGGGGGGAGGGTGTTTGAATTTGTGAGGATTTCAGGTGTGTGGCTTCTTGAATTCTTTGTTTTAATGTCACCTCTGTACCTACATTGAAATCATAGCTTCATAGTAATTTGGTCTTGCAATTAATTTAACACAATTTCAAATGGTGGAATCCATTTCAGCAAAGTATTTAATATGTTATTTAACTTTATACACATAAGTAATGCCATCCATATTCAGAAAAGAAAACCAGTAAATGCTTTCTTCCCAATGATGTCAGTTTAATCGATGTGATTAAGGACATTATTAATCTCTGTGTTGAACCTAGATGAATTTACTAATATGCTTAACTAATATTAAGTGTTTTCTTGAGTACTACATTAAATTACACATAAAATAAATTAAAGAAATTTAGAAGTTATTCCTATTTTCCTGGTATATCATTGCTGGAAATGAAGTCTCTTAGGGGAATTGAAAACCCTATCAATTAGGATGTTTAAAACTAGGACTGAACAAAACAATGAAAACTGAGCATTATGAAGCAATTATATATTTTCAGGGACATAAATTGGCTGATCTAACTTCTATGAATATCTGATTTAAGTTCTAAGATTCCACATTTCAAAACAGTATTTCCAATGGCTGGTTAATAAAGTCCAATATTTAGGATAATTATTCTAATAAACCTAAAGAATTCCTTAAATTAAATCATGACTTTCCATTGTAGTTTCAATATAAAGTGATGAGGAACATGGGAAAGAATTAAATTTGACTCTCTGGGGCAAAATTAATAAAACTAAAATGAATATCCTCCCAAGGTGAGTCTACATTTTTAACTCTCTCACAGTTCAGATTCCTAAACCTTTTTTTAATTGAAGCAAAATCTTTATAACATGTTTTATGGTGTAAGAAAAAGTGAGAATTTCAAACTTGGAAGTGATATTGTCTATACAGTGCAGTGATTTTAGATTTCTTTATCTCTTGGTACATAGAGAGGTGCACTGATGCATATAATTCTCTGAAATACTGCTGTAGCAAAACCCCCAGTTTTTCTTTATTAATACATACATATAGCTATATGATAGCTATGCATTCCCTTCCCTTCCCCAATTATTTCTGGCTTTTCTTTCTCTCCCTCTCTATTCCCTATAGACAAGCATAAGTGACCTCAGACTTAGGCTAAGCTTTAACATTTTTATTTTGGTAGCAAGTTTTTGGTTTTTGATATCCACTGTTTTATATTGTATTATTATTAGGTTTGTATCAATTCTTACTGTTGTATATTGTATTATTATCATTTTTGTATTGATTGTTATTGTTTCATATGGATATTGTATGGTTTAGGCCTGTGTTTTTAAGTGAACCAAAGTAATGTCAAGTTTCCATTTCATATGTCAAGTCTCCATCTTGTGTCCTCTGCCCAGGTATCCCCAGTATGAGTCACATACCCTTCGCATGTAAATTGATTCCTGGATGAATGAGAGTGATTGGGAATGATTGAAATACAATGGTAGCAGGCCTCTACTGAATGGCCTGTAATGACCTGAGCCATCACCTCGCATTGATGCATCCAGGAACCATGGACCTCACCCGGGAACAGAGACAAGACCAGCATTTGAAAGACAAAAGACCTTGCAGAACCAGCAACTCTGCCATTGTACGCTACCATTACAGACACCTGAAATGGCACATCCCTACATGGAGCACACATGCTCAGTACACCAGGGGCTGACACTTGCCTGGGCACACCTCCTGTCACTAGGGTCACATGAAGTCTACTCCTATAAAAAGGGGCATTGAAGATCCCAGTGGGACACCTTCTCCATCTGGACCAGCACCATGCCACACCACCTATCCACCCAGAGGCCCTCCTGGAGACCACCCTCTGGACAACACCTACTGGACAAGGACCCCTTTCCAGTCTGGATGAGTAGCTATCACCCCCCACTTCCTCTTCAACCACGAACTTGGACTCTGCTTCTCTTCCCTACCTGGACTCCAGCCCTTCCACTGAGTCTGTTTCTCCTGCTGCCATTGTGTGTGTGTGTGGGTGTGTGAACCAATAACTTCATGGGGCTGTGTAGTGTGTTGTCTGTGTAATAAAACTGTTATTTGGATGCCTAAGTTGGGTTTTGCTTCACTATGGTTTGGCCCTGCTCCAATCTCTGCTCCTCGCCCCTCTTACTCGTCTCTCATTTCTTCTTCTCCTGTTTCTGGCTCACTGCCGCATTTCAGTCTCTCCTGTCCACTTTTCCTGTGATTTTTCTGCTGTCCACCTCTCTGTTTTCAGGCTTCCCATGCACCTTCTGAAGTCATCCCTCCCCCCCTAGCTTTCTAGTTCCTCATGGCTGTCCTGCAGTTTTCTCCAGCAGCTGGAGCCTTTCTACAGTTCCCAGCACCTACTGCCACCCCCTGCAACTTCTCTAGCTGCCCCAGAACCATCCTCTGTCTCCCTACACCCAGGGCCTCTCTTTAACACACACACTTTCCCTTAGTCCCATTTTCCCTCTCCCCACCTACCTTTTCAGCTCCCCTGTAGCTTTTGCTTCAGTCCTAGCCTCTGTCCTGGCATTGTTCCCCTGTTCAGCAGGCTTTGGGCATTGTCTTTTAATCAATTAAGATCAATTAACCTAAAGTTACCCCCGAGCCTCAGTTCTTCATCCCAGGCCCCTCTAGTCTACCAGTTCTAATCCCAGTACTGGTGACTTTCACTCCCAGCAACTTTCACTTCCTACACTCCTACTTTCTTACTTTAACCTTACCCCAGGTACCCCAAGCACACACGTACACACTGTACCATCCCAGTTAGGGACTTGTCTGTGTGTGTGTGTGTATGCATGTGTGTATATGTATGTATGTATATACATGTATGTATATATAGCTACACACACACACACACACACACACATATATACACACACATATATATGTGTGTGTGTGTGTGTGTGTGTGTGTGTATATGGCATTGTATACACAATATACAAATTAGCGATCTGTATCTAACTTACAGGGTGTATAGTGTATGTGCTTGAATTGGTGATAGGTATTGATGTGCCTAAGCTGGTTTGGATGTGTATATGCTTGAGCTGGTAGCGTGCATGTGTGTGGACCTAATTGATTTGTGTGTTTGTATATGTGCAATTGTGTCACACCCTCCTGTCTAACAGTGCAATGTTGAGATCCTGAGGGTTGGCCTGACCTCACAGGGCACTAGTGTAGTTCAACACAGAAAACAAACAAACAAAAAATTGGTTTCAGTTACAAAAGTTTTTGTTCAGTCATGGATCTCTTTTCCTGTCTTAACAAATCACATCTGTTTTGTCTTTTAAATAATAATTGATATATCTTCTCAATTTCTCAGTGCCTTGTTGTTATAAAATGCTCTTGCATTTTATATTTAGTATCTCTTAAATTCTGAAACTTTTACTGAGTTTTGTGTTTTATGTTATTATCACAAAACTTAGGTCAATGTAACCCAGTAATTTAGATGGCAAAAAATATGTGAGAGAGAATGCCAAATTTTGCCTTTGGATTTTACTAACATTCTATGTAGATTTCATTCCATTATAAAATTACTCAATTATGCAAGCAATCTAATAATTTGGACCTTTATCCCAGAGGTAAACTATCCTGTTTGATGTATAGCAACAATAATTTCAAATAGAGATGTTGGAAAAACAGCTGAGCAGGAGGAGAATGTAGCACAAATAGAGGTGTGGATATTGAAGTAGAAAATGGCAACTTTATTAAATTTTAACTTATTGGAGGGAAGGTGAAAAGAAAAGAGTGAAGAAGTCCAGACTTGGAGAATTTTGTGATGGAAGGAAATGAATGAATGCTATAATTGTATACCTATACAAAAGCCCAGGCTTATAAATATCTGGGTACCTGCTTGAGTAGGGAGAAAAGCTAAATTTATTGCTATCCAGCAGAGTTTATAATAGTTCTTGTTTTGAAATATTGATACCACATAATTGCAATACTGTGCCTTGCTGCATCCTATCACTTGTTCTTGAGTGATGTTTCCAAGCACAGCCTCTGCCCCCAACCCTCCTTACTCCCTAGATTTGCAGTAGCATGCTTGATATGAAGCATGTTTTTGTGTTTGCCTGTGATTTAGGTTAGATCTTAATGTTGAACCAACATTTCTCTAGTTTTGCCGAGGCCATTCAAAAATCACTTTCATGTGAAGAAGAGATAAAGCCTTGTATATAAAATTTCAGTTTAGATGAGTAGGTAGAGTGTCTGTATTAGAGACTAGGATCTAAACCTGGCATATGGTTTTGGTTCCAACATAAAATAATTCTGCTTATATCATCTCTCCTTATCTCTGTCTCATACCTCCTTCATAATTTCCTTCATTTTAAAGTCTCATGCTTCTCTATACTGCATCTGCCACCATTATTTATCCCAACTTTCTACCTTCCTCAGGTTTATAAACCATATTTCTATAAAATACATAAATACAGATGTATTATTTATTTGTAAAATATCAAAATTTATTCATAGCAATGCTATGATAGTGTGATGCCATGTGCCTTCTCACTTGTGACATCTATGTTATTTATATTGAAATCTCAAAACAGGGACTTTGTATGATGCCATTAAAGGATAGGGAAAGAAATGTTGAAAGTGAAAAGAAATGAAATTTAATAAAATTTGGGGAGTAGTATTTTGTGTTGAAATTCGTAACATGCCTCTAATAGAATCCACTATATTAAAGTTTTCAGTCATATAAGGGTATAAAGTAAGGGTGGACTCCTGAGGCCAAGAGCTGCAAGACCAGAACAAGAAAGGAATCAGGATGTATATGGGAGAAATGGACAGGCTGGGTTGGGGGGTGCTTACATCAGCTTTGGTAAGTTGCATCATTGCCAGCTTCAGATGGCCACTCACTGTTTAGACGAGACATCCCACTGAGAGATTCAAAGTGCTAGGATAGGAATTTTATGCATGGGGTCATAGAGCACTTGGGGTCTACCTACAACACCCATGAGTGGGACCAGTGCTGGATCCCATGAAGAGCCCATAGCCCTCCTGGGCAGGAGTGGTGAGACAGACTGGCACACAGCTCTCAATTGAATGGTGAACCCTGCCTCAGGGACTCCTCTCCAGGGGTGGGGGGCAGTGGAGGGGGGCAAAAACAGTGGATGGGGACTGAGGGGGAATGAGTCCCACTGTGCCCTGACTGGGAGATGCTGGGTGCTGGGTGGTGAGGGGAGCTGGGACAGAAAATATGCATGGGAGCCCCTGGCCTGTGGTCCAAAGAGGCAGGAAGTTTTTTGATGGGTCCTACTGTAGGAAGAATCATTGGGTCATTGGAGCAGCTCTAGGATGTCTGAGACCTGATGTTGGTGCCATCAGAGACACCACCCGCACTTCCAGGCCCAACTCACTACCTCTGCATATTAGCAGTTGTTCTGCATGTGCCATCTCTCAAAATGGTCTCAGACCAGTCCCAAAGAGGTACAAAAGTACTCATAAAGTGGGAGAGATCATGGCCCACTAACTACCCAGGTCAGGCAGTAACTGGGGCAGCCTCTGGCAACAGAGCCCCCTGACCACAGCTCATCCACCCACTAGCGGGGAGGTCAAAGGAATGGCTACACCACAGATTCAATGTGTCTAGAAAACTACTGATTTCTTATTCCCTAAAGGTGGTCACTCTCAGTCAGGTTCAAGCCATAGCATAACTTGGGGCAGGTAAACGGAGCCTACAGTGCAGAGACACCACATTGCTGATGTAGGAACAACTGGAAGGGCAACAGACCATGCTGAGGTTGCCATAGCAGCAGTAGCCAGGAACTGGTTTTGCATCCCCAGTGTAGGTAAGACTCTTGCCGCCTCCTCTCCAGCACTCAGAGGAACTTTCCCTCTCCACTCACTCTCTTGCAGGGTTTGCCCAGGGTGCAAATCCTGCCCATCATGCCTCCAGAATGAAGATCTATTTTATTTGCAGGACAATGAGAAAAATTCTTGCTTTGCCACTGCTTAATATTATAATTTCCCCTCTATAATACTGTAAAGAAAAATAATTTCAATATCTTTATCTGGTAGATTTCACAAAGCACTTAGAGTCAATCAGTATTTAAAGAAACTATTGAATGTGTCAATGAAGGCTTATTAGCTAAGTGCATGTTTTCTTTAAATACTTGATTATTATTTGGCCTTAATATAAATTTTTCTACGAATGTATGCACACTGTGGGGTTCCTGTCATATAAAACAGGCATATACTTTTTCACTGTTATACACTGTTGTATTGGCTTCCTGTATCAGGAGGTCTTTCACCTTACTTTTTTTTAAAACTACTGAAACATAAACCCCAAGCTCAACTTTTTCTCTATTCCTAACCTACATGTTCCTTTTACGTACATACGTAAATAAACGTACCATATTGACTCGAATGTAAAACAAGGGTTTTTTTTCCCCAATCATTATGCAGGGGAGGGGAGGGGAAATGCCTCATCTTACATTTCCATTCAAGAAAACCTCATTAAATACCCTGTCCATCATTTATGACTTCTTTTTTTTTTAAGAGGGAAGGCTCCTACCATGTACTGTATTCCAGTTCAATTCAGAGTGGCTCCATCTCTTGCTCATCACTGATCAACTATCTAGTAGATGATTAACTAACTAGTTGAGTGTGTGGAGGGGATGTGGTTGCGGGGGGGCATTGAACCTCCTAGCCATGGTGAGCATCATACCTTCAGGACCACATGGGCTGTGGTCAGCCACCTTCTTGATTCAGGAGTGGCTGCCCCACCCTGCTCCGCACAGGCCCTGCATAGGTTGATATGTCCTGGGCCCTGCACACTGCTAGGGTTGGCTATGACCAAGACCATGTTGTTCAAGAGGCAATATTCCTATGTGCTTGATGCTAGAAAAAGGCCTGGGGGATAGAGGCAGAGTATGCCATTTTACAAGGACTTGTCCTGCTTCCTGATCATGAACAGGGCAGTCAATATCCCCCTCCACCCACATGACCACGGGTGTTCTAGAGGAGTTGCCTGTATTAATGCCTATTAAGTGCAGTCCCCCTTTGCACTAACTTTTTCAAGTCATAGTGAGCCACTACACTGATTACATTTTTACTTCCTTTTCACATCAACAGCTGAGCTGTGCCTTTCATTCCCTTTTCCAACAATTCCTGGTTTTTCACCAGCCTTAAATATCTGGCAAACATTACCAAGTAGGGCCCCAGACAGTCCATCCAGAATTGCTCTGTCACATCCTCTCTGTTGCATGTGATCAGTGTGACCTGACTTCCTTCAGGAGGTGGAGCCAGACCAGGTTGCCCTGTGCCTCATCTACATACATGAGTCCTGAGATCCTGCAAAAATGCATGACACAAGCACTCAGGTCCAGTCTGGGGCTAATTAGCACATAGATCCTTTGTGGGGGTTTATCCAGAGTACACACAAATAATGAGGAGTGCTGAGCTTTGGGTTCACCGTGGTTTTAAATGCTGTTGACCCTGCCAGGGCCCAACCCAATGAACTATATGGTATATAATAAGTCTTTGACTTTGAATTCATGTCATGCATCAGTTGTATTATATGCAAGTAGGTACAAAAGTTCTGCTTAAAAGTGTGTTTATGGAGGGCATGTGCAAAACTCCCAGCAGTTTCAAGAAAGGCAAAATGCATCAATTCTGGATGAACTAAGTCTATGAGTTAATGGTTACTGATATGTTTCTTTCAAGGTCATTGAATTCAAATTTTCCCCTCACTTCTATATGATCAGGGAGAGCAGGGTATGGCAGTAAACAGGGGAGGCAATAGGGCAGAGGAAAGAAAATGAGCAGAGTCAGGCCAAGAGGACCACTTAACCTCCTCCCCTCCCTGATTTATCTTCAGCGCTGTAGAAATAAGAAGAGGACAAATTAAAGGCAAACCTCCAGTAATTAGATTCTCTATCCAGAAAATCATAACAAATTTATACATTTACCATATATAGAATCCAATTATTCAGGGGTAGTCTTTTATATTCAGAGTCAATCTATATTCAAGTAATTATGGTGCATACTTAATATAATGGTAAGCAATGATGAGCCGTCGGGGTAGATTTTGTTAGGTAGAGAAAAAAAAACAAAACCTTGAACATATTGTGATATGATGGTAAACAATGATGAACCTTCCAGGCCAGATAGTGTTCCATGGGAAAAAAATAGACTGAAATTTACCACTTTAAAAGCAGCAACCACAAATAAATGCATAAAAAAATAGCAAGTTACATCTTTTTTTGTACAGCTTATTATTTGTCATGCCACACATAGAAAATTGGGGGGAGGGGCGGGAAACAGTTCATGAACATTCTCAAAATTTACTTAGCATGTTTACTCCCTCTTCAGTCATTAACAGACACTGAGATGCTTACTTATACAAAGATTTTGGAAATGAGTTTTGTCTGATGATTGTAAGTTTCATGTAATTTTTAAAGTTGTTTTCCATTTATTTTCTTTGTTTACTTCAAAGACATATCTATATTCACACAAAGTTATTTGTTTCTCATATTTTATTAGTTTCCCCTAAGAAATTCTGTCAAACATTTAGTGCGACTGCAGAGACTGAGCACGTGTACCTGCTTACCTGACTGGCAGCAGAGGTGGCAGAGGCAGCAATGGGGACAGCAACAGCTGATCCCTCTAAGGTAAGTGGGGTGGAGGGACCTGGCACAGATGAGATGGATCTGGAGGGGAAACCCCCCCGGGTCCTTTTTAGCTTAGCTGGCAGGGACCTGCGTGCATGAACAGGGTGCACAAAAAGGAAGTGAGCTAGGGGGGACTGACCCCCCCAAGCTAGGAAGCACCCCAGGGCTGCCCCTTGGGGTGCAGGCATCAGCAGCATCAGATCCCCTCAGTGGGGGAACATAGCGGGCAGGACTGCCAACAGGCAGTTCTGGAAAGCCCGGAGTGCCTGATTGGCTGTAGGGCAACCACAGGAAATTCAAGCCATAGCCTTTAAAGACCACAATTTGATGTAACCCCCAGAAGTTGGGGACTAAGAACAGAGAAGAGGGAGCTGGGCACATCCGAGTCCCCACACACGTGCCCCCTTACCTGACCAGAGGCAGAGGCAGTGGCAGGGACAGCAGCAGCTGATCCCCCTAAGGTAAGTGGGGCAAAGGGACCTGGTGCAGCTGAAGCAGATCCAGAGGGAAGCCCCCTGGATCCCTTTTAGCTTAGCCACCAGGGAGCCATGCTCCCAAGCTGTCCACGCGAACAGAGCACACAAACAGGCACGCTCTGAAAGGGCATGCTGGTGTTTGCACTGGTGTTCATGCAGGTGGGCAAGCAGGAGGGGCTAGGAGGAAGTCTTCAGCAAGGGTAAGGTGAAAGTTCCGGGGGAAAGTGAGCACTAAGTTGTGGGGGAAGTGGGCATGCCAGAAGGGAGGAATAGGCTGCAATTGGACCTAGACAGGTTACAGGGGTGGACGGATGAGAACAGGATGGGTTTCAACATTGACAAGTGCAAGGTGCTACATCTGAGGAAGAATAACCAGCAGCATACCTACAGGTTGGGGAACTCCCTTCTTGTTAGCACAGATGCAGAAAAGGATCTTGAAGTCACTATTGATTGCAAGATGAACATGGGCCGCCAATGTGGGGACATAGTAAGGAAGGCTAACAGCAACTTGTCGTACATCCATAGATGAATCATGGACAGGTCCAAGGAAGTGATCCTCCCCCTCTATGCAACATTGGTCAGGCCACAGTTGGAGTATTGCATCCAGTTCTGGGCACCACACTTCCCAGAGGGCAGCATCAAGAGCATCCCGGAGGGATGTGGGCAACATCAAGAGGGTCCAGAGGAGGGCCACTCATATGATTGGGGGCAGCAAGGCACACCCTATAAGTGGAGGCTATGGGACCTGAACCTGTTCAACTTCCACAAGAGAAGGCTGAGAGGGGATCTGGTGGCCATCTAGAAACTGGCCAAGGGGGACCAGCAGGCTATGGGAGAGTCCCTGTATCCCTGAGCACTACTGGGAGTAACAAGGAATAACGGCCATAAGTTGACTGAAAGTAGATTCAGGCCATATATCAGGAGGCACTACTTCACAGTTAGGGCAGCTACAATCTGGAACCAACTTCCAAGGGAAGTGGTACTTGCTCCTACCCTGGGAGTCTTCAAAAAGAGGCTAGATAATCACCTAGCCAAGGTCATTTGACCCCAGCATTCTTTCCTGCTCATGGCAGTTGGTCAGACTTGATCTGCTTAGGTGCCTTCCGACCCTACAAACTATGAAACTATGAGAACCTGAGGCTATCTGTTACTTTAAGAGAGAAAGAGTCCAAGGACAGCCGTAGGTGAGTAAAGACTGTGAGAGATAAGCTGCAGGAAAACTGGCCCAGGGAAGTAGGAACTAGTGTGTGGACAATAAGAAAACCATAAAAGCCTATTCCAGTACTAGTTACTCTGTAGTAGTACTGTTGGCTGGAGTCCTGCAGGGGACACAAGTTTCTGCTACAGGTAGGCTACTACAGAGACTAAGCAGTGGGACTAATTAGGGCCAGCCCTGTGGAGTCACCTGAACAGAGATATGCAGAGCCTGGGAGAGATATAAGCAAGGATCAGAGCCAGGCCCTGGAGGCTGAAGGGGAAGGAGCTGCAGTAAAGATGCCTACTGATGAGGGCTTGATAGAGATCCTATTATCCCTGGGGTATGCCAGGAAGGATTACTGAGGGCTGGTAGATAATATTCTGAGTGGGGATTTCAGATAGTGAGCTGATGTGCTAGTTTGCAACAGAAACCAGGAGAGGCATGGGGCGCACAGGTTTTCAATTCTGGTGGGGGTGCACTCCAGGAGAGCAGAAACACAGTGTAAAAGGAGAGTGCACATTGGCAATATGCGCCTGTCTTTCCCTCCCACCATGATTTTTTAATGCATGTCTTTGTGTTATGCCTTCAAAGTGATTCAAACGTGTTTGAAGAACTTAAGATGTTACTGCCAAGGCCCAAGATTCCACTGCTTAATTTCTCATGATACTAAGAATTAGGAATTTGAATGAATTTTGAGGATTTAAATGCATAGGCCCTATAATATCCATTTAAATCGGGGCATTTATCATCCCTAGTTATTAATTCCAAAACACATTGTCCATCCATCTGAAATGTTGCTCTTTCTATTATATCTAGTGCAGATCCTTCATGAAAGCAAACCTGACCTTTCTAAACTAAGCTGACTTTGAGGTATGACTTTGTAGCAAAATCAATAGTTTTTCCTCTTTTTTTTTTTAAATTTTAAAATGCATTCCCTCCCTTCCCCCAACCATTTCTGACTTTTACTTATCTGTAGGAAACAGAGGGAGAGAAAAGTGAGCTCAAACTTAGGATGAGCTTTAAACATTTTATTTTGCTAGCAAGTTTTTGGTTTTGGATATCCATTGTTTTATATTGTATAATTATTAGGTTTGTATTAATTCACTGTTGTATATTGTATTATAATAATTTTCATATTGATTTTTATTATTTCATATGGATATTGTATGGCTTAGGCCTGTATTTTTAGGTGAACCAAAGTCATGTCAAGTTTCTATTTTATATGTCAAGCCTCCATCTTCTGTCCTCTGCCTGGGTATGCCTCCTATCACTAGGGTCACTGTGACAGGAGTGACGTCAGGGTCGCCATACTCTACCCTGCTGTTTCCTTTACCATGCCAAGTTATCTTCTTGCACCCTCCAGTTCTCACCTGCCACATCTTTTTATATATATAATTTTATAGGGAGGAGTCCTTAATGGCCTGACTGGCCATCAAGGATCATCTTCCAGCCTGGGATAGGTAGATATTACCTGCACACCTCCTCCTACAATTGGGATTCTCTCTCTCTCTCTCCCCCCACTCCTGGACTTTAGTGGACACAGTCCTCCTGTCTATGGTTGTCCCATGCATCCAAGCCTAATGGACTATGCGTGGCTTCTACCACCCCAATACCATGCCCCAACCTTCACAGATGTAAAAGGGACGTTGTTCTGTCTCTCTCTCTGTCTTCACGCCCTCTTCAGCGCTTGGGCTCTCCACAGCCCCATCTCTCAGTCTCTTTCTCTCACTCTCTCTCTCAGGCCTTCTCCATACGCTGCCATGTTTCTCAGGCCTTCTCCGTATGCCGCCCCATCTCTTGGACCTTCTATCTGCAATGCTGCCCCCTCACAGGGCTCTTCTCTGGAGCTCCGGTCTATATACCCCAAACTCTGTGCCCTCGCTGGGGCTGGGGTCTTCACTCTACCATGAGTCCCCTATGAGTCCTCCTCCATATCCTTACAGCCTTACCCAGACCAGTGGTGTAAACAAACAAAACAAACACAAGCCCCTAGGCCATAACTGAACTTAACGCCGCCCAGCTGTAATTACGTTACTAAAGCGTCCCAGAGCTGCCCTCCTCAACCGTGCTTTGAGCAGTACCTGCAGTTCTCAGATCCTTGCTCTGGGAACTCTTTCTGCCTTGGCTGCTGGTAAGGAACTGTTGCCTGGCCTCCTGCCTGTGGTTTATATAGAAGCCAGGCCCTGCCCCTTCTTGTCAGCTGGCTAGGCAGATGCGGCTCATTAGCTCTCTCTAGTTACCTCAGCAACTGGCACCTGATGAGTCTTCCTGGCTCTTTCAGTAGCAGGCACCTTAGTGCCCTGCTACAGTCACACACGGTTTGGCTGTATAAAAAGAGGCACTGAAGACAGACCAAGTGGGAACACCATTTCCATCCAGACCAGACCAGCTTTACATCACCTATCCACCCCAGAGGCCCTGCTGGTGAGCCCCTCTGGACAACACAAAGGTGAAAGAGACCCTGACTGGCCATCAAGGATCAACTTCCAGCCTGGGATAGGTAGCTATTACCTGCACACCTCCTCCTACAATTTGGATTCTCTCTCTCTCTCTTTCTGCCCCCCCCCCCGGGCGGTGGGGGGGTGGCGGCCCGGGCCTGAGGCGCTGGTAGCCCGGCTACCCGGGGGGGGGGGGGGGGGGAAACTACTGTCATTTTCAACCCCGAGTTGGGTCATGTTTTATTGAATCCCAGTTCCTTTCCTATCTTAAATTCCAGCCTCATTCTCTATCTCTCATTCTCTCTGTCTCTCTCAGTTCCAGTTCCCACCCTCTATGCTAGTTTCCTGATCTCCTCCCAAATCCATCTCCCCTTTTCTGCCATCTCAGCCTTTCCTTGCTTTCCTGCTGCCTGCTGCTATTCCTGTGATTTTCTGCTGCCCATCTCTCTGTTTTCAGGCTTCCGCCACACCTTCTGTAATCCTTCCACTCTGCCCCACGCTGCAGTTTCCCAGCTCCTATTAGCCAGCAGCTGGAACCTTGCTCCAGCTTCAGCACCTACTGCTGCTCCCTGCAACTTCTCTAGCTGCCCTAGAGCCATCCTCTGGCTCCCCACACCCAGAGGACCTTTTTAACACCCACACATTCCCTTAGTCCCATTTTCCCCTCCCCCCACCTACCTTTTCAGCTCCTTCTTAGCTCTGGCTCCAGTCCTAGCTTCTGTGCTGCCATGCTTCCCTTTTCTGCAGGCTTTGGGCATTGTCTTTTAATCAATTAAGATCAGTTAATCTAAAGTTACCCTCGAGCCTCAGTTCTTCAGTCCAGGCCCCTCTAGTCTACCAGTTCTAATCCTGGTTACAGTGATTTTCATTTCCAGTAACTTTAATTCCCTATACTTCTACTTTCTTACCCTAACCTTTCCCCAGGTATCCCAAATACACCAAACACATGCATACATACACATCACAACACCCAACTTAGGAACTCACCTGTGTGTATGTGTAGGTGTGTGGTATGTGTGTGAATTAGTGAATACACATATATATACATATATAGATATCAGTGTGTGTGTGTGTGTGTGGTATATAAATTAGTAATCCATGTATGCATATTGGATGTGCAATTGTTGGTTACTAGTAACTGATTCTGTTTAAATTTGGTGTGTGTAGCACGTATGGGCTTAAACTGATCATAGGTGTGCATGAACCTAGACTAATTATTTTGAATGTTTGTGTATCTGAGCTGCTAGTGTGAATGTGTATGCCTAGTAGGGGTTAGTGTATGTGTGCTTAATTGATTTTTATGTGTGCATGTGCAATTGTACACCACACCCTCCTGTCTAACAGTGCAATATTGAGATCCTGAGCATTGGCCTGACCCCTCAATAACTTTACTAATCGTTCTTTTCTCCAAAACTGAAGAGTACCCCATGTTTCCAAATTTCATATATTAATTATGACTTGTCTAATTAAACTACAACCAGACAAAATAAGTGTTTTCTGGCTGAAGAATACACATTTAAAATAATATTAGGTTTTGTTGTCGTCGTCATTGTTTTTGTTTTAAAAGCAAGGGAAGTGTTTAACATCCTATGTCTGATGAAAATGTTATTTACTGTGCACAGTCAACTGTTCAGTCATTCCTATGTGTCCATAATAATACAGCTGGTTTAAGCCACTGGAGACTTGGTAACAATTTGTGCTTGTTTTGGAAGATTTTGCACTTGTCAGGATGTGCCTGAATTGCATAGAATTTGCACTTAGCATTTTATATTTATATTGGCCTTCCTAAGGTGTGATCACACATAGGATTGCTGTTCTCTCCCTTTGTGTATACACCTGTATTTCATCTTTTCAAAATGATGTATCTTAATATCACTAATACAAAATTCTTAGTATGATTGTATGTTTTTATGCCTTTTGTTGTCCTTTCCTAATAATAAATTATATCTAGAGTCCTTTTTTTAACTTATAATCACAAACTGTTTTTAAAGTTAATGAAAATGCACCATGCACCAAAACATTGTTTAATTCACTTCCACAGAAAACCAGGTTGTAAATAGATGATTTGTGACAATAGAGGGATACATTTCTGCAGTCTATGGAATGGTCAGAGAATGATGGGTCTAATCCAGTAAGAGAATCATAGAAAATTAGGGTTTAAAGGGACATCTAATAAAACTTCCTGTTCAAAGCAGGACTGTCCCCAGCTAGATCATCCCAGACAAGGCTTTGTCTAGCCAGGTCTTAAGAACCTCCAAGGATGGAGATTCAACATTCTTTCTGAGTAACCTGTTCCAATGCTTTATTACCTTCCTAGCAAGATAGATTCCCAACCCTCTTAATATCTAGCCTAAACTTCCCTTACTGCAACATAATGCCATTGATCTTTTTCCTGTCATCTGCCACCATTGAGAACTGTCTAGCTCGGTTTCCTTTGGAACCACCCTCTAGGTAGTTGAAGGTTGCTATCAAATCTCCCCATTTTTCCCTCACCAGATTAAAAAAGCCCAGTTCCTTCAGCTTTTTCTCATAAGTCATGTACCTCAGCTCCCTAACCATGTTTGTTGTCCTCTGCTGGAGTCTCTTCAATTTGCCTACCTTTTGTCTACTTTTGTCTACTTTTCTGTAATGGGGGTCCCAATGCTGGAAACAGTATTCCAGATGTGGCCTCACCATTGTCAAATAGGGAAGTGGAAATCACTTCCCTTGATCTGCTGGCAATGCTCCTACTAATGAAGCCCAGTATGATGTTAGACTTCTTAACAAGGGTACATTGTTAGCTCATATTCAGTTTATTGTCCACTGTAACCTCCAGGGCCTTTTCTAGAGAGCTACTGCTTAGCCTGCTGGTCCCCAGTCTGTACCAGCACATGGAATTGTTCCACCCAAAGTAAAGCACTTTTCACTTATCCTTATTGAACCTCATGATATTTCTTGTGGCCCGAGCCTCCATTTTTCTTAGGTCTCTCTGAATTCTAGCCCTACCTTCCACCATATCTAGTAATCAGACCAGCTTGGTGTCATCTTTAAACTTGCTGAGGGTGCACTCCATCCCATCCTCTAGGTCATTGATAAAGCTATTGAACAAAACTGTCTCAGGACTGAGAGCTGGGTCACTCCCCTTGATACCAGCTGCCAACTGGTATCAAGACATCCAGCCATTTAATACGACCCTCTAAGCCAAATGATCCAGCCAGTTTTCTATTTATCTTAGAGTCCATTTTTCAAAGTAACACTTCTTTATTTTGCTTGCAGGAATGTAGCAGGAGATGGTATCAAAAGCATAGCTAAAGTCAAGGTTTATCATGTCCACTGCTTTCCCCACATCCATAGAGCCAGCCATTCCATCATAGAAGGCAGTCAAGTTGGTTAGGTGTAACTTGCCCTTGGTGAATCCATGCTGTCTGTTCCTAATCAGTCAGCATGGATTCTTCTTCTCCTCCAAGTGCTTAGAAATGGATTCCGTGAGGGCCTGCTTCATGATTTTTCCAGGGAATGAGGTGATGCCAACTGGTCTGTAGTTCCTCCTTCTTTCCATTCATAAAGATGGGCACTATATTTGACCTTTTCCAATCATCCAGGATGCTTCCAATCACCAGGAGTTTTCAAATATGAAGGCCAGTAGCTCCGCAATTAACATCCTATAACATCTCTTCTTTCATCTTAACAGTATTTGCATTGCACCTACATAGGGGTCACTGTGTAGGATTGTTTTTAAATTGTAACCTGTGAAAGAGTAATTTAGGGTACAGGAGGTTATACTTTCTAACCCAGAGAACCCCAGGGTCTTTTCAAACTTAACCTCAAAAATCATGAATCATTACTCAAAATATTATGATTAAAAAAAAATACATGTTGAAGCTTTCAATTCTTCCATCTTTACTTTAGCCTTTAAGGTTCATATTTTCAAGCTTTACTCTGAAAGCAGGAAGGCTAGAGCTTTAAACCCTTAAAGATGGGCTGTTAGGAATGTGAACTCAGAGAGAAGATCAAAGTAGAGTCCTTGAGGAACTTAAGTGTTTTGAATTTTCTGTTCCTACATTAAAAACAGAAGTCCTTGGCAAAAGAAGTGGCTCTGTGAAGTTGTTTGGAACATTACTTCATGTCCTCTGGCTAGTGACCTTGCTCAAGTCTCCCTCTATTCTAGTTTTCCATACATTAAAAAGCAAAATATTTCCCTTTTCCAGAAACTACTTAAAATGTTAAAGTCCATTAACAAGTTAAGAGGGTGGATGCCATTGTGATGAAGGCCATACAAACACCTAAATAAAGAAAAAGTGAAATGTGATTAATTTAACTTTCTGACCCCTGTGTACTATTATCACAATTAGGTTATTGTATTATAATGTATCAGGACTACACTTACAAAGAAAAATTATGATTAAAATTTTATTTTTGAAGACTTGTGAAAGTATTTCTTTTTGCTTTAAGAACCTTAAGAAAAACTGGCAAAGGAAAGTGTGAATTGTGTTCTTAAGTATCTGACAGTTCTTTAATATTTCTATTTTCAAATATAACATTTCATTAGACCCAACAATGTTTTGCAATGAATAGTCAGCATGATGTTTCCTAACACAATTGGATATATTCTCTAAACCAAAACTGACAACTGAAGAATAGCTTAAACTCAGCTTCTCTGTTTATAGATGTATATCGAACCTGTTTTCCTTGGGGCTTTTTCCTTATTGTTACAAATAATATATACATTTTCTATATATTTGCTTTTACATATATAGGGCTAAGAAGAAAAAAAAATCTGAGTTTCTTTTGAAATTTATTAGATTTGTCAGCCATTGCATAAGGACAAGTTTGTGCATCTCTATACAATGGATGATGAAATGAAAGCACAATTATAATTTAGCATTTGTAGTCACCTGCCCCAGTTCATCTCCATGTAGGCACCATTGTAGGCACCATTAGACTCCCTGAGGTCCTTATAATTCTAAAAATGAATACTGCTATTTGTTGATTAGTGGGGCATGCCATCATCTTTATTTTTTGTTCAGTCAGTTTAATATAGTTGAAGACAATATTCAGCTGTGCCCAGAATACAGATTTAATCATTTTCTTTTCCCATACCTCTAGCAAAGCCTAAAAAGGGAAATAGAACACAAGCTTTTGGAGCATTGAGACAGGCTTATTATTTTCTGTAGGTTTGAACAGGTTTTATACAGGCAATAAAATCGAATCCAGCTAACAACAACTTTTAATGGAAACAAAATCCATCTCGATTGATGGGATTGCTGTAGTCAATCTATGTCTCTATATGTTTAAAGATTTGGAAACCATAAATGAAACCTGTTATATAATTACTGAGCAATGTTTTAACAAATTATCTCCTGTCTTTTGTAATTGAAATACTCTCAAAACAGTGATCCGGATTCACTTGGTCTGGCCATCTTCCAACAGGTAAAGGAGAGTCGATGGTACTCCCAGGGAATTGGTATTAGTTCATTTATCCCCCAGTTTGGTTTATACCAAAACAGTCCCACTGGAACTGTAAGTAACTGTAAGGCTGGTGAAAATGATAATATCTCTAAATGGTCTAACTAACTCATAGAACCTACAAAGCAAAGTGTGCTCACTGAAATCCCTAACAAGGTATAATAAACCCACTATGTCAGTGCTGCAGGAATGTACCGGCATAAGAGTTGACTATGCCAACTTTACTATTATTGATACCATAAAGAGAGGGTTTGGTTTGTCTGTAGCATCTGGCTAATCTAGAGAGGGTGGAACAAGCCAGAAAGTTAGACACTTTGGCCAGGTACAGACTTTACACTTTTACTGGTATAAGTGATCGAAAACCAGTTTATACCCACAACAGAATAGAGTTTTGGGACATGCAGGCTGGTTTAAAAATGATGGAGACTGGTCTAAGATTTCCCCCCCTCACTTAACGGCAAATGTACCAATGTAAACTACGCTGCTTATAGAAGACCACGTAACTTAGATTAATTCCACCTTGGGCTTTTTTAATGTCTGTATGAAGACATTGGCAAAAAATTCAGGGCAATGCAAACTCTTTCATTCTGGTGATGAGAAAGAGCTGTAAGCAACTAAAGAGAACCAATATTTTTTTTTTAATCATTATATTTTATCTATGTGATGTTATAGTTTGCAAGGAAAATACTGCACATGTCTTTGTGGAGTAGAATGGAACATTGCCATTTCTTTTCTGTTCAGGTTCTGATTATACCTAATAGATATTTATATTATATTTACGCAACTTATTTGAAGTGAGACCTTTTAAAAACATACTCATTTTTATTTCTGAAAGACCTAGAAATTGTCATGTCCACACCAGTTGTGCTATGTTACTCCAGAAATGTGACAATCTCTTTTAGATTAGTAGAAGATAATACTTACTCTCAAGACTGGGGCAAATGTACATATAGTGATATCAAGCTAGCAAAGTACTTAAGCACACAGATTATTCAGTTTCCAGTTTCACTGAAACCAAATGAAACTGTTTAGTTTGAGATAAGAATATGCCTAGATATTTTACTGGATGGGGCCATTTAAACAATTTAAGTAAACTTAAACATGTTAAATTTTTATTGCTTGCTTTTTTGCTGTCCTGAAGCTACTACATGTAGCTCAAGGATAATAGTGCTCATCTTCTCCAAACAAAACAGGGACATCTAGTCAGTAATTATGGTGACAGAGAATAGCTATATACATTGCAAAGAGGCTGATTCCAGGTAGGAATAGATTGTACAAATCTGAATATAGAGGAAATTCATAAAAAATAGCCTTAAAAATAATTGGCATTCTTCTGGCATGAGATTCATAGAAGAAAGAAAGTTTTGTTGCTTATAAAAACTCCCTAAAGACTGAGAATCTTCACGAGATAAAAAGATTACACGGCAAGGGGTTGGGAAGCAGATCTTTATAGGTTATAATAACAGCTTCTTCTATCATTACATCATCTGAATTTCTTATTGCTGCACTTGCACTGATTCAAGCTATTCTTGCCTACAACTAGCACAGCAGCATCTGCTCGTTATCTCCCTTCTATGATTCTTTCATACCCTCTTAAAAAGTCACATTATTCCACTTAAATAAAAGTCTGGGGAGAAGTTTGCTATTACTTTAGAGATGTGAGATGAGATTTCATTGATGCTAATGCAACAGAGAGGATGGTGTTGTTTTTTTATTTGTCTTTATTTTGGTCTTTTTCATCTTATAACACCAGTCACTCTTTCGCAGTCTCTTTCTGGCTTTCACCTAAAATAAAAAAAATAACAAAAAAATAAAAACAAAACAAACAAGAAAACCACAAAAAAAATTGCATTTCTCCAAGGGAAGTCTCTTAAAATATCATATAATAATGAATTTGTATTTACATTGCTAAAGGTTTTATTAAAACCTGAACACATTTTTGCATGCTGTCATGTTAATTAAAGTTCAAAACCTTAAGTCTCATTCTGACACCAAAATAAGTAGCCAGATTTTTTACAGTGTTCAACACCCTAAGTGTTGAACTATTATTTGAAATATCTAGCTATAAGTTTCACCATCAGTATTACTGAAACCCCAAAATCCTAATGCCAGAAGCCCAGGAGCAAAATTTAGTCTAAATTTATTTATTTTTTTTGCAAAAAAATAACATATTTTTCCTCAAATAAGTAAACAAAAGTATCAAAAGTGTCTTGTTTTGTATCTCTCACATACTTAAGAAAATACTGCTGGGAATTGAATACCATACTGTTCAAAATAAATGTTTTTTGAAATACATACTTAATTGGTGTTCATAAGAGTAAAAAGTCTAAAAGCTCTCACAATAACACATTTGTAATTATAACAAGGCACAAATTAATCTGATACTTCTCCATCACTACAAATATAACAGGATATTCCTGTAACCTGTAACTTACTACAGGCCACTGCCTGAGAGTATAGAGCTTCAAAATCCATAGCAAACCAGAAACATAAGGACATACATTTAAATGAAAGAATATTACCCTCTTTTTACATAGGCAGCATTAATTGTGAATGGGTAAAATATTCTTCACATACTATAAAAAAAAGTGTTAGTTTCTATTTCTATATCAAGAAGCTAAGAGATATGCCCAGTGATCTGCATTGATCTATAACTGCAATATATTTTCAAACTTAGTTCTCTGTCTTAATTAGCAATTGCAGAAATATCTATCAGGACTTCCTGAAATCTTCAAGTTTGATTAATACTTCACATTTGAATAAAAAAGCAGGAATTTGTGAATGAATAGTTTAATCAAAAAATCCAATTACATAATCGGCTGTTGGGCTTAAAAGAGAAAATTGAACAAACCTTGACATGTTGATGAAAGTATTGTTTGAGTTCAATCAAATGTTCATGGGGAAAAAAATGCCACTGTGTGACACAGGAAACCCGGCAAGAGGCATCTATGATCTGACCTGGTAAATGGTAATTCTTATGTTCTTAAATATACCAGTGTTTTAATTAATAGATATGAAAACAAGGAGAGAAAAGGAGGTGGTGCCAAGAAGAGAGACAAAGGTTCTTACTAGATTCAGGGACATTAAAAAAAGAAAAGAGACCCAGGCTGCTGGAACTGTGGAGTAATCTACTCACTCTGGTTGGGGTCAGGAAGGCTGAGAGTATGTGATTGAAGCCCCTTCTCTAACACCAGTTTCTGCTGCTAAATCCTATTTTTCTAAATTCTGGATCTCCCTATATTTATTTAAGTACGCTTTTAGAAGAGTTCAGTTATATTTTTTAAAATTAGAACCATGATTTTAGACTGCACTTATTATATCATTGTAGTTCTCTAGACCTTTTGGATTTACAAAAAAAAACAACCCCAAAAACATTGTGTGATACCTGATTGCCTGAAAATCACTGTTTTTCTTATATAGCTAGCAAAGTCAAAGTTATGAAGGTAGTAGAATTATAATACCCCCCAATCTATTAATGAAAACATATCTTTATACCAGAGCTAATAGAAAATTTTAATGTGCTTTGTATCGCATCCTTTATTAACTGGATGTTGGCAACCTAAGTTCATAATGCATTCAAAAGGAACTGCTGTTTTCTTCAAAAATACTGAGAACAGCTTTTACAAGTCAACAAAAGGCAGAGTCCTCTTAGGTACCTTACTTGATTTTTTTAATGGAAGAGACCATTTACTTTCCCTCTGAAGAAAACAGGCAACTGCTAAGATTTCCTGGAAGAAGAAAGAAAGGAAGTTTCTACTCTCATTATTAATATACATGGATGAACATTAGAAAATCCTATTCATAACTGTATAACATACTGCAAAATAAATCTTTTTTTATTATCACTACTTATTTTGTTCAAATTCCAAAATCTTTTTTTTTTTTATTAAATCTACTTCATTCTAACATAAGATATTGATTCCTTCCTCTTCTCCTTCAAAAGATTTCCCATATTTTATTTCTACATACTATTAATTGGGAATTTGCCTTTTCTCAAACAAAGGGATCTCCTATCTGGCTGCTTAATTATTATTTTAACAAAGAATCACTTCCTAATTCACTAACCTTTTTTCACTAGAAACAGTATAGGCTCTATGACCAACTAAGTTTTAGTTACCTTGAAAAATCTGTCTGTTATTTTCTCCAAAATATTATCAATGTATTTGCCAAAAAGCTAATTCTTATTCTATAATCTCACCAGAATTTGCTTTCAGATATTTGTTAATCTGAGATTTGCCTGCTCTGATGCTGGTACTCCTCCCTAAAAACTCATCTAACTTTCTACTTTAATTATTGTATTGAACTTGATGTTTCTGGATACAAACACACAACATAAAATTCAGGACATGCAAATTGCCATCCAGGTTCTGATGGACAGCTGTCCATAATGTAGATCTTCCCCTATGCTATTTGGCAAACATGGCAAATTGAAGGAATGAACAGTTACAGAAAAAAGAATGACCCCTTTTCTTTTGATGGTCACTAATGGGTCAAATTTGCAACATTAATTGTTTGAGGAATGTGGGGTTCTTTACTTGAACTGAACTTGCACTTTTACTAAAAAACTTGTCTTTCATTATTTATGTCTACCCATGAGCAAGAAAATTCACTTAATTTATTATATGTGGACATGATCCCCAGCCTGATCATCTAACCTGAAACCAATGAACACCTGACCTTTACTCCACCTTTTCAAGAAAAGCAGCTATCTGATTATGTTGTAATGAGATCAGGGCAGGAGCCAGACATTTAAACCACACTAGTTTATTTTTAATTAAAGTCCTTTCAGAATAAGGACTTCTCTCACCCATTTGAAAACATCTTTGACTCTTCTTTCCATTTATCTAGACCTCTTTCACTCTAAATAATGCTACCGATTGGTTGCCAGGCAACCCTGCTACTGTTGATGTTCATGTGCATTAAGCAATATGAACTGCAACACTTTTCCTCTTATATGTTATGTTTCATATAAGAAATGTACCTTGGGAAATATATTGTGACTTGAGACAAGCAGATAAAATAACACAGCCAGGCATATAAAAGCTGCTTCAGCTTTTGAGTCACCATGCACCCATACTAGTACCATAATGCATAGCAATAAAATCTGTCTCAAAGTTAACCAAGGCAACTGCATGCCAGGTATAGCCTTTCAATAAATTAACTTCACTTTTATTAAGAGGTTCCTGTGTTCACTGTCAGAACGCTATGAATATGGGTGTCGAGGAGAGCTGCCACACTATTTCCTTATGTTAAGTTTGTGCCAGACTACCAGACTATTTTTGAGTTAGACTACAGGGGGAGGTAGAAAAATTACTCCAGTCTCTGCACTGCAGGAACTGACATTGAAGAACAGCGAGTGAAGTGTCCTGCTTTCTCTGAAAGTACCATATTCTCCCTAGCCCATGTGCTGCTCTTTATTGAGAAAAAATAATGTACCAGGCCGTGGTCTTGGATTTTTTTTCTCTTTGCGGAACTAACTTCTGTCTGTCTGTCATGTTATGACTGTTGTTGCTAGTGCTGCAAGCATGTCCATTAGCAATGGGAAATGTTTGCCTATGCCATCTTCTAGACAGTAGTACTAGTACACAGGTCAAAACAAAATGATTAAGCTCGTCTCATTACAAAAGTTTTCTTGGCATGTCAGTGGATCTAATATGCATTGGTCATAGGACAGTCAGTTTCTCCCCCTTCCATATGTCTAGAACAAGCTCACTGCAGGCCTTCTCATATTACCATACTCAAATTAAGTTTTCTACAGATTTCCACACTCCAATTCGAGAATTGGAGTGTGGATCTTTTATATATGCATATGTAAAACTGTTTCAGTGTTATACCAAAGGCATGCAGGTAAACGGTCTAATAAGTCAGGAATGATTCTGATCTAAGTTAAGAAAGGCAACTATGCCAAAATTATGTCCAGGGACTCTGATGGTCAGAGTCTAACCCAGATCATTTTAATGAAGTACTCAATCATCTGTTATAGCTTATGATCACTTTAATTAGGCTTAGTGGTATTTCAGTGAAACCTATATTCTATTAATAATGTTCTTTAAAAAATACAGTTATGATACACTTTGAAAAAGGTTGTGAATGAGTAACAACTCTACAACTATAACTGTATGTTGAATACCTCTGAACATCTCAGCAGCTTAGCAGAAAACGGAAACTACATATTAAGTTTGATGATAATCTATGTAGTTTAAAAAAATGTCACTCCAGGGTCACTAAGCTCTAAGGGAATCTGCCTGTTTAGAAACTTTGTATAGACCTTGTACTTTTTGAACATTTTTTAGTTAATACACATGGAGAATGATAAATCAGATTCTCATATGACTTCTAAGACAATATGAAAATAGAATAAAACAATGGGTGTGCAATAGGTGAAGTTATCACTATCATTAGTAGTAGTACTGCTACTATTATTATAATTATATGAATTTTTAGATCTGCCAGATTTGCATCTTTGGAAAATGACAAAAGGAAAAGATTATTGAAAGTTAGTTAACAAATAATATATTTGCTAAAAAATCAAAATCAGATAGTTGGCAAATAAAATCTTCATTTTGCTTGTTGCATTATTCATATAGATCTTTGACAGGCTTTATTTTATTATTTGAATGTATTTCTTTTAGACAAGCCTAGAATGCCATATTTTGTAGATCAACAGAATGATTTCAGCATAGGTGTCACCTCTTAATATAATGATAGTTTAGTTTGATAGTCTGTCATCTTTGTATTTTTTTGCAGGGGGGTGGTTATTGTTCAAGGCTTGTGTCAGTTTATTTTTTCCTCTGAGTTGATGAATGTAACTTTTAGAATCTAATTGATAGTAAGAATATTCTTATTAGAATAATTCATTTTCTAACAGTATATTCAAATACATGTCAATTATTTTTATCAATAATCATCTTTGAGGATATAATTATAGGAAATAGAAATGACATGGATCAAACCAAAGGGAATTTATGATGATATGCTACTACATAGTAGTATTAGTTTACTACACAGTAGCATCACAAAAAAGGTGTTTGCTGGCACTACTGAACAGTAACTCGGGTTACTGCACATGTGTCTAGCATGTGTAAAAACAATGTGCAGTAACAACCGTGCAGTAGTGTCTCGTGTAGACATAGCCAGCGAGTAGCAAAATGAAAGCAGCAATTAGAAAGGATGAAATGTATAACAAATGGCAAACAGCATGAATACATAACAATCACTATGATAGAAGGATAGAAAATGGAAAATTAAAACATGAGTGAAAATATATGGCTGGTAGGACTAAGGGCAATATAAAGGAATATTTTCCAAATATTCTGCATACATAAAAAAAATCTGAATCATGATCTAGGACCATTAAATTGATAGAGAGATTAAGGGCACAGACAGAAGTGCAGCCCTCTGCTGTAACTGAGAATGTTTTCCAGGAAACATTCTGAGTTGCAACAATCCTCTGGACCAAACAGAATTTCACTGTTGGTTCCAGAAGGGAGGGGAATCAAGCTGACCCCTTTCAACTGATCTAGCAACTCCTCTCTACCAGCCTGTGCCTCCCTGGGAGGGGGGAAGGGGAGGAGAGGGAGCTCATTCTAGGAGTTCCCCAGCCAGTGCTGAAGGGTAGGTTGGGTGATTTGGAACCCCATGTCTCGGAGGGAGGGGTGGCTTTCATATACCAACTCCATCCTCCAGCAGGGACAGAAAAAAACCACAGACCAAACTCCTTCCACTCCCTTTCCCCCTCCCATTCTGAAAATAGCTTAAAGCTGTGAGGCCACACAGACAAATATTACAGAAGCTGAAATGTTTTGAAACTTCTTCATCTTATGCCTCATACAATGACAGTTCAGATTTTGCCTAATTGCCTATTTCTGAAGTGGTTTGCATCTGTGCACTTATATTTGGTCACAACTATAGACCTCTTTCTCTGGCCAGGAAGGGCAAAAGCTGCCACTTCTGTCTGTCCCCTAAGGTGTTAATAGTGATTCCTAGGAGACTAAAGTTTTGATAAAGACCTCTTTTCTATATTTAGAAAAAAGGAGGAGTTGTTCATACACTGAGGATGAAGTTCTTCTGCTAAGAAAAAAAAAACAGTGATAAATTTGGAGCCTTGAATGACTTGTGCCCCACAATTCTGAAAGAATTGGCTAAAGAAACAGAGAAATAAAGAACTCACAGTTGCCAATTTTTCATAAATCACATGATACAAGGAAATTGTATAAGATAGGCAAAGCGTTAATGGTTTGCCAGCATACAGAAAGCCATATAAAATGACCAGGGTAATGATTGGGTAGTTAGCTTGTCATCACCAACAGGCCAAATAATAATAATAATAAAAATATATGGAATTCAATTGATAACAAATTAATATATAGGAATATAATTTAAGACAATCAATAAAATTCTAAGAAATTGTATCTTGTCAAATAAACCTAATCTGATATTTGACGAAACTACAGATTTGGTTAGTAATAGAGTCAATTTACAATAGACTTTTGTATGGCATTTGCGTTAGCAACATTTGACATTCTGATTAAAATATTACAGCATTGATAGAGCACATTTTTACATGGAATTAAAGGTGGCTGACAGATCTCAAGATAGTTGACACTGAGGAATCATCAAGAAATGGATGGTTGTTTAGTGGAATTCCACAGGGACCTGATGCTTTTCAACATATTCATCAGTCCTGGACATAAAAAAAACCCATTGCTGGAAAAAATGCAGATGGCAGAATGACTAGTGACATTGTAAATAAGGATGAAGACAAGGTAGTCAGATGAATTGATGCATGTATGTCACTTTGAGCTGTGTTATAGAAACAAAATGTATTTTATTATAGTCAAAGAATGCAGGCCATGTCTTCAGAATGGAATAGTATAGCTTGGAAAGAAGCAAGGTCTCAAATGCAGTATAGTGTCCTGTTTTGGGTACTGCATTTAAAGTAAGATGAACACGAATTGAAGAGAGTCTCAAGGAGAACAACAAAAATACTAAGTGATTTGGAAACTATGGAAAGGTTGAAAAAATGGTTTTTTTTCAGTTAGGAAAGACAAAAAATATGGAAGGGTGGGATATGCTTAGAGTGACCACCTTTCTAAAATGTAAAGGTAGGACACATGCCCACCTCCCCTGACCTCCACTGACAGAACTGCCAGACCACAGCCATGTGGGGTGGGGAAAGGGTTGGATGATGGCTGTGAGCTCAGGGTTCCCACCCTGCTGCTATCCCCAGGAGACCTATGCCCCCTGCCCACCAGGCAGCAGCAGGGGGCACAACTCTGTGCCACCCCTACTTCTGTACCACCCCTACTGCTGCCAGGTAGGCAGGAGGTTCATTAGCACGGTGGTGTGGAGCTCCTGGAAGGGAAGCAAGAAGCCCCAAGACTGCATTGGGCAGCCTGGATCCACCCTTGTCCCCATAAATCTGGGGGGCACATGAAGAAGCAGGGAGCCACTCCCCATTCCAGGTACCCCCTAGACGAATTACTTATGGCTTCATCCCACTGCCCACCCCACCCTATTCACCACCCTGGCTGAGTAGCATCTCCAGCCCCTACCCGACTCCCTCATTGTGGGGCCCTTGATCTACTCCTCCTTCCCTGGTATCCCTTACCACCACAGACTTACCTGCAGGGAGCTTCTCTCTATGCTGCCCAGTTGTATTTCTGACTATGTGCATTTGTGTGGGTGATCAATTACATCCATAGAGTAAGAAGAAGAAGAAGTAATCAACTACATTTATTGCAAGGGAGATTTAGATAAGATGGCAGAAAAAACTATAATTAAAGGGATAGTTAAGCACTGAAACAGGTTATATAGCATAACTGTGGAATCCTGTAATTGGAGGGTTTTAAGAACAGATTGAACAAGCATCTCTCAGGGATGGTCACTTGATTCTGCTTCCATCTTGAAGGAGGATAAATTAGTATATTTTTCTTCTGGGGTCCCTTCCTAAATGGATTGGGCCCACATACCTAAGGGGCAGCCTTCTCCCCTATACACTATTATGACCCCTGAGATCAGCAGAGAAAAATCTTGTCCAGGTCCCATCTGTGAGCCAAGTACCTTTAGTGAAAATATGTTGAAGATTGTTCCTGGTAGTCACTACTCAGCTTTGGAACTTCCTTTCCCTTGAGGCCTGGCATAGCAAAGACATTTTTCAGAAGTATTGTACGACCTTTTTAACTAGTAGAACTTTTTAAACTAATCTTTTAACTTTTCAGTCTTTTAATCTGGACTACACATTATTTGGGAAGTTATTTTATGACTGCATATTTTATTTTAATATTTTATTGATGGGTTGTTTTTTTTTTAATTATTGTAAACCACCCTGACACTTTTTTGGGAAGTTTGGCATATAAATCAATTGATCAAGCAAACAAACAAATGAACAAAGGAACAAACATTGCTTTACATTGTTTCTATAAACAGAAGACTAGAAAATAAGTATAAAGGTGATTTTTACCTCTGTGTTCAGTCTAGGAGAGACCAATACTGGAATACTGCATAGAATTCTGGTGTGCAAATTTTAAACAAGATACTGAAAAACTTGGGAAGGGTACAGAAACTGGCACAGGAATTATTTTAAGGCTGAAGAACAATCACTTATAATTGAAATTTGAGGAATTTTACTGCTTAGTTGATCAGAAAGAAGATCAAAGATTGGAGTGAATTGCTTCTATCATACCAGTATAAGTAGTTTCATGAAATGATAATACTGTGGACCAAGGGGCTCTTTCTTTTTGTGAATAAAGCCAAAATAAGAACCATTGTTAGGGAGCTGAAGCCTGACAAATTCGAATTAGAGACAAATTGAGATTGAAGATGATTAACCACTGAATCACATTCTCAAGGGATATGGTAGATTCTTCACTTCTGAATATCTTCAAATTAAGATGGGATACCTTTGAAGGTGTCTTCTCACAAAACATATGCTAATAGCTAGAATTTATGCCTAAGTAAATGGAAGAAAGAATAGAACTTCACTTTGAAATCTGATGATAATCCATATAATTTATTCACATTTTTGAGATAAGATACAAAATATAGATGGTAAATAGATGCCTCCATCTACCACCTAACTCTCAATTACAGCCTAGTTGCATTTTACATTGTGAGGTGCAAAAATGTTGATTGGTGCTAGTGCTATCTTGAGTTTGGAGCTGTCACAATTCAGGCTATCAGGGGTCTGGAAGACTGAAAGTTAAGAATCCCCACCCCATTCCTATTCTGGGCTTTCTTCTAGGGCTGTGAGAAATGGCTATGTTTCATTTCCATTTTGGATTCAGCCATTTCAGAAGGACAGTGATTCATTTCAGTGTTTCAGATCACCGTTCCATTTCAATTCAGCTGCATCTGTTTCAGAGTTTTGACACTGTTTCAGCACTGATTCTGAGATTTGGATTGGCTGGGGAGAGGCAGGCATCTGTTCCATCTGTAAGGCTTTGGGCATGATAAAGAGGCAGTTGGAGCCACTCATAGCCTATAAGGCTAGGGTGCTCCGAAACACCCATTGCATTACAGGACCCACAAGGGGACCAGGAGCCCATAAGGTCAGAGTACAGCAGAACCGTGTCCAAGAACATGTAAAGGCAACCTGCCTACTATATATATATATATAACATCAAAGATGTGGTGGGCGAGAATCGAGGGTGCCCTTGAGGCCAACTTGGCGTGATAAGGGAGCGTTGGGAAGATCATGGCCATCCTACAGGACCCCGTGCCATGACAGTGAGATTATACCTAGCATCACTGTAGACCTTGTAAATAACGACCTTGAGAGGATGGACACCTTCAAGTCAGTGGGTCCTGATGGACTGCACCCCAGAGTACTAAGGAGCTGGCAGGAGTCATAGCCCAACTACAGGCCAAGATTTTTGAAAACTCTTAGTACTTGATTACCTGGAGATTGGAAGTAGGTCAGTGTGGTGTCCATCTTCAAGAAAGAGAGGGAAGTAGATCCACAGAACTTCAGGCCCTTCACTTCAGCTTCACTTCAATCCCTGGTAAGAGTCTGGAAAAAATCAAAGAGTCCATTCTTGACAAGCTGGCTGGTGGCAACATCGTGAGGGACAGCCAGCATGGATTTGTTGCAGGTAGGTCTGGCCTGACCAATGTCATTTCCTTCTATGACCAGGTGACATATCACCTGGACAAGGGAGAAGAGATTGTTGCCATATATCTAGACTTCAAAAAAGCCTTTGATCTAGTTTCCCATGATCTCCTCCTGGAAAAATTGGCCAACTGTGGTCTCAACTACATCACAGTCTGATGGGTGGAGAATTAGCTCCGAGGCCAGACTCAGAGAGTGATGTTCAATAGAAGCGAATCATCATGGCACTCTGTGACCAGTGGTGTCTCCCAAGACCCTGTCCTTGTACCTGTTCTCTTCAATATCTTTATCAACAATGTGGATACAGGTGTTACAAGTTTGCCAATGACACCAAACTTTGGGGTAGAGCATCCACACCAGAGGATAGGCTGATGATCCTGGCTGACTTGAATAGGCTGAAAAAGTGGGGAGATACAAACCTGACAACTTTCAATACCGGAAAATGTAAAGTACTCCACCTTGGGGGAAAAAAAGAATTCTTATAGGTTCAGCTGTGCTATGCTCGCCAGTACCAAGACCAAATGGGACTTTAGGGTCATGACTGACCACAAGATAAACATGAGCCACAAATGTGATGTCACACCTGGTAAAGCAAACCAAACTCTGGCCTGCATCCATGGATGCTTCTCAAATAAATCTCAGGACGTCATCTTCCTGCTCTACTCAGCCTTGATGACACCACATCTGAAGTAGTGCATCCATTTCTGTGCTCCACAATTCAGGAAGGATGTGGAGAAGCTTGAGAGAGTCCAGAGGAGAGTCACACACAAGATCAAAGGGCAGGAGAATAGGCCTTATGAAGACAGGCTGAGAGCCATGGGACTTTTGAGCCTGGAAAAGTGCAGGCTCAGGAGAGACGTGGTGGCTGCCTATAAGTATATCATGGGTGTGCATCAGGATCTGAGGGAACATCTGTTCACCAGAGCACCCCAAGGGATGACAAAGACCAACAGTAACAAACTCCTCCAAGACCATTTTAGGTTGGACATAAGGAAAAACTTCTTTACTGTGCAAGCCCCCAAGGCCTGGAATAGGATCCCTCCAGATGTGGTGCAAACACCTATTCTGGACTCCTTTAAGAAGCATTTGGATGCTTATCTTGCTGGGATCCTTTGACCCTAGGTGACTTCCTGCCTTTGGGGCAGGATGCTGGACTCAATGATCTCCTGAGGTCCCTTCTAGCCCTAATTTCTATGAAATATATGGCCTGGAAAGGGATGGTTTAAAATCGGGGAATAGAGAAACATGTAACACAGCAATTCTTACATGCTCATCTGAAGCTGAATACAATTCTTCAGGCCTGTTTCTAATACCTTTTTTTTCAGAGTGGAAGTGAGACTGAGTAGGGGAAGGCTAGAGAATAAAGCTCCAGGTAGGCAGGCTGCAAAGGATATGGAAAGAGTTTTTGTTCAGTAGGAGATTATCCATATAATGAAATACATTCCAATCTCAAATTCCATTCCTGTGAAGTTGTTTATTGTAATTATTACAGAAGGTAAGGCTGTTAAGCACACGTAGTGTAGTCAAATCAATCTAGTCTGTACAACCTCCTTTAAAGCAGAAATGCCTGTCTAATTCCCCAAGATTAAAAAAGGGGGGAAGAGTTGTTCTCCTTCATTAAAAGTAGAGAAAGGGCTTTTTCCCCCTCTGCTAAAATTGTAAGTATCAAGTTTTGACAACAGGGTGGCTCTATAGGAACATAGTAGCCATCTGACCACATGGAATCAATTGCAGGATAAAGATGATACTTTCCTGTATTTTCCAAGGTTTCATGATCTAACAGGCCTCTTACTTCCACTGCCTGCACTGAATGAATCCTCATTTTCATTAGTGTAAGTGAGAGCAGAATTGGGCTTTTTGGCTGTGTAATTTTTTTTTTTTTTAAAGCAAATCTCCAATAGGCTTCCAATAATAGCACATTTGTTTTCCAGAAAACTTAAGGCAATAAAGTTGACACTTGCTCACAATAAAGCTTCTCAGTGATGTGCAACCTCTTTACATAATTATGTTTCATTATCTAATTATACTCTCTTTAGTCTTCCTTTCCTCACTTGTTAAATCCTCACATCAGCTATCAACTTGTTTTGTAGTCATGTGTCCTAATCATATGCCTTTACTTCACACTCTTCCTATGATAAATGTTCAGCTGTTCTATATTAACAGTTAGCATATTGTCTGAAGCAACATGGGAAAAATGCAAAAAACTGTAAACTATAAAAATTATATTAAAATAACTTCCTTAATTCTTCTGACATCTAGAAATATCTCCCATAAAAATCTTTATACTTGATTTTACTTCAACTTTCCTCTTTAAGCATTTATGCCTAATACTACCATCACAGGCACATTGAATGCAGGGCTAATATTCTTAAAATTTTATGTCATTTACTCTAGCAGTAAGGTAAAATTAGTCTGCTCAGTTATAGAGTGCATCAATTCTCCCATACAAGAACTGCTGAAATGTAGAGGATAATGTCATGGTCATGCATTTCTTTTGAAGAAAATAGGACAGCAGACAGGAGTAAGTAATAAATAATATTAATCACAAGTGGGTTGGGTTCTGGATCATTCCTTTTACTAAAAAACAGTACAAGTTGCCCTGTCAAAGTAATCTTTCCAATAACCATACTACTAACAGGTTTATTATGCTATAACCTGGATTTAAATTTTAGGCTGTCTTCTCTCATCTTCATTTTATTCCTTATGATCCCTTGCTACTATAGAGAAACTTTAAAAATAGTATTATGGTAATATACATTTAATTGTATCATTCTCTGAAAACTCACTACAGGACCTCAAGTTCAAATGTGTTCAAAATGTTATAGGTTCCTACTTGTGGAATTACTAAATCCACAGGTCTCCAGAGCATGCTAAAGAGCTTTTTCTAAAAGATGCAAAGAGGCAATACATATCCAGATGTCCTATGTGCCCATAAAATGCCATCATAGAGGACTGTATTCATTATCTAGATTGTATTCATTATAAACTGAAAATGAATGCCAGCATCATGGAAAGTAAAGACCTGATACAGCAACCACATACTTGTTTAATTTTACTTCTTGGTGGGCTGGGTCACACTGCAGGTGCTGGGCCAGGCAGCAGTGCAGCTGCTGAGTGCCTTCCAGTTCAGAGAAGGAGCAGTCCATGCCCCAACACTATCCCTTAGTTACACTAGCATACTTCCATGAGTAAAGTTAGCTATGTAGGAAATGTTTCCAGGATCTGGACCCAAATTTTAAATAATGAGTAAATTGAACACCAAACAATGATTTTTTATAAAACAATTGAATTGAGTGATTCTTTGGTGGGTAATTCTTAATTAAACTTTCAATATTATTTTCCAAATGTCTTTGAAATGGTTCTGTAAACACATTAATTTCGTGGTATCTGTTACATTGGAGTGAAACAAGGACAGAAATAAATGCTTCTGTAGGATGGCTCTTGATAGGAAAAAAAAGACTTGTTCCTTTTTCTCCCACAGTAAAACTGACTGCTGTAGGAGCAAAATAACCTAGGGAGCATCCAGGTTTAAACACCTCCCAGAGAGCTTGTCTTGGAACCATGAATATCATAGAATCATAGAAAGTTAGGGTTGGAAGGGACCTCAGGAAGTCATCTAGTCCAATTCCCTGCTCAAAGCAGGGCCATCTGCAACTAGATCATCCCAGTCAAAGCTTTGTCTAGCCAGGTTTTGAAAATCTCCAAGGATGGAGTTTCCACCACCTCACTAGGTAACCTTTTCCAGTGTTTTACTACCTTCTTAGTGAAAAAAATTCTACTTAATATCTAACCTAAACTTCCCTTGCTGAAACTTGAGACCATTGTTCTATCAATATCTGTTCATGTTATGACTTCTCATGGCAGTGAACATAGTCCTCCAGAATCCCACTCCACCCAGGGGGACAGTATGTCACTCAGACTCTGCCACTCCATCAGGGAACAGAACGTGCCCCTTTCCCAATCTGGAGTCAGCCTGTGCACTTCTGCCATCTGTCACCTGATAGACTAAGACTAAAGGGTCTTGCAGAACACACAGGAATGTGTGCACAGACTTTTTCCCTCCCCTCTTCACCAGCTGCATGGTTTCAGCACTATAAGCTTTCCACTTTTCAAGGTCTCAGCATTTGAATGCCTGTAGCTGCAGCTCTGCATAATTGTTTTCTACCAATAGAACAAACCTGGGAAAATTCGCCCAGATCATTGGAATGTCTACATACATCCTAACCTGATTTTTATGCCTGTGGCAGGTCTGCAACCCTACTCACTGTGCCTAAGTCCATCAAGTCTGGTATGACTGCCCTAAATTACAAATTGCCACAACACACCTCAGTAGAACCTTCTGCAAGCATGAGTGGACTTTGTGCTTTTAGTCCAAGGACAGATGACCGCAAAACCTGGAAATGATGGAAAAATTGTAAGTGATCTGCTTGTGTGCTCCACGGTATATCACTGCTGCTTTGTGAGGAATACAATATTTAGTCAAAACAGCTAAGAAATGTTTTTGGAAGAAATCATTAGTTTAAAACAATGTGAACTGCAGACTTAGCAAATTGTTCATTCATGTTTTGAAACTCTAAAAACAGTTTAAATTTTGTTCATAGTTCTAGTTAAATAGTATCTTGGGTTCAAATCATCATAAATACTCAGGGGTCAGACTTGATGATCTGCTCAGGTCCCTTCCGAACCTACCAACTATGAAACTTTTTCAAAGAATCTGTATGTTTAATAAATTGGTTTTGGTACATTTTTACTGTTGTCACTGGTTCCATTTTGTTCATGCAGGTGAGGTAACCCCATGAGACCAACAATGTTGAATTACGGGATAACAACAACAGAACAACAACAATTACGGTTTCATGAGAATGTATGAGGGTTAAAAATGAGCCATTACATTTCTCTTCTCCAAATCCTATCAACATTGTTTGATGGCACTGTGTGATCTTCTAGGACACTTCATGTGGCCCATTGCTTCTCTCACCAGATTGGCTTTTGCTTCATGAAAATAGCTTCCTGTGGTCTAGGATATGGTTGTGTCTCTCTTCCACTTGAAAAACAGAAGCAATTACTTTCTTATTCACCGTATGCATACATTAGATGTGTTCAAATCTTTAGGATTTTTGCCAATATTTAGGTCTTTTAACACATCCAAAAGAATGAGTTTCCTGGATTACACTAGCTGCCAAAAAGCCATCTGCTGAACAGTAGGAAAATTCTTTGTTTGGAAAGTGTAGGAGGTAAGTGGGAAGGATGTTTAGCCCCAGTGCAGTTTGTCCAGCCCTGCCTTCCATCTGTCAGAAAAGTCTACAAATCTACCTGAAGATACACATGAATGGTGTGAATCAATCCAAAATACTTTATTTTGTGTTTGAACTACTTAATCATGTTTTATTATATTCATTTGTTTTAATTGGTTAAAATTTGGTTAGATTTTGGTCAACTTCAAATAAAACACATTTTGAAGCTAAGAATCAAAAAGTTTCAAAATATCCTAAATATTTCTTATTTTTGAGCCAAAATAACTCAAGATTCACTCACATTTCCATATAGCTTGGTCTCCTTCTTCTGCATATTTTTTTTGTTAAAAAAAACAAACAGAAAAAATAATTCACAAGGGTGCTCTTTTGGTAGATTGGGGACAATTTTTCAAAAGCATTTATATATTTTAAAATACATTTTTCTTTATGGACAAAGAAATACAGGTGATGGAGTTAATTATGTATTGTGAATATGAATATCTTAACATATGAATGTATAAATTCCATGGAAACCAAGACTTTTCTGTACATATTTTTAAAAACCAATTATTTTACCTCTGGTCTGTTTTTAAATGAAATTTTGATTTCTGGCTGAAATTCACTTTTTCAATTTCATTTTATGACTTTTTTTTGTTTTCTTTCCCAGTTTCCACTGTTTTTTTTTCCCTTATTGCTGATACTTTTAGATATTTGTAAAGTATTATCATAATTTCGCAGTAATATTTTGCTTTTTTAGCTTTTTCTTATAGCTAAATCTGTACATCTGCCCACATCAATGGTGTTTTTATCTGAATCAATTTTATCTAGCAGTTTTGTTGAAATTAAATTATTTACAACAGAAACTCCTGTTCCAACTTTAGTCTAATAAAAGCTATATTGAACAGGAGCTATTATAGTTGTTTAGGGGTTTTTTTGTTCCTATCTGGTGCAGTTACATACAGTATTTAACTGGTGTTAAATTAAATACAGTATCTGGTGTTTCTCATATTTTTTTCCTTCAAATATGTACTGACAAAAATTTTAACCAGATGCCTTGTCAAATATTTCCAGTTCTCTCCTTAATCTTTTTAGGCTGGTTTCAATTTGCTCTTGTTCTTCTTCTGTGCTAGAGAATCTCTCTGTTTTATACTCCATGATTTTGATAAAGAGTTTTCTGTCTCCTCCTTAAGATCACCAATAATATTCATGAAACGTAGTCCAACATTGATCCTTTTCTATACAAAATACTGTTTATTCTAAAATACTGTCTTTTCTAAACAAAATACCTTCTATACTATCTTATGGTTCAAACTGTAATTTTACTTATCCTTTCCTAAGGTCCACAGGTTGCTTTCAGGCCATCTAACAATGTACTTGCCTACATCGATTTGATTGAATATTTCTTATAATTTTTTTTTGTGAGATACTATATTAAAATACTTTTGTTTATAAAAAAGAAAAGAGTACCGTGCAGAAAATTTAAGAAACACAGATATATTTTAAAGTTATATATGGAATTATTTACATAACAGTATGTTCTTTTAGTTGTTTACCCATCCAACTACTTTCCTCTCTTTTTTACTATTTCATATTGTAAATTAAGAACAATTCTCCCTTTTACCTTTCCCTTTTTCAGTCAAAATATAGGAAAGTTTAATATGATCTTTAACAATGAAACATTATACATCTGTAACTTCCATTATTCTAAATTTGACAGTCACTATTACATTTAATACTTTCATAATTACATACAGTTACCATTTTGAGTACATACAATATTACAGAACTATACATATTGGTTTCTGTTCAAACACAAAATCTACTGGCCAATTTCTTTAGATGCCTATTCCCTGGCAGCCAACTGCCCCAAAGTTCTCCTGAATGGATGCAGATGCATCCCTTCCCTCTAATAGGCAGTTACCTGCCTAAGCATCAGTGTTTCTTTGAGGCCTTTCTTGTGGCTAGGCCCTGTTCAGTTGTCTGGGATCTATCTGCTGCCATTTCTCTCATTCAAGTAGCAGAAGCCCGAGGCTGCCTGTTACGCCCCGTCCCGCCCCCCCAATGTCTGGAAAGCACAGTAGCATGTCTATTCAGGAACTGCTGTGGAAGTCAATTGACATAATGAGACATTATAATATATTTGATTCCTGCTAATTTCTCTTCAGTCTACAGGCATTAACCATTCTCTCTCCTTTTTAATGGTCTTGAGGTTCCATTATTAAAGTTATCCTTTCTTCTGCAATTCAGCAGTCTGTTAGCCATTTCTGGTAATATATCTCACCTATTTCACTTCCCTGCAAGCTTTTTTCAGTTCTAGCTAAAAATCTTAATTCAGATGCGGTAATATTAAACTCACATAAACATTAACTCAGAAGTGGAATGATTGACACTGAAGTGTTGAATGCACTGTCAAAATACTCAAGAAAGCTACGCTTTGTTTTACAAACCTAAATAAGAGATATACATTTCACTAGAATGACTACATGACTAATAAACAATATATTTTGACTACTTTGTCCTGCTGTGTTGTTCTCTATAAATTTAATATGCAATTTAGCAAATTAGTGCACATTCCATTAAAGTTATATTTGCTTTGATTTGATCTTAAACTTTGTAATATTTCACTGAGTCCTTAACACTAGTATTTTCTTCTTGTCTTTAACTGGAGAAAAATATGTTGGGTTCTGTGTGGTGTTCAGGGATCCTGGTTTTCTCTGGCTAAAAAAAAAAATCCCCAATATTCAGTTAAAATAAAGTAATACCAAATCCATGGGTTTTTTTCTGTGATTAAAATGAAACATGACTGTATATTATCTATCTATCTATTATTGGTATTTCATTTAAATTAGTACATCTGGTCTACTTTTGGGTCTGCCAGGGAGAGCACTGGGGAGCCTCCTGTTACCCCCCTGAATCAGTGACTGTCCACAGGGGCACTCCAGTTACCCCCCCGGCCCAGGAGGCACCAGATGCCGAGCCAGGGGGGCAAGCCCCCCCCTCCAAGCGCTCCCCATGAGACCAGGAAACGGACTGGAAATGCTTCTGGTCCATGCCCAGGTCTACTGATAAGCACACTGGGGAGCCCCCCACACTTCTGTGAGATGCTGCTTCTGCCCCAGCACCACAGTGTTCAGAGCCCATGCTACCTAGAAGTATGTAAAGAAATCATTTAAAGCTGTATTTATATCCTAAACACTGAATCTGTCTGAATCTCTCCAAATCAATTTGTAGGGTTCTGAATCAATTCAGAGAGATTAAAGGGTCCTATGATTTGCTTGAAATTTGGAGATTCGGCCACCAAATCAGGCTGAATCTCCACTGAATTGAATCAGGGACTGAAGCTTTGCACAGATCTACTAACCAATAGGACTTTCACTATTAATCTCAAAAGGAAGAAGATTGGGGCTGGGTCCTTGAGCCTTGAAACCTATAGTCTTTTGAACTCTATATGACCTTGATTTTACTTCCACTGGAGCCAATGGCAAACCTCCTGTTGAATCTGAAGTTTAAGGATCAGGGCATGAGTAATGAATGCTCACCTGAGTAAAGATTTGTATTTAAGCCTACATATCCTTCATGCTGCATCAGAGTCCTGCTGCCACCAAATAATAAAAAAGGAACATATAATTAACCAGCAAGAAGACATCCAGAATGATCATTGTTGTTTAATGATATTACATGCAACTTTGACTTCATTTCCTTTGGGTGGAAATTGTAACTTGTCCCCTTTTCTTCTTCATGGTAATTGTTTACCTACTACTCTTTGCAGGTTTCTTTACACGTGCTAAATTAAATCCCTATTAAGACCTCTTGAAAGACCTATTGAGACCTCTCCCATAGAGTTTGTTATAGTCTCATATTCTCTTCTACAATTATGTTGCTTTTCCTGAATGTTATTACATTATTATATTCAAAATCTTGAATTTCTCTCTTCAAAGAACTGAAAAAAGTGATGATCTGTGGTTCCTAAGTATTTCATTAATTCACAAGGAATCTTCCCTGGCCATGTTCAATACAGCTGATGATGACTTGCATAAGAAACCAACTATATAAATGTTAGTAAAGACCAGATCCCTGATTATCGAGGAAACAAAAAAGGATAAATACTGATAAGTAAATTGGCCTTTTAAAACTATTACTGTTAGTACTTGGAGGTATTGGTAGTACCAGAGATAAAGACATTTTGGATTTAATCACATTTTTGAGTTGATAGACACCTTAACCCATCCCATCCTCCAAGGCCCAGCTTGAATCTGACCTTATATTTTTATTAGTTGTTGTTTTTCTCTGTTCCCTGATGCCTGTGTTATCAGGGAGGATTTCCCCGTTACACGGGAAGCCCACAAGATGAAATTCAATGTTAATCCTTTCTGTTGTTGTTAAATAGTAAATCATGTAATTCTCATATAGTGATACTTTAATTTTTTGTAATATATCTTTTCTTCATTATAAATGTCAGAAATAATTATGGTGTCCAACATGACACATAAATACTTGTATTTAAATCTCAGCATCACCCATTAGTATGTCCTTGCTTTTCACTGAGGAAGCGATTTATTGCAAATGTCTCTTTAGGTTCACAGTTCTGATGTCTGCTGGCTTTCTGCACAGGGTATCTTTCACCTCTGTCACTTTAGCTTCATATATACTGTAAAAACCTTGCCAATTGCAGAGGTTGTGAAAGGCAGTAATAGAGAATAAGGTTCAGTGATCATTCAGAGGGCAGATACAGTTCAAGCTGTCCTACCAATAAGCTAGTTCCTTAGCTGACAGCAAGAATATTCTCTAGTGGTGACAACTAATGTACCCTTTTCACTACTCTAACATCCCAGTCCTTTTTCAACTAGGAATGACATGGAAATAAAAATGTTATCAGCTACATACCAACTTTGAGTTGGGGTTGGCAAGTTACAAAGTAAATGTTAGAATACAGGTAATGATTGCAAAATTCTGTTTATAATAAAAAGTTGCTTTCCATTAGTACATTCTAAATGCAGATCCACATCAATCACTGCATAATCATTATTTTGCAAGTACTATGCTGTTTTTCAAATACATTGCTTGCTAGAGTAAAAAAAAATGTTTATGTTATGTTTGAGCTCTTGTGCTTAAAAACATGATCAAGTCATTTCTCACCAAGACTATTTTATGTGTTGTTTGTGGTTTTGGCAGCCAGTCACCAGAATGATCAATTTGACAAATTCTCCTGGGCTTGGTCCCAAAAATGTCTTCTCTGTTTGCTTTTCTCTATTTATTTAAAAAGAAGTGGATACTATCCAAACATCCAACAGACACCAAGTTAAAATGTTATTTTTAGATGTATGCATTTTCCTTTGTTTCCTTATGCCTGTTCATCATCTTGTTCCATGTTCTGCCTTATGCTTTCATCACTAGGCAGATGTTGAAGTCTGCACATCTGTGTTGGGCCTACTTGCTGCAGCAAGAAACTGTTACCAAGTAGGACTGTGCAAAGTGGCTAGTATTCACTTTGGATTCAAATTTAGCCAATTCAGGGGACAACGATTTCATATGGTGATTCAAATCACTTTCACAAATTGATTTGGTCGAATTACCCAGGCCCTTCCCCCGCCTGCTCTCCCAGCCTGGCAATAACTACCCACCTGCCCCAACTCCAGGCACTTTGAAAAAAAAAAAGCCCCAACTCACCAAGTGCTGCTGGGAATGGGGGGATCCCCACTGCTCCCCATTACCCCATGCTGCAAGGGGGGCTCTGCACAACCCCCCCTCCCATTGTCCCAGTCCCCACCCCATGGCTGTCCCACCTGCTGTGGTTTCAGCCCTTTAAGGGAAAAAAAACTGAGAAAAACCCTGGGAATCAACAGAGGAGAGGTGATTCCTGCTGCCCCCTGCTGCCCCATGCCACGTGGGGAGCTCTGCACAAGCTCCCTGAAGCCCTGAGTCTGCTTCAGGAGATGGTAAGCCCCAGGGTTTTTCTCCGTTTTTTTTTCTTTAAAGGGCTGGAGCTGGGGTGAGTAAGACAACTGTGGGGGGTCTGGGAGAGCAAGGGGAGTTCAGAGGCGGAGCCCGCCCATGCAGTGTGGAGCAGTGGGGATTGCCCCCTTCCCCACTCAGCAGCACCTGGTGAGTTCAGGCTTTTATTTTTTTTAAAGCATCAGGAGCTGCAGCAGGTGGAGCAGCCATGGAAGGGTCTGGGGAAGCGGGCAGGGGATGGAAGCAGGCAGGGTTCCCTCCATGGTCCCCTTCCTCCTCCCCCAGCCCTTCTTTGCCCACTCTCTATTTACCAGCTCCAAGTCTGGCTCTAAGCTCCCTGCTGCAGCTGGTGGTGATTGTCCAAAAATTTAGAGAGCTTCAAATTGATTTCAACCTTTTTATTGGTTCCCTAATTTGATTCAGATTTGGAGATTCAGCCACCAAATTGGGCCAAATCTCCTCTAAATTGAATCACCACCTGAAGCTTTGCACAGCCCTATTATCTAGTGTCTGCATATAAAGGCATGATGGGATGTAATGTGCAGCCCAGACATATACTCCTCCTGCCATCCCACTAAGAGGCGTGACTGTGGAAATCAGATCCCATCACAGTGATCATGCCTTATTGCTGATCATACCTTATTGCTTATTGGACACCAGGCCATGACTGGGAGCCCTTTCAGTTAAGAACTCTCAGTCTCAGAGATGAACCTGAATCCTTCCATTGGGAGCTCTGATCTGCTGACAGCGCTCCCAGCCACAGGGGTCCTTGGCCACACCTTCAATTAATGGCATATTTGGTGGAATAACTTTGTAGCTTATTCCTTCTTTAATCATGTAATTAATCAATTGAACATGTGGCTGGGTAACTGGTAACTGGTTAATCAAACTTTAAGTGTAATGAGTAGATGGGGCCCTAGACTACTTGTGGACTCTGGATTCTGTGCAAGTTTGCTGAAGGTTTTTAACAGGCATTGCTAAAGGCATCAGAAAATGTTAAATATTTCAGAATTGTAAGTGTATATCTTGCAAGTAATTAGTGATTCTGTCAAAAGAAAGGAGAATATATTTTAAAATGTGTAACCCAGACCCAAACCTGTCTCTTTACTTGTACCAACCTGTAAAAATTCTTTTGTAAATCTCTGTAGAACTCTTGACTTTAAAAGAGAATTCAGTTCCTAAATTAAATTTTTGTTTTGTTTCATTTTGTTTTTTTAATTTGGCAAAGTGGACAAAGAAGAGAGCATCCCAGCCTGACTTGGGGCAGTTACTGTATGATATAAACGGTAAGTAGTGACAATCTAATAGTTTAATAAATGGAGTTTTTGTTTGTTTGTTTGTGAACTCTTCATTACCAACTATTTTTACTTAAATTTTAATCATGTGATTAATCAATTGAACATGTGGCTGGGTGACTGGTAACTCGTTAATCAAACCTTAAGTGTAATGAGTAGATGGGGCCCTAGACTACCTGTAGACTCTGGATTCTGTGCAAGTTTGTTGAAGGTTTTTAACAGTAATTAACAGTAAGAAAACAGAAATTTTTAAGCATGAGTGCCTATAACCTTCCAGGAAGGAAACATAAAAGTCTACAAGCAGTCCAGCAAGTTCCTATAGTGTTTTGGGAATAAGTTTTTGATTCAGATGGCAGACAGGTCAACAAATGGAGAAGCTCTTTTTTTTCCTTACTGCTCACAAAAGGGAGGAATTCATTAAGAATGTGAAAGTGGAAGGTAACTTGGGTGACAGCAGCCATGTCTACATGAAATACTGGCTGTTCAGTTGGTACTGCACAGTCATTTAGTACTGACATTTGCACAAGTACCAAATGCCTGTGTAATAACTGGCATTATTGTACAGTATGATCCCTGAACCGCTTCTTGGTGATGCTGACTGTGCAATAGCTCATTACTACTGCCCAGTAGCTCATTACTAGTGCACAGTAGCATCTTGTTATGCTTTGTGCTATGGGATGCTAGTGCACAGTAGTAACAAGTGACTGGACAGTACTGGGTTACTGGACAGTACTGGGTTACTGAATAGTCAGTGTCTTGTGTAGGTGCAGCCAGAAACCACAAAATAATAGAGTTCAAGATCCTAAGGAGAGGAAAGAAGGAGAGCACCAGAAGAAAACACTGGATTTCATGAAAGGAAATTTTAGTACATTCAAGGGCTTTATGGGCATGATCCATGAGAAACTAGCCAACAGTATGGAGTCAACAGCGTACTCTTGATGCAAAAAAAATCCAACAGCATGATGGGCTGTATTAACATGAGTGTCACTTGTAAATCAAGGGAAATTACTTTTCCACTGTATTCAGAACTAGTAAGAACTAACTTGGAGTACTGCATCCAGTTTTTGGCCCCACACTTCAAGGGTGTGGACTCTTTGGAAAGAGTCCAGAACAGAGCAGCAGAAATGTTCAGGGGCCTGGAAGATAATATTTATGAAAAACTTCTGAAAAAGCTCAGGTTATTTAGTGTATATTAGAGGAGGTTGAGGAAGGTTTTGTTAACAGTCTTCAAATACCTGAAAGGTGATTATAGAGAGGATGGAAGTGGACTTTTCTCTGTGGCTGTAGGAAACAGGACTAGGGACAATAGCCTCAAACAGTGGAACTTTAGAATCGAGATTAAGAGGAACTTTCTGACTATGAGGACAATGAGGCATTTAAATTGGCCACCTAGAGAGTTTGTGGAATCCCTATGCTTCGGAAATTTCAAAATTTCAGCTTAGACAGATACTTGGGAGGAACGAGTTAGTAAGGAATTACATTGTCTTGAATGTGGGGTGGGAGACTAAATGACCTTGTGAGATCCCTTCCAGCCCTAACTTTCCTATGATCCTATGAACCCTGGTGAATGAATGGGTTAGATCCTTGACTATTTGGAACATTTAGTTTAAGATATAATTCTTTCTTTAGTTAAAATAGAAATTATGGTCTCGATACAGAGTTTGCTGGCATATGCCAGGTGGCATTACATTTGTGTTAAGTAGGAAGACAGACTAGATAATCACAGTAGTTCCTTATGACCTAAAACCCCCTCAGTCTATGAATTGCTGGAGTCTTTGTAAATGCTCGAGCTGTTTATATAAATTGTTCTTTGGGTTATGTCTACAATTTCTCTTAAACAATTTCTCTGTCTACTGGGCATATCTACATAAGACACTTATTGCTTATTGGCCTAATAAAACTGTACAGTAGTGTGCCACAGCAAAAACCATGCTAATAGCTTACTGTTCAGTGTTATTGGTTAATTCACAATAAGCATCACTAAATAACTGTGCTGGCACTACTGTGCAGTAACTCTAGGTACTGCACATATAGTTAGTACTTTATAAAGCAGCACCAAACTAAATGTGTAGTATCTAAGGTTTTAAGGGCATTAATGAACATGTAGATATGCCCACTATGTCTTGGTTTGCAACATCCCAAAAAAGCTCATTTCTCTTTCATTGGTGCGTTCTGTATACACATGTAATTTTTTGCTTTTTGTTTGTATTGATATGTAATTTTAAATGAAAATAAACAAGAGTATTAAAGGTAGTGTTTTAAGATTTCTCAAATCATGGTTCAGGGACATTGGCTGGTATTCCACAGAGAAACAGAGCAGGTCATGCTGGAAGGTGACATTTTAATATTCCACAAATTAATCAAATTTAAGATCAGTAGATACTTTACAATACTTGTCAAGTTCCTTTACATTTGAAGTTGTATACAAATAATATGTTTCTAGAACATGAGTTTTATAGACATTTTGTAACATTCATGATGCCCATGGCAGTCCTAAAAAGAGCTTTAAGTGAAATTATTATTATTTAAATTCCAGACAAAACTATTCAACACAAATATATAACAGATATCTATTTTAAAGAATTTATATAAGGTAATACATGTAATATTGTATTACTTTATTATAAGACTTAAGCTAATTAAGTGAATTAGTATATATGCATGCAATTAGTGTGTCTATGTATATACATATGTGTGCATGTTTATATGTGCTTTGAAACTATATGTATGTGTGCTGCATGTGAAAACACACATATATACTTAGACACAATCATTGGTTGTATATGCAGCTACACACACACACACACACAGAGTGATCTATATAGTTGCCCCAACTCCAGAACCCAAGAGATGAATGCCACCACTACTAGAAGAAATGCAAAGCTCTAGAAATCTTGGTTCAAAGATGACACTATTTATTAGACCAGCTAAGAAATAATCTCAGACCAACATGGCTACAAATACTCATCATCCCATGGCTGCCTCTTAATCTGTGAAATTAGGGATGCTGTTGACAATTTAAATTGGTGGCAGGGTAAAAGGGCAGACCAGCAGTGGCAACATTATTCCCTTGGGCTTTGTAACCATGCTAGCTTAGCAGCTTCAGCAGCTGCACTGAAAAGCTACCTCCCCATCACTGGTGATGGGTCATTGGTCCAAGAAATGGACACCCTTAATAGATGATGGAAGAGTAAAGCAATTTTAGAAGGGACTAAGATATATGTAGTTGGGAAATATAACAATACCATGAATTTTTAAAAAAAATTCTTAACATCAAATGAGTTATGATATTTAACGTTATTGCAGTAAATATCAAGGTAATTTATAATAGTGTGCCATGCTTGTTAATTCTTTCTTACATTATCCATTTTTTAAATGTTTATTCAAGTTTGCTCAAGTCTGGAAGTAATTTATTACAGATATGTCATGAGAGTTCCTTTATGATATACCTGGCAGTAAGACAAAAATTGCTTAGGTAACTCATGTTAATGAGCCCACGGTCATTCTACTTTCATATCCCTGTGCACAAATATGGCAGCATTTTCATATACCATTACTGATGGAGAAGTACAATAGGGTTTTTGTGATGTCAGAAATCTCTTTTTCAGTTTGTTTGCTTGGATTGTGTAATCTTTACTGTATGATAGTAATATAACTGTGGTTGTTAATTATTGTTTTTGTCATCTTCTTGTGTCCTTGTCAGAAAAGTTGATGACAAGATATTTAGCAAAATTTAGCAGATTCATTTGAATCTGACGGGCCACAGTGTGAATGTGTCTGCTATGGCCATTATGATAATTTTGTTGTTGCTGCTGTTTTTGCCACTGTTGTTGGTTTTGTCACATTTCCCCCACCTCAATTGTTGTCTGTCTACCCAAGAGTAAATAACAGGCAATTATTTTAGACATAAAATGATGAAAAAGCTATGGAGATAAAATATTTCAAAGGGAGTGTTCAGTTGCATGTTTCTTCAAATTTCTTTCATTTTTATGTACTCAAAGTGCTTTTGATATAATATTTGTTGATGAGACATGATTAATAAATTTTAAGGCCATAAGGATCATTGTAATCTTGTTTTTTGACCTCTGATATAAAGATATCACCATAAAACCTTGCTTTTTATACATAAGAGATACCATAGGTTTTCTCTAAATAAATTCTTATTTGATGCCTAATAGCTGTGATAGAAGATTGTTTATTTTTAGAAAAAAGTCCAGTTGTAATTCATAAATTTCCAGTGATGGGGAATCTACCTCACACTTAAGTGAATTCTTTCAAGTGTTAATTATCCACACTGTTAAAATTTACTCCTCTTTTATAGTCTGAATTTGCTAAATTCAGCTTTCAAACATTGAATTTTGTTACACACTTGTCTGTAAAATGCATGAATTTTGTTATACATTTGCCTCTATAATACATTACCCCTGTGTAATACAGGTCTGCAAATATGTACACTAGATCAAATTGTGATACTGTACTGTACTATGGCAGATATTTCTAAATACAAGACAAAAATTAGAGAGATTCAGGAAGAAAAGCATCAATTTCAAATTCATCCATGGTATAGGGTATTTTTGTAGTGCCTAATATCACATAATGGGTATGGCTCTCCTTGGTATCTACCTAGTTGATTTCAATGTAGTGTATAGAAACCAGATCTGGCTAAAATTAGCTGCCTTAGGTACCACAAGAAGGCTAGTTGTAGAAGCACAAAGCTTTGTGTAGCTAATTTGCCATGCTTCTTGATAAAATAAATTGTATGCATGCTTTACTACAGTGTGATGAAGCCTAGTAGTTTTTTTATGGGACTCTTGATTCTTTTTTAAGACATCCCTGTACCATAATCCTAGCTCCTAACACTATACAAAATGATCAAAGCTATCAGTAATGGGGGAAAAAATAGTATTTCCTTACACGTTCCAAAATCACCACTGAAATTCTGTCATTACTGAAGTCAGGACAAAGCTCCTTGTTGTTTGTGGTATGATTTTACTTTTTTTCCCCACAAAAAATTATGATCAACTAGATCTACTAGATCTAGACCAACTATTAACTAGTGTTACTATAAACATTCTCTGGGCATGTCTATATGTTCATTAATGCACTTTAACTACTGCACATCTACTTTAGTTCATCTTTAATAAAGTACTAACTAAATGCACAGTATCTAGAGTTACTGCACAGAAGCATTGGGACACAATTATTTAGTTATGCTTACTAATAATGCTGTGCAGTAGGCTATCAATATGGCTTTTCTGCTGTGCCACACAACTGCACAGTGTTATTAGGCCAATGCACAGTAAATGTCTTGTGTAGACATGCCTTCTATCAACTTTACTCATTTGAGATAACTTATTATGCTTTTTTCCAAGACTGAGTCAAAACACATTCTGTATTAGAGCCTCAAGAAGGTGGCAGAACTGGAAAGTGATATTCAATCCAGGGAAACTTTATGATGGTTTAGGACACTTAAGAAAAATTGAGGACATCTGTCTTGCAATAATTCTATTATTCTCTAAAGAGAGACTCATAGAAATATTAGGAAAGAGTGGAATTTCACAGACAAAAGAAATCTCAAAGCAGTTTGCAGATTGACCATCAATTATCAATTAAAAAACATTCTTTATCACTTTTAAGGAAGCTTAAAAAGATGCAGTCTGATCTCCCATTCATTACGCACTAAAAATTTAAGGATTGGACCCATGGTAAGCAAACAATCATAAAAAAGAACAGTGGAAGGCTTAATGAATGGTTTTATGACAGCAAACAAATGCAATTCATTGTTGACAAATGCATGGTCTAGGCATCCATTTTCCAACAGAATAACAAACAAAAATGAATTAAGTATACGAGACTGAGAAGTCTGAAAGTCATGTATAGGTATGCTGGGTTTGTAAACCCTCTGACCTCTTTTTCCTGTGTAATGTTAAATGCTAGTTTCTCCTGGATAAAAAATGTTCTGTTTTGCCCACTTTAAGATCTTTTTGGTTTACTTTATTTGTTTTCAGTGTACTCTTTCCATTTTATTGAGTAGCTAAGCACAAGTTACTAAATATATTGCCTGTCCCAGAAACCTGTATAACTTGCCATAATAGATTTGAAAACCCACACATCACTGAAATGAAATATATGTTTTTTTAAATATAGGGTGTTTTTTTCTCTAATGGCTGTTTTTAAATACAGTATGAAGAGGTTCCATGTTCATTTTCTTATGATGAATTTTGTACCATACTGAGTGTAGTTAGTTTGAAGCAAAAATATAGGTGTTTTGCAAATTAATCTGGCTTCCTCAAAACCAAGCTGTTTTTCACCCTTCTCATGTCACCACAGGTAATAAACCTTCCTGCAGTTAAATCAGTCCATATGTGATATAAACCTACTTGAAGCACAGATAAAGAAGTAAATAATGAAAACCTATGGGCTTATTTCTATGTAGCTTTTAAACACATGCTTTGTACTTATGTCAATGATGAGGTTCTAAAATAATTTAAATCTATCTTATGTAATGATGAATACATGTTAGGTATAAAACTCAGCTAAACAAAGTATAGTAATTGTATGCACTTATGGCTATAGGTTAATTAAATTACTTTTCCTGACTGCATGGAATCTTAACCTGAATAGATAATGTAATTCTCACTTGGAGAGATTTGAGTCAAAATATAGTACTTCTTGCAAATACATCAAAAAACCCTTGGGTGAATTAGAAATTGTTAAGAGATAACCATTGTTAAGAGACAGCCATTAAAATTGACCTTTCTTACCTGCTTATTTTTATCAAATAATTTGAATGCCTATATTTTTTAACACAGAGTAGCTAAGGGGAAATGGCACTGATGTTAATTCAAAATTGATGAGATATACATCACAAAGAATTACTGTTTAGTTAAAATTATTTATCAAGCACTATTTTTTCCAGTTTAAATTATCATCATTAATGACACCTCTTACAATAAAAAGAAAAGAATTTCTGATTTCCCCCCTCCCCACCAACCAAATAAAATAACTTCTTCCAGACACCCTTTTAAAATAATAAACATGGTGGTTTAAAGTTATAATGCATTACATAATAATTAAGTACAGATGCAGCGTGGATTTTGTATAAAATCTAGAAAGCTTTTGTCTTTTATTATTCTGTGTATTCATCTTCAAATGTGAACTTACCACTTTGATAGCATTTTTGGGCCAGCCATCCTATTTATATGTCATTTGATAATAATTAATTCTGTCAGATTTAATGGATATATAATTAATGCTTAGATGCTACCTATGGCACTTCATGACTCTAAATGGAGATAATGAAGCATAGGTAGTGCAAAACAGAAGTTCAAGATATCAGAACTTGATAGGATACCATGCCATTTAGCTAGAAGTCTGAGAGATTATTTAATGACACCTAGTTTGCTTTGAGAAGACCCATGTGGTCTTGAAGTGTTTCTGTTCTGTTTTCTTTTCAGTTTAGGCAGGAGTTGATAAAAGACTTCTGCATGAACATTGAAAAAAATGGCCAAACCAGACCAGAACTTTAGGCTTTTAGTTTGTTAAAAAATATTGGATCTATTCCAATGACATCCTCCCCTGGTACAGATGGGTAAATGAGGGCATTTGCTCATTTACACCAAATTAAGACATGTCTATTGTGCCCTCAAATGTTCTGTATGCATGTGCCAATAACTAATATCCTTGGTAATGGTTCTCATGCAAGGTAGGAATTATGGGGAAAAACATATTTAGTCAAGTAATGAAATCTGATACATTTACTTTTTCTGGTGAACTGATTAGAAAATATAAACTAACAATTTTATTCTAACAGAGCTGCCATTTTGATGTAGTCTTCCAGGAGGAAGGAAAAGGTACAGCAAATGAGAAGTAAGCATAGTGGTACTGCATATAATTATTATTCTTATATTTTTGTTATAGCAAATATTTTGAAGACTGCATTGAGATGATTCAGTAGCCCTATAAGAAACACACTAGGCAATTATTTTCCATTTACAATAACATTTTGCAACTATTAGTTAACCAAACTTTCAGCCATTCAATATGAGCAACAATTAATTTTATAATGCCATTCAGAATTATAATTTGAGACAAGTAACTGAAAGAAGTCTAAGTATACTATATTAACAAAGGCACCTTTATCAACCAAAGTTGAAAGCTCATAAAGAATATTTTTTTCCTATAAGGTAGTTTGATAGATGTTAATTTTATTTCAAATCTTTAATTGTTTACTGACTGTAACCCTGTGACAGCCAGAACCAGAGGGTTTAATAAGCTATGACGTGTGCTTCTTGGAGGCATTTGGTATTCTGCCTAAATAGATAATATTAGTTAATATAAGCTTGTAATAAACAACAATAAACTTGCCTGTCATAAGTTTAACCAAACTGATGAATTAACTGTTCATGGAACTGACTGGGCCCCAGAGACAAAGCTGTAACTGTGAGATTAGCTGGCCTAATGGTT
>JAGPOW010001543.1:41189178-41208472 GCA_030014935.1 Caiman crocodilus
ATTATCTGTTGTTATTATTTTACTACTAGCTCTTTTATATTGCCTTATCTGCTTATCACATTTATCTTTCTGTTAACTGTTGTGTGTGTGTGTAAGCTAGAGTAAATTTGCCTTTATTCCACTCCCTATTTGCCTTCTTGATCCAAATGATTATACTCACGGTGCCCAGCTGGCCTGTGACAAACCCATGTCACCCTTTCAGATTGTTTGCTGAGTTTAGAGGCTACCAGAATCATCCTGTTTACTTCTCTTATATTTTAATATATTATATTTTTATTATATTATTCACCCCTTCTCTCTTCCACCATTCTGAAGTTGCCTGAGTGCTCTTAAATTGGAAGAAATCAGGCAATTTATGGTCAATTCTTTCAATACTCTTGGGAGCAAGTTATCTAATTCTGAACATTTAAAATGTTTAATACTTGGTTTTTAACAGTCTGCTTATTTACAGATAGAATATAAAATCTTTTCATATCACTATGATTGTACACAGACATATTTTTTTGTCACAGGATCAGCTGTGTTAGGATTGGCCTCTACTGTTCCTGGGCTTGATCCTGTAGAACAACAGTTCTGGGTCCCTTGCCCTGACCTGATGAATCATGTACATCCCTTGCTCTTCGTTATGCAATGTATATCCCAGAATCTCCAGAAAATACGTGGCCTGGGAATTCCATTGCACAGAATTTCAGGAGAATTCCTAGAGTACACATCTGTGAACATAAAGTAGGGAACACCGTGGGGTTGTCTCACTCTACTGTGTTAAACACAACCTGAAATAGCCTGCCTAGCCCCCTGCCTTCAGGAATTACACCATAATCAAACTGATATCTTGGGAAATAAGGGCATGAAAAATTGTGACCAAGATCATGACAAGGGGCAAGGACATGTTTGCTCCCAATTTGTGTTACCATAAATATTTTTATGGTGGTACAAGGGCAACATCTGTTTGCAACCTACATGATATTAATATATCATTCTGCTTCCTATTTGAAAAGAAACAGGAATATTTACTGATCTTCTGCCTTTTACAACACGATTAACATTTCACCACTCAGACCAACTGATCTAAAACTTAGTGGCAAAACAAGCTGCACTTTTGTTCATCTTTGACCTTTAACTCTAGCTCCAGTGTGATATAAAATCTCTACTTTCAGAAGCCAAAGGCAATTTTTCTCTGTCTTGTGGCGGTACCATTCAAAACAGCAAAGGAAAATGTAATCAGTTTTGCAATATGACATTGTTGGCAGAGTTCCAGTGGGGTTCTAAAAATTGGAGTGTGTTATCCATTCACTGTGCTTAGCAAAAAGTGTACCCAGTGCACAGTGCATGTTTAATCATGATTCTAATTTGAGCTATATCACCCTTTTCCAAATATAAGTCATCTGGCATTCCATTACAGACTCTTCCAGTTCTAATTGAATTTTCTGACTAAAAAATGTATTAATTAATTAAATCAGTCCATGCTACATAATATATATAAAAAAAAGCTGGAACTTTAACTTGGTAAAGTCAAATAAAGTATTCCCCTTAATATTAACAGGCTTTGTATCAGGTCATGCTTTTTAAACTGAAAATTAATATAATAAGTATAGCAAATGCAAGTGCTATTCTAGTATAGATAGCTCTGAATAAAAATCTCCATTTCAGCTCTCTTCAACTTTTGTGGAAATACATATGTAAACTATAATGACTTCAAACAAAATCCAAACAAAAAATAAACAAAATTCTAATTTATGGGTAGCAGAGAAATAATAAGGTCCATTTGGACTTGATAGCTGTTGTGGGTGAAGTGTATTTGCTTGCTATATAGACAACCAGAATGGATGGGCTTTGGAACAAGATTGACCCAAATGATCATTAAGGACATATTCCTAAATTTAATCTCTCTCCAAACTCAACATTATTGATGACATGGTACATATATTACCTGTATTTATTATGGATTAATTGATTAAAATTGAAAGGTTCACAAAGGGATTATATGAGATTCTGAATGGAAAAAAAGTAGGCTTAAAGGAAGGGAAGTGATAGAATATTATTACCTGAGGTGCATACTCAAAGTCATCCAAGGTAGGTTCCAAAATAAACTTTTTTTCAGATCTTTCACATAAATGTTTCAGGGAATAAAGTAAGAAATGAAAATTCAATAAAAAGGTGAAAAACAAAGGAGGCTCCATCTAATTCAAATAGTTTGAAGCAAAATAATAAATTCTTATTAAGTATTTAACACACAATAGTGTTACCCTGTTAGTATTGGTGTTCACACAGCAGAACATTGTTCTTTGATTTCTCCTTCTTATATTATAAAGATTGATTTAAAAACTGGTTTATTTTATGTTAACATATTTTTCTGAGCGCTATATACAAGTGATTCCTTACAGGCTAATTTAGAATGCTAAAATAAATGCATTTAGACTACTATATTTCAGGCTGATAGTCTAATGTTAGATCTACCATTCAAATAATATATTTTCTCTGATCTGTTGCAGCTAAGTAAACTGGAATTCATATTGTATTTGATGTTACAGCTCCTTAGAATTAGTTTTCAAAATCTTTTAAAATGTAAAAACGTGTTTTAGGAAACAATTTATTGTAATAATGATCTGATACAGATGGAAATAAAATTGAGATCTTGTTGGGAATCATATAATATCTAATGAATTAATCCATTCTTATAACAGTGATCAGTATAACGTGTACATTAATCCTGAATGTCAAAGGCATAACAGGAAGGTTTTATGCTCTGGGTTTGTACTGTGGAAAAGTGATGGGTATGGATGCAAGAGTTTAAGGAAGGGTGTGCAGGAATTTTACCCATATTTGGGAACTCCCAAACCATCCATGACTGCACTGCTGCTTCTGCCAACTTGTGTGCTCAGCCTGTCCTGTGTTTTGCTCTTAAAACTGCAGAAGCAACAGTAGGAGCAGCAGCAAGAGGGTGTCCTTGCGTTGAGTGCTGTTGCTGCAAGAGGAGTGCCATGGAGTTGCTTTTGCTGAAGTGGCATGGACTCCATGGGTGTGGGGGACAACTGTGGAGCCCTTCCTAAGTTTGTGCCTTTGGTTCGTGCCCCACTTGCTCACCCTTAGTTACAGTACTATTGCATGTGAATATTCACAAAGGCAATATATTGAGTTCTGTGGAAGGCTGTGACAGAAATGTCCCAAATCTTGAAAGGTTCCAAGGTTCTGGTGTCTTGAAAAAAGGAGCTACTGTAGTGTTGCAGTGGGAGAAAGGCAGATGCATCCCATCCTCACTCATGATGTAGACCCATTGTGACATGTGGTAGCTGACCACTACTAAAGATGACTTCCCCACTGCAAGACAAATGTAACATTAACAGCACTTGATGAAACTGTTTTCAAATTTAAACAAGTTTCACTTCAATGGATGGGAAAAACTTTAGGCTCATTCTTACCCTGCCAGAATTGGTTGGCTAGTGTCTTCGGAGCTACAAAAGTGTTGTTCAATTCACTTGATAGATACTATAATTTATATCCTGCAAAATGCTAATAATGGACCATCAACTCCCAATTTGGTTTGTCAGCACCTTTCAGGAAGAAGGCTTTAGGTTCTGATCCATAACCTACAACAGTCAATTAAGGTCTTTTCATTGACCTCAAAGGATTTTGAATCAGTACCTTATGTTGAAGTCCTTACTAAACTGCTGTTGAAAGACATCAAGTATTTTAGATACTTAGAAAAATGTCATTTTAGGTCTTAGAATATCATGCTCTAAATGTGTATACTGAGTAACACTTACTTTCAATGATATATTTTATTACTTCTACAGTATAGTGTGATTATTAGATAATACTAAAGATATCTGTTACCAGAAGTCCATCTATTTAATGTACCAATAGATGATAGTAAAAGGGTTTGAGCTTTGATGGCATTTGTTAATTTATAGACTTTCAGAAGTATAATGTAGAAGGTGAAAACTGAATGATGCTATGTGAATAAAAATAGCGCTAAGTCCTTTGAGGCACATTTCTACATGGGCTATTAATGGGATTGCTATTAGTGGGATTACTGTGCAGTAAAATACTGTGCTATAAGCCTTCCTGGGAACAGACAACATGTGCACCCTGTTAGGAGCAAAACTGCTCCCAATGGTAGCAGTCTAGGACAGAGCTGCTTCTACACTGTTCTGACCTCCTGCAGCAACCACAGGGAGCACCAGGCTCCCCCAGGGTGTTATCCTGGGGGATGACAAGGCCAGAAGAGCTCTTCCAGCTATAGAAGAAGCTGTATCCTGGGCCCATACACATCAGGAGGGATCCTCATATTCACAGGGCTGGGAGACAGCTGCTGCTGCAACCAGCAAAGCTCCCCTACCCATGCACATCTGAACACACTGCTGCCAGCCAGTTCTGTTCCAAGGGGACGTTCCCTTCCCAGCAAGGGGCTGGCAGGGAGGGGAGCTATCCCACTGGTGGTGCAGCTGCATGTGAGCTCCCAGCTGAGAGAGGAATCCCTGTCCAGCTGTAGGCTGGCTGGGAGCTGCCCCACTAGCGGGGCAGCTTCCCCACTAGCAGGGCAGCTGCTGGCAAACCCCCAGCCAAGTGGGGAAACAGAGAGCCCCCCCCCAGCTCCAGCATCATACAGCACAGTACGGTGGGAGCAGAGAACGACTCCATCCTGGCACTGATTAGCTCCTGGCTCCCAGAGGGAGCTGGGATCTGAGCGGGACCAGGAACAGAGCCCCTGCTGGTGGGGCTAACAAGTAGCAAGTTTGCTCCCAGTCAACATCTGCATGAGCGGTACAACACAGTTAATTTAGTACCTGTATTTAAAGTACTCGATAACTTTGCAGTAGGCTGATTTACTGTATAGTAGATGCTGTAAATGGGTGTATGGTGATGCCTGCCTTACTATACAATAGATTAGTCTACTACAAATAAAGCATCTTGTTTAGATATTGCCAGTGAGTATGAATTGGCATACCTGTCATGGAGACCACAGTACAATGCAATTTTTATTCACTTAAGATCTGGCCCACATTTCTTAAAGTAACCTATATTTAAATGTAAAAAATGACATTTGAGAAATGCCAAATGAGAACATAAGAGTATGAAAGAGGTATTTTGGGGTGTATTTTGTGGGTGGTGAATTGCATATTAGATTGTTTTAATATTTTATTGCTATAAATCAGAAGAAGTAATATTTATTACTTCCTAGAGAAGCATAAGTTTAACTGATTAAAAGCTGAAACTTTCTGTAAATCAGTGAGTTTTATACTTTTTGTTAATCTTTGTTTAAATACCATTTCACTGTGGTATAGTATTTAATTTCATGGGAGTATGAACCTCTGTTTTTGGAAGTGTGGCTTAAATGAATGCTGGAATACACATGTCCATCATACTGGTAACTTATGATAATGTATGCTGCAGTAGTTTTTGGTTACACATCATTTGTCTGTCTGAAAAGCAAGTTCGTGTGTAATAAATCCAGTAACAGAAACAATCAGCCTGACTAGACATGCAAGTTAAGGCACAATGGGAACCAGCAACAAAGTTATTACACCTAGTTCATGTAATAACTTTGTGTAATTACTGGTTAATCATGCCTTAAGAGTAACATCTGCCAGGGGGCTGAGAATAATTCATATATCATAAGCATTATCGGCTCTCTTATAAGTGGTTATTGGCCAGTAAATTCCTGAAAGAAGGATTCTAATTGGAAATGGCAAGCTTATTTCCCAGTAAAAAAAGAGAAAAATGTAATGAAAATGAACACAATAATGAACCAGGGTGTGAAACTGCCGCTGGTATTTCATCTTGCAAATATATCGTTTTAAATGATACTGCTCTATACAACAGGAAGAGTAGCAGGCTTGGGGAGGAATGGGAAAGAGAACAAGTATAAGAATGCATAATAGATAAGACTGCATTAACAGACAGTGGATTAACATTGGTGTGAACTTTAAAAAAAAAGCAGTAACAATTAATTTTAAAGTAGATCATTACAATGAATGAAAATTGGGAGTGAAGGTATAATTCATGTTCAGAAAATGACAAAAAAATCACAGAGATTAAAACTTTAAAAAGAAGAAGAGAAAAAAAGGGAGTGAGGAGGAAAACTATGTAATTTTAATCAGGAACCCAATATCTTTAAGAATGGCTTTAGATCAGTTACACAACTGTGAGAAATTTGGGGAATGTGAGAGATGGAAAGTAACTAAAGCTAGTATTGAGAAAAACAAATTTAAATTCTTCTCATCGTCTTTTTCTTTCAACATCTTTTTTTTCCTTTTCAGGGCCTATCCAGGACCAGCAACAGAATTCCATGGGAGAATCTTCTCTTAAAGCTTAAAAATTGGAGAAAAGAGCTATCTTAACTTGTCTTAGTTTCCATTTCCTTCCTTTTGTCTTACATATAAAACTCTCTCAATCTCGAGGTCAAGTAAAACAACTTATGTTGGCCTTTTTAACTTCTTCTATATGGCTTTAAATATTAAGAAGATCTGGATTACAAAACAAAATATAATTTTGAATAGAAAAGTTAATACATTTCATTTTGAGATTACTGAATTAATAACAATGGAATACTTTCTTGTTTTCTCCTATATTTTTAATTAAAAATAGTTGGTAACACTATTTTTTAGGATATAAACTTGAATTTTTATTTGAATGAAAAGCTTTCCAGCCCTAGTAACATAATGTTGTTGCTCATCTCCTTTACTATTCTTCTCCTTTCATGACTTTACATTTTTGTTTGGTTGTTTCTTCCTCTTTTCCATGCTTGCCATTAGTAAATGAAGAAAACTGGGAGGTTAAGAGGCCACTGGCCTTCCCAAATTATTTAAGAATTGAAAACTCTATATTTTTCAAGAAAGTACTAGTCAGCATACTAATTATAAATATTATTTCAATTTTTTAATCCTTTTATAAAAGCAGTTACTGTTTCTTAAAATATTCAAAGACTAGATTTTTTTCATATTACTATTTTACTACTGATACTTTCAGCAAGTCATGAATGCAGAACACAAGAAACAAAAAATATTTTTCATATCCCATGAATACTACTTAGACTTAGTATTGTGTGTAGTTATAAATATACATAATTGTATTCTCATTTTCATTTAAGTAAGTGTAAGAATTTTTAAATCTAAATAGTGTATTGTGATTTGTTAATGGAAACATTATGATGAGTATTGAAACATGGCAATCAGCAAATGATGTGCAAAAAACAAATTCCATCTCTGAATATGCATGACCATTATTTTGAGTATGATTTGTTTTGCACATATTCAGGCTTCAAATCATGAAGTAAGAGTCCTTAGAACAGTAGCTGAGCCATACACTGGCTGAAGTGTTGAGATGAAATCCTGTATGTGCTTCTTCCCATTATCAAGTGGAAGAACATGCTTTGTTTTTGTAGAGGTTCACAAAGATGGACATGCAAATATGCCAGAATATCCCTTGATCATAATTAACAATCATCATCAGAGGCTAAAACAGACACTATTGACAAGCTAATACAGACTGTTCCCCTTTTAACAACATTCTGTTAATAGAAGTGTAACTACTCCAACTGCTCCTTATTAAAGGCTTTTTCAAAGGAAGACTAATTAAGTTCAATTAAGAAAAAGGAAGCTTCAGGCTCATCTCTAACCAGTATCTTATAAAACATGGCAATGTTCAGATTGCAACATCTTGATGTTTTCTGCTACTACATTGTTTATTCTCTCCAGAACCAGATCAAATATCCTGTTTTATTATGTAGGATTTGTATGGTATGTTAAATAATTTCTAAGCTCTACTATATTTATGCTTCTCCATGCTTATATATATGGAAAATGCATGGCAAGTTCTTCCTGACATACCTCCACTGTATAATTTTAAAAATAGATACAGATTCAATTTTCCAAGCAGGACAATATGATGATAAATCAGACATATGGCTCACAGGTTCAGTTCTGAAATAGCCTCAGAAACTGTGCACATTTACTTTAAAATAAGCAGAAGCATCCTAACTGCTGAAGTCTGTAGAACTGGCCTGCAAATCTCATAAGAACAACTTATTCATGATATTTTTGCTTTTCAGTTTCTGGTTGGTCCCATTCATGACTGAACCCAGTAAGGAAAATCATTTACAAAAATGATAGAAACAAGTTAATTCAAGATAGACTTTTCATAAACACTTTAGTGACTTGGATTCTAAAATGTATTTTCAGAAGTGATTGCAAATATCATTGATAGTCCATAGTTAATAATCAGGGTCCTGTATTGCTTGAGTACTTCTGAAAAACTGAATTAAAAAACAAACTAAGAATCAAAAAAACCTCATTTTTTGGGATCACAAAAAGATGCTTTCTTAGTTTACCCATACTGGTTTTCACTTCTGTTGTAATGCACAGTTACAAATGTATAATACGTATGTAGATAAATCTCCTTTTTGGATTATGTTCCTGTTCTTTTTTTCTAAAGTGCATTTATTGTTTATGTCCCCATTATTTAATGACTATAGAAAGTTCTGTCCTTGGTATTGTGTGTTCTCCATAATACTACTCATTAATATATCTGACTTTAATAGAGTTCTCAGGTTATTATAGTTAAGACTAACAAAGCCATTATTCTCATTCTGCAATCTAGCTAAGACAACAGATTTTCTTTTAGTGAGTATCTAGAGTAATTAGTTTAAGTTCAAACTCTTATTTTGAATGTATTGAATTTATGTTCCAGTATTCAGAGTCCAAATATTGTTGCACTGATAATGATATTGCTGTGGGCCATTAATTAATGCAAAAATATACACAATCATACATTTGAGTCTTTAGACAGACTATTCCCTTGGTTTCTATGGTACATTTCCACATATACTGAATACCAAAAAAAACAAACCAATTAGCTTTTTTAAAACAAATTAACCAACTAAGGTGTGAAACAGAAAGATTAACTTTATGAAAACTAAAATTTCTGCTTTGGAGCCTGAGACTCTGTCTACTTCGTGTAGAGGTCATAAAATGAAACAAGTAGGTAGTAAGTTTAGAATGAACAAAAGGATATTCTTTTTTACATAGTATGTAATTAAAAAAACTTATTGCCACAAGATGTGGAATCTGACAGCTTAACCAGATTCAAAAGGGTTTTGAACAAATTCTTGGAGGAAAGGCACATCAATAGCAATTCAACATGGGGGTGAGGGGTTAAGCCTCTGAATCAGAACTTCCTGGACCTTAAATGCTGCAGGCTAAAAGTAGGAATGATACAGGTGAAAAACTATGGTAATACCCTTTTCACTCTCCTTTTCAGCATCTATCCTCTGCCACTCTGTGACACAGGATACTATACAAGAGCTCTCTCTTCACATAGATAATTATCATTCAAGCTTTATTTTGCTTGATATTAGTGACATTAATGTCACTCAGCTTTACTTTGAGATCAAGATTTAGGTCAGGGGAGGGCAAAATATGGTCTGTGGGCCCCATGGAAGCAGTTTGTCTGGCTCAAGGTGGGTCCTTTGGTCCCACCTGGCACAGGCACCTTTCTGCTGTGGCATGTCTTTCCTCCTCCTGGGCACGCAGCAGATCTGGAGCAGCTCTATAGCTGGACTGCCTTTCTAGGCAACCCAGGCAGTGGCAGTTCCTTCCAGTTTTTGCCACTACTGGCAGCCATGTGGTACTGGTAGAAGAATGCTCATTGCAGAGGGAAAGTGGCCCTTATGTCTTGCTGCAGTCCAGCGCTCCCTGCAGCAGCCATGTGGAGCCCATGCTGGGCTGCTCTGTGATGCCTCTGCTGCCCTGCTGGGTAGCCCACAGGTGGTGGTGACAGTGGTGGAGACACAGGGCAGCCCAGCACATGGCTGCTGCAGGAAGCACTGAACAGTGGTGATGGGGAGGCGACATTTTTCCACCACACTGAGCAAACTTCTGCCACACTGGCACTGCTTCTGCAGCTGTTCAGCATGAGCAGGCAAGTCTGAAGCAGACGCAGGGCTGACTGGAGCTCCGGTACTGCAGGCCTGGGGCCAGTGGTGGTGGCAGCTGGAATTACCTGTCATCACCTGCACTGCCTAGAAAGCATCCCAGTCCCTCTGAGTGTCCAGGTAACAGCAGGACATGTTATGGCTGAGTGGTGTGGAGCAGGCATGGTTAGAGCTGGGGCGGGGCAGTGCATGCATCTGGCTGATCTGCTCCTGCCAGGGTCATTTTGGAGCAGGCATGGGGTGCACTGCTGGCAGTGATGGGGAGGTGCTGCAGGGCACACAGACTTCATGCTGTTGTGGGGTGGGGCCAGGTGCTGACCAGCTCAAGGGGGTATTCATGGGTGGCTCCCATGCACACCCCACCCTACCCACAGACCCTCCACTGCAAACCCCACAACCACACTCTCTAAATTCCCTTAAAAGTACATTTTGGCACAGACTCTTTCAGACTTGCTTGACATGCAGGCATGAACAGTTATACTCATCATGCCTTATCTTCCTAGACCCATTTGGACCCTACTGTTTAACAATGCTAGTCTTCTATAGTGGCTGCACTACGAATGCTTACAGATGTTTAGGCCCCTGGTCCAACCCATGGCACTTTAAATAAAGCACCATGAGTTAGAGCCCCCCCACTCCCACTATCCCCCGGAATCCAACAGATATTTCCTTGCTAGGTCAAGGGAAGACTGGAATCTGCCTGCACCAGCCCAGGCCAGCAGGCAGCACAACTCCATTATCCCTCAAGGAGGCTGCCTAACTGTCCCTCTTGACCCCACCCAACCCCCCAGCTCTGGGGCTGTCAGTGGGGGTGGGGGTGGGTCTGGGAGGGAGAGGAAGAAGCAAGCATGGAGCACAATTGCCTCATGGACCGTTCCCAGCTACCTCCCCTTGGAGGTGGAGAGGTCCCTTCCTCCACCCCTTGCCTGGGCCTCTTCACAACAGCAACATAGAGTTGCTAGCTGGGCTTTGCCTGGCCAGAACTGGTGGGAGGAGTGATGTAGAATAGGGCCCCTATAGGGCCCCAGCATGGCTGTCCCCAGTACCCCAGCTGGTGCCCATGAGGCAAGGTCCATTCAGCCCACCCTCTCCAGCTGTAGCCAGAAAAATCCAAGCCAGCATCTCTGTGCTAGATGCTTCCACCTCTCCCTCCCCTACTGAGAGATCTGAGGACAGAGCTGGGCTGATGTTTGTCAGTGTGAGGACCAACCCAACCCTTCAGTGTGGGAAAAATTAACCCTGGAGGGAACACAAATTCCCTAAGGTGCTCTGGTTTTGAGCACCTTCATTTTTTACCTCATTTGATCACAGGGATTTTTTGGTATAATCAGCCATTTTAAAAGCACTCTTCATCTATGCACATGTGTTACATCATGGTGGTAGAGTGCTTTTAGAGCCTGATCATGTGAAAACTTTGTATACGTGCCCTAAGTAAGCAAAAGTTATATCACTTAGACCTGTCCTGGAATGAAGCAGGGTGTTTAAGATTAGTGTTTCTCTCTGCATTGTTTTTCACATCCCTATTATATACAGTATTAAGATTCAAGAAAAATAGTTCATTCTTTTGATTTTAGAACAGTCTTTCAGGCAGACAGGAAAGAAATGTTGTGAGTTAGTAACTTCAACAGTGGTATATACTGGCATACACCTGACACATTGAAAGCATTTTCTGTTTTGAGAGAGTCTGTTATTTCCTATTTTAAAGAGAAAAAAAAGTTATTAATACAACAACTACATCTTTCCTATCAGGCACAATAAAATAAAGACTTGTGTCACTCCATGCATGCTTTATGTCTAATGAATTACCTCTAATAATATATAACTTAGCCTTATTATAAAAAGTAATGGTTTTCTTAGGGTAAAAGAATATACCTCTCCCTCTCTACATATCATATCCAAACAGAATGTGAGTGATCATGGTCTTTCACAGATCCCTTCTCTTTGAGACATATGGAATTGCCAGTGGATACATTCATCCATTTAGATAAACTCTCGCTATAAGTCAACTTCTGCCTTCCACAACCTCTCCCTTCTTCAATTGTTCCAGTAATGACCAGACTTTCAATGACCATACTATTTCCTCTTTCCTCGTAACATGTCCAGGAAACTCCAACAGTCTCTTTCTGATATTAATCAGTAGCTTCCTTCTGAAACTTGCTCTTACCTAAAAATCTTCATTTAACGTGTGACTTGTCCAACATACCTTCAAGAACCACATCTCAGTTCCTTCAATTCTCTTTTCCATACTTGGTTGTATTGTCCAGCATTCAGATGCCTACATGAGGACTGGTACAACATAGCAATTCAAAACTCTTAACTTGATCCCCATAGAAATTTGACTATTTGTCAATATCTTTTTCATTTTGCCCTCTCTATTTTCCATTTTGTTTCATTATCACATTTACCATCTGATGTTATCCAACTTCCTAAGTCATTAAATTTATTGATCTGCCTTATTCTGTTCCTTTTCCACTTTGATGTTGCATACAAGAATGATTTTCTTTGTAAATAGTTCAGTTGGCCTAATAAAATATATCAGATTTAACCAAAGAACCATGTCTGCCTATGTCCTTAGACAAACACAGCTACAACCTAGACCCTTGTAATTACCATGCATTCTGTTTTTCTACAATTGATACTTAGACCTTTCTTTTTGCTTTAATAACAGTTTTATCTAAAATTCTTCGCAGCTTCTTTACTCTGCTATATCTATCTGCTACAATTAAGTGTTTCATATTCACCTTTATTCTAACAAAGCTACTGTAGAATGTTTCTGAATCCCAGAGATGTTATATTAAGTATGGAATGTATTACCAATAAAATTAATCTTCTGTGCAATGTTGGATAAGTAAAACTACTGAAATGTTAAGAAAAAGCTTCTCTCTACCGTCTAATGGTAAGCCTATGGAGTTGCTTCTGACATTGCTGAATAACACTATATCCATTCTACTTTGAACATGGAGCACACATTTTCTGAAGAAAAGGTTTTTTCAATGCCTTTACATTCCTTCTTTTGTCACAGATGAGAATACAATGTAATTCTTCCATCAAATGAAGGAGGTTTTGAGGAAAAAAAATTCTAGTTTTAGCTTGAATTGAACAAACTAGCTTGTTTGAAAGAAAACTGAGATAGATTTCATCACATTTTTTTGGTTCTGATAAAGATATTCTCAAACTGAATTTTCTTTCTTTACTACACCCATGTTAAAAGGTTAGTTTGCCATAAGAGAGAAATAACTGGAAGCATAAAATTATTTTCTAAATTTTATTTCCTATTAATTTTTTTCAACATTTTGAATCAGGTTATCTCTACTGAAGGCACAGGTTAGGAAACTGAGGGCACAGTTCAGGAAACTAATTATGTGTTCCAATCCATCTCTTCAGAGAAGCAATTAAGCATGTGCTTAAGTTGCATTTATAAGGACTTCAATTCAACTCATATTAAAGTAAACCACATGCTTAAATATATGTTGAATAGAAGAGCTTTCCTGAATAAGTGGTTGAAAGTTTATCTATAGTTCAATAGGGGGTTCAAGTTTACAGTAGTTGAAAACAGAGGAAGCATTTATTCAATTCAATTCAACCAGCTTCTATTAATAATGGCATTATTTTATTGTTTTTTAATGAGTTTCTATCCTAGGATCATATTAACCAGGATAATTTTTTTTTCAGTGGTAAGAAATACTTTTCATAGGCAGTAGACATTAACAAAAAAGTAAAATAAGATAAAGATTTATTTATTTATGTGTGTTTGTATCTATCCCTACCTATCAATGTATAAATACATGCACAAAACAAAGAGAGAGAGACAGATAGACAGAAAGACAGAGATAAAGAGATCATTCAAGCCTTAGGTTCAGACTTAAGTATACAGTATGTTGGGCTGGTGTATACCGCTGAGCAATGAATATATATCTAGTGACAGTCTACACCAAAGTTCTTCAATCTTTTGTGGGCACCAACACTTGACATAGTTGTTAATTTTACACCACACATTGTAGTAATAGAATTTTGATCAGTATTTACAGAGACACCTGGGCAAAGTCCTGGGCTGGGATTACAGGGAACTTGGGGTCTGGGTCTGCCAGGAATCAGAACCAGAATCAGGAGCCAAAGCTGAAGGTAGGTTATGCCATGTGTCACAAATTGAGTTAGAAGTCAAGGCTTCAGCAGGAGTCAGAACTAGAATCAGGAGCCAAAGTCAGCCTCAAAACCAGAAATTCAATAGGTGATCAGGAAAGCATACAAAGATCAAGAGCAATACCTAATTCTTTTCCCAGACAGCAGTGCTGCAGGCAGAGTAGCCTTTGCAGGCTGGAGCATGTAGGCCCCATTACCTGTGGCTTCAAGGGATTGGCTGCTCTGATTGTGCTACTAGGACTCTCTAAGCTCTGATTCAGGCTTGCTGCAGGTGATGCCTGTTTCCCTGCAGCCTCAGAGAATGAACTACCCTGATTCTTTGTTTGGCACTAATTGGTCCCAGAGCTTTGATGTGGCTTCTTTACAGTAGTGACAGTGCAGATTTCTGTACCATCACTCAAGGATGTTAAAATTGGAGATCAGTTGATTATTTTGTACTTAAACTTCACATTTTCTAAGTTAATGAGTATTTAACCAAAAATACATTCAACTTAAACAAGTTGAATATTTTTTCTAGATAAATAAGTTTTAAAAAGTTCCTATATCCTATACATGCTTCTCCTAAAATGTGATGCATCTAATCCAATACCTCAAATGTCCTCATGGTAATTACACAGGTGAAAGTCACTCTTGAGTGACTACAGGTCTTCATGAGTGACTACAGGGCTCTGGGGGCTGGGCTCAAGGGCTTGGAGGTACGGGTAGTTTTTTCCTTAATTCCCCCAGTCATGGACACTGGAGGGAAAGGTGCATCAAAGAGGTTAATGGAAGACTCCAGTGATGATGCCATTGCAATTGCAAGGGGTTCAGCTTCTACACAATCCACATTTCAGGGAGAGAGGCAGCAGCTTGTTGGGAAGGGATGGCCTGCACCTCACTGTGAAAGGGAAGAAGCTCTTCTCAGCCAGAATGCCTGACCCACTTGACAGCACTTTAAACTAGGATTGCTGGGAGACAGGCAGTCAACTAATAATTCAAGCTCAGGTCACATCAACTATAGTATTAACAGGTTACATAGCCCAAGGGAACCTACTCCAATGACAGCCCAAGGAAAGGTCACATTCCAGCATGCAGGGAAGCCCATGACTTCCCATGGAAAGTTCAGCTGCCTGTACACAAACAGGAGTTTGGGAAAGAAGCAAGAGGAACTGGCCCTTCTCCTTAGTGACAAAGATTACAATCTCATAGGGATAATGGAGGCCTGGTGGGACTCCACCTACAACTAGTCCATAGATATAGAACACTATACCTTGTACAGGAGAGACCATGTTGGGAAGAGGGATGAGGGTGTAACTCTCTATGTGAAGGAGCAGTACACTTCCCATCAAACTGAGTTTAGCAACCAAGGATGGAATCTTGAGCCCCTCTGGATTAAAATATGGGGAGAGCATGGGGAAGGAGATATAATTGTAGGAGTCTATTACAAACCTCCTAACCAAGAGGAAGAGCTGTATCTTGAATTCTGCCCTTGAAATCTTGTGGGAAGAGCATTTAGCCAAATCTGACTAATCACATAGCTTCCTCTCTTGCATTGATGAACTCTAGCTAATGTAAGAGGTCTACAAGTCAACTAGGGGAGAGACACTGCTAGATCTGGTTCTGGCCAAAGGGAATGATCTGAGGATTGAGGGTAAGCTTGGTCACAGTGACCATGAGCTGATCACTTTCTCAGTCCAACTCAGGGTGGCCAAATTCCTCAGTAAAACAGAAATCCTCATCTTGGGGAAGTCTGACTTTCACCAACTCAGGAGACTGGTCAGTCAGGCCCCTCCAAAAGGGGAGTCCACGAAGAATGGTTATTCCTTAAAAATGCAATCCTCAAAGTACAAGGGAAGTCCATTCCATCCCACAGGAAAGGCAGCTAGCAAGCTGGGACACCACGTTGGCTCATTAAAGAACTTTTGGACCTCCTGAAACTAAAAAGAGAATTCTATAGCAGATAGAAAATGGGAATCATCACCAAGGAGCACTACACAGCACTAGCCGGAACCTGTAGAGAGTGGACCAGAAGAACCAAGGCCAAGACAACAAAAAGTCCTTCAGTGAAAGAAAACCTTTCACTTGGTCTCCAATGATGTCCTCATAGTTAAACTGGGGGACTGTGGCTTTGACCATCTCATGGTTTGGTGGCTGCGGAACTGGCTCTGGTGTTGGACCCAAACAGTAATAGTTGATGGGAGCAAAACAACATAATGCAAGGTGACCAGTGGTGTCCCTCAGGGCTCAGTACTTGGACTAGTACTTTTCAACATCTTCATTAATATGGATTTGGGCATCAGATGCAAACTAGTGCAGTTTGTGGATAGAACTAAACTACGGGGGAAGGCAGTCACACTGGAGGGACAGGCTGGGGATACAGGCCAACTTGGACAAGCTTGCAAGGTGGGTGGACCAAAACCTGATGGCATTTAATGCAGGGAAGTGCAGGGTACTCTACTTTGGGAGGAAAAACCAGCATCATACTTAAAGGCTTGGCAGTGCTATACTTGATAACATCGTGGCCAAAGGAGACTCGGGAGTCTTGACTGATCGCAAGATGAACTTGAGCCACCAATGTGATTCTGTAGCCAACAAAGCAAATCAAACTCTGGCATGCATCCACCAACTCATCTTGAGCAAAACCAGGGATGTTATCCTCCTGATTTACTCAGCCTTAGTGAGGCTTCTGTTGGAGTACTGAATACAGTTTTGGGCCCCTCACTTCAGGAGGGACTTGGGTAAGCTTATGAGAGTCAAAAGAAAAACCACCCACATGATCAAAAGCCAAGAAGGCAGGCTTTATGAGGAGAGGCTGAGGGACATGGGACTCTTCAGCCTGGAGAAGAGAAAGCTCATGGGGGACTTGTTGGCAGCCTATAAGTATATGAGAGGTGTGCACCAGGATTTGAGAGAACAGTTGTTCACCAGGGCTTCCCAAGAGGTAACAAGATGTAATGCCCACAATTTTCTGGAAGGCCGATTTAGACTGGGCATAAGGAAAACTTCTTTACATTCACAGTGTCCAGCGTCTGGAAAAGACTCCCCCCAGAGGTGGTGCAAGCACCTACTTTGAATTCATTCAAAACCTGTTTGGATGCTTATCTTGCTGGCATCATTTGGCCCCCACAGACTTCCTGCCTGTGATAGGGTGGCTGGACTTAATGATCTTTCAAGGTCTCTTACAGCCCCTGATGTCTATGAAATCTATGCAATCTATTAAACTAAACAGAAAACAAGCACCAGAATGAGCACTCACATAAAAAAATATAAATGACAGAGACATATACATGTCAGTAGGACCACATTTCTCACAGATTGAATGTTCCTTTTCCGAACTCTTGATCCTCAAGCTCAAGAAATCTACTAAACATCTTTAAAATATGAGTTTGGGAACAAAAATTCATAAGCTAGCTGAGCAGTAGGGGACAAGGCCTGAAGACACATTAATTTTGTAGTACATGAATTGATTCTTGCAATTCTTCCTGAATTCTACAGGTTATAATGAGCCTTCCTTCCTTTTGATAAGTCTTGATCTAGCAATAATCACATTTTTTTTCTTATTCTAATTATTTGTCTGCTCACCCTATTTTCTCCCCATCCAATTTCAAAGATATGCTCACTGTTCTTAATCATCTTTGTGAATGCTTCCCTTCTTAAACCTAATGAAAAATTCCTTGTAATTGGTCCAATAAAAGACAGCACCCCAAAAATTCCTTGCCTCTAATTAAACAATTGCATTTTCCAGGGTATTTATCATACAGTAGTTCAAGTGCTTAAATATTCCTACTCAGTCAGGCCTTCTGAAAAGTTTCTTGTAAATGAGAGTAAATCTATGAACAACAGCTTTTATGAATTACTTAAATCACATTATCTAGCTGTTCACTTGCCCAAATTAAAGGAAATGTTCCAAGATAAGGAACTTCCATTAAAACGGTAAGTCATAAGCATCCCATGCATTATAATTAGTATATTTTAAGTATCTACACTGTACCAATCACCTATAGTTTTTAGGCACTGTAGCCCTAAGTGACAATCTCTAAACAAGGACAAGTATTTTATAATCAATTTGACAGGAGGCCAAGATATGGTTTTCAAGAATATGCTGATACAGCAGAGTCCTAGTGAGCATTCTAGGTGCTGAATTCTATACAAGCTGAGGCTTATATAACAAACAATTTGGAAAATCTGCAAACAAAGAATTATAGTATTTCATCCTTCATGCAATAAGATATAAATCAAGAGTCCTAGATACTGCTGAGACAGCAGTGTTCTTAAATCTCGCTAAATTCATGACATGGAAATACAAAAACTTAACAATGAGACCCTCAAAGCAAAACTCAGGGTCAGTTATGACAACAAAATTATGTAGTGAGAAGTAATTTTACATTACCACCAAATGACACCAGAACTGAAGAAATATAATGTTTCAGGCAATAAGCCACATAAAATCAATCCTGTTTTATATAAAATAAGCAACAAATATTACCCAACACAAAAAAATAATATTACGTATCTTTCAGGGTAGAGACAGTTTTGTTTAAGTCATTGTGAACAATTTGATATACTTGATTAGGTTGGGTATCCTCAGCATAAAGATAGCAATAAAAATTTTGCTTATAGAATAAATGACCCAACCAGGGAGACATACTACGTAAGCAAAATAGAATGCTCTGACTTTATAAGACCTCCTGGGAGACTTCATCTTGACTGTTACATACACTGGTACCTGTGAATAGATAAATATAAGACTCACATCCATAAGGTAAGCAAAAGTAACAAGGGTTGCATTTTGTTAGGTTTAACATAAAAAAAAAAAATGTAATACAGTAAAAGATATGCTCGTTCCATTATTATCCTGGCTTGTGCAATTTTAAATCAGGAATTAACTCTGGTATTTTTCTTCTAACATATTTTTTATCTCTGTCAAGAATAGTTAGTTTGTGTGCATAAAAAGGTTCAATTAATGCTCCCATTTACGGTAGTGAAAAATTCTCATTGTCAGTGGAATAAGGCTCAATTGTAGTTCTATAATATTTATTATTTGTATTACAGTTCCGTAACCATGGCACCCACCAGGTAGACACTACAAAAATACATAAAGATAGGTATGCCTTAACAATTAACATAAGAATTGCCAAAGTGGATCATGTGCAGACTGCATTGTAGGCAGTGACTCATGACACCACCTAAGAAGCCAAACCCCCGTAGTGAAATCAAACCCCTTGTAGTAACGCCTGAGGCCAG
>JAGPOW010001543.1:41208572-41219454 GCA_030014935.1 Caiman crocodilus
CCATAGTGAAAAGCCAAAAAGCAGAACCTGAAAACCCCCGGATTCCCCCTCCTTCTCTCGGTGATCAATCTCTCTCTGACGGTTGTAACATTCCTTCGGCCATCTGTCTCTGTCGGTCGTAAAACGGACCAATAAACTGCTACTAACAACAAACGTGTGAGTACAACCTTATCTTGGCAATCTCGCGATATCTGATCTGTCTAGCAGCCAATAAAAAGGGAAATCAAAGCCTAGTGCGGGAAAAAGAAATTAGCTCGAGTTCGTTCGTTCTCGCCCTAGGGGCCTGTCGGAATCAAGGCTCCGGAGGTGCGACAGATCAGATCTCTATGCCATCTTGTACTCTCATAGTAATGGTATCTTGACTATATACATGAAATGATAATTCAACAAACCCCACAATAAGCTGTAGTAATCTTATATGAAATTTTCAAAAGTATAATATTGCTCCTCTTAGTTTTGTGAATCAAGAGTTTAGGACCTAGATCATAAAATGATATTTCTGGTACTTAGGTGTTTATGTACAAAGTGTAGAAGCTCAGAATCCACCACTAAATTTCCAGATAACCTTTGAGAAGCCAAAATAATGGGTGGGCAAGCAGGACACATATCCCAGGACCCTTAAAAGAAGGGGTGCCAGAGGAACAGGGGAGTGGAGCACCTCATTTCAAGGATACTGCCTACAGCTACCTGCCTGCTTCTTGTCTCTGTAACACAAAATGGTGGTTTAAGCAATGTATGTCACAGAGCACAAGCCATTCTGGGAATTGGAATTTGGTAAAGGAGCAGTGGAGTTTGATGCTGCTGAGAGGGATAAATGACTCCTATTTTATTTTGTTCTGCCAAATTCAACAATGTTTTGCCTTCTGGATAGAGACTTCCGCAGCAAAAGAAATGGGGTGAAAGTTTCTGCATGAGTGGCGAACTCTATTCCCAGTCTAGAGAACTACAATTCCCAGAGTACCTCGCAATCTGTAACTGCCAAAGAAGATGGGGTCATGGTGGGAAGGGTAAGAGACGGTGGTTATGCAGAGCATGTGCTTTCCATTTTAAACTCCATAAGCACCTATTTCTAGCGGCACTTCAGTATATGAGCATTTCAACTTTTAAAGAAAGTTATTAACATCTATAAACAGGCATTCTTCGGTCATCTCGTAAGTTGAGGTCAATTCATTCTCTGTTCTCAGCATATAGCTAATGAATTAGATTCTGCACAAAACACAAGAAAGGAATTGCCCCCTTAAATCCAACAGGAAGGGGTTAGAGCATTCATTTAAGGTTGTGACTGATTCCATTTCCATTTTCTGCTTCAGGAAATTTGAACCTACATCTCAGTAGAATATCCTAACTACTAGTATATAGGGTATTCTCAGGTGGGTGTGTTTGCAATCCATCCTCTCAAAGATGTTCCTCTTGGCATGGAATAGCTAAATATTCATTCTACCCAAGAGAGACAGAATGCAAAAATTATATAGTAATTAAGCCTGACAGAGAAAGAGAATGTGTTCTTGTAGTAAAACATTTACCAGGGTGGAGGAGACAGGACATGGGGAGGGGATGGAGGGGGAGAATGATTCAAGTCTCTTCACCACTGAATATTTCACTATTTTATATGAAGTTTTCTGTAAATAATTAGATACTACAATATTTGAGAACTAGAATTAAGTCTTTTCCTCCCAGGCACATGCCTTAGTCACTAAGATATAAATGAATATTTTTGCTCAGTTAATGAATACTCGATTAATCTAAAAACATTCAGAAATCAAGGAATTTTTTACCAGTACTTTTAATAGTCCCAATACACAAATCTTCCTACCAGTCTTAAGCAATGCCAAATAAATTTAATTTATGCTCACAAATGAGCTACTCCTTTTCTTTAATGATCTAGACATATAATTTTGATGCAGAGGCAATTAAAGAATGTATACTTTTCAGTGCTTTAACTTTTGCTCTCACATTTTGGTTCTGTGCTAAATTAATGCTCAATTGTTTCTCTTCTCTACCTTCCTCTTTTACTATTAATTTATTGTTTTGTGATTAGAGTCAGTCATTCTACAGGAAATACAATATATTGAAAAAGGCTTTCAATCCATAGTTAGTGGGAGGAGGGAGAAAAGCCTATAGATTTGGAAATTTTCTATGGAAAAGAAATTATAGGGGGCAAAAAATGGAAAATTAAAATGGCTTCTATTTACAGGTTCTGAAAAATCTGATTAATTTCTCAATTGTTCATAAAGAGTAGGAGGCAGCTTAAGAAGTCCCAAGGAAGGTGAAGGAGTCTCCATATGCAGAGTGGGGAGTTTAATAACTGTGAAAGCCCTGAGTTCAACCAAGAGCTCCAGTGGCTGCTGTGGTCCCTGTCAAAGAGAAGGAAGCCTAACAAACCTCAGAGGCCAGAGTCTTAATAGAGCAAAGGTAAGAAGCCTAGAAGTACTAGAGTCTTGTCTCAGTTGGGAATACCAGGGCTTTTAGGGTCAAAGAATAAGAGTAAAAGCTTGCATACCTGTCAAAAAAAACTGTTGAAGATGGATATTAGACTTTGCTCTCCTGTTTCATGTTACTCTGTTAGCATGAAGCAGAGAGGAATTCAGCTTTCCTAATTATGAAGATCCATTGGGCAGGGTGTCAGTGTTCACTGTTCCAGTTGGATATAAGAGCTCAGTAGCAGTGTGTGAAACAGGATGTATTTGATTTGGATTCTGATTTGGCCTAAATCAGGGACAGTGATTCATTAAGTTGATTCAGATTACTGTCCTCATTTAATTCAGCTGAATCCAAATCTGAAGATTCAATACTGATTCAGAGAATCAGTGATTTGGCCATAGATGAAGCTTTAAATGTTTTTTCAACATATCTTGAGGTACCAGGCATGACTTGTGAAAGCTGAGATGGCGGGGCAGATGAAGCATCCACAGGAGTACAAGGGGGGGCCCGGCATGCTTGATGGCAATCCTGGAAGTGGACCAGAAGGACTTTTGGTCCACTTCTGGGTCCACCACCGAGTGCATGGAGGACCCCGGATTCCCCCCCACCCCAGACCCAGGAGGCACTAGTTGTGAGCCGGGGTGGGGGCTTGCATGCTCCCGGCAGACCCAGAAGTGGACTGGAAGTTCTTCTGGTCCACTTCTGGGTCCACTGCCAAGAGCGCCGGGGATTCCTCCCTCCCCCTGTGCTCCTGTGGGACACTCCATCTGTCCCAGCATCTCAGCATTTATGAGCCACCTGGTACCTTGAGGTATGTAGAAAAAACATTTGAACCTATGTCTGGATGAATCATTGAATCTCTCTAAATTGATTTGGAGAGTTCTGATTTGACTCAACAAGATTAAAGGTCCTCCTAATCTGATTTGGATTCAGAGATTCAGCCATCAAATTAGGCCAAATCTCTGCCATTGAAACAGCAACCAAAGCTTCATGGAGCTCAGGTCCCAAACAGACCCAGAAATATAGAGTGCATAAAGACATAATAAAGCTGCCTTTACTTTACCTTTGCTTTCTGTGGCATGTAGTATATTTATCTAGGTCATATAAGCTTGCACAGGGTTTTCCATACCAGGTGGATATAGTGAAAAAAATCAATGCAATAAAGTATTTCTTTGTGCATTTATGTCTTTATTTGTTACCCTAACTTCTACTAGAAGGAAGATATCTTTTATTGGACTTACTAAATAACTGGGAGAGATATTAGACAAGGGCATAAAATGTCCTTCCTCAGAGAAAGGAGGAAATACAGCCTAAGCTAAATACAGAGTAAAATTATTATGGCTACAGGAATAATTTGACTCCAGTAAAGTTAAATGTTTGGTTCCCAGGCTTGTCTTCAGAAAATATTGTGCATTTTCTCTGTGCAAGCACTTTCACTATGTGAGGACAAGGACCATGTGGATTTTCATCTGCACAGAGTTGGAATTATTTTCCTGTGAAAAGCTTTCTCTCATATGTCTTTCTGTCCTTCATCATTTTTCAGTGGGGATTCAATCTGGAGCATCATGGTGGCTATTTCCTTGAAAGAATTTGGTAAATTAAATAAGACATCTTGCATATTATGATAGCTGTTTAGGATCCATGCATTCTCGTGGTTTTCAATAGGATGTGTTGATTATGGTGATAGTACAGATGTGTTGGTAGGTTTTGTTTGTGTTGTTTAAGCAAGGTCTTGTTCCATTTAATGTTTGTTGATTATTGAGGAGTTTTCTTCTATGAACTGAGCAAAGTCCTTTGGAGTTGCTAAAAAGCCAGAAGCAGAGAAAGTTGAGGATATTTTTTTTTTCAAAGTGAAACCATGTTCATGTATAGTTTTTAAATGTTTGATGATTTTTCTTATAGATTCCAGTGGGGTAGCATGTTACAACCAAATGTGTGATCAGAGGGTTTTTTTGTTTTTAGTTTTTATTGTCCTAGGTTTGTACAGGGCATTTGCATGACTTGTTCAAGATGCAATCTATTCCTTTCCTGGGATGCCCTTCCTGGGCAAGGCAGTTTCTAGTTTGGTGAGATGGGTGTCACAGGTATTTTGCTCTGAACAGCTGCAGCAGTATCTAAATACTTGGCTATAGATTACATTGTTCTTGGTGTATTTGCATTTTTGCTGATTTTGTAGAAATAAGCATGGTGAGGCACAAGTTTTATAGGTGGTTGTACCATGAGTTTTTTTGTAGATGAGTGCCATTTAATGATATTGATCACAATATTGAGACTGATACTTGTATAAAAATATTTCAAAGAGAATTTAATGGAAAGGTGCTCATTGTTGAAGCTGTGGTAGAAATCAATAAGTGTGTTAAGATCAGATGATGAAAGTTCATCATAGGTATAGTGCAGGTCTGAGGGGGTAGTCCCCTCCATGCCGTTCCCCCTCCCCACAAAAAAAAACCCAAACAAAACCCTTTTTCAAGGTGGATTATGAATAGGATAGCATTTTGGGAGACCATCTTTGTGTCTACTGCTGTACCTGCTGCTTAGGGTGTGTTTGCTTTTGAAGGCAAAAATGATGATGAAGTGGATGAGTTGTGTAATATGAGACAAGGGTTTGGCTCAAACAAATTGTCTGTTTGTTGAAAGGCTTCAGTAAAAATGTTTGAAATCTGAGTGCTGTCCATGATCAGTAGATTTGGCTTCTCATCCTTTTGAGCTATGAGATATTATTATATTCTCAAGTGTGGCCTTCTTAGGGAGGAGCTTAATGGTACAGCTGAGGAAATCTGTTATGTCTTAATTTCTACTAAACTGCTTAATAATGACACTTTATATTATCTTTGATGGAGGTACATAATAGGGATTGAAAAGGCATATTCATATACTGAAGCCAAAAAAGAGAATCAAGATTTACATGGCACATGATTTCAGTATGAAGGCCTAGCTATATAATGACAGTATCTGGACTCATTTTAATACCCTATTAAATACCCTATTCCCTCCAGTAAAGGAGTGTGTGTCCATCTCCTTTTTAATACCTGTCCCAAGGATATGGATAGAAATTAAGGTACACCAAATTTCATAACTTGAGTTACATATATCTAGAACTTTGGTACTGTCACCCTTATTCAGTCAAAACATCATAGTAAATAAAACCACATCAGTACCTTTCTTGAATGTAGCACTTGCATTGACCATTCTTTTGATACAAAAGCAAAAAGAATGACACCAGTTCATAAAAAACAATTTGCATAAACATGTTCATTTTGGTTTTGTGAATGGACGATTTGCTTTTACTTTACTTGGCTTATTTGTTTCTTCTTCTTCTTCTTCTTTTAAGGGTAGGTATAGATTCTGTGATGCATGTTCATCTCTGGGACTATATGCTTCAAGGTAGTCAATTCTGCTCCCTGAGGATCAATTCTAACTTGTTGATGCTCACCAGGTCCCAAAGTGCCTACTTATCTCTCACCTGCCATGACTTGATGTAGGCCCTTAATTCTGTAGAAAGGGAACAACTTTAAATGCCTATCTCTATATTCACATGTCTGGGCCACATTTACCCTGTCCCCTAAGGGCCTGCAGGCCCTCTGGCCCTGATCAGCAGTCCATCACAAAGGGCTTTCTCAATTTAGTTCCTTGAGTAGACCAGAGCCAAACAGCTTGGATCAAGCCAGGATAAACCACTGGACATATTTTCTTAATATTGCCTCTCTGTTTTGGCCTACTCCTAGAAATCTGAACATCTCTCACTCCAGGTAATCACTTTCACCTTCCTTGGCTACCCTGTAAGCAGTTTCAGTCAAGATTTCTTCCCTCTACCTCTTCTTTGTGTTTCTACCCCTAATACCCTTGCCACATATCTGCCACAGCCTACCTGCAGCCTCTTCTCAGCAATCAGTTTCCAACACTGCTTTCAGTGGCTCCCACCTGGAAAATACTCTTTGTAGCTCTTCCAAGATCAGACTGGTCCACTCTGTCCCTGGAGCTTGGCTTATATACCCAAAATCCACCTCTTCCAGACTCCCAGAAATTTACATTAAAGGCACAGTCCCCATTTCTTTATTCTTCCACTTATTCTCAACAAGACAAAGTTCCCAATTACAGATGCTTTTTTTCATTTAATTTTGCATTAGGATTCTTAAATTTCCTGATACATATGTTTCCATTTTAAACAAATATTGTGACTTATAAAAATTAAGATGAATGCATTAGAATCTGTGAGCAAAGTATGCTGAATCTTGGTATGCAAGATAAACTATTTATTGCATGCTTACTGTGAAACAGATACAAGCATAAAAGAGCTAAACAGGAATATAACTCATGAAGAAAATTTCTGCTGATCACTCATAAAAGTTAAAACTAATATATATAACAGGGCTTGACAACTTTTAAATGTTGCAGGCTGGATTGACCCAGTTCATATCAGAAGTTGTTTGGTGGGGGGAAGGGTGCTGGAGTCCAGTCATTGCCACCAACTTTTTTTCCATTGCTGGCATGGGTAAATTCTCACCACTGCCATTTTTCCTTTTGTCTGTGTGGAGAAACCAACAGCTGCTGAAGCACCTTGGCATTGAGTACCACCCAAACCCCAAGTCCAAGGTATGGATCAAAAGTCTCAATAGACTTGAGCGAGCCTGCAGACCATAGGTGGCTGACCTCTGATCTATAACATTGCACTAAAAAGCTACCAAAGACCAAACACATTTATATAAATACTTAATGTTTATATTTTGATTTCTGAATGAATACGTGTTTATATTTTGAACAAAAAAAACCCCAAAACACATTATATCTGAAGAATTAATATTTGTTTTTCATGTTGAGTCTTGTGTTGTCTGCTTGTATTTAATTCTTTTTTTCCTTTTCTCTAATATGCAACTCCCAATGCAGTTAATTAAAATAATGTAAAGTCTGGCAAACCAAGATAACCTAAAAATAGGACAAGCAAGAAATATATAGAATTATTTTTTTTTTACTTATTTATTGTGTCTCTGTGTGTACATACACACACACACTTTTTTCATTAAAAAAATTAAACATAAACTGAATTGGTAAATTGTTGTGGTAGAACAGAACAAAGTAGTGTGGACAAATGTACAAAGACGTGTTGTCAGAACATGCAGCTGAATAACAACAAGATGAATATAATTAAGGATCTGGAATTTTGGTTAACAGTGGAAAGGGGTGTTGGAAGATTTTTCCACCTCATATACAAAGCATTTAATTGGTATACTGGGACAAAGAAAGGGCTTTGCATGTCTAGACATGAGCTTCCCCATGTCCCTTATCAGGGACTGGCCATCCTTCCACTGATCCAACTTGTTTTTTTCACTTTCTGAAGTGTTGAGGGGCATTATCTATGTCAGGCAATAGAGAGAGAAAGAGTCAAATAGAAAACCAATACCTCTCCTTTTAGGAGAGGACTGTTAATTATGCAAAATCTAATTCAAATATGAAATAATATGAAAAAAAAACATTCAGAAAGAATGACTTGGATCCATATATTCTACCTTACATGCAAAAAAAATAACGCAACTAAGAAACTGAACTTCAATAAAGTTGTAATATTTCATAATCATATTATATACATGAACTCATTAACAATATGAGGAAAAAACCTATCTGATAATAAAAGTAGCCCTTCAGACTTACAACAGATTTAACATATGTCTCGCTAACTTATTGGTTAGCATTTTTTACAATTTCAGCAAATGTAAAAAGATACAGACTAGTTCATTATTAGCAAAGCAAGTTTTAAACTGAGCAAATGGATACATTCATGCTTCCAGTAGCTAGTCCTATTCAGCAAAGCATATAGACACATGCTTAGAAGCTAAACACATGTCCTAATATTTTGTAAAACACATAGCTTACTGAAAGCAGCTGAGGCCCTGATCTATCTCAGTGCTTAATATCCTGCTAAAGGTAACTTTGAATAAGGATACTCATATGCTTTAACTAATCTATACTCTTAAATATTTTCTAAAAGGCTCAGAAGACTGAAGTTATATATTTTAGGTAAAATCCAATGTTTAAAAAGAAAATTAAATTCCAAAAACTTTCTTGAGAACATTTGTTTTGTACGATCTGTAATTTGTCTCAAATATCATACACTTTAAATTATTACATTCTTGTATGTTTTCTGAAAAGTTTATAATACAAATAGGCAGAGGTGAAAACATTCTATTTTTTATATAGAAAACACAAATCAGAATAAAAATAATATTCATAATGGGGAAAGTCCCACTTGTGGCAGGGCACTGGGTGTGCCTGCCACTTTAAGGCCCTGGAGCTGGCAGCCCCCAGGTGCCTGATGAGGGCAGCCATTTTGGGGCCTATATAAACATTGGCGGTTTGGCTGCTGGAGGCCAGGCAGCAACATCACCTGGCTGGAGATTTGCCAGCAGTGGGTGCCCTGGTGGGGCTCTCAGTGGCGCAGGAGCCCCCAGGAAATGCCAGGCCAGTTACCACCCCAGTGAAAGGTGAGTCGAGGTGCCATAACCCCTTTGCCCCCACTGCAAGGGGTTAGTGCCATTGGTTAGTGTTTGGAGGGCCCAGAGGCCCTGTGCGAGAGAGAATGAGGGGCTTGAGACCCAGCCCAAACAAGAGAGTATCCTCGACTGGCCCAAGCTGGGGCCAGGACCAGGTTGGTCAGAAGGGTCAGGGGCCCACCACGAGGAACGTCCAAAAGCCAGGGGCCTGGGGTTCCGACTGGCCTGGAGGTGGGCTAGGGCAAGTTGCTGAAGGTCCTGGGGGGACCGCACCCGAGAGGGGAAAATGGCTTCGGGGGGCTAGGTAGCCTGGATGACAGCGGAAAGGCCACCTGATTAGAGTGGTCAGAGAAGGGTCCTGTATGGGGGATTCTAGGGGTCCAGAGTGGGGCTGGCAATTAGCGTAAGATCGAGATGCCATCAGCAAGGCTTGGGCTGCGGTATGGGGATGAAAGGAGCCGCAGAGAGTGCCCCCTGGCATCAGGGCACAAATGGGCAGCCTCCTGCTTACGGAAGATCTATTAATGAACCAATTAAGATCAAGTCGTGGTGGGTGAAAATAGGGTGGTTGGCCCAAGGACAGGTGGGCGGGCCATAGAGTTCGGCCCCGAAGAGGCCCTCTGTCACACCACTCAAAAAAAAAATGAGATTTGTTATTCAACAATGTTTAAGTAGAACTTTTTAAACCCATAAATGTGCAAGAAAAAAAGCTTTCAGAGTTTGCTGGTCCCTTTCCCAGTAATTTCTTTTTGTTCAAAATCAAGAGAACATTAATCAGGAAAAAGAAAGGTTGAATTCTTCCCCAAGGAACTGTATGTTGTAACTGAAATTGCCTTTTCATGTGCTAAGCCTTTACTGAGCAAGGAATATCCATGTTTAGAGCATGAACACATAGTTTTTTGATTAGTCTATTCAAACTTTAACACTCCCAGTGGATATATCAGAATGTCCATTAACTTATGAATATTTATATATTCATGAAGGAAGGCAATTGTCACCTTGCTATTTATGATTTCATTATTGTCAATGTTTCATCAATTTTATGACCATTTTCTTAGAGTCAGCTACTTTTAGATGAAAATGGAAGATCAGATAAGGTAACAGTCTGTATTAGGCTCTAAAGTATGCTGGCATTTTATCAAGTTGACAGCAATCTGCTTTCCTCTGTAATTATCAGTTGGGCTGCTAAAACTTGTGAGAAAAACTGAGACCATTTTTATTTGGGACAACTTTAACCAGGTAAAGATTGCTGAGCTCACCAACTATATGCAAGAGATGTGAATCTCAAACCTGTGAAGATTAAAATTTGCTTTATATTCATTCCACTTCTCACAATGACTGCAAATTCAAAGCAACTTAAAGTACTAGGATTATTCAGCAGAAACTGAGTTAGTTCTGTTGAATTATTTAATTTCTCTCATTTGCCACTTCAGCTTTTTCTGAAAAGAAGAATCATTATAGTTCTGTGGCTTCCAATGTAAAACAGTTGAGAATAGAGAAGAAATGTGCATGTGGAATAATAGGGATGGAATTCTACTATTATGGAATGACACACACAGGGTAGCATCCTGTAAGGTATCCTTTTGATGTATCAGTTTCCTCAAGTATCCTGTAGTAAGGATTGACACCTTCTCAAAACATCAAGCATCAAGGACAATAAAAAGTCTTTTTCTTCAGATACGTGGATAGCCAGAGGAAAAGCAAGGGCAACATTGGACCCCTGGTGAACCAGATGGGACAACTGACAACTGATGTCCGGGAAAAAGCCAACCTATTCCATGGGTATTTTGTGTTGGTCTTTCATCAGTCCCATGGGACGCCCGTGCCCACTACGGGACAGGGAAGTCTGGGTGAGGGTGATCCCTTGCCCTCCATCAATGCTGACCTCATGAAGGAACACCTTGAGAGGCTGGATACCTTCAAGTCAGCTGGCCCTGACAATCTACACCCCAGGGTACTCAAGGAGCTGGCAAGCA
>JAGPOW010001543.1:41219554-41252458 GCA_030014935.1 Caiman crocodilus
CTGACCTCATGAAGGAACACCTTGAGAGGCTGGATACCTTCAAGTCAGCTGGCCCTGACAATCTACACCCCAGGGTACTCAAGGAGCTGGCAAGCATCATAGCCCAGCCCCTGGCATGGATCTTTGAGAACTCTTGGTGCTCTGGTATAGTGCCTGAAGACTGGAAGAAGGCCAATGCGGTGCCTATCTTCAAGAATGGGAGGAAAGTGGATCCAGCAAAAAAATAGGCCCATCAGCCTGACTTCTATCCTGGGGAAGATGTTAGAAAAGTTTATTGAAGAGGCCATCCTTAATGGACTGGCTTATGACAACATCCTGAGGGATAGCCAGCATGGGTTTGTTGTGGGTAGGTCTTGCTTGACCAATCTCATTTCCTTTTATGACCAAGTGACCTATCACCTGGACAAGGGAGAAGAGATTGATTTGAGTCAAGTCATATAACTTGACTTCAAAACCTTCGATCTGGTATCCCATGATCACCTCTTGGCAAAATTGACCAACTGTGGCCTTGGGTTCACCATGATCCACTGGCTGGGAAATTGGCTCTGTGGTTGGTCCTAGAGGGTGGTGATTGACAGAAGTCAATCATCATGGTGCACTGTGACCAGTGGGGTCCCCCAAGGCTCTGTCTTTGGACCCATATTATTCAACATCTTCATTAATGATGTGGACATTGGAGTCAGAAGCTGACTAGCCAAGTTCGCAGATGACACCAAAGACAAAGCATCCACATCTGAAGACAGGAGGGTGATCCAGGCTGACCTGGACAGGCTCAGCAAATGGGCAGACAAGTATCTAATGGTGTTTAACGCTGAAAAATACAAGGTTCTCCAATTTGGGAGGAAATACCTGCAGCACTCTTATAGGCTCGGCAGTGCTATGCTGGCTAGTACTATGGAGGAAAGAGACTTGGGGGTCATCACTGACCAGAAGATGAACATGAGTCTGCAATGCAAAGCTGTGGCTAGTAAAGTGACCAAAATACTGGCTTGCATCCATAGATGCTTCCAAGCATATCCCAGGACATCATTCTCCCCTTGTACTCAGCCTTGGTGAGGCTGCAGCTGGAGTATTGCGTCTAGTTTTGGGCCCCACAATTCATAAAGGATGTGGAGGAGCTTGAGAGAGTCCAGAGAAGAGCCACGCACATGATCAGGGATCAGGAGAACAGACCTTACAATGACAGGTTTAGATCTATGAGGCTCTTTAGCCAGGAAAAGCGCAGGCTCTGGGGTGATATGATGGCCACCTATAAGTTTATCTGGGGTAACCATCAGTAACTGGGGGAACATTTGTTCACCAAAGCACCCCAAGGGATGATGAGGTTGAACAGTTATAAAGTACTGCAAGACCATTTCAGGTGGGACATAAGGAATAATTTCTTTACTGTCTAAGCCCCCAGGGTCTGGAATAGCCTGCCATTGGAGATGGTTCAAGCAGATACACTGAACACCTTCAAGAGTAAATTGGATGCTTATCTTGCTAGGATCCTATGACCCCAGCTGACTTCCTGACTTCTGGGCAGGGGGTTGGACTCAATGATCTTCCAAGGTCCCTTTCAGCCCTAATATCTATGAAATCCATGAGAAGTATTCTACTCCTAATGGTTGATACAAACATATAATATATCACCTGATATAATTGGAGGTTCAAGGAGACATAGATAGCATCCCTTGACATAACAGGAAGTCAGATGTTAAAATTACATACAGTAGATTTGAAATATAATTTTTATCCATTTTAATTCTATCTATATTGCAGGGTAGTGGAAAATAGTCTTAGTAGAATGTCTACATGTCCAAATGCTCTAGAGGAATTACTCTAAAGTAAACCCATCCCAGGCAGGCATTTACTTATTTGGAGAAGTGGGAGTAGATTTACTGATCATGGCAGCAGTTTGCTCCCACCCTCACTTGCCTTGCACTGGCCCCCTGCAGCAGCCAGGAGGAGCGCTAGGATCTCCCTGGGTACCAGCCCAGAGGCTGGCAGGGAACACAGCGTAGGAAGACAGCTGTCTCCTGGCAGGGGCTGGGACGTTGCTCCCTGCCCTCTGGAGCTGTCCGCTGCTGGTGCGGACTTTGCCACCAGAGCCTGGGCAGGGACAATGTCGCCCTGCCCCATCATCAGGGAGCTCCCAGCTCCCACTCCACAGATGCAACTGCAGAGCCCAAGCTGGGGGATAGGAATCACAGGTTTCCACATAAACTTGCTGCATCTTTTTCTATCAACAGGATACATTTGTTCCTGCCAAAAAATCAGGGCAGAAATCCACCTCTCAGAACGTTCTGCCATTCAAAATAAATTCTGTTCCTGCCATAATACTATCTCTGGTTATATCTGCATGGCCACACATGGTGCTCTGTACCAGCGGGGACAGGAGTTAAATGAGTTCTCTGATGCAGCCAGCTAGTCAGCACTTTTGTCTGTGCCCAACTGTCTTTGGGAACCTCAGACAGGGACCCCTAAAAAACACACTGATATAACTGCACACTGGTCTTCTGGCTATGAAACACCAGCAGTGCATGTTCTTGCCATATTTTGCTGTGTCCCAGAAAGCTGGGCACTTGAACAGCTGTACACAGATTTCATGCTTGTCTTCTGTGGCACTGCAGATTTCACAGAAATTCTTAGCACTTCACAGAAAAGCTTGTCCCTATTCTCAGGTGCCTATGTACCTTAGATTTCATAGACATTAGGGCTGGAAGGGACCTTAGAAGATCATAGAGTCTAGCCCCCTACCCCAGGGGCAGGAAGTCAGCTGGGGTCACAGGATCCCAGCATAATAAACATCCAATTGACTATTAAAGAAATCCAGAGTAGGTGCTTGCACCACCTCTGATAGCAGTCTGTTCAAGGTCTCGGGGGCTCGGACAGTAAAGAAGTTCTTCCTTATGTCCAGTCTGAAATGGTCTTGGAGGAGTTTGTAACCATAAATATCTTGAAGGTCAGTTGCTATCTGAGCATGGAGTTTTAAAATATAAGTACTTGATTTAGTTACTTAAATTCTGTCCACATCCCACTGTGCGTTCTTAAATCCTATTGTGGATCTGGGCTTTAAGCGTTTTAAAAAATCTCACAAATCACTTATTCTATCATTAGGTACCTACATCTTTAATAAACCTAACACTTAGAAGCATAAATCTTATTAAATTTACATAGGATGTTGGGTCCTGTTGTCTAAATCCACTTCTGAAAATTGTACCTAATTTTTTGGTTGGGGATGGGGGGGTTGGTGGCTGTTTAGTCTTATACGAGAGTTTGTGAAATTTAGAATTCGCATAAACAAGGTATGGTGATTTTGTAGGAAGAGTACTGGTGCCAGGATTGTACAACTGCCTTAATGGGCCTGTACCCATTAATAACCCTCATTTCCTAAGTCTTCCCCCACTTTATAGTCTTACCTGCCATGCACTGATGACATGAACAAATGGAGAGGCTGCCCTAAGGGCAAAGGCAGCTTTGGGTAGGGGGCCCTTGTGTGGTTTGCAGCTCCCTTTGTTGGCACTGGATTCACAACCCAGCCCTGATACTCTGCTCCAGGTGAGCAGAACCTTCATAGCAACAACAACTCCTCAGGTTAATAATAGGCAAATTTCATTGATATACAGTGATGTGATAGGAAATAAGAGCAATGCAGGCAAAGAAAGAAAGATGATTAAAACATGCATTACCTAAATTCCCCAGTGCCTAGAATATGTACAAGGTGAGCACTGCGTCTGGCCAGTACATGAACACCACCTTGAGGTTCCTTGCTTCAAAGTCCAAGTGACCTTGGAGGTTGGGTGCCGATGCCAACCTGCTGTTTTGAAAACTCCTTCTTTTGTATTCTTTCTTCTCCAATGACTTCATTTCCAGGTATCATCAATCGATTTCCTTGGGGCCATCATGCTGTCCATGTTCTGTTTTGTCAGCCAAAATCGTATCTTTATAAACCTATCACATGCACACACTTTAATCTTGTCATTTCATTTGAAACCAGAAATTCCAACAGTGTTTGCATATGGGTACTGGGGCACTGGAGCCCTGGAGCCAGGCCTATCTCTGTTCTGAAGATAAAGCTTGGATGTTTTTAATTTCCCAGGATGTGTATGTCTGTTGGCCTCAGACACCCTGTCTGCCTTGAAGGCTGTGAAACTGTGAGACAAACAGGCTTTTAGAAATCAATTAACTCTTGCCATTCCCCTAGACCATTGCTTGAATACAATATCTACGTTACTAACAAGACAATTCCTAAAAAAACCCCAACAACCTCTAAATATCATTTTCTAGCCATCACCCCAGCCTCAATCCACTTTTAGTCTAGCTGTGCCCTCTAGCATGAAGAATGCTACTCAGAGCCACAAGCACTTAGACAGCTATCTTGCTGGGATCCTGTGACCTCAGCTGACTTCCTGCCCCCGGGGCCGGGGGTTGGACTCAGCGATCTTCCAAGGTCCCCTCCAGCCCTAAAAAAAAAAAAAGGGCTTCTGACTCAGCTTTGGTCACATCGTCATGACGTCAGGTGCTAGGCCCCACAAAACCCTTATACAGGCCTCGGGAACATGGGTCCTACTTTCAAGTGCTCCACCCTGCCTCTATGTCTCTGACAGATTTTGCCCTTCATGGACTCTGTACTTATCTTTAGGCTCTAATTTCTGTCCTCTTAATACTGAGCCTGAGATTTGGGGGTGTCCATACACTCCCCTTTTATCTACAACCCAGTACACTGGATGAAACAAAACCCACTAACATAGGTGCCTGCCCTGACTCAAATAGAACACCCCAGTTGCTTGAAAAAACAGAAAAAGAACAAGACTCGGAGTACTTCTCTCACTCTCAATAAGGGCTCTTATGTTTCTTTCACCCTCGCTGTCCTTCTGAGTCTGTCCTTCCCAGCCCTGGTTCAGACCCTGGGCTCTCCCCTCCAGAGCTGTGCTCATCGTAGATCCTACAGCTTGTTTTCAACTGTATTCTGGTTTACCTGACCTTTCACATCCACCCCGGGTCATTATGCACTGCCTGCACCTGGGATTGATGTCCACCTTATCTCTGGATTCTCTGTCTGTTTGGCTCTGGCAACACCAAGAAAACATGAGTAGAAAAGGAAAAGGAAAATGAGAAAGAAAAGGGATGAACTCATAGAGGAAGAGAAAGCCAGGAACCCCTAGACCCTTTCCTTCTTATAAAAATGGTGTAGGGCCCCGTTATACCATTCTAGTTACTTGTTCAAATTTGCATTTAAAGATAGCTGAGTTCTTTTGACATTAAATAGATTTTTCCACAAAGCTGATAATACCTGTTTTTCTTGGGTACTTTAAAATAGAAATCTACCCAATTAATTCATTGCGGAGCTTATCTGGACAAATTATAAATGACAAATCCTGTTTTCTGTGTAAAGAATGTTGTTAGATGTTATTTGCCTTCAAAACAGACAGGTTCAGGTTCATTGAAATAATCTCCAGGGTTCTTGTTAGATTTGCATTTCATTTCCTAAGCAGATCTTACACACTCTTTACCCTTGCGGTTCAAGTATTTTTTTTCCATGCAGTCAGAAAAGCAGTATCTAGATGTTGATTTGAGAAATACTAGTACACAGACAGAGATTATAGACACGATGTCTAGAAAATAAATATGAAGAAGCCCAATAGAAATTTGGACTTCAAAGTACTTCTTATTTTTACATATAAAAAGGAAGGGTTTTCACCCCTCCTCCCCACCAGTATGCAGGAAGTGTATATTCAAGTGTAGGAAATAATACATATATTAACTCAGAACATGTATACATAAATGTACACATACGCATGTGTGCATTTAAACTAATATGCAGGTATAAATATAAAAATACACACACATACAAATATAAATATAAAATATATAGTTTATGTATTTTTGCATATTCAGTGGCTAACTCAAAGTAATAGTTTCAGATTAGCTCTTCTGTACTCAGTAGCAGTCATATGCTATATTTTATATTGAATTATAATAACTTTGATGCCATAAAAATACCCTCCTATTTCCCAGAAAAGTTTTATTTCTGAAGTCCTATTCTGAATCAATCTACTAAAATGCATTTCATCAAAGTAGCATTTATTAAACTGAAAAAAATGTCATTTTTTTAGAAGAAAAAAACAAAACAAGAAATTACGTCTTTTCTGCTATTCCTTGAAGGTATCAAAATATGCAATACATGTATATGGAATTTTTTTTTTTAATGAAACATTTTAATGTACCAGGAAAAATGTGTTTAAAGCACGCCTGGAATCTGTGTCATTCTAATTACTTATGAGTAATCTAACAGATCACTCAAGTCCACACCCCTTCCCCTCCCCCCTCCCCCCCCCCGGAAAATGCTATTTTTATGCCTGAAAGAATCTCTGCTGTGTGCAAACAGCTGTTGGGTATAAAGAATTATTAAAGGTCTTCACAAAGCAAAACAATATAGAATTATATTTGCAATGTATTATTTATTGGTTTATTTTGTCACATAGAATACAAAATATACATTAAGTATACAAAATATACTTAATTATTAGGAATTAAAAGATAAATAAGGTCTTTAAAACAAAAATGTTCATGCATGTCATACAGCTTTTTCATGGGGAAAAAAATCAGATCTCCATACTAAAAGGATTAAATTAGTGGTTAGAAAACATTTTATAAGTAATGGCCAGCAATTTGTTATTCTTTAACATGGTAACACTTCTTTCATTATTTTCTGTTTAATGTTTCTTAATATCTTAAAATGGGTGGACAATCCACAGCACACATACCACAAGTGGTCCAGGCAGCTTCTGTGCCTGTAGCACACATTAGACTGGGGAGGAGCAGGAACACAGCTGCTAGAAATAAACTAAACAGTGGCATCTATTTCCCAAACTTGTACAAGAAATAAAACATCATCTACTGATGACTTTCCATTTGCAAGTCATTGGCTAATTCACACCATATAAATATGCTACAGAACTATGCAAAAAAATGCCATACTACTCCAAAATGAATCAATTAAAACAAGAAATGATTAAAAACTTCAATAAATTATAAAGACCTGAACCTAGAGACATGCTTAAGTGCTATGCAGCAAACCCAAAATTGCTACCCAAAAAATCTGATGCCAGACATCCAATAAAAATAAAATTGATTCCACCAATACTCCAACCATCACCTAACATAGAATAAGCCAGAAATGCAGATACTAGCAAGGACAATACCATGCACCTCACTAACATTTTCAACTTATCAGAACAAACCCTACCTATTCTAAAATGTTTGAACTCTCTGTAACCAGGTGTGGGTCAGCCATGATGCCACAGGTCACTTATGGCAGCCCAGTGTCTAAAGTGAACTCTACTGCCAGGTACACAGAGTCTCCTCCTCTGAGCTGGACTCCCCACTACTCACCCACCATGTCTTGATTGTCAAAAGTTGATAAATAGAAAGAGAGGTTCCTAAAAAATAGGTTGATTCTCCACCCTCAGGATAGTTCAGTTCCAAGGTGGGTGACTTGGGCCCATGCCTCCCCTATACCCCATCTACTTGTCAACTAGCTCATATCACTGCCACAGTGATGAAATGGTTTCACACATAAAGGTGCTCATTCATTCTCTTGGCTGCCCAAAGGGCAATGCCTGCATCCAATACTTTCCGAGTCTGTGCTACCTGGGTGTTCCCCCTAGGGCACTGTAACCAAACTATTGCCCCCTTTGTTAGGCAGAGAGCATCCAGGCAGAGCAGTCTTTCTGAGGTCCAGGTATATGACATCAATCTCATTTCTACCATCCAGGTGATGAATAATCTGATCAAAGAAGGAAATGAAGTTGGTTAGGCATGACTTGCCCGTAATTAAGCCATGTTGGCTCCCCTTCAGAATACCACCTGTCCATCATGGATTCTTTGAAAATGTCCTCCAGAATTTTACCAGGGATTGAGGTCAAACTGATTGACTTGCAATTTCCGAGGTCCTCCTTTCTCCCTTTCTTAAAGATGGGCACCATATTGGCAATCTTCTAGGACCTCTCCCAAGCACCATGAGTTTTCAGATAAGTTTGCTGTTGGTCATGTAATGACATTGACCAGTTCTTTTAGCACCCTTGGGTACAGATGTGGTCCTGCTGACTTTTAGGTATTTAGACTTTTTAGGTGCCCTCCACAGCATCTACACCAACCATCAGGGGTGGTCACCCCCACCATGATCATCCTGTATCCTGTCAAGCACCTTGGACTGGTGGACTGGTGGAATACTGAGGTGATGTATTCATTTAGGAGTTCACTTTTGTCCTGAGTGCTGATTATCAGCCATCCCATTTCATTAATCAGGGGCCTTATGCTCCTATTATTTTTTCTCTGACTTCCTACATATCTAAAGAAGGACTTTTTGTTGTCATAGATTCTGGTTCCCAATCTGTATTCAGTTTGTGCTTTTGTTGTCCTGATTTTCTCCCTACAAGTGTGAGCTGTTCCTGAGTACTGGTAGTTATTCCTGTATACTTTAGTAGTTATTCCTGATTTCCATGCTTCGTAGGTTTCTTGTTTTAATTTCAGGAGGTCCATGACTTCCCTATTGAGCCAAGGGGATATCCCAGCCCTTTTTCTGCCATTCTTATGACAGGGAATGGACTTCCTTTGGGATTTTAGGATCACTTTCTTGAGGAATGACTACTCTTCTTGTACCCCCTTACTCATTGGACCATGGTCTTACAGGGTCTTGCCAACCAATTCCCTAACCTTGTGGAAGTCAGCTTTGCTAAAATCAATGATTTCTACTTTACTGGCCAATTTTTCTGACTCATGGTGGATGGACAAAGTGATCATTTCATGGTCAGTGTTGCCCAATTTCCCTTCAATCCTCAGGAGCCTTACTACATTTTCCCCTTTGGCCAGAACCAAAATTAGGAGTGCCTTGCCCCTGGTCAACCCGTAGACTTCTTGCGTCAAATAGAGCTCCTCAACACAAATGAGGAAGCTTGTGAGTGATCGGATCTAGCTGAGTGCTCATCCCATGAGATGCCTAGGTAGCTGAAGTCATCCATGATAACCATGGTCCAAGAGCATGCAGCCTCTACCTGTTCTCCAGAGAATTCCTGGTTGAGCTGTGTCTCTTGGTTTAGAGGTCCATAATAAACTCTTATGGTCAAATCCCCTTCCCTATGCTCTCCCTGTATCTTGACCCAAAGGGTTTCAAGTCACCCTTGTTCCCAAACTCACTTCTAGGGGGCTGTAATGTTTCTTCACATACAGAGCAACTCCACTGCCCCTTTTATCTACATGATCCCTCCTATACAGGGTGTATTCCCCTATGCCTGTGATCCTGTCATAGGTGGAATCCCACCAGGTCTCCATGATCCCTGTGAGATCATATTGGTTGTTGGTTAATAGGAGGCCCAGTTCCTCTTGCTTGTTTCCCATGCTTCTGGCACTAGTGTATAGGCAATTAAGCCTACCATTGGAGGCTCCAGGGTTTTGGGTGAGCTGTGGCATAACCTGTCTAAGCTATGGAATAACCTGTCCAAGCTTCCTATTGTATCCTGGTATACTGCTTTTGATTTTGAATGATCTTATTCTTTTACTGATTTAGGTTTATTCATTTCAACTGTTCATAGTCTATATCTACTTCCACCCAGTTGCTTTCTTTTTATGTAACCATATATGGTGTGATTAAAGAAAGGTAATTGTTTTACCTGATAGTTAGCTTATGGCATGTCTACATTATTCCCAAAGGGAGGACATGTTGATCTTGAAAGCTTGTGTAACATCTCTCCCAACTATTTAGGCAGTAAAATACAAGATATTGCTAAACAATGTTTCTTCTCATTTAAGGTTTTCAGAGTTCCTGAAATAACTTTCAATTCTCAATTCCCTTAAACTAGACTAACCAGTATGAGAATGAGTGAAACTTCAACAGGCTTTTATGTGTTTGTTTAAACACTGGGTATTTTCATTAATTATTGCTATTGTGCTTAGATACTGCAGAAGGTATTTCCATGTCTCAAGCTTGAGCCAGGAATACAATTACCAGCAATCCTATAAAGATACATATACAATTTATAGCATGAACATAATAGTCTCTCTATGTTCAATGATTCCATGCTATTGTATGTGTTACAGAGGTAAGAAAGACATACTATCTAACATATTAATGGGGACTTGTGTAGAGCAAATCAAAGTGTAAGTAGAATAAAAAATAGTCATGTTTTATTTTCCTGAACTCCAAACAATGATATATCTCTGAATCCTTTACTATTCTTTAATCAATTTTTTGAGTGTGGCATTTTTTATGAAACATAGAAGTATAGTGACATTTTACAGAAATTCTTTCTGAATATACAAAATTGTTTTGTTTTTGTTTTGAAAATGTAAGTATGATTCATAGTATGTTGAATAATATTTAGGGTACCCTATCAAAATGAACTTGATTTACGAGGTGTACCAGTTTGTGCCAGTTTAAATACACGAGTACCTGATTTGAGCATAAGGAAATCACAAGAACCCTTACTCATAAAACAAGATTGGTAATGATAATATGGGGATAATATGTTATTCACAATCCATGATGCTAACTTATTTTCAGTTTCTTGTAACTTTTATAAATATGCTAATACTACACATATTTAATATTCTTGCCAAAGCTGTTTGTGGCCAGGGGAGGCAGACAGTGGTGGGGAGAGAAAGAGGTCTGGTTGATTGGGTTTTTTAAATTTTGAACAAAGTTGATTCAAATTTATCATTTTTCCATCAGGATAAACTTAGTCAGGAATTCAGACATGATATGTTCTGAGACAAAAATCTAAATCCTCTTGTTCATTTTGTGCTGCTGTATTTCTCTTGCTAGATTTAATATACTGATGGCATGTTTACTTTAGCTGCTTAGTGCTATTTTAATTTTGTAATAGCCGACAGAGGGATATTCAGAGATAATAAGAAAGTAATATCCCCCCCAAAAAAGAAACCACTAGCTTACTTGTTACTGTTTTTTTCTTTTTCTTACTGATTCATGTAGTATTCATTTCATATAACCATAAAAAACCCCAAAACTTTCTTTCTTTCCTGATCCTCATCTGAACAGCAAAGCAAGTACCTGTGATGAACCCTGTACCTAGAGTGACCACCTTTTCAACATTGGAAGGTAGGACGCATGCCTGCCTTCTTCACTCCCCTTCACCCTCTGTCAGCTAGCTAGACAAGAGATGAGTGGGAAGGCGGCAGATGCAGTCTGCAGGCTGTAGGCTGTAGGTTCAGGACTCTCACCCTGCTGCCCTTCCCCCAGGAGCCAAACACTGGCTGTACACCCCCTGTCTCCCTGGCAGCAGTGGAGCACAATTGCATGCCACCAACACCCCGGCTGCTGCTGGGCAGACAAGGCATGTCGCTATAGGTGGCATGGGGCTCCTGGGAGGAGGGCAGTAGAGCAGGATGCTGCAAGCTCACAGCAGGCAACCTGCATCTACTCCCATGCTGCATACAAATCAGGGACAGATGTGCCTCCCATGCTCCTCCCCCAGGGTGTGTACACAGTACGGATGTGTGAAGCTTGAGTCCCTGATTTGATTCAGCAGAGAGTCAGCCCAATTAGATAATCCAATCTTCAAATCCAAATAAACCAGAGGACCCTTTAATCTCTCTGAATTGAGTCAGAACCCTTCAAATGGATTTAGAGAGATTCAGAAAGATTCTGCAATTCAGAAATAGACACAGCTTTAAATGTTTTTTCTACATACCTCTAGGTAGCAGGCAGCTCATGAACATTGCGATGCTGGGGCATGTGGAGTGTCCCACAGGAATGTGTGGTGGGTCCTGCACATATTTGGCATTGAACCCGGAAGTGGACCAGAAGCATTTCCAGTCCATTTCTGGTTCTGCTGGGGAGTGCTCAGGCTCTCCGAACTATGCCCCTCCAGCTCGGTGACTGGTGTCTCCTGTGTCTGCAGGTGGTACCCAGGATCCGCCTGTAGCCGATTGCCTAGTTGGGGAGGTGGGGCTAGCATGTTCCCTGGCTGACCTGAAATTGGACCTTCCAGTCCACTTCTGGGTTCACTGCCGAGTATGTGGAGGGACCCCTCTGCACTCCTGTGGAACTCTCCATCCACCCCACCATCACAGCATTCACTAAGTCATGCTGGTACCTTGAGGTATATAGAAAAAACTTTTAAAGTTGTGTCTATGTCCAAATCTCTGATTCTCCGAATCAGCAACAAGTCTTCAGATCTGGATTTGGCCAAATCAAATCAGGGAAAGTGAGCTGAATCAATGAATCAAATCACTGTCCCTGATTTAAGCTGAATCCAAATTTGATTTGAATAGGGACTGCTTTGCGCACCCCTAGTACAGAGTGGTGAGGTACTACCCTCTCCCACACCCCCTAGATGAACTGTCCATGGCTGTCCCACTCCCCTCCCCATACCTAGGGCCCCATGTACTGCACTGGCTGGGCAGCACCCCATCAACTGCAAAGATGTCACATTTCCTCTCTCTCACCATTGGGGCTTTGCTCTGCCCATCCCATATCCCCAATAATCCTGCCCCTCATAGACTTACCTACAGGTAACTGCTCTTCAAGCTGACTGGCTTTTGCCCAGCTATGTTCATGTTGCAGGTACACACATGCATGCAGCACCTGCTGTGTCCCACTCTCAGCAGCCCCTTGCAGCCTGCAAGGGGGAACCCAGATCCCTGCGCAATGCTGCAAATCTGGGACAAATGCTGTCCCAGAGTTGTGCAGCATGGGACTGGGACTTGACAATCCCATTCCAGGACTGTTTTGCCCAATTAGAGATAGGTGGATGGTCACCCTACTTATACCCTTTTTAATAGATTCATCCTAATTAGTTTATTTTCAGAATCCTAAATGGTTTCAGGATGCATTATAGGGGAGCATGGTCTACAGATAACCTGCATCAGTGGACACTGGCTATGGACTGAACAAAAAGCCACTCAAAAATCAGTCTGGTCCTTACTGCTCTCTCACACAGTTCCTTCACATGTTCTCAGCATGTCCTTCTTTGCCACATCTGCCTGAGCTGTCTCAGTTACAAAACACTCTCTGTCTCTTCCAAGTCCCACCAAATCTCTTGGGATCATGTTCCTGACCCAGAATAAAGAATTGTGCCCCCTGTTACCTTCTTCCTCATAGCTACCCTCTCACCAACTTTCTCTACGTTCAGACCCTCAGGCAGAGGATTTCATGCCATAAGTTTATGTTGTATAGAATACAACTTAATATAAAAATCTTGCGGACATTTTCAGAGCTCTTCTATAATATACCACCAGAGCCATATGCCAATATACCATATTTTGAGTAGGTTTTAAGCCCTCTCCCCAACAGATTTGGTGTATTGGTGTGTGCAGTTGTGCAGCATGGTGGCATCCCTCTTGGGATACACTGGGGAATGAGGAGGAGGTAGCCCTGATTACCCATGAAAAGAAAAAGAAGTGGTCCTGACTGTGTCCAGTGTCCTTTGAATTCTGGCTCCCACTGCAGGCTAAAACCTAGATCTTTGAGCTTTCCTGCTTTCTCCCTGTGTCCCTCTCTATCTCTTGTTCTGTTCTTTTTTCTTTGGTCACTCCTGCATACTGTCTGGCTCACATTCACTCTGCCCAAGAGTTGCCTGAGGTCCTCAGGTCTCATTATATCCTCTCAAAACTGAACTGTTTGCAAAGCAGTACATCAGCAACACACAGACAAGTTCTAGGCTAAATGCAAGGCACTAATGTTGCTGAATTCAAGGCCTGGATCTTGGAGAAGTCCTTCAACTATTATTATTTAATCTTCAATCTGGTAAAGATATGCACTAATATGCAACAAAGTAAAGGAGGGAATGGTCCTTGGCTTTAGGCATGATGATTATTATCAGTTGTTTTTGCTGCTGCTGCAGGGTTGTTTATATGTTTGTTTGGTTTGATTTTGGCAGGGTTTTGGGGGTGGGTTGCAGACAGTCAGTAGGGGGTATTATTCTGTGGGTGCTAAAGAGGTTTGTCTTCATTAATCTAACTAACTTTGTCTGAGCTTATAATGTCTCTGGTAGCCATCTATATTTGGAGACGTATTTTGGTTAAGTTACTTGGCCAATATTTTCCTTCCCCTAACTCCTCCAAGGCAAGTTGTTTTTTCTCCCTGAGTTTCTGAGACTACTAAAATCAGAATTATTAAGCAATTGGCACATTCTTCATAGTAAACCATAAGGGGAGTTTTTCTCTGTCTAGAGGATTTGATAATATTTGGGAAAGGCTGTTGCTTTGTTTTCTGAGCTTTGTTCTTTGCTATGTTAAGCTGAAGATGCTGGCTTTTATACTACCCTTGAGAACTGCTATTTTATTAAAGAAAAGGTCAACTCCCAGAATGGACTTCTGACCTGTTTTATCCAACAATTTTGGTAAAAAATCCTCTTATTTAGATTTTCTTTCATGAATGCTTTACAGTAAGCCACACAGTGTATAAGTGTATAAGACCATGGGTGCCTACAGACATTTCAGAATTGTGCTCTAACTTATGGTGTTTTGAACAAAGTGCCTTGAGTTAGAGCCCCATCCAAGAGACATTCATCTGTTGGGTCAGGGTGAGGTTGAACCTGTCTGCACTGGCCTTGGCTAGAAAGTGGAGGTGCTCCTCTGGGATTTTCAGCAAGGGAGTTGGGGAAGAGAGCATCACAGAGCTCCCAGCTTAGCTTTCTCTAACTGGATGCAGTCATGGAACAGAACAATCTCCCTCATGGGCCCCCAGCAGCTACCCCAGCTGGCACACTGTGGGGACCTGGGGCATACCCATGAAGCAAGGAGGCTCCATTCCAAACACTGTCCAGCTCTGGCTAGGCAAAGCAGGCAGTAGCTTCTGCTGCCTCTCTCAAGAGGCCTAGCTGGAGCTGGGGGTTGCAGTGAAATGGTTCCCCCTCATCTTGTGGGTTAATTCTGGCTCCCCCCTAGTACTCCAACTGGGGTATCTGGGGAGGCACAGAGGTTAGGGGCTCCATTCCAGTCTGCTCCCCTTCCCCCATACCACCATTTCTTACTAGGCAAAGCCCATCAGCTCCATGCTGCTCCCTTCCCCTCCATCCCCTGCTCCCAGCCCTGGAAACCAGCCCAGCCTCCATGCAAAAAATTAACCCTCAAGGGAACACAAGTTCTTTAGGGTGCTCTGTTTTTGAGTGCCTTTATCTAAAGCCTGATTTAATGATGGTTATGTTTTTTTGCATAAATGGCCATTTTAAAAGTGATCTGCATCCATTCATGTGTGTTACATCATGGCTGTTGAGCATTTTGAGGTGGCAAGTCACATGGAAAATTTAACTTGTGTAAGTGTCCCATATGTCCCAGTTTAGCGGGAACATTCCCCAATTTAAGAGACTGCTCCAGACTGGTTTTTGACAATTATAATGGGTGTCCTGGAAACACAAGGGTAGAGGGCACTGTCTGGCCAGGGGTCAGAGTGGCACGTAGCACCTTGCAAATGAATAGGCAGGCATCACTACCTTTCTGTCATGCAGCCCCATCCCCACTGACTTCTGAGTGTGTGTGTGAGAGGGGAGGAGGGACAGTGTCTCAAATTTCTCAGATGCTGTCCCAGATTTCTGATACTTCTGTATGGCCAGCCTACATACAAGGATAGATTTTGACATTGTATACACATTCATGCAAGAGAGCTAAAGGGTGAATTAACCATTTGTATACATCTACTGGTGCTATCCAGATCTTGGCTTTCAAGTGCACAGATATAAGACAAACTGCTTTCCTGCTTACCCCCTTGTTACAGGAAATAGGCAGGAGGGGATATCTGGGTAAAACCTTTGCTTGAGTATACATTTTCAATGAATCACTATTCATCGAATCACAGAATCATAGAAGTAGCGTTAGAAGGGACCTAGTAGATCTTCAAGTCTGACCTCCTGCCTGGGCAGGAGGAAAACTGGGCTCAAATGACCCCACCAAGGTAGGCATAGAGCCTCTTCTTAAAGACCCCCAGGGTAGGAACCAGCACCACCTCCCTTGGAAGTTGATTCCAGATCCTAGCCACCCAACTGTGAAGTAGTTCTTATGGATGTCTAATCTAAACCTACTCTCCAACAACTTGTGACCATTATTCCTTGTTAAGCCGGGGGGCAGTAGGGGAAACAAGGTCTCACCCAAACCCTTTTAGGTCCCCCCTAGTGAGTTTATAGATGGCCACCAGATCCCCCCCAGCCTTCTCTTGTGAAAGCTGAACAGGTTCAGGTACCCTAGTCTCTCATTGTAGTTTCTGCCCTGCTGTCCCCGGATCATGCAGGCAGCCCTGCTCTGGACCCTCTCAATGTTGTCCACATCCCTCTTGAAGTGGGGTGCCCAGACCTGGACACAGTACTCCAGCTGTGGCCTGACCAGCGTCACATAGCGGGGGAGGATCATCTCCTTGGCCCTACTTGAGATGCACCTGTGGATGCACAATAAGGTCTGGTTAGCCCTGCCGACCGTGACCTCGCATTGTCGGCCCATGTTCATCTTGGAGTCAGTAATGACTCCAAGATCCCTTTCTGCCTCTGTGCTCTCAAGAAGGGAGTTTCCCATCTTATAAGTGTGCCGCTGGTTACTACTGCCCAAGTGCAGCACCCTGAACTTGTCAGTATTGAAACGCATCCTGTTTTTGTTAGCCCATCCCTGCAACCTATTCAAGTCTTGCTGCAATCTTTCCCTCCCTACTAGCATGCCCACCACACCCCAAATTTTGGTATCGTTAGCAAATTTGGACAGGTTGCTTTTCACCCCATCGTCCAAATCGCTGATAAAGTAATTGAACAGCGTGGGCCCAAGGACCGAGCCCTGGGGGAATCTGCTGCTCACTTTTCCCCAGGTTGAATATGACCTGTCCACCGCCACACTCTTAGTATGACCCTTCAGCCAATTTGCAATCCATCTGACTGTGTAGGCATCAGTGTCACAGTTGCCTAGTTTTTTAATAAGGATGGGGTGCAAGACAGTGTCAAAGGCCTTGCTGAAGTCCAGAAAGACTACATCCATGGTGACACCTGCATCCAATTTCTTTGTGACCTGATCATAAAAGGCAATCAGTTTGGTCTGACATGACCTGCCCCTAATGAAACTAGACACTAGGAGGATTATGAGTCAGACACATGTCTTTGAACATAGTTTAGGCTGGTGGGAGATAACTTTTGGGTAGGTGTGCCACAGAGTTGTCCTATACCCTCCATGGGTGCCTGAGTGCCACTCCAATCCCCTTCCCAAAGATCAGCTGCTGCTGTTTAATGCTTCCTGCATTGTACTATCTGCTTGACCTGATGCCCTGATTTCTTCTCCCTGTCCTATCTGCCCTGGTTTCTTCTCCCTGTGCTACCTGCACCACACACAGGACACATCTACATGAGATGCTACATAGCTGCAACAAGTGCTATGGCAACATAACATCCACGGGTGTCTACCTGTGACCAGCCATTACTTTGCCACAATGGCGTGCTCCCCCATTATAACGTGCTGCTATGGTTAAGTACCGGCTAAAAATAACCGTGTACCATGCGTACGGTTCAGGAGGAGTGGTTACTGCACCATGCTTTAGTACTTCCAAAAAGAAGTACTAAAGCACCACACAGAAACAATGTCACCATTGGGTAACATGTAGATGTGCCCACAGAAACTGTCCATGCCACAGGTTGGTGACCTCTGGTTTAAGCCATGCCAAAGAAACAATCTAACCCATGGCTAAATGTATTCCCAGCATGGAAGTAATTTCAAAGTTGATTTTAAAATATTTACTTCATTATTTTTAATCTATGCAGGGAAGATTTGTAATGTACTTAGTATTTTACAGCATTCTTCCATCTCTAAAACATTGCATAATTCTGAAATATAAGTGCAACGGTATGTTTGCTCTGACATAAGCAATTTTTGCTCAACATAAATTGTGCAGGAACATTAATATTTGTAATTGCTCACTATGGAAAGTGTTGCTGCTAGCTCTACTGAAATACCACAGCGACAAACTAAGCAGTTTCCTGAGCTATATTAGTTAATTTTCTGGGCTGGATTCTGATATAATCTAAACAGGTCTTAATCTTGAATGCTTTTATCTGCTTAATGTTCAATAGTGCTACAGTAAGCAACTGTCACCCTTCTAACTGCCATCAGAAAAATCTAATTCAGGCTACATCAGTCATTTGTTACTTTTTAATAGATTCAGTGTTTACTGTATTGGAAATATCTTGCAACAAGACAATCTGACAATGTTGTATGTCGTTTTTTATTAAATTATGTGATTGTGAGAGTTTTTAAAGTAGGCTCCTAATTATAAACCCTTTCTAAAGATCAGTACTTATAATTAAGGTGAGTGCATTCTGTCCTTCTGTGTACCCTTTGCATTATAGCAGGAGTAGAAATAATTGCTATAGTTATGACTGTATAAAAGTTTTCATCCTATCCTCCTAATTTGACTCATTCATAATTTGTGAACAGTGTTTCATTTGCTGCTTCATGTGGCAAAAAATGCATGCATTGGGTTCAAATGCCAAATGCTTTAACAATGAATACTTTCAACAAAGGGAATCATATACAACCTAATTAAGGACCCATTACAACTGGTAAGAAGATTTTGTTAAGCTTGGATCAAGGAAGAAAAAAGATGTGTAGGAGTAAAATATATAAAGCTTCACTCCAGATGTTTAGGGATTTGAATGAACCCATGAACTTACTCATATTTGTCCACTGGTAATTACCCTATAAACCATTTTAATATATTAAAGAGCACTTTAGAATTTTAATAAGAGCATTATAAATTTCAGTAATTGCTAGCATTTGCAACTTGAGAAGAGTATTTAACATTTGCCTCATTCCATATTAACTAACTCATGTAATAATGTGTAGAGACAGTTTGTAAAGCTCTCAACTAGATTATTATTTAATTCATGCTTATAGTGATTCTTGTTGAAAGGCTTTTTACAACAACTATCATTGTCATATTAAATGCTAGTAATAGGCTTCTAGCCATATCAGTTTGCATACATTTGACAATAAAGTTAAGATAATAGACCTTAAAATTATGTATCATACTATAATTTAGTAGCATATTTTGCAATATTACACAATCAATATTCTTTGGGGAACTCCATTCAAATTCAATAGAATGCAAAACTAAAAGTCAGCACCATGCAGTAGATCTCTTTCTATTTGGAACATGGGATTAAATATGCTTTCCCAGCTACTACATGACTTTCCCACAACTTGTCTGAAGTCTAGATACTTTATTATGTTCCAGCTTTATGCACATATCTTTACAATACATATTTTTAGCTCTAAATCAGCTTCCAGGAAAAATTATTTGACCTATTAATATAGGCAATCAGACTAGAGGATCATAGTGGTATCATCTATCAAATTAGTTTTGAAGGTAATCAGTTGCCTCTTCTACAAACAGCACAATGAATGCTAAAAGATCACCTCCTATATTATGGCTTTACAATTTTAACTTATTTTTGCATATATTTTAACATTTATGTTCATAATTTTTTATAGACTTGTCTATATTACACTTTTTCATGGTGATCTTCATTTAGGAAGGGTTTTTTTTCTGTCCCTATGGTTTAGGAATAAAAAACAGTTGGAAATGGTTTCTTATTTGAATATATTCTACCATTGATTCTGTATTATTTTATTCCATAGATCTAATATGTTTTCACTTGTTTCTATTTTGGTATTATTGAGGCCACTAGACACATAGCTTGAGTGGTCATTGCCCTGAGAACTGAATATAGTAACAAACAGACCTTGTTCTAATATTTTTAATATAAATTACCCCCTCCAGATGTAAGGAGCAATAATTATCTGCATATCCATATGGGAATGGAGTCACAGACAGATTGAGGACTCACATGTCAGCCTGTCTATGAACCGCTACAGGAGAGTGAAGAGATATAAGATCCCTTCCCCTTCATCAGGGACAATCTCCATAGTCATATCTAGAACAGCATATGGGGAAATGGAGACAAATTATGATTTTCTGTGATTGTATCCTAATTCTAAATCAGGACAACTATGCACTAGCTCACATGCCAGATAACTTGCAAACAGACAAATTATCACCAAGTGAGTTTCCCATGATTACAGAGAAAGTCTGTGGCACAGCCAGAAACTAAACCAAAGTCTCCTGAGCTCTAGTTTAGTGCTTTCATTACAAAAGTACCCTTCCTTTCCATTAAAATCTGACATTAAATTAGTTGCCCTGAAGCACAATATTAGCTGTTACAATTCTAACCATCCCCCTTTTTTGAGGGGGGGATCCATGAACCTCATTTCACTTATATAATACACTCTATAAATCTGCCTTTTGAGGAGTGCTTCATATGTATTATACATGTGTAATTTAGATTTGTAAATGGTCATATTCAATAAAGATGAATTAACAATTTATGTGCAGCAACAGCAGCTTTGAGTGTGGAAGCTGAAGCTTGGAGAACTACATTTTGAATAAAGTAATGAGAATCACTTGTTAGTGTCACCTCTTATTTTTCCTGCTGAACATGGTTTGTCACCATAACAAATATATATTGCACTCTTTTCTATGCTCGTTACAGGTTTTACCTTATCCATAAAATAGCCAAATATTTTGTCATTCTATATAATTCCAGAATGTTAATGTCTTCTGCATTATAAATTGTCCAGTATATTGTACAAGATCAAGCTTTAATATTTCATACATTGTTTAATTGAAAGTTACCATTCTGATCCTACTGTCATGAGAAAGATTTCAGACTTACTAGAAAGTGTTTTTATACCATTTTTTGTAACTAAGGGCATTTTCTTCTGTCTTTTTAGGAATATGTTGCTATTTTTTTATATGCAGCCCAACTTTTCAAGATGTTCTATCACCTCAAATCTTTTCCAAACTGCCAGACTCTGAATCAAGATATGGATAATTCAGTGCAGGAATAAGGAATAAGGAGTCAGGGTCAGGCAATTATTTTGGGTCAGTGTTGCTTTTTGTGTTTTGGTAAGTTGTTGAGGGTTGAATGGGTAGCCCCACCCCTTGACAGGTGCCCTGTCCTCTGGCTGGCATCTTGTGACTGGAAGTCCCACTCTCTTTCCCACAAGAATTCCCTACCCTTGCCCCTGGAAGTACTCCTTTCAGCAAGGGGTTTGCTATCCCAAAATCAGAAAAATGCCAAGTTATATTTGTAACAGCGCCACAGCTGCATCGCAGTTACTAAAAGAGGGGAAACAGCTGCCGGGGAGGAAGACAATGAGGAAAGTGACGAATAACCCGGGCAGCCAATATGAAGCTGGAAGAGGACAATAAAAGAGAGGAGGAGACTTACAGAAGATGCTTTCGGGCATGCATTTAAGGAGAGAGATTGGGAGAGATACTCCAGACAGAAATAAGAGAATGTGAGAAGAATTGAGACAGCTTTCCCCTGCTCACGCCTGGTGGCAATAGAAGACTGCCTCGATGGTGAGTTGTCTATCGAGCAGCAGAGCGGGAACCAACCACAGCTCCAAAGGGGACTTAGCATACGAATTTCCCAAGTGAAAGTGGGGGGGGGGGGAAAGAGAAAAGAAGAAACAGAGAAGAAGGGTGAACAAGCCCTGATGGGGTCCTGTAAGCCCAGTAACTCCAGGTTCTCCTCGGAGAAAAAGGGGAAACAGAGACTGTAGAAAGGGAAAGAAAGAAAAATGAAATTGATGAAGCTGGGCTTTAGAAGCCGGAACAAGCTACAGCCGGAGGGGGAACCCTGGCATCGGCATCAAACAGCTGGTAATTGGCTCGTTAACTGCCGATCAGTGCAGGAGAGGAAATTGATGAGGCTGAGTTGAGAAGCTAGCACGAACTGCAGTCCAGAAGGGAATCCCTGTGCTGCACCCAACGGGCGTTAATTAGCCTCGTTGAGGACGGGTTATTATGTATCAAGCCAACCAGTAGCCCTACGTCACTCCAAGAAGGCAGACGGCGAGAGTGGTGGCAAGACAGAGCTATCTCAGCACAAGGGAGGGAGAAAAGAGCCCGATTTACTTTAATAAAGCACCTACGTTGAAGATCGGACCCGTGTAGTTGTTATTGGGGTACCGGGATCTAATGACTCATACTTCCCCCCCGCAACAAATCTCATTTAGACCAAGTCGTGGCAGACGAGAATTGGGGGGAAGTTATCTGCGTACCACATACCCAGGGCAGGCACTCACTCACAATATTCTAAAAAGTGAACATCTAAAACATTCAATAATTTAATTTGAAAAAAAAAATTGTCCTAATTTACATGTGTTTGTGAGGTACAAATTTACATGTGTTTGTGTAATTGCATGTAATAGCTTAAAATGAAGTCTTACTCTTGTATATTACAGGGAATGGGTATAGTTTTATGGGGGGCTGTGGGTGTCAGGAGATGTGGGGTTGGGGTGTGGGGCTAGAGAGCATGTGGGTGTGTGTGGTTATGTGCAGTATGGATGGATGTGGGGTTTGTGGGGGGCAGTGTGTGAGGATGGTGGCTGGGGTGTGTGAGGTGGTGTGGGTGTGGGGGGGTCTATGTGTATGGCAGTATGGCGGGGTGTGGGTACATGTTTATGGTGGAGTGTGCATGTGGGACTCATCCTATGAACATACACACACACACAGTCCCTCCCTCCGTACACACACACATGCACATACACATGGGATACTGGCACAGACCACATGCTCCTGTGGTCCAGCAATGCAGCTGGAAGCCACATGATGCTTGAGCAGTGTGGGGGCAGGAAGTCAGGGAAATGGCTGGGGGTAGGGCAGGGTGGGGCTGGGCTGCTGCATCCTGCTGATGGTTTCCCGTAGGCCCTACTGCCCCTTTCCCCTGTCTCCTGTCATCTTTGACAGGCAGCCAGGAGCAGATAAATATTTTCTAAATTTTTTAGGGGCCCTGCAGGCCAGATAGAATGGCCTGGTGGGCCAGATGTGGCCCATGGGCCATATTTTACCAACCCATATATTAAGGGGTTAATAATAATATGTATCTCACTTATGACATTTTTCACTTATAAAAGTTGAAATACTTTTTACAAAAGAGGTAAACATTATCTCCATTTTGCAGATAGGAAAACTGAGGCACGTAAATGAATAGTCTGATATCAGGAACTAGCAGCAATAGGAGTAGAATTCAGCTTCTACTCCTATTCAATCCTTTGTGATACCCTGGGTTAATCTACATGTGCTATTAATGCAACACAATAAACTCTGAAGCAGTTTGAGCTGGAGTCATTTGTTCTTGGGCAGAACATCTACATGTTAATCCAGGACAGCAGCACTTCGAGCTGGAGTGGAGAAGCCCTAGATTGGCAGGGGGGAGGGGGTCAGCCCTTTGTTCAGGGTGGCAGCATTGGGCAGCAGAGGGGCATAAGGATCAGGCAGAAATCTGCCCCTGGTTGGCTGGGGTGACTGTGTACAAATTTATACCCACAGTCCCTGTCTGCATGTGGGTTTGATGGCAAATAATGACTCTAACATACAATAGTACTGTCCCTGGCAGCTCTTACTGTGCCATGCCTTAGTACTTGGAAGTACTATAATATAGTGCAATAACCACCTGGGTTGTTGAACCGTATGGGCATTACAGGCTTAAATTTCCCTACTTCACCACCATAGCAAAGTGCTGTAAGCGGGAAGTCTAGTGCTGTGCTGACATAGCTAGCTATCACATGTAGACCCACATGAACGCTACTTCACTGTAGTGCATCATACAACAACGTAGTGCATCACTATGTTGCCATAGGGTAACATGTTGATGCGCCCTACTATGCTCTGCTGCAGATCTAATTAGCCTACTCCTTGTAAAGAGCTCATTCTGATGCACTCACTGGGCATGCCTACACATGCACTTTAATGTGCAGTAGTGTATTCTACTATGCATTAAAGCATCATACCAAAAATGGTGCTAATGGGCTAATACACAGTAGAAATAGTCTACTGAATATTATGTGTCACTAAAAAGATGTTTCCTTTTGCTATTGTGCATTAGGGCTGTTTAATGTATCATTATGTATTACCTTATATTAGACATAAATATAATGTGCAGTAACAAAAGCACATTAATGCATATGTAGATGCACCTAGCAACTCCAAAAACTGGGATTGGGACTATCTGTAGCAGATGCCCATATTCTGAATCTCATTTTGTTTCAAACAGCCTAATAAAGGAGAAGCAGCAAATGAATAGGAAGGTAGAAATAGCCAAAAATGAATAGAAAGTAATATTGTTTAAATATAGGACCATAAAAAATGGAGCTAAAAGGGATCATAAGAGATCACCTAGTCCAACTTTCTTTTCAAGGTGGTTTCATCCTTATCTAAACTATCCCAGAAAAATGGTTAATTTGAAGTTTAAAATGTCCAATGACGAATGTCAACTCAAGAGAATATAGAGTAATAAAAAAAGTCTTTTTGCTTCTTATCTATTTACAGAGGAGAAGATAAATTAAAACCTGTAGCCAATTTTTTAAATTGTATGTAAGCCATTCTCTGATCATTGCCATAATATCCAACACAATCATACCCATGGAGGACTCCAGAACCCCAAGTTTCTCACTGATTCACAGTGGCTGCATCTACACATTCATTAATGCACAGCAGCTACTGCACATTTAATTTAATACGTGCTTAATGGAGTACTAACTAAATGAACAGTAACTAGAATTACTGTGCAGTAGCACTGGCACATGGGTTTTTAGTGACACTTCCTGTACTGTATCCTAATACTACTGTACAGTAGTGTATTAGCTCAATTTTTGTCCAGCACACTACTTCATTGTGTTATTAAGCTACTTAGCACTAAACATGTCATGTAGATGTGCCCAGTTTGTACTAAGAAAAAGGTTAAGGTTGCTGTGGGATAAATCTTTATTTCTGGAAGCCTCAGCAGCACTGTCCTTATACTGGATCTCACAGCTACAGGAAGGTAATGTTCGCTTGGCCTCTCCTTTTGGCTGTGAAAGAAATGTTGTATCTCCTTTTCCATAGAATGAATAGCTTGGAATATCACTCACACAGAGATCATTTTTTAAAATAGGCAATCAGTGAGGAGACCAACAACAACAAAATTATATAGGAGAGGAGGATTACACAAGAAAAACTGACCATAGCTTTGAAATAAATAAAGAAATAAAAAGACAAGTAAGGTTTCTATACCCTATCTGTCCTGTGAGAGTCTTGCCAGATAAACCTGCCTGCTGTTTCTTCCAGCTCTGGCTGCTAGAAACTCATACCCTTCTCCATATTGGGAAAAATCCAGAATTCCAAAAATCTGTGATACCTAGACTCTAAAAAGCCTGCAAAAGTATCCGTCCATATCTGCATTATTTTAATTGCTGTCACCAGAATACCTCCTAGAAGGGACGTGGCAGAGATGCTGGAGGATGGTGTTCACTTCTGAGAGAAGCCACAGAATGTACAAACATTCACTCTCCCAGGAGAAATTATCTGAAAATGATTTAACCCTGGTTATTTCCAGATATTTTTCTTCAGGACTGGATGTTTTTTCTCAAGGAGACAAAGCCTGAACATCTGCATACTGTTGGATTCTCCAGAGAGATCTGTGTAATCCCAGGAGAAACTGAGTGTTTGCATGAGGCCTATATAAATGGAAGGAAGTCAAGGAAGTTTTGTAATCTCCATCTTCTCTTCTTATGTTGGGTAGTAAGCACAGGACTGGATAACATTCAGACAAAGGTCTGAGTGGTACCTAGCAGCCATAGGGGCAGAAGAAAAAAATGAGAAAGTGTCATCATCTATCTTCTTGTATATTGCGGGGGAGGAAGCTTTGTATATTTAGAATACCTTTATCTTAAAAAAAAGATTAAAATATTAAATTAAATTAAATGCTGTCCATATCTGTGGAGTACTGGGCATTTCTATATAGGAATTAAGTTACTTTTCTAATGTGCATTAAATTTATTACCTCCAATGTGAGGTATTAACATTAAGCTGCCTTAATGGACAGTAACAAACATGCATGGTTTTTAAGTGACATTTAATGTGCAATAGCTTATTTTACAGCGCATTAGCAAAATTGCATGTGTTTTTTTACGTGATGCTTTAATGTGCAATAAAATAGGCTATTTTTGCAATAAAGCACATGTGTAGATGCACCAAGTGCCAAAAGAAAACAAGAATGAGAACCTTGAAAGACATTGATTTTTTTCACGTGCAGACAAGCAACAGGAGAAAGTACAGATTTGTATGTTACTGAACTAAAGAGATCTGAGTAAGAACGGTGCTTTTGGAGACTTGACATAATCTCTGATTAGGGATAGGATTATTTGTGGCTTTACAGACACAGCATTATGAGAAAAGGCTCTTGTCCAAAGGAGACTTATGAAACTATGAAAGTCTAGGTTGCAAAGCTGAATGCACCAAAAGGGGTCATCCATGAAATAGGCATGAAAGCATGTGGCCCCTGAAAGCTTCCTCTCAGGGTAACATTTTCCAATAGCTAAGAAATGTAAAGGAAGAGGGAGCAAATAATCAGACTTACTGTAGAAGGCAACATGGCTCCAAATCTTGTGATGCATTTAGAAAGGTCTGTTTTCACTGTAGCAAGAGGAAGTATTTTACTAGGTGCTGAAGATCCTAACCACAAAAACTTCAAGTGCATACAGATGGGAGGATGCCAGAAGTGTTATTTATAGATATGGTTGAATCAAAGAAAGTCCATGAGAAGGACTGGATTTTGCCAGCAAAAATGTAAAGAACAATGGTTTCATTTAAATTGGACACTGGAACTCAGGTTAATATTTTACCAGAGCATGAATATTGAAAATTACAATTGAGACCAAAAGTTAGTCCAACAACCACTAAAATAACTGGCTATTCAAGAACAAATACCCAATGACAGGGAGATTCATGGCTAATATTCATATAAACACAGAGTATGCAAACTCTAGTTAGCTGTTGTACGTATAAAAGTGACACCAATTTGTGGTCTGAAAGCTTTTGAGAAACTCTACCAAATGTGTGCTAGGGCATAAAATTGGCTGGATCATCAGGCTCAGAGGGTTGCAGTCAGTGGCTGAATGTTTAGTTGGCATCTGGTATCAAATGGAGTGCCCCAGAGGTTGGGCAATGAAAATAGTTAGGGGGGCTGAGGTACATGGAGAAGCTGAGAGAACTGTGATTATTTAGTTTGGAGAAGAGAATAGGAAAAAGGGATTTAATAGCAGCCTTCAACTACCTGAAAGGTTGTTCCAAACAGGATGGAGCTAAACTGTTCTTAGTGGCAGCAGATGTGACAGAGCAAGGAACAATTGTCTCATGATTCAATAAGGGAAGTTGAAGTTAGATATTAGGAAGAACATGAGGAGGGTAGTAAAGCCCTGAAACAGACTACCCAGAGAGGATGTGGGATCTCCATCCTTGGAGGTTTATAGGACCTAGCTAGGCAAAGCCTTGGCTGGGATAATCTAGTTCGGGGAGGTTCTGCTTTGAGCAGGGATTGGAGTAGATGGCCTCCTGGGGTCCCTTCCAACCCTAATTTTCTATGATTCTATGAAGTAACCAGTCATTCCAGACACAAGAAGCAACCATGTCCTTATGGGAAGACATCTACCTCTAGACGCAAATGCTTTAGTATTGTCAGCCAGAAAAAGGAGATCAGACTTAGTGGTCTGTATCTAATTAACTTTATACTATGTGCAGAAGGACGGCTGCCAAAAGTGCAAGTCTGTCAGATCCCAGTAGAAGGACTAAAGCCTATCAAGACTTAGAGAAAAAGCTTCCCAACAAAAACAATTTGGAAACTTCATGTCTGATACTTCATCAGAGTGAGAGGAAAGTAAAATTTCCTAACTGATTCATGGAGACTCTTCTAAAGGAGCTGTAGAAAAGTGGGGATAAGAAAAGGACTAGTAAAGACTCACTTCAGAGTGACACACTAGTAACCTCCTCTTTATAGATAGGATTAATGGATTTTGTGGCTAATTGATGTGGTAGTTATTGTTTAGAAGGAAGATGTAGTAATAACATTTATATTTTAGAGACACTCCCTAATTTAGAAGAGTTGGGAATTGGAGGATGGTCCATAGTTTTATAGTTTCATAGTAACTAGGGTCAGAAGGGGCCTAGAGCAGGCCATCTAGTCTGACCCCCCCGCCAATGGCAGGAACGAGTGCTGGGGTCACAGGACCCAAAAGGATCTTCAGAGAACTTCCGTATTATTCCATAAAAAAAATTCACTGTGCAGTCCTTTTCATCCACATAGTGTTATGTTTATTGATCTCATGATTTTCATAGATTTCATAGACATTTGCGCTGGAAGGGACCCCAGAGGATCATCAAGTCCAGTCCCCTGCCCCAGGGGCAGGAAGTCAACAGGGATCATAAGATCCCAGCAAGCTAACTAAATAAATTACAAATAGGGCACTTACTTGAGGGAGAAGGTGAAGGATAAAAAGAGGGAACTCCTAGCTGCTAGTTCTTTCTCTGTGAATACATTAAATTTTCAATGGATTAAAAATAGAAGTAAATCTTAGGAATGATGATCAGAATTTCCAGCTGAATTCCCTGACCACTAATCTAGAAGGTCAGGCTTCCTTTTCTTCTTTCCCTCTCCTTGTGGCATGCTGACCCTTACATTCCTTTCTGCTTATTCTAAATTAATGATTCCCAACCAGGATGCTTTTGAAGGGTCCATCAGGTCTGAGGAGATAAGAAGGGTGTGAAGAATTAGGCAGACAAGGGCAGGTTCAAGCTTGTCCATGTCTTGCCAGTCCTCTAACCCCATTGTCTGGCCCCTCTTCAAGGAAGTAGTACTATAATAAACAAACTCATTTTTGAAACTGGGTGCTATTTAATTTACATAAATTTATGTAAGGATGCTTCAATCCAATAAAGAGTGTCCCAAGTCCAAAAAGCTTAAAAAACACTGGTCTAAGTCATGTTTTAGATGCCTATGGCAGGGTGGGGGATCATATATTAAATCTCATTGTCAAAAGTGAAATTAATATGATTTAGATACCTCAGTGTCTTTGAAGATCTAAGTTAATATGGTATTGCAATGCTAAGCAGAGAAATGTATATACTTATGAGAAAATCTGGGCCTGATTCTAAAATATAAAAGTAACTGATGATCACACTACCAACCATATTACCATATTGGGAAAAAAAAAAACCTTCCTAGAAAAAACTCTAAAGCACAAGCAATTTGTTAATGCAAAACTGAGAGGAACCAGGATTGTTGGGTAGAGCAGATCAACAGAGAAAAATAAGTCAGTAACAATAAATAAAAACAAGCTCAACTTTCTTCAGCTGCTGCAAACTGTGAAGACAAGTTAACTAGGTTATAGAAATTAGCATAACTCCATCACAACAGCAAGAGTGGAGACTTCAATTTTAGCTATTTAAACTGGGTTTTTGTAGCAAGGCATGTGCAGAGGAAGGGAGGGGAGAGTGCTGACTGTGAGAGATTCAGGAGATAGCTGGAAGGTTTTCAAGGGGAATAGAGCTCAGAATGAGTTCCTGAAACAACAAGAAAGAAAGCCAAAAGAAATATAGAGAGACTAAAAGAGAGAGATGACAGATGGCAGAGAGAAGGAATGGAACAAGGGTCCTGCAGACAGACTTATCTGGGAAGCTGAAGTGAGGTGACGATGGAGACCTACGAGTTGGTAAGTCCGATAACTGGGAATGCCTGGTACATTCCTGGGGACCTAAAAGAGAAAGAAACAAGAGTGGATGAGGATTAACAAATGGAAGAGAACCCCACATTTTGGTATCAGTAGAAAATATGGGGTGACACAGGATTGCCATTTGCTTGGGACCTGCGTGGAGGAGAAGAGGGCAAGCAACCAAGAAAGTGAGAGTTCCCAAAGAGAAAGGGAACTAAATAATCCAAGATGTTAGTTGTCTAAAAGATTGTGTAATAACTGTGCAGAAGAGTTATTTTGCTGAACTGGAAATGCAATATCTTCTTCATCTCTCAGACTTGTATTTAAATTCCTCCTTTGTATTCTTTCTTCCCTCTGATGACTCTTCATTCCCAGGCATTGTTGATTGATTTAATTGTGCTTATCATACTGTCCACATTCTGTCTTACCAGCATATTCTTTTGTTTCCCAAACCCATCAAATGAACAGATCTTAATTTAGTTTTTTTTACCAGTGTCTTAATTTGGTCTGTCCACCAAAACTGGAAACCTCAGTGACTCTGCAGCTGGGCACTGTGACCTAGCAAATGCAACAGAGCCCCTAACCTCATGTTATGGAACAATGTTTGGATGTTATGCAGCTTTAGTGAACAAAGTGGCACATATCTTCAATTTCCCAGCCTGTGTGTCTGCTGGCTTTAGACATAGTGAACCTTAAAGGAAACTGTCACAAACAGGCTTTTGGAAACCAATTAACCCTTGCCATTCCCCTGAACCATTGCTCTAATACAGTATCTACTTTACCTACAAGCCAATTTCCAAAAGCAAACCTCTAAATATCATTTTCTAGCCATCAAGATGAGCTGGCCAGCATCACTCTAAACTTGAGCATTCATCAAATCTGAGTTTCTACTGAAGGCCTGAAGGGACAGAAGTGGAGATCTAGGGTCCTTGACTATCACCTGCCCCAAATGGCCATCAGTGATTACTATCCATATGAGCTGGATAGCATCACCCCCACTCAGGGCTTCCTGATGGACTTAAGAGAAGGCTAAAGGGGTTCTTTGGCCTCAATGTAAAGCCAGCCCAAATGACCATCAGCACTTAACACCCCATATGAGTCATCCCCACCAGCCAGTCTCAGCTCTAGCTAGGGTTCGCCAATACTGTACCACTTGGTCACTGCCTTGACATAGCGTCTTGTGTACAAATGCCCACTGAACACCAGATTTAGAGACCACCCATCATGTAGACCTGCATCAGGAACCATAGGTAAGTACTGGGCTAAATCATGCTGTGGTCAGGTAACCAGACCATCACCTCTTTAGGAGCCATCTCTATCTTAAGAGAATCATAATAACTGAACTGTCCTTCTTTAGAGACTTTAAACAGACACATTCTATGGGAGTCTATTGTTATCTAACCATCTTGGTCAAAAGGAAAGCTTATGCAATTTGCTTTCATTCATTCATTTCCCTGGAACCCTAAAATGTAGCAGATAGATTTAGTCTTTTTAATGCCCTTTCCTTGATTCTATTTGCTTATCCAATTGATTCTATAATAGCTGTTAACTTTTTGCTCCAGAACATTTGGTAGTTCAAAAACAAAGAGCTGAAAAGTGGTTAGATTTTCATTACTGCAATAAATAGCTTCTAAGCAACTAGACTGAATTAAAACAAGTATTGTAACATCAGCATTCAGCAATGCTCTTAGGCTTGATCTAGGGTCTATTGAAAGCAATTGAAAGACTCCTATTGACTAGTTTTGGATCAGGCCTGTAGTATGATAGAAAAATCATTGGAGCCAGAAAGGGAATTGGGAAAAGATAACAGAAGAAGTTACATTAAGCCTAGCATTTTTATTGGATTCAATTCAATTTTATGCTTGTGTTCTTTCTCTCTCTTTTTCCCACCCCTCAAACTAATTTTCCAAAGGTCATCTTAACTAGAATGAAAGCTAAAATATGCATTGTCTGTATTATTTAAAGTTTAAAAGTTCTACATAGTGCATATGAGAAAATAAGTACCCAAGATCTTTAATTAAAAAACAAAAAGAACAAAACATTTTTTTCTAAAAGTATAGTTTAATCCTTAGTGATCTCAGGTTTGCTATAAACCAGCTAATGTATGAAAAGACTATGTATAATTTAATGGTCAACTACATTTTCTGGAAAATAGTATTCTGTCCTATCTGGTTCAACCTAACCCTTGCTAGATGTTTTCCCAGCTGTCATGGAATAATAAATGAAAACAAGATAGCTGAATAATAGTTCCAAATAAATGTACTTTCAAATGCTTTTTAATTAGCTAGCAGTCCAACAGATGGACAACTAAACAAATTTGTTAAGGAGAAAAGTTAATTAAAGAGCTTGGCTCTTTAGTCCAAAAGTCTTCTCAGTGTATGGAATGGAAAGAAGCCAAGTGTTAAAATATATGCCTTATAAACAATTTATTTTAACTTAATGATGTATTTCATGGAGGCACATATTTTAGCCATCTGTCAAATGGAAAAGGGCTAACTGTTGTCCTTTTTGTTTGTTTCATTTTCCATTCAAAACAACTGAAAGATTTGAAAGTCTATTCAGTTTATTTTTTCAAGTATTCACTTAATTTCCTAACAGGAGAAACACTGAGAGTTGGAAAGGGAAAGAGGAAGAATATAACTGGCTATTCAAAAAAAGAAACAAAAAACCCCTATGCTTCTTTTCTCAAAAGGCAGATTGAAATTTTGGATCCCTCCAGCAAATATCAGGGAAATACCATGAAGCTGACTACTTCTTCAAATCAAATCATTTTCGTTCAATCATCCTTATCAAACTAAAATCCTCACAGATATTCCCCCCTATTTTTAAAAGGGATATTCTTTTGCCAATCCAATACTTAAACAATGGCCTGATCTCAAAATTTAGAGGAACACCAGATATATTTTTGTTCCATCCATACTTGACTAATTCTCCAGTCTGGAATCAGCTACTCTTAAGAGTGTTCCATGGGGGTGATTGCTGAGCCCTTGGCTCGGTTATACGAGCACTCTTGGAGCTCTGGACAAGTGCCGGAGGACTGGAAGTTGGCCAATGTGGTCCCTATCTTTAAGAAGGGGAGGAAGGAGGACCCGGAGAACTACAGGCCTGTCAGTCTCAACTCGGTTCTGGGAAAGATCTTTGAGAAAATTCTCAAGTCCCACATCCGTGAGGGACTGGCAGGGGACTATATGCTGAAGGGCAACCAGCACGGGTTTGTTAAGGGCAGGTTCTGTCAGAACAACCTGGTCGCTTTCTATGACCAGGTGACCAAATCCATGGATGCGGGCGTCCCTGTTGACGTAGTCTTTTTAGACTTCAGGAAGGCGTTTGACACGGTCTCTCACCCCA
>JAGPOW010001543.1:41266915-41282578 GCA_030014935.1 Caiman crocodilus
ACGGAGAGCTCCGCTCGCTTCAGCTACGGGGGCGTTTTTTATACCTAGAGCTAGCCTATGAAATTCTTTGTTTTCATTCTATTCCTTTTATGGTATGAAGGTGGCCTCAGGCATTATTACAAGGGGTTTGATTTCACTACGGGGGTTTGGCTTCTTAGGTGGTGTCATGAGTCACTGCCTACAATGCAGTCTGCACATCTGCCTTGAAAGCTGTGATCTCATGTGACTGTGAGACCTCAGCTCTTTAGCAATGAACAGCTGCTGCCCATCTTAAACCATTATAAAGCATATATCTATACCTATAAGCCAATTCCCAAAAAACAAACCTTTAAAGGCCATTTTTAAGCCAACACTCACCTGTTGGTTACTCCAGCCTGCAGCAGGAAAAGATTGCCCACCCCTGTTCAAAATTATGTGGTTGAGCTGGGAAATATCGTCTCATTTCTGTGTCTTGATTTCTCCATCAGCAAAATACTTATTTCATATGTTTGTTAAGGATTGATTGGAAAAAAAAGTGCTTTAACATCCTTGCCTGCATCAGCAATGATTTATTAGTATTAAATCTCCCAGTGTTCCCTTGGTCTTTCAGACTGAGCTTTACTTTGTTATAATTTTGTTCTGGAAGTCACTCACTGCTGTCTCTGATAGAAAACTTTCCCTTACCAGCAAGAAATATTTTAATGCAGATATCACTTGATGACTCTCCCTGAAAAACTGATGTTAAGAGGTATCTCCAGATTTGCTAGATGTTCTGGAGAAGCTGTCATTTCCAGCACTTTAAAAATTTGTGTCCAACATAACAAAGCACTAATGAGTCTTCAGGAAGCCAATTACCCATCTGTGCTTCCTTATCATAGAAGCAATTCTCCTCTTCTAAAGAATGATACTTTGAGAGAGGAAAGCTTTTGTGAAGGACAACCAATTCAAGAAACAAAGTGGGCAGGTTTTCTTCATTGCGTATTGTAACCTATCCTAAATAACATTATGCTGGTTGAATTTCCTCAGGAAAAGTAGCTGAAGCAATGAGAGAATTAGCTGAATGCATGGGGTTTTAAATAAGTAAATTCTTTATGAATCAGGTTAGAGCTGTTCATTCACTGAGTACCAAATAAATATCTTGTCTGTGCACTAAAGAAAATATTTACCACAAAGATGAGTTGATTGATTGAATCTGTACTAGGTGAGATGTATGTTGCTTTCAAAGGAAAAAAAAAAAAACATTGTAAATTCACTGAGTAACTTTTACCAAAACATTCATTGTCAGCACTTGCTGAAAATGAGATACGTGTCCATTATGGGAGTCAGATCATTGTACTGATATTATCAGGAAGGCTCACATTTATTTTACTGGCCTATGGTTCAAGTAATTTTAGTTCTGTAGTGGAAAATAGATAAGAGAGGGTAGAACATGACTATGTGAAGATTATTAGATTTTATAATTCAGGTGCACAAGTAATGGATTTTCTGTATCAGCTTTACTTTATGCAGTCATCACTTATGTATCAAATAACTTAAAAAAAACACACATCTTGGCAGCATCAAAAGGGTAAATTTAATGTAAGATATAGTTACGAGTCAGAGTAATGAATTTCCAGAAGAAGGGATAACTGTATGTTAAGGATGAAGTGTTTCTAATGTGTCTTTAGAACAAACAGATTGGCCTAGTGAGATTTTCAACTCCCCCTTCATTTTCCTTTGAACACATTTCCCTTTTGAGAACAAAGAGACAATATAGTTGTTCTTTATTATGCTTTGAGCCCTAATCTCCCTTTTTATATGATCTTAGGATGCCACTATATTATAGAATTTCATTTCATGTTTGCCTTGTTTATGATTCTCCTCTACGCTTCTACTTCTCTAGAAAAAAAGACATGCGAAATAATGTACCATTTCATTATGAAAGAAAATTATTGAGTTTCAAAGATAGCTCTTTGGATTTCGGCCTAAGAAAGGTTAATGCCAGAATGCCAGGTGTAGATCATCTTATACCAGGTATTATATGCCAGTCAAGGCAATGAAGAATGGAGATTTAAAAATGAACATGGCATACAAGAAGAAAGGTGGCTAATTTTAATTTGTAACTCTGATGGTGCAAGAGATGGTCTGTTAGGAATATGGAAAAAATAAGATCAAGATGAAGAGTGATTTAGTTGAGTCAACTAGGGACAGCCTTAGCCACTGAATTTCTCTCTGGATCAATCTTGTGCCCCTTAAACTATCAAGAGATGCCTTAACTGCTCTGCCATTGTGCTTCAAGAGTCAAAGGGAGAAATGATGGAGCTGAAATTACCATCTGGGGGGGAAAAAAAAAACATGATTTTTGCCTGTCCCTCATCTTAAAAGTTTCTACGTAGGTTTTTTATTGTTGGGTTTTTTGGTAAATCTCTTCTTTCTCACACAATATTCTCCTTCAACTATACATGAAGATAACTCATACAAAAATATAGAGGAATATGTTTATAGGATACTTTGATATAGAGAAAACTGGTTTACTAGTAAAGGAAAAGGGAGACTGAGAATGCATTTGAAATGTTATTACAGAAATACAATAGTGCTTGAAATACAAAGAACAGACTTAATTTTGGGTTATCTCATTGTTTAATCTGAGAAAAATTCCCCCACTAAGGGATTGTCCAGCAGCAAAGGGGGAAAATGTTGTTGTAAGTTAATCATACTGCCTATTTTATTGATGATAATTGTTGATCTTCCTGGATCACAGTGTATGCATGATGGCCATCCAGACCTTTGTTGTATATGCCTGGACATGAATTTTGGAGAAGTGGAGCCTGCCCAGACCTTCCATTCTCTCCTTAAGCCACTGAGACAGAATCCAAAGACCAGGCTGAGTCCCGATGTCTGGTATTTCCATGGCTATAGTTCTATGGGTGTTTGGGAACTGAACCTAGGTCTTCTGTGTGGTAGATAAGGAGTCTACCTTGGAACCATAGGGGACTCCCCTCTTTAACTGGCATTCAATACAGAGCAATGCAAGGTGCTCTACCTCAGGAATAAAAGCCCACATCACACTTATAGGTTCAGCAATGCTACAGTTGCTAGCACCATGACCAAAAGAGACTTGGGGGTCATGATTGACCACAAGATGAATATGAGCTACCAATTCACTACTGCAGCTGGCAAAGTGAACAAAACTCTGTCTTGCATCTACTGATGCATCTTGAGCAAGACTCAGGATGTCATCCTCCGTCTGTACTGGACCTTGGTGAGGCCACAGCTGGAGTACTTCATCCAATTCTGGGCTCCACAACTTAGGAAGGACATGAAGAAGAGGAAAGGAGAGCCACACACATAATTAGAGGGCAAGAAAACAGGCCTTATGAAGAGGGTCTGAGATCCATGGGACTTTTCAGTCTGGATAAGCACAGGCTGAAGGGTGACTTGGTGGCAGCCTATAAGTACATAAGGAGTGTGCATCAGGATCCAGGGGAATACCTGTTCACCAGAGCACCCCAAGAGATGACAAGGTCCAATGGTCACAAACTCCTGCCAAGACCATTTTAGGCATAAGGAAAAACTTATTTACTCTCCGAGCAACCAAGGCCTGGAACAGATTACCCCCCAGAGCTGGTGCAAGCACCTACTCCAGACTTTTTCAAGAAACATTTGGACGTTTATCTTCCTGGGATCCTTTGAGCCTTACTTCCTGGGATTCTTTTGCAGGAGGCTGTACCCGATGATCTTATGAGGTCCCTTCCAGCCCTAATGTCTATGAAATCTATGAAAAGGGCAAAGTGCATTCCTTATAGGCAAGAGACGTAAATTACACATAAAGCAGTATAAGTGATCATAAACTGGTTGAAACCTGTAACAAGACAGAAGTTCAGTGCACACAAACCACTTCCAAGCTGGCCAAACCCAGTTTACAATAAACTTGGATGAATGTCAAATCAGACCTAATTGATTTAGATGAAATACTTTTATTGAACTTCTGTCCTAGATCCCTTACAGATTCAAGTTAATTCAAAGTCCCCCAGCATCTCAGGATGCTTTTCACGTCTACCACAAACCTTCCAGGGTGGGTGGGCTAGCCTTGGCCCAAACTGTCTGCTTCAGTTGAGCAGGGAGGCATGCTCTAGCTCATCCCATTTTCTAACCTGGTCCACTCCTGGCATGTAGCTGCATTTCTGAAATCAGAAGTGAATGTTTGTTCATTTGCTTATTGGTTCAATCTATGAATCTTCAGCTAACCTGCAGAGATTTAATTGATTCAGCCTCTGGTGTTTTATTGCCTGTACTTAGTCACAAGGACTGATTCTCCAGATTCCCACCTGGGTTCCTGTGAAGTCCTTGATAGAAAAAAAAAATGTCCATAAAGAAACCCAGGAAAGAGGTTTTGGATGTGTTGTTCACTGCAGTATGACTAATTGTAATGATGCATTCTATCATTACCATCTATTTCCTTCATTAAGAAATTTCTTGTTAGTGACCAAGCTGAACAGTTTCCTTAGAACTTTCTAATATAAGTATATATTTACATATACAAGGGAAAAAAACGTGTAAACTGAAGGTTAGCAAAGTAGAAACTAAGGATTTTTCATGTTTTTTTTTTTTTGATTTTGCAAGTTCATAATTAACATTTTAAACTTTCAATAAGCTCCTTATGCACCAAGCTGATAACTTGGGCATCTAAATAACAAACTTATTTTGTCATAATTCTTGTAGTTCTGAACTATTTTAATTGTTGATTCATGTGGAGAGATGACTGATGTGAAAAAAAATCATACTTGTTGACCATTGCACCTAATTCCTTTCCATATATTATTCACTATGCAAGACCCTTCAAGACTAGCTTTGTTTAAAGAATGTTTGCATTTAAATTGCAGGATATATAATGACCTGTGTGGTTTATGAATGATGTTAAAGGTTGAAGACATTATTTAAATGTCCCCTTAAACAGTGAGAGCCACAAAAGCAGTATGAACCAAGGTACCACACATTAGTCTCTGTTCTCCAGCTAACAGCAGAATGCATGGTCAAGAATGTAAAAAATGCAAACCTCTTTTGTGTTGAGGCAGTTAGAGGTTCAGGTACAATATAGTAACGCCAAAGGTCTAAAACTCCATATCTAGGTTTTGAATTAGGAATAAAAGAAAGTTTTTTCATTGTCCTGAACAGGGCCCTTGTAAGCATATCATCATCCTTGTAGTGTGTTGGATTAATGGGTGTTTTAAACTGTTTTGTTATTTTGCAGTTAAACTCCAACATATGAAGCAGAATGTTAAAATTGTAACAGAATTATGAAACAAAGTTAAAAGTGTCAGCTTTGTACAGATATACAGTAGTGCAGGTTCTAACTATATATTGATGTTAAATATCATTGTTAGGAATCCCAATTATATTTTTGTCATGCTCAGTTAGAATAAGTGCAATAGGTCAGTTATTCTGAATAACAAATCAGTTCTGTAGCCTTTCCCAGAAATAATTCATTATTTAAATAATCCTTGATTGCTTTTTCATTTCTAAAAGGTTGATGAAAGTCATAAAAGGACGCATTTTTCAGGGTCCTTCAAATTCCAAGACTGATGTATTTAATAAGGTGCCAAGAATCTAAAACTGATGCCTACTCTGCTCATAGGAAACAATATGAAAATGGAAAAGATAATTAAGTTCTTATTGCTGAATTAAAATCTGTGTGGTTTGATTTCAGTTTGCAATAGGTTAACCAAGAACAATGTATTATAAAGATCTGTTGCCTTCTCTGAGAAAATTATGACAATATTCTCATAAGTACAATAGCCTTGAAACACTGATTTGGTAGCAATCTGATCTGACTTGTCAAAACATTATGGATGTCATTCTGCCAAATGCTGATTGAATAGGGATTTGCCCCAATCCAGGAAACAGTTGATTTCTGCCTTAATTTTAATAATCTTCTATTAAGGTAAAATATTAATTCTTTTGTAATAGTTACATGTATCAAAGTATGTTAAACTTCAAGTTTCCATGTTTCAGATCAGTAGCAGTATATTACTAGTAGTGAATAAATAGATTTGGATAATAGGGCTTGCAAAGCTTTGGTCCCTGATTCAATTCAGCAGAGATTTGGCCCAATTCAGCAGCCAAATCACTAAATCTGAATTGAATCAGGAGACAGCCAGTGAGAAGCTGCAGCATGACAGAAGCAGGACTTGGCAGAAGGGCCCCCAGCAGCTGTCGTGTTTGCAAGGGTTGCTCCGGGCACTCAGAGAAGTGTGCAGTCCTGCGGAGGTGCCTTAGAAACAGACAAGGCACCATGGGTGACAGGCTGCTCCTTGTGCCCCCATCCTTGGAGCTGGCGTGTCAGCGAGGAGCCGCAGCCAGAAAGAATCTTGGCGCCAGGTCCTTTCCACTCACAGGACTTGGGGCACAGTGTCTGCAAGGGTCACTCCGGGCAACTTAGACAGGTGTGCGGGGCTTGCAGCGCTGCCTTGCAAACAGCTGAGGCACCACAGGCTACAGGTTTTGTGAGGAGGCCCCAGCTTGGCGTGAATTTCAAAGTCATTGGGGACCGTGTGGAAAGGTGGGCTCGAGGAGGTTTGTGTGTGGAAAACCAGCCATTTTGTGTGACTACTTCTCGTGCACCTGTCCTTCATGCCAGCTATAAATCCCTGCCCGTGCTCACCCTGGGCGGAGCTCTCCCTCTCACGGTCCACGGACAGAGGCCGTTTGCAGAGGTCGGACACGGGTGTTTTGCTAGAAATCACTCACTAAGCCATAGTGAGAGGTCACAGCAACACCTGACACTCCCGGAACCTTCCCCCTCCCTTCGGTGACTAACTGTCTGCAGTAACGCGATCTTCAATAAAAACAACCACTAACAGCAACAACTCGTAAGTACCTTCATTTCAAGAGATCTCGTGAAATCTGATCGGTCTAGCGGCCAGATAAGGGAAAACTCAAAGCTAGCACGGGATAAGCTAGTGTCCAACATGATTTGCGTACGGGGCCTGCCGGAACAAGGTTCCTGGCGCGGCACCTTTAATCTCTCCAAATTGAACCTTTAATCTCTCCAAATCATTTTGGAGAGATTCAGAAAGATCTAGCGATTCAGATATAGACAGTGCTTTAAATGTTTTTTCTACATACCTCAAGCTATCAGGTGGCTCATGAATGCTGAGATACTGGAGCAGATAGTGCATCCCATAGAAGCATGGGGGATTCCCCAGCCTGTTCAGCAACAGACCCTGAAAGGGACCAGAAGCACTTCTGGGTTCGCCAGTGAGTGCATGGGGGGATGCCCCCACGCCCACCCAACTTGGTGACTGGTGTCTCTTGGGTTTAGGGGGGTACCTGGGATCCCCCCCACAGCAAATCATTGAGCCAGAGGACTGGAGGTGGTCTCCTACACGCTCAGCGGTGGACCTGAAAGTGGACCAGAAGTACTTCTGGTCCACTTCCGGGTTCACCACCAAGCATGTAGGGGGCTCCATTAGTTCCATCATTGTAGTATTCATGAGCCATGCCTGGTACCTCGAGGCATGTAGAAAAAACATGTAAAGCTGTGTCTATAGCCAAATTGCTGGTTCTCTGAATCAGTATCTAATCTTCAGATTTGGATTCTGCTGAATCAAATAGGGGACAGTGATTCAAATCAATTAATCAAATCATGGTCCCGGATTCAGGCTGAATCTGAATCCAAATCAAATACAGCCAATTTTGCACACCACTATTGGATAATTAATTCATAATGAAAAATTTATTTCACAAAGGTCCCTTTTTTGCCTTCAGGATTGCCTTGAATGGAATGGATATTTTAAAGTAATTACCTTGTAATTTTGAAGAAGAATTTATTTATCTGTGGCTCATCCACAAATAGTTCATTGAAATTGTTTCCACTAGATAATAAATTATTTTGGGTCAGACTTCTCTCTCACTTAATATGTTTGCAGAGCACCTAGAAGATAAGATGGCCATTAGTTCTGTTTTATACCGAACCATCCTGCTTTAAACCCTTTGTCCACACTTGAATGATGAACAAATTGCAAAAAGTCTTGTTTTTCATTTCATTGGTAAAAATGGATGTCAATCATTTGTCCTCATGATTCTGCTGGTTGTGCCTAAGCGTAGGGTGATGCACAGCCAGAGAGAGGAAGGGAGGTGGAGGATCCCAGAGGCTGGTTGCTGGATACTTGCGTGAAGAGCCATGATTGCGGTACATGTGCAAGCACAGCAATAGCTGAGGGGTTGCTACATGACTGAACTCTCTTACCTTGGGGTGGGCATGTACAGTGTCACAGCAAGCTCTGCTAGGGAGGGCCGTGATCTCCCTAAGGTCCCTCCCGCCATGTCAAGGCTGGCCCAAGGCAGCCTCAAATTCTCACCCACCACATCTTAGAAGCTTGTCTAAAACCCTCCTATCCTGGAGTTCTTTTCTTAGAAGCCTGTAGGCTAGACTGCTTATCTAGTCTCAGACCTGGGCTTATATGCCCTCTAAATCCTGCTTCCTTCCAATCGGGTGACTTTCCCGAATAGATTGCAGGTATATCCTTTACCTTGATGAGCCACTTACTGCCTAAGCAGCAGTGTCTTCTTGCTGCCTTCCCTCTCACATCTGGCTGCAATTTCTTCCCTTAAAGTAACAGGACCTCTAAATCCCTGTTACAATACAAATCAGAATATTATTTTCATCTTTGATGGTTCCTTTTGTTTTAGGAATATATTGCCTACCTAAGTGGTTACAAGCTTTATTATTATTATCATTAAATATTTCAATTACTGTTGTGCCTGAAGGCTTCATATTAGGACTGAAGCAACTTTGTACTAATTCAATAATAATAGAAGGGGGGGGGAAAGTAATTCCTGAGTTCCTTTTATATATTTTTTTTCCTCCAATTAGTTGTTAATCAATGCAGACATACATGTGTGCAGTCAAAATCAATACTTCTATTTTGCTGCCTGTAAATGAAAGTAGATTATTATTGCCAGGATATTGTAGCTGAAGTATCATCAAAGGGATACTGTGATAGCTATTGCACATTTATTATAATTTGCCATATTCAGAATTTTATGTATCTAGTGAAACATCACAAACACAATTTTCCTGAAAGGACTCTAACAATGGACTCTAACATTTCATTTAAGATGTACAAAATGTCATTGATGTTACTCTTTGGATGAAGTGTAAACAAGTTTTTTTTAGATTTAAAAAAAAAAACTTCATTGTTATGTTCTGTTGCAAATATTTATATGTAGCAACTTCTTGCTCTCAGAAACAGGAAGACTCTTTGAGGCACTGTTGAATGTTCATGCAAACTAAAACATCATCTTCTTTGTAATTTAAATATTATAAGCCAAGTTCCTCAATATGTTCAAGGAATTCTGTAGTATTTTGCCTTCCTTTAGTGTATAGGCTAACAACCTACAGCCTGTGAGCCCCATATACTTAGACCCCCAGCTTTGTTATGGTGGCATTCTGGTAGAAGGGATCTTCAGTAGCATTCCAGCAGTGTCAAACTCTGTGCATACCATGGCAGCAGAGAACAGGGGGCTTTGACTGTGCCATAGCTGGGTACCAGGAATCTTTGCTTGTGGTGTGGCTCAGAGAATTGGTAGCACGATGATGACTCTGGCAGTGACTGGGTCCTACCACTAGCCCATCTTGGACCCAGGGTGTGTCATTTCAGTCCAGCACAAAAACCAAACCAAAACAAAACAAAACATTGCCAACCACTGCTTTCCTATATTTGATATGGGCTGCAGCTAGGAGATGCGGAATCAGTTGTGGGTGTAGTAGTGTTTCTGAAAGGTACTAAAACTCTACCATGCATACCTAGTGGTTTGGCTTGTGGACTCAGAGCCAGATCAATCACCAGATTTAAGGTGAGATGAGAATTTCATCGTAGGTCAGATGAAATTGCCATCCTACATAGTTCAGGTCATTCTCATATAATCCTGAATAACTTCCTGCTATTCCAGTGTCAGTGTAGTGCCCTTCCCTCGCTTATGCCATGCTGCTTTGCAGCTACATCACATAAGCAGGGTCAGAAGAGATGTTCTTGTAAACCATTTTAGAGAACCATTTGCCTGCAAAAGATAAGGGATGGGTAAGCCAGGAGGTTTTTACAGCACTATTCTTCCAGCTACCAGTAACCTAGGAAAGAAGGCAAGATAGATCTGTTTAGTACCTGTCTTATCTTTAGCTGTTGACGCTACTCACAAAATCTCCTGGAATCAAGCAGTTACTGCACCCCTAGGTTTGGTATTATTAGTACTAATAGTTGGACTAATTCCTGGATAATTCCAGGAAAACAATGAGTGTATAACTAGTTTTACATGCCCCCTCCAGAACTGCAGAAGTCCTCTGCATTGTTACAACATACAGCAGGTTTAAAGTTTTATATAACTAAGATACAAGAGACAAGGATGAATAAGAACCAACTACTTTCCAAGTAATTCTTATGGTACATATCCACAAATTCACATACATATAAACAGGCAAATAAAAATCTGCACTTTCCCTTAAACTAATAAAACAATTTCTTCTACAGGTGGAAAGGCAGAAAAATTAACTCTGCTTTTAAATACTGGATGACACTTGGACACAACTGGGGTAGTAGATTGATACAAAGTTGGAGATAAAAAGGTTTCTGATTAGAAAAAGTATTTAGCACTTCTCTAGTCTTTAGGCTGCTGCACAAACCAATTACAACTTAACAGAATTTTCAGGATGGCAGTATTACAAATAATAACAATGAACTGATTTATTATTCCAGTTGCATTATTTGCTGCCTTCTAGAACCATGCCATTTGCCTAGATATGAAGTCAGTAACCCTAATTAAACAAAGAAGAAAATGTGGTTGATGACCAACTGTCAGATGCAACAGCTATTTCTGTGTGCCCCCTTCCCCAATGGTAGTGCCCAGGGCTGCTGCCACCCCCCACCCCCCAGGAGAACAGTAGGTATTCTGTACCTCAAAGATCTTGTAATTTAATAGACAATGGAAACTAAAGACATGCTAGCAAATTATTATGAGGATTTGTTTTGTTGTCACATCCAAAAATCAGGTTTATATTATGCTACACGCTGTACAAATATGTAACAAAGATAATCTCTCCCCCTCCCTCCCCACACTCCTGTGCCCCAAATAGTTTACATTCAGAGTATCATAGTATAGAAAACAGAGGCATCCTTGCATGTGCTTTGGGAGTGTGGCCACTTTAATTAGAACAGCTTTCAGGAACCACTCTAGTTAAAGCACCAGCAGCATCACATGTATTCAGCATTCTGTGCTTGACAAAGTGGTGGAGTTGCTTTAACAAAAACTTGCCACCATTCTGAAGTGCAGGGACACAGAATATTTGAGGCACCAAGGTTGCTTGAGTGTGCCAATTAGCATGCTCTAGCAGACTTGACTAATTCAAGTCTTCTTGAAGTGTTATAACTACAGTTTGGTGGAGCAGATGTCCCCCACATCTACAAACATTCCAAATGGATATGTCAGGGAATTCATTAAACAAGATGATTATTTGGTAGAGTTGGGATGATGTTGCTGCCATGATGGTGCAGGAAATATGTGAAAAGCAAGATGCTCATGGTTTGTATATCCTATTGGACCAGCGGTTGGTCCAATAAAAGATATCACCCACAAGGATTCTTGTCTCTTGATAAATGATTATGTGCAGATCAACTGCAGAACCACTGGTGAATATTTTGTATGGGCAAAAAAGCTAGAGTTTTCTGAGTGATCAGGGACTGTCAAAATTTTATTCTCTGAATGTTATAACCTACTGAGGCCCCAGTTAAGAGCAGATTCTATTCTACTAGAAGGGTGCCCAGTGACCCATCCCCAGAATACAGGAGATCTCCTCAGTGAATGGCAGGACCACTGGCCCCCTGGGCCAATCATTGATGGAGAGTGGGGCCACCACCTCCTTGGCCAGTCAGTAGTGAGGGATGCGGCCACTGGAAAAGAATGGGGAAATGGCATTGGCATTGGTTTATTGCTGACTGTTACAATAAAATATGAATTCTCTTTTATTTTGTACTTTTAATGACACTGAATGAAAACAATAGTAATTTGCTTCATGAGTACCAAATTAATAAAAAGTAATCATCTACTGGGAGCTGTTCTCATTCCAGCCCAGGTCCATGCTTGGGAGCCAGGGATACATACTACACAGGGACTTCATCTCCCTCTAGTCAGCATTCAGCAAAGACAATGGGTACCTGGGAATCTGCCTGGCCACATTCTGGTCAGAACTAGGCTGAGTGGGTCAGTGGATGTTGGATGCCTGTGGTAGTGCAGCCAGCTGCCCGGTGAGATCTCTCTTTCCTTCCCCAGGAGAAAGACAAGTTTCCTTGTCTCAGAAGATAATGAATCACTTAATGACCTGATCCAACCACCCAGGAGCCTGGAGGGCCTTTTGCCCAAAGATCCCCTCCCCGCACAGTAGGACACCCCAGGGACTCATGGAGATGCTCTGTGGGTACAAAGATGGTCCCATCAGTGTTCTAGCAGATACATATGCAGTGCTTCACCTTCCTGCTCTTAAAGCTATGCTTACCTTGTGCTGAGGCAGCTCAGGACAAGCTTCTTGGAACTGGCAGCTCACCTGCCCCTGGGACTACCTGTATGTCTTGGCACACGTCTGTGCACCACTCCTAGAGAGGAGAAAACTGCTGGGGAAAAGCCCTAGCAGAGATAATGACCACAGCTGTGGGTTTCCAGGGCAATTCATGAGGGTCAGCTGGCCAGCAGCCAGAGGGGTAGGAGCTCTGGGAGACAAAATGTGAGTGCACCTCATGAGCTCCAGAGGCTGGGGCAGTGACATTGAGTAGTAGCTGGGAGGCTTATGTTGTTATGACCAGATGCCTTATGTTTAAGTTATAGCCAGAAGCTTCTGTTTTGTTTTGTTAGCAATTGTATTATACCGGTGTTTTGGGTGAGGCTATAAGGGGTTGGAGGAGGCCTCAGGGGAGACCCATGGTATTGTGGGAATCCTGGCGCCCATGGGAGCGCAGCAAGCCCCAGAGAGGGGGGCAACCTTTGAAGAAGCCCAATGTGGGCGCAGCTAGCACCAGTGAAGGGTGCAACTTTCAGGGTGTAGAGACCCCAGCCCAGAGAGAGGCATTGGAAGGGCCCAGGCATGAGCATTGTGAGCCCCAGACAGGGGACAGTATTTTAAGAAGCCCTAGAAGGGAGCAATGCTATTGAGAACCCCAGGAGGGGTGTGATAAGCCCAGCAATAGGCTAGTGCAGTGATAGACCTCAGTCAGGGGCAGGGAGCTGTGGTGGACCCAGAGAAGGGCAAGTGCTGCAGTGGTCCCCGGTCAAAGGGGATAGCAGCACAGTTTGCCCAACAGTAGAGAGGGTAGCCATGCAGTGGGCTGAGGAGACCAGTGGCTCATTAGGCAGTCCCAGAGTGGACTCAATTATTTTAGAGAAGGCCCAGTGTGGGGTGCAGAGGATCCTAGGAAAAAGGGGCTGCATTAGAGAGAAAGCCCAAGGGAAGGACAGTATTTCAGGGAAAGCCCAGATTGGGCGAGCATACAGGGAAGGCCTGAGAGCAGGCTAGAATACAGAAGAGACAAACCAATGTCCGGTACATCTGCGAGGCGTGGGGCATGGTATTAGGGGTTGGTCGGAGCCACGCGTAGCCCTTAAGGCTAGGGTGCCTAGGGAGCATCCAGTAGACAGGAAGAACACACCTAGTCGGAAAGGTCATGGGGACAGGAGGTCCTGAGCAACCATGCCCAAGGAGGCATAAGGCAGCCTCCCAACTATATTTAAGACTGACACCTTGACTACCCTAGGAGTAATTCAGGTAGAATGCTTCTGACTTGCAAGGAAGACAGCACAAGGTAGCAGGAAGCCTGGTGGTATGGCCAGTGACCTGTAATTATGTTTAAACCCTGTACAGGGCTACTTTGTGTTATAGTTAGTTTATACTGGTGATCTAGGTTGAGACTACTGGGGTGGAGGAGGTCCCAGTAGTACCCAAGAGGCAGATGGCTCCTTTGAGCCCTGCCCAAGGCTGAGCTTAAGATGCTGACAGGTGGCACCCAGGAAGCAGTTAAAACTTAGGCTGGATAAGGCCAGTGCCCAAACAGGCCAAATAGGGTTGAGAGAGAATACAGTGCCAAGCGCAAGGCTGAGACAGGGCCACCAAGCCCATTGCCCAGGACAGGGCAGCATTTGGGCCAGTGAACAAGAACCCAAAGCAGGAAAGATCCATCCAGGATAGGGCAGAGGCAAGGGCTGGAGCCCAAAAGCCAGGTCCAACACAGTGTGCCTAGGCTTGATGGCCCATAAAGAGAGAAGGCCAAAACCCCTACAATGGATCCTTATTGAACAGTAACATCTGTGAGGCATGAGCATGGCTACAGGGGAAGTCAGAGGCCATAATATTAGCCCTTAAGGTGATTAATGTGCTAGAAGACAGCCTGTTAGAGGGTGAGTTGTCATCCTGGGAACCCTGGACAGACTCCCTTTTCCAAATTAAATGTCAAGATGTGGCAAGTAGGAAAAAGTGAAAGGTACTCAGAGAATCAAGGTAAAGCAGGAGCTTTGTGCTACCAGGGGACATCACAGCCACCCTTGGGGCCCAGCACTTGCTACAGTATTATAATGAAAAACAGAGATAGTTGCATAAATGCAGTGCTATTAGCAGACCTGAAATGAAATGTCCAATGGCAGACACTTGGGAATGATCTCACACACTTGAAAATGAAAAAGGCCATTATGCTTAAAATAAAGGACAGGACAGCCCACAAGGGAGATGTTTCAATTCTTGTCTATGCCTTCTTGCCAATTTAACCAGATCCATCCTTCAATCTCCAAATGTGCCTCCAACTTCAACTTCTTCCTCCTCTAGTTTTCTTCTATCATAAATTATATTATTCCTACGCCCTTCATCTCTGCTCAAATTAATTTGTCAAATGGTCTGTCTCAAGGCCTGGACCAAAATGTTATTTAAAAAATACCACAAACCAAATAGTGTTTGAGTAGGCAGAGCTACTTGAACAGACACTTTGCTTCACTCTTTACAAAAAGTTAAGATTCAGCCATACACTTAATAGGGATTATCTGAAGGGTGCAAGCTGAGTGAGGAAATATTTAAAGAGATGGTCAGAGAGTTTTTCTTTAATCTGAATAAATTTAAGTCAGCAGGGCCTGATGAGCTTCATCCCAGGGCCCTGAAAGAACTGGCAATGATCTTCATGAAGTTGTGGGACACAGGCCAGGAAGCAAAGGACTCGAAAAAGGCAAATGCAGTGCCCCTCTTGAAAAAAAGGCAAGAAGAATAAGCTGGGTATAACACAGAGCATAGGGATCCTGGTACTTTCAGGGAGAAACTATCCAGAAAGATTCCACGTGAAGGACAACAATAGAACTGGCTACCAGAGAGAGTTATCAGCTATAAGTAGTACCTACTGCAGAGCAAGCAGCCTGTGTCTAGAGGCAATATCTTTAACAGACCAACTAGACAATTGCAAAAAAATTAAAATCTTTATTTGCAAGCTTTTGGGCAAATGCACCTTTCATCAGGCATAGGGGAATGCAAAATTGTAATATTTCTCAGAGGTAAAAATGAAAATGCATATTGTACAGGAGTTGGCGGACAGCAACAGGATGGGATTTAACATGGACAAGTGCAGGGTGATGCATCTGAGGAGAGGCAACCCCCAGCACACATACTGGCTGGGAAGCTCCCCTCTTGCTAGC
>JAGPOW010001543.1:41282678-41295466 GCA_030014935.1 Caiman crocodilus
TAAGCTGCTGAAGGGCGATCAGCAGGAAATAGGGCAGGCTCTTTTTTCCCAGGCACCACCAGGGGTAACTAGGACCAATGGTCACAAGTTACTGGAGAGTAGGTTTAGGTCGGACATTAGGAGGCACTACTTCACAGTTAGAGTGGCTAGGATGTGGAACCGGCTTCCTAGGGAAGTTGTTCTTGCTCCTACCTTTGGCGTCTTTAAAAGTAGATTGGATAGGTACTTGGCTGAGGTCCTGTGACCCCAGCACTTGTTTCTGCCATTGGTGGGGGGTCAGACTAGATGGCCTGCTCTAGGCCCCTTCTGACCCTAGATACTATGATATGATGATACTATGATACAGGACAGCTGGAGAGTGGTGTAAGTTCTCCTTGCTGGAAAAGTTAATTTTATGTAAATTAGGCTCAGATAAAAGCTGGAGCAGTCTATTTACCTCAAAAGTGTCTGATGGCAAGCAGGATGTTGATTTATGCTTCTTTCTTGTTATGATGTTTCATATTTCACTGGAGAATTAGTGATGAAAAGGTTCTCCTGGGCAATGAATTTAGTTGTGTAGAGGTTGCTCTGCATGTATACAAATTCAGCCTGAAAAAAAAGGCTGGAGCAGGGGTGTTAGCTTGCAGGTCTCAAGGTGTTGAATTTTGCTTCCTTCTTGTAAAATTATAAAGTTTTCATTTGAAAATGGCTAAGTATATCTTTCATGTTTCAGGGATAAATGTTGTAGCCATGCTGGTCTAAAATTATAAGCAGTCAACAAGAATAGAGGAAATATCTTTTGTTAGATCACCTAGGCAGTTGCAGTAGTACAACAGAAAAGGGCCTGTGGCATAGTAGGAAACTTATTGCAATACTGGCCACTTAATAGCTGGGCAATAGGATAAAACCCTGCATAGGAGACAAGCTAACGGTATAGTGATGACCATCAGCAGTAAGCTACCCTTCAGTCTAGTCAGAAAGCCTAATTCAAAAACAGTGGTGGCCAGATAAATCACCTGATCAGAAAGGAGAGGGCCTGGGGAACATATAAACTCAAGGCTTGAGCAGGGAAGGCAGTCTGGCCCTGGAGGCCAAAGGCGAAAGAGCTCTGCTGGGAGATGTCTGTTGCTGGTTGACTTACAGAGATCTTGCCAAGCTTAAGAACCATGAGTTAAAAGTTGATGGCTGATAAAGAACTGAGACCCAGAAATAAGAGATTCTGGTGTCTACCTCATAAGAGATGCTGCTGCCTGGCCTCCAGCAGCCAAACTGCCTGCTTTTATATGGCTCCCTAGCCAGTGAGCTAGGAATTTGTTTAATAACCAGGCACTTATGTTCTGTTTGAATGTTCACCGGTGGACCAGGTTTTAGACTAATTAGGGAAGGTGGAGTTCCAGTGGTGCCTGAAGGGCAGCTGACTGCTTTGAGTCCTGCCTGGGGCTAAGTTTAAGGTGCCCAAACAGGTTGGAGACCAGGGCCAGGCACCCATTGCCCAAGCAGATTGGAAAACAGAGCCATTACCCAGGAAGGGCAAGACCAGATCCCAGTAAGGATGACATCAGAGGGCCAGAGCACAAGCCCTTTAGCAGGCCTGAGGCCAAAAGGACCGGAACAAAGCTTGGAAAGGGGTTGAAACCTATGACATGTGGACATAAGACTAGGAACTGGAACCTAGAAGCCTGGTCCAGCATAGTGGGCCGAGGCAAGAGAGTCCAGCTAAAGGAAAGAGGCAGAGGCCAAGGCGTCCAAGGCTCTGAGAAGTGAACAGAGGCCTATGATGGCCTAATATTGACCTGTGGCAAAGTTTCCCACCTGAGCAATGACCAGTAACACCTCTGAGGTACAGACATGAATATGGCTGTAGGGAAGGTTAGAGCTGTAAATAGCCCATAAAGTGATAAGTCCTGGTGGGGTGGGGGGGAAATCACATAAGTGCCAGGAAGGCCCACTGAACATGAGATCGAGACTGAGAGTAGAGGGGGTCCAAGGGATAATCCACTGGCAAGGAGACAGATGTAGGATTGCTCTAAGAGTCCTGGGCAACATCCCTTTTCCAAATTTATTAAGAACATCAAGATATGGCAGATGAGAGTAAAGGGGAGAGTAGCTTAGAGGCAGAGGGGGCAGGAGTGATTTGGCTATCAGGAGATTTCTCAGCTGCTCTTGGGACATGTTCCTGCTATACTGGGGGACTATCAACTGGTTTGCCTTACCTTGATACGTGGGAAGTTGCTGGAGCATATCCTAAGCAAGGCCATTTGCAAGCATCTGAAGGAGAAAAGGCTGATATCAAGCATCCAGCATGGCTTAATGAAAGAAAACAAAATCGTTTAATATAAAATTGATTTCCTTCTTTGACAAAGTAACTATTCAGGTTGCTGATAGGAATGATGTGGATATAGTGCACCTGGAATTCAGCAAGGCTTTTGACAAGGTCTCGCATAACCTTTTCATAAACAAATTGGAGAAATGTGAGCTACATAAAATTACTATAAGGTGGATAGTAGGGCTGTGCGTAACTTTGGTCCCTGATTCAATTTGGCAGAGATTCAGCCTTATTCCATGGCTCAATCTCTGAATCCAAACCAAATCAAGACACCCTTTAATCTCTCTGAATGGAACTGGAACCCTCTGAACTGATTTAGACAGATTCAGAAAGATTCAAAGATTCAGACTGTGACAGGGGGGGCCTCCCCAGAGCTGCACTCCATGGCCTGCCCACCTGTTCTTGGGCCAACCGCCCGCCTATTCTCGCCTGCCATGACTTGATCTAAGTTGGTTCATAATTGATCTTCCATAAGTGGGAGGCTGCCCATTTGTGCCCCAATGCCAGGGGGCGCTGTCTGCAGCTCCTTCCATCCCCATACCACAGCCCAAACTTCGCTGATGGTATCTCGATGTTCACTAATTCGCCAGCCCCACGCTGGGCCCCAGATTCATAAGTACAGGACCCGTCCATAGTCCAAACCATCAGGCGGGCTCTCCGCCGTCATCTGGGTTACCTCGCCCCCTGAAACCCATCTTCTCCTCTTGGGTGTGGTCCCTCCTGGACCTTTGGCAACTTGCCCTGGCCCACCTCCAAGCCAGTCGGGACCCCAGGCCTCCAGCTCTGGGCATCCTTCGCGGTGGGCCCCCTGGCCCTTCTGACCCCTCTCTGAGTCCTGGCCCTAGCCTGAGCCAGTTGAGGGTACTCCCATTGTCGGGCAGATCTCTAGCCCCTCACACAGTCTAAATCTCTGGGTCCCCCTCTGGGCCCTTCAAACACTCTACACGGGGTAACCCACCTGGCAGTGGGGCAAGGGGTTAAGGTGCCCTGACTCGCCTTCCACCAGGATGGTAACTGGCCTGGCATTTCCTGAGAGCCCCACCAGACCACCCACTCCTGGCCGGGTGCAGTTTTCAGGTCATGCCCAGGACCAGGAGCCTCTTTCCATTCCCTTACAGCTCCCCAATAGCAGCCAAACTGCCTGCTTTTATATGGCTCCCAAAATGGCTGCCCTAATCAAGCACCTGGAGGCTGCCAGCTCCAGGGCCTTAAAGTGGCAGGCACACTTAGTGCCCCGCCAAAAGATATAGAAGCTTTTAATATTTTTTCTACGTACCTCTAGCTAGCAGGTGGCTCATGAATGCCGAGATGTTAGGGTACATGGCATGTCCCACAGAAGTGTGGGGAGCTCCCCAGCACCCTTGGCAGCAGACCTGGAAGTGAACCAGAAGCACTTCCAGTCCACTTCCAGGTCTACCAGGGAGCGTGCTGGGCTCCCCCTCCATGACCCTCTGGCTTGGCAACTGGTGCCTCCATGGGTCTCCCCATGACAGATCGCCAAGCTGGGAGGTATTCATTCCAGCATCACAGCTTTCATGAGCCATACCTGGTACCTTGAGGTATGTAGAAAAAAAACATTTAAAGCTGTGTCTAGAACCAAATAGCTGATTCTCTGAATCAGCATCTAATTGGGGATAGTGATCCGAATCAACTAATTGAATCATATTCCCTGAATAAAAAAATATGAATGGATGATACCTGAATACATAGCAACACAATGGAAAAGGACTTGGGAATCTTTGTAGATGACAGATTCAGTACAAGTCTGCAGTGTAATGCAACGGTATAAAAGGTGAATGAGGTTTTGGGATGCAGCAATAGAAGCATTAGGTGCAAGACAGAGGAAATGATAATTCCTCTCTGCTTGGCACTGGTTAGGCCTCATCTGGAGTAGTGTGTGCTGTTCTGGTCTCCATTTTTTTTCAAAGGGGCATGGAGAAGTTAGAAAGGGTCCAGAGGTAGGCAAGAATGATGGTAAAAGGCTTGGACACCAAGTCAAATGAGGAGAGGATGAAGGATCTAGGCATGTTCAGCTTGTGAAAAAGGTGCTTTTAATAGGGATCGTGATAAGCAGTCTTCAAGTACTAGAAGATCTGCCATAAAGAAGATAGGAGGATGTGAACCAATGACTTGAAGCTGCAGCAAAGTAAGTTTTGAATGGCTATCTAAAAAAACTTTTTCACTCTTACAATAGTGAGGCAGTGGAATAGAGTGCCAAAGGAATTTCTGGACTCACCATCATTGGAGGTGTACAAGATGAGCTTGGACAGCCACTGGTTAGGGGTGACCTAAGCATAGCTGTGCCTATGTATTTCCCATACTTTGGGGCTTTTCTCATTGCAGCCAATCCCCCTCTTCTCCGCTACATGTATCAGGGTGTTTTCAATCCTTCCAAGAGGCATTGACTGTTGGCTACAGCCAAGGTTGGGAACTTTGACTAGGGTGTGCCAGTGCTTCTGCTGGGACCATTTCAGGATAAAGAGTCTTGAAATTCCAGGATAAAGAGCCTCACTCTCTGTTCAGGGTCAGACCAATCAACAAACTTGGGGGAGCAGGAAGGAATTTTACCCCATGGTAAGATTAATATGCACTATGAAGGGTTTTCCTTCCTCTGTAGTTGGAAGCATGGTCCTCTACCTGGAATCTCTTGAGCATATATTGATAACATTTTATAGAAGCAGAATTTTGGCTGCTGTTGTTCTCCTGCTTTACCTGTGTAGGTTAGGGTGTTAAATCTGTGTTGTGCCTGGGTTGATGGTAGTCTTACTTCGAGTTTAGATTATGTTTTGTATGGGATGGTTTGAAGAGGGATGATCCTGCCTGAGGTAGAAGGTTGAACTAGATAACTTCTGGAAGCCCCTTCCAGTCCTGCTTCTCTATGATTTCATGACATCAGGACCCAAAGTTGGTAGCATGTGCTTACATCTATACATTTTGTAATGTTTGGTCTCTGTGGAGAGTATATAGTTTACCGGGTTCTGTAATGATTGGTTCTGTTTGTAAAACAAATTGAAATGTTAGATTAGAACATCTGACAATAAATTTGGGTAATGTTAGTACAACTTGTAAAAATACAGTTCACCTAGTGCTTGAATCATTTGGTTCTAGTCAAGACCTGCAACTTGGATAACATTTTGCTCTGTACAACTTTCTGGACTGCTGTTGTAAAAAAAGAAATGTTGTTGTTCATTTCAATAGGATTGAGGTGTGGTCCTTACTAAATATAAATTAAAATTGTCCTTATTTTAATTTATCCTTTTTTGAGAAGTGTTGGAAACATCAGCAGCAGCAATCCCTCAATTCAAACTATTTTTACTGTGCCTCATTGATGGATCCTGATGTGACAAATGTTGAAAATGAAAACGCCTTATATCATCCAGTCTCTGCTGTGTTTGTGTTTAGGTCATTTCAGATAAATCCTGTTAGTCATTTTGACTTCAGTAGAATTAACTGTATGAGTAAGGTTATTTGTAAATAAATGTTCAAATACTTCTTGTCATTACTTGTGGTGAAAACTAGCATTTCCAAACTGTCATATTAACTGCATTCCACCACTTCAGGTGATTCAGAAATAATCTATTCAACATTATTCAGTTTCTGTGATTCTATCTCTAGCCAATTACGTAAAATTCCTTCATCTGGGAAAGTGAAATTGAAAATATTATTTTGAAGACTTAGTTAATACACTTGGGTTACTCATCCTAACCATATTCATCAACATATGGCTGTTTACATTAATACCACTCTTTTCCAAATCTGGTGTAATTGACAATCAGTACTATTTAAAAATAAACATATTTCTGACCATAACTGAAGTGAAATAACCCAACTGATAAACTGTATAAACTGTTAGGGTTCATTAGAACATTTAAGTTTCAGATTGTTCTCATTTAATAGTATGCTTTGAAAGAACTTTTATTTAAATATTTAAACAATAGATCTATTCATTTCAATTACATGGGACTCCAAGCATTTTCTTCTTTTTTGTTGTTTTTTTTTTCTTTTAATGATGTTTTTACTAAAAGGAATGCGTTAGACCCCAACTCCATGCAATGCCCAATGACTAGGGAGACAATGGATCAATGTCATCACACATCACCTGCACACATTGCTCATCAACAGCTTTATTCAAAATGGAGATAAGCTTCAGGCAACGCTTCAGCAAACTAGGGAGCTGCACCAAACACTAGTTCTTTCCATATTTATACACCTTGGTTTATGCTTATTAACATTTACTCCACTTTTGTTCTTCTTTTGTTCCACCCATACTCCCTCCTATCTTAAGCTCCACCTCTGTTTACTGTTTACTTCATTAGCATGGAATTGCCTATTCATTTCACTTATTTACATGTCTTTTTGCTATGAGCACATGCTTAAGACCCTGGCCCTGGCTTCTTTTGGTCACTTGCATCTTCTTGTTGATTTCTTCACCATCTCCAAGGTCTTGCTTCTGCTTTGTCTCCTAACAATAGCTGGTGCTCTGTGTCCTGTTCTTTTTACATAAGATCTATATATCTACAACAGTACTATATTGTTAGGAAAATGCTTACCTAATCATCCTGCAAGGTTACTTTTAACATACCATTCTGCCTTGTGGTTAGCAGCTTGCTAGGCCACAGGTTATAGCCTCTTATTCAACTGCAAATCCAATGCTTCCCAAAATCTAAATACTGTCACCCTAACAGAATGTATAAAGAATATCATTCCTGATGCACTTTGGCAGGACTTTGATTTGACTTGTTAAAGTATCTGATTTTGGTGAAAAAACTCTATTCAGTTGACTAACTCTACACCAATTTCTGCGCACACAGAATCTGTCCCAAAGCCTATTGGAGATAGTGTAAAGATTTTTATTGACCTCAAAGTGTTTTAGATCAGCCTTATAATTGGTCTATAGAGCCACATTTTCAATTAATATTATTTTTGTTTTCCCTGTTTCATGATTTATCGTTAGTTACTCCTGGGATGCATCTACACATGCAATCACTCCAGCTACAGGTACCTTGGTGCTAGGGGCCTAAAAGGACAGGATCAGGCTGGCAAAGGGCTCTGGGGGGAAAGGTTCAGGCTGGCAGATTGGCAGGGGCAATGGAGGTCAGGCTCAGGTTGGCACGAGAGGGTCTTCTGGGATCCTGTGGCCAGCTCACAACTCACCATGTCTGTGAGGCACTTGTGGACCTCCTCCTCCTCCTCCTATCCCAGGCCCATAGGGCAGCCCCATGACCATGCACACTAGAGACAGCAATGAACACCAAACTTTATTTCCTTCCAACACACAATAATAGACCCTCTCATTCCCTCCTTCTCCAATAGAAAACTCCCTTCCTCCATCCTTCCCTTCCTCCCAACAGCAACATACCCCTCCCTAACCCCAAGGTGAACCAACAGTAATGGACTTTCTTCCTGTGAAGCTCTATAAATCAGAAGAATCCCTGATTATGAGGAAAGACTGAGGGAACTGGGCTTGTTTAGGTTAGAGAAGAGGAGACTGAGAGGGGGCTTAATAGCAATCTTCAACTACCTGAAGTAAGGTTCAAAAGATGATGGAACTAGACTGTTATTAGTGGTGGCAGATGACAGGACAATGAGCAATGGTGTCATGTTGCAGGAAGGGAAGTTTAGATTAGATATTAGGAAGAATTTTCTTGCTAGGAAGGTAGTAAAGTACTGGAACAGGTTACCCAGACAGGTGATGGAAGCTCCATCCTTAAAGGTTTTCAAAACCTGTCTAGACAAAGCTTTGGCTGGGATTATCTAGCTGGAGATGGTCTTGCTTTGAACAGACTAGATGACCTCCTAAGGTGCCTTTCAAACCTAACTTTCTATTATTCTATCACAAGTTTATCTGCATGTGACAGGGCCCTGAATGCCTAGTTGGGAAGGCACTGACTTCTCAATAAATTTCTAAACTGCCACCTGCCTCCCTGTGGGTTGGGGCAGGAGAACTCTTGGGGGCCAGAGGAAGCTCATTCAGGCAAGGTAAGGAGGGAAGGGAAGAGAAAGCTGGGGGAGGAGGGAGGCTTGCAGGGTCCCTGGCTACAAGCTTGCAGTCTGAGCGTGAGCAAGTGAACAGTCATGGGCACAGATGGTTGTGGCAACACATTCCCCTCCCAGCCCTCCTCCCTGTGTAGGGCTTACTGGGTAGGCATGGTGGAAAATACTGATTACTGGACTCAGGGAACTGTGAGGTGGTTTGGATTCCTGTAGTGTCCCAGGGCATGGAGGAATGGTACCTGGCTGCCTGTGCAGTGGCCCCTTCTGGGGAGAAGCTGGAGCTTCTCATCACTAGTGCCATCCATGGCCTGTCTTCCTCACTTGGGGTGCATGCCCAGAGTTTGCAGGGCAGGTGTTAGCCTGGGCTGCCTGATCTGTCAGATGAGGCTGAGGGTGGCAACCATGTCAGGACCTGCCCTGAGGAGCTCACCCACAGAGAGTGCTTATCACTGCTGGGTTACAGAAGAAGATCCAGCAGCCTGTCCTTGCTGCACACGTGGGCCTTACTAGGGTGCCTTATGGCCACAATATGGTCCAGCTTCCTCATGAAGGGCATGATCCTATGAGCTGCCCTGGACTGCCAGTTGTGAGTCCTTGATCTTGATGTGGCACTGGCACCCATGTTTCTGGTGGCTGTAGTTTCACATTTGGGCTGCCATCACCTTGTAGATATGGGCATTTGATCCAGACCACTATGAGGCAGTCAGTCTCTTTCGGAGTCCAGTGGGGGCCCCAGAATGCTATCTCTGGTGTCAGGGATTCTGCCATGGAAGCTGTTGCCAGGGGCCTTGAAAACTTATGTAGAGACTCCAGGTGCTGGTGAGGCAATTAGCATATAGCTTCATTGTGGGGCACAGGGCCTATAAGGCAGGCAGATCATGGTAATCCCTCTCCCCTTTCCTTGGGAGGCTGAGTCAGATTCTGCAGGACTGCTGTGCCTGGCACATGCCCACACTTGTGAGACATGATACCCAGGGACAGGCAGCAGCTGGCACAGGCCCCAGGGAGTTAAGCCAGGAGTTTGGAAACCATCCTGGTACAGCCAAAGAGTTATCCATGCCATGTGGCTCTGCCCCAAACTGGTCAGCCATACCAGCAGAGGGCTAATCTCCTGACACATATTTGTGCCCAATGTCAGCATCTGCAGATATGCTACTACACAGTAGCTAATGCACAGTTAATCTAGTACCTGTATTTCCTGGCACTAGCAAACAGTGCATTAGACTAATTTATTGTGCAGTAAATTCTTCACAAGGTGTAGAAGACAACACTTGATTATTAGATTTGTCTAATTCATGGTAAAGCATCTCATGCAGATGTTCCCCCTCCCACTTGTCTGAATAAAATCCTAACCCTACAGACCTTTAAATGTATCCATTATCTTACTGAGGGTATGTCCACAATACAGTCACAACACAGTTACTAGACTAGAGGTGCTTGACCCAAATATAAACTAGCTTTTGCATTGATAAGAGTATAGCCATGAAAGCATGGAACTAATTGCAAACTAGATCACTTACTTTTCAGTTAGTTATCACTACATCTCTATGACTGTCATGTAGCCAATGCCCTCAGTTAAAAGGGCAACCTATTTGCGTAAATTCATTCATGTATGAAGTTTAAAGGAATTGTGCTATATGCTTTAAACTCTTCCAGACAGGCACTGATGCTTAGTATGTGTTTGTAGAATGTCTAGAAAATAGGGCCCTTATGCACTATCACAATACTAATCATCCTAAGTAATAAATAAAATGAAATGTATAGTCTATTTTATGCCATTGTAGTTAGCCAAGGATTTCATTTGAGAATTAATAAAGTATAAACTAGTGCTTTCCTGGTGGCATGCTATGATTCTTTGTAAATGCATTAATGTACCCTGGGGATCATTCTGTTTCCTACTGCCTTCTGATATATATAATTACATGAGGGAGAAGTGTAAGCAAGCATTTTTGATTCATAAGAATTATCTACATGAAGGGGATACCCAAGAGAACCATCACTGGATTATTGTTAATATTCAGGATCATCTCCTCCCATGCATGGTGCTTTCAGGGAGACATTTCTAAAAGGGAAATACTTTTTACTTCACCATATGTGCCTTCTAGGAATCAGCATGATAACCATTGGCTTTCTTTCTCATGTCGATTGTTTAAGATTCATGTGTGATCTAGGGGAGTTTGTTACATGAGATGAGTTTTTTATATTTTTAGCTGCATACAGAAACATGACCTGGTAAGTAATTTTGTATGCCTAACTTTAAGCATATGAGTAGTCCCACTGTGGTCCTGGGTATGAAATAAATAAAATAAATTTGACTGGAGGGCTTGTAGCAATGTGGTGGGGTTATTCATGGTGGGGTAGCTCATATATAATACCACAATATTGAATCCTTCAGAGTAAAGTGAATTTAGGGCTCCTCAAAACCCTAGCCCCCACTGCCTTGTGGGTATTCCTTGGTTGTAAAAAAAAAACCCCAAAGGACATTACCCTGGCAAAAGCATGCCCTTACTGAGGTGTTAGGCAGCCAGCATCAGCTTTAATATGTTTGTTGGCTATAAAGGACCAATTTACAAGATCATTATAAAATTATAGTTTATTAGATGGATGCAAAAGTCAGATCATAAACCTTGGGGCTGATCCCCTCAAACACACACACACACACACACACACACACACACACACACACACACACACACACACAGAGTAGCTAGCTATGAACACTAAGCACCAATGTCAAGATATACCGATCCCCAAGCGCTGGAGTACACCATTTTAGCAAACCCCCCAGTTTTTTCTTTTTTTCTTTATTTTAAAATGCATTCCCCCCCTTCTCCAACCATTTCTGACCTCTTCTATCCCTCTCTATTCCCTATAGATATGTATAAGTAAGCTAAAATGTAGAATAAGCTTTAATATTTTATTTTAGGTACTAAGTTTTATTTTTCTCTCCTTTCTTTGAAAATAAGTTCCCTGCTGTTTGATATCAATACCCACTGTTTTATAAATGAGTATTATTATGTTTGCACTGCTTTTATATTGTGTGATTACTGTTTTAGGCCTATATATGTAAGTTAGTATAAATCATGTCCAGTTTTCATTTTGTATGTCAAACCTCCATCTTGTATCCCCTGTGTTGCAACTGTATGATTCATGTACCCCTCTGTAATAGGTCGCTCTTCCCAGCTCCATCTTCCTAGTACTCCACGCCTTGCATGGGACCCCCTTGGATTCTTCTTTAGGTTTCTTACGTCCTGATCTATACTCTTCTGCCACATCTTGATGAAAATTATGATGATGCTGTTGCGAGCAGTAGGCTGCCTGTTGTATTGGGTCTATTGGGGTCTTTCCTCATGTGAGACTGACCCCTGCTTTTATCTAGCTAGGTCTCCACATCTAAACCCACTAAACAGGGTTTGACTCCAAGGCTCTAGACTTTTCTACTGTCTTGAGGCCCATGGCCATTTTTCCCCACTCCATTCTGTAGCCCGGCCCAGAGTCCCAGGTGCCAGCCCCACAGCTGGAGGGTTGCAAGCCCCAAAACCCACTACCCTCTTGGTCTTCTCAGTAATGCTGTCCCCTTCTCCAGGGCCTTCTCAGTAATGCCCCGGAGAAGCCTCTTTCTGGGGCTTCTCAACTGCCCATATCTAGGGCTGAGGTCAGTGCACCCCAAATGCTGTGCCCTTGCTGGCGCTGGGGTTCCCACACTGCTATGGGTCCCCTATGAGGCCTCCTCCAACCCCTAGCAGCCTCACCCATACCGCCGATTATAAACAGCAACACAAACTCAAGCCCCTGGTTTATAACAAAAACAGAAGCCATTCAGCTATAACCATGCTCAAACCTACCAGGGCTTCATCTCACAGCAGTGTCTCTTTTCTTCCATAATAGAGAGCTCCTCCCTTCTTGGCTGCTGGCAGGGAACTACCTCTGTCCACAGCTCCTAGGGTTTATAAGAGCTAGGCCCTGCCCCTTACAATCAGGTGACCTCCTCTGGTTCCCCTGGCAACCCACAGTTGGGTTTATCACTCACTGCTAGGGCTCTATCCCTCACAGTTTCCCCTCTTTAAAAACAGGGCACCTTAGTGCTCTGCAACACCCTCCCATGTAAATTGGTTCCTGGATGAATGAGAATGATTGGGAATAACTGAAATGCAGTTGTAGCAGGCCTCTACTGAATGGCCTATAATGACCAGGCCATCACCTCGCATTAATTCATCCAGGAACTACGGACCTCACCAAGGAACAGAAACAAGACCAGGATTTGAAAGACAAAAGACGCTGCAGAACCAGCAACTCTACCATTGTACCCCACCATTACAGACACCTGAAACTGCACATCCCTGCATGGAGCACACATGCTAAGTACGCCAGGGGCTGACCCTTGCCTGGACATGCCTCCTGTCACTAGGGTCACACAAGGTCTGCCCCTATAAAAAGGGGCAGTGAAGACAGACCCAGTGGGACACCCTCTCCATCTGGACCAGCACCA
>JAGPOW010001543.1:41295566-41365127 GCA_030014935.1 Caiman crocodilus
CCTGTCACTAGGGTCACACAAGGTCTGCCCCTATAAAAAGGGGCAGTGAAGACAGACCCAGTGGGACACCCTCTCCATCTGGACCAGCACCATGCCACACCACCTATCCACCCAGACGCCCTCTTGGAGACCACCCTCTGGACGACACCTACTGGACAAGGACCCGTTTCCATCCTGGATAGGTATCTATCACCACCCACTCCCCCTTCAACCAAAGACTTAGACTCTGCTTCTCTTTCCTACCTGGATTCCAGCCCTTCCACTGAGTCTCTTTCTCCTGCTGCCATTGTTAGTGCTTGTGTGTGTGAACCAATAACTTAATGGGGCTGTGTACTGTGTTGTCTGTGTAATAAAACTGTTATTTAGACCCCTAAGTTAGGTTTTACTTTACTATGGTTTGGCCCTGCTCCAATCTCTGCCCCTCTAACTTCTGTCTCATTTCTCCCTCTCCTCCTTCTGGCTCACCACAACCTTCAACACCTGTCCTGAGCTCCTCTCTGCTTCCAAACCCCCTGTTTCTTTGCCCCTGTCTTATCCCTACTGCCTTTTTTATTTTTACCTGAGCAACCAGGTTTCTGACTCAGTTTTTTTTCCTGGCTGTCTTCTTCTTGCCACCACTTATCTTCCCCCCACCCCATTATCTCAGCTGTCTGCCTCAGTTTCCAGCTTCAGTCTACCTTAAGTAACCCCATGCCTCAGTTCCTCAGCAACTTTCACTCCCTACACTTTATTGCTCTGCTGTTGAGGGAGCATAGTGACAGTGCATTATTGGTGCATGGAGGGTGCAGGAGTGGACAGGACCTCAGCAGCTGCATGAGGCAATGCAGGTCTCCAATCCTGCATGAGGCAGGACCAATGGTGCATAGATTGGTGTATGGAGGGTCTGAGAGAAGATGAGACCTTGGTGGCTGCACAAGGCAGCATGGGTCTTCAACCCTGCATGAGGCAGGAGCCATGGTGCATAGATCAGTGCACAGAGGAAATAGAAGTGGATAAGATTCCAGCAACTGTCTGAGGTAGCGTGGATCACCAACCCTGCATGCAGCAGGAGCCCATTGTTCTCAGTGCACAGAATGGTGCTTGGGGCTGTTGGACACCTGGAAGGGCTTGCAGTAGCTGCACAAGGCAGCACACATCCCCAACCCTGCACAAGGCAGGAGCTGGGCCATTGGTGCACAGATCTGTGCACAGGGCTGTAGAGCTGATAGGTTGCCACAGCTGCATGAGGCAGTATGGGTCCAAGTGCACAGGGCAGTGCACAGCAGACTGAGAGAGGGTTGATAGACGCTGGTGGCTGTACCAGGAAGCTCGGGCCTTCCTGCCACAAGCAGTGACTGGATGGGTCAACCATCCCTGTGAGGGAGGACTCTGGCAGTTGTGAGTTACCTATAAAGGGGATTTCCACAAGGGAGGAGAGTCCTTCCTCACTGTGGAGGATAAAGGGAAAGCCCCCGAGGAGTGGGGATGAATCACTCCTGGGCACAGAAGGGAGTCTGGGACCCCTGTTTGTTAAAGGTGGTGTCATGGTTACAAGCACCTCCTAGTTAAGCAACCTGGGAGAGGACAATGATATTTTATTAGGTAATGGGATCTTTCCCTGGGTTCCCATTTATTCTTAGGGTAAAGCTGCTGTGCCAATAGTTGTGGTCTGATTATTTATGCCATTGGGATTCTGTTTCACAAATTCAATGAAATCATGAGTGCTTCTGCTATGCCCTCATACTTGCAACCTCTGGGCTGTCAATCGTGTACCTAGTGCACATGGCACCCCAGTCCCCAGTAATGCAGATGGAAAGAAGAGATACTGTTATTGACATATCCATCATTATCTTGCTCCATTCAGTTTATAAAGGGAATGCAGCATTTGCATTGTGCAGTTCTTTTCTTCCCTGTAATTATTTTTGGCTACACACTGTTTCATGAATTATTGCTGTATGATTTGACTTTTTGATAATTGTAGTTTCTCCCTCCTCTCAAAAGAGCAGTTGCCAAAATGATATTATTTTCCCCTTTACCTGTCTATACTTTGGAAAATAATTATAAGGAAACCTATCAAGATCCAAGGTATAACCATGAGTAACTCTATCATTTGATTTTACACTTAAAGGAAACTGGAAAAAACATACAATCTGAAAGCCATGGGATCCAGACTCTTCTTTCCTTCCCCAACCCCTATTCGAGTAGCCCAAATTGCATGTTTCCTTGATTGGTAACTAGCCACTTTCAAAACCTGTGGGAATCTTAGAGAATGTGACCAGGATAATTGGCCTATCAAAGATGTTTCTTTTTGCATCTTCAACTTTAATATCCTTATCTACAATGTTAACAAATAAGACAATTAATCACATCTATATTCATTTAGTTAAAAAAATATAAGCACTTAATTTCTTATCTATATCAGAAAAGGTTCATTATTTTCGTAACTGCAAAAAATATTTTTGGGTTTATGGTCTCCTCCCACTTTCTTGACATGGATGATCCATCATGGTCTCCTCTTTTGGATAGAGGTATGTCAGTCCTGCGTGCTCCAGAACCTCTGTTTGGCATTTTCTTCCCAGTCTATTTTCAGGATCTTATGCAGACATCTCTTGTGAAACCTGTTTATTCACTTGATGTTCTTAACATATGTAGTCCACATTTCTGAACCATAAATCAAAGATGGTAGCACACCAGTCTTATAGATTTGCATTTTCACCTTAGCTGTTATCATTCCATGTCACTTCTATAATACCCCTCAGACTACTGGCATGAAGGTGTGTGGTTGGGGGAGTTAAGGTAGAGGCAGGCAATTGCTCTTGCTGTCCCTGATCCTCAGACTCAAACTCCCTATGGTATGCATGTATGCTGTCACAACACCATGTCTCAAATATCATGGTTTTTGCTACATTTTCCCATCCACTTCAATCTCAGCACTCCTGCTCCTTTCAATGTATTTGTGTCAGCCACTAACTGCCTCCCAAAAAATCCCCACTAAGAGTTGTCTACCTAGGTGTGTCTTCTTGCCTTTGCCCTGCCAGCCAAAACCCACTATCCCTAGTTTTCTAGTATGCTTGTCAAGGCCCTTTCCTGAGGATCTGCTCTCACAGTTCTAGAATGCTAGCCTACAAGCTATACCTACCCACCTGACACAGTTACCCTGGATACTCCAACATGTCAATCTATGACCCATTCCCCTCATACTATAACTCCCTCTATAGCTATCTCTTAGTCCCAAGAAGTTTTAGATTGGAAACTGGTATCAACTATGCCATGTTGCTTCTCTGCAGCCAGAAGATTTGAGCATCCACAACAACATGCTTCTACTTGTTCTCTAGCCATTAGTATTACAGCAGGATACACAGCTCTGTGTACCTATTAGTATCCACATGCCCACTTAAAGCAGTTGTGTCAGTCTTGTGGAGGCACAAAAGCTGTGCAGCATTCCCTGCTGACTATATTAGAACTGTGCGTATAGCTAGACCTGCAAAGCGTGGCTCAGGTACAAAGGTACAGTCCACTGTTGGAATTATGTCTCCAGGCTACACAGGGTATTTGGATTTGGCCCAATTTTCTGCCTCATCTACCCCCTAGGAGGTAAGGAGATGGGTTTGCTCCCATTGCCATTTGATTTATTGTCTCAAATCAGTTTGAACCAGTTTGGTGAAATTGTTCTAGTTCACAAAATATGCTTAATTGGTGGACTTATGATTTAATATTGCATGTATATCATATTTTAAATTAAACAAGATGGTTTCTTCCCTTCAATATAATGATTATCTGCTAGAAAATGGCTAATAATTTCCATTTCTTGTCTATGTACTCCAGTGAATCAAATTGTAATGAAGCACACAAACTCACTAGAGCAGTAATTGCAGAGCCCTTGCTATGGTGAAAATGAAACGAAAGATCTGTATGGATCTGGTGGCATGTGACTTCTTAAGTATATAATGTTTGTCTCTTCAACGGAAGATCACAGGATGCTGCAGTAAATCATGGATTATTTTTGGAAGAAGAAACTAAAATGAGTTAGTCAAATGATAATCATGGTGATCATTGATTTAGATTAGATGACACATGCAACCTAAATAACTGCTTGAGCATTAGTGAGAAAAAAACCCCCTAGAAGATTAATAGATTTTTTTCCCCACACTGAATACTATTAAGCATTTAAAATGTTTTAGACATGTGACTGTCTGCATATGAACTGGGAAATTGTGTATTTCTACAGCATCAGTATATCCACATATAGAAAACAGGTGCTGATAATAAAATATAGTAGAAATTGTGTGATTGTTTTTCTTTATCCTATTTTGGAGTTATAGTTTCTTAGGTAATAAATCAGAAGAATATCGCTATTTTGGAAAACAATTATATGTTTAAGTCTAAATGCAATGGCAAGAAAAAACATGTGTAAGCAGTTAAAGCTTGTGGTAAATTAATCCGTACCTCCTAATAAAATTCATTTAGCAACAATATGAAAATCATGCTATGGTAGTATTGGCACGATGCTTAGGAAATACATGAAAAGTGAGGATTATTTAGCTGCACCAACTGCATAGTTGGGCGAGTTTTAGGTAAGCATTCAGGCATGAGATACCTTTCCTCCTCTCCGAAAAAGTAGTGGGATTTGCCTGGCAGGACAAAGGGAAGAAAGTGAATCTAAGTAGACATGTCTGTGTGATGATTTTGTGGGATGCAGTTGATGACTGACAGCAATGTGGTGAGTGGAGTGGGGATGTTGAGGATGGATTGGGTGGAAGTTGGGGATAGCATGCAGCAGAAGTTATGATTTATGTGTCAGTCATGCTGTTGTGGCAGCATCCTTGAATATCAGAAGGAGCCTGAGGCCAAATCTAAGGACCAGGAATATCAGCATTCAAAATATTGCAAAGCTTACTGGGAATGTTGTGTGATCTATGACCTAACAATAGATTTCATTCTCTGAGTAGGCAACTCTTCTTTATTACTGAGAGTTTACCAAAATGTATAGTCCGGGCAAGCTTTTAAAAATATATATGAAAATGCCTTTTATTCTCTACAGTTCTCAGTGATAATTTTATTTGTATAGACATTTTTAATTGATCACTTTGTCTTCACCTAAGAGGTTTTTTTCTACTTTTCACGTACATAAGTTTTGCTTCCATCTAGGATATTTTCCCCATTGTCTTGATATTGGTTGCTCTCTCTTTCTTTCTCACTGTATTTTGCTGTTGTATCTTCTTTCTAACATGCTTTGAGCAAGTGACTTTAATAGGATTTAAGAGAACTGAATACTATTGATCTAGTATTTAAATTATTTGGCTTTTCTTGTTTCACAATTAAAGTAAAAGAGAGTTACCAATTTCAAAGTAAAATCTTTAAAATGTCATTTACAGGTAAGAACAAGCATGAGAAATCTAAATTTACTTCATAGAGTGCTATATAAATAGGTACACTCAGATCATTGTAAAGTGCACCCTATTCATTCTTTCAAAATATACAAAGAGAACCAGACCTCTGAACATCTGAAGTGGTGTTTCACTTGTATAGTCTTTGAATTTAATTGTTTTTACCATGACTTACATAATCTGCAACATTGCTATTGCCATTTTTTTCCAAAAATGAAACAAAATCAGTTGTCCATATTAATAAAATGTCATCAATTTTTACCAAATGCTCACAAAGCTGTTTTCCAAAATTCAGTTCTTGATCAAACTTTGTTATTAAAAATGATATGCTTCCAGGGCATACCTAATATAGTGTAAAAAAGTTATGCTTTAAGAACACACACACATACACACATAAATATGTGTGTCATAAATATGTGTGCGTATATGTGCATGTGCTCTTAAAGAGTAAAATTGTCAGTGTGTGTGTCTATAGAGAGAGAAAGTTAGTAGAAAATCTGGACAAAGTGTTGAAGTCTTGTTTTTAACTAGCTCTATCTTTGATTATCTCAGGTTTATTATCTGTTGCAGATTATTTTAGGTACACATGTTCAGGGAGATTAGGGGGAAGTGAAATCATGTCAAATGGCCACCTGATCTAACCCCATTTGCCCAGGTGCAGACATTACATTTAGACCCCTGGTTAAGTCACTATAAATGCAAAATATATAGATGTACAGGAAATTTAGGTCAGTCTAAAAATGGCCACCTCTATCTAATTTAACCGTAACTCAAGGTAGTCTAACTTAGATCAGGTTTTCCACCCTGATCCAGATTTGGCACTGTAGGGACTGCGGCTTGCAGGTTACTTCCAGTGACAGCCAGGTCAAGGAGTGCCTATGGTGTGAGTGGTACCTCCTGGTGGTCTCTCAGGGAACAGGCAGGAGGACTACAGGAGGAGGTGGCCAGGGGACAAAGAATCCTGTGCCATGAGACATTCATCAATTCAGTGCTGGAGGAGACCTCTGTGACTGAGGAAGAAATGCCAGATGCAGCACTAGAGAAGAGAGAGGTCATGGACACCCAAGAGGGTGGAAACTGAAGTCTTGGGACTTCTGGCAGCAAGCAGAGTTCTTCACCTCCACCTACAGTCATTGATCTATAGAACAGATATTCAGCCCTAGCAGCAAAGATGGAGGAGAACATTCCAGTGGTGGAGGATGACATGCCAGGCCTCACCACAGTGGGAAGGATCAAGATGAACTCAATCAAGAAGAAGCAATGGGTGATGGTGGTTGGAAATTCCCTTCTGTGGGGGATGGAGAGAGCCATCTAATGACCTGACCTGTTGTCTCAGGAGGTCTGTTGCTTGCCTGGAGCCTGGATCTGAGATGTCAGGAAAGGATTACCAAGGTTTATCTGGCCCTCTGACTACTACCTCAATCTGCTCATCCATGTGGGCACCAATGATACTTCCAGGGGATAACATATCAAGAGTGAGTACAGGGGTCTGGGTGCAAGGTTGAGGGTCTCTGGGGCTTAGGTTGTGTACTCATTGATCCGTCCAGTCAAGGGAAACGGCCCAGGCAGGAGCAGGTGGATCCTGAAGAACAACACTTGGCTGAGCAGGTGCTGTTGCCAGCAGGGATTTGGCTTCTTCAACCATAGGATATTTTTCCAAGAGGAAAGATTGCTGGAAAGACATGGGATCCACCTGATGAAGAAAGAGAAGAACATCTTCACAGACAAGCTCACTAACCTAGTGAGCAGGGCTTTAAACAAAGTTTGCCAGGGAATGGAAACAACAATCCTGAGATAAGTAGGGAAGTGGGAGACATAAAAGAAGAGAAAGCAGGCAGGGGAAGCTGGGAAGGTGCTGTTATACTTCCTGAGAAATCAGGGCAATCAACTAGTTACCTCAGGTGCCTGTATTTCAATGTACAGTAGCTGGGAAACAAACAGGAAGAATGGGAACTCCTTGCACAGTCACAGAACTGTGATGTGATTGTAATAACAGAGACTTGGTAGGATAGGTCATATAACTGGAGCACTCTCTTGGATGAGTAGAGACTGTTCAGGAGGGACAGGCAGAGGAAAAGAGGAGGAGGAGCTCCACTTTATATTAAAAAGCCATATGATTGTTGAGAGCACCAGTATGAAGGCCTGTTGAGACTCACTGGGTTAAGGTCAGAGGGGAGATCAACAAGGGCGATGTCATGTTGGGGGTCTGCTATAGACCATACAGCAGGAGAAAGTGGTGGATGAGGCTTTCTTTAATCAGCTAGTGGACATTTCCCAATCACAGGCCTTAGTTCTCATGGAGACTTCAATCACCCTGACATCATTCTGGGAAAGCAATAAGCAGTGCACAGGCAATCCAGGAAGTTTTTTAGAGAATATTGGGAATAACTTCCTGGTGCAGCCAACTAGGGGCCATGCTTTTCTTGATCTGCCACTCACAAACAGAGAGGAATTGTTGGGATGTAGTGCAACTTAGGAAGCAGTGATCATAAGATGATTGAGTTCAGGATCCTGAGGAGAGAAAGGATGGATAGCAGCAGAGTAAGGACCCTGGACTTTAGAAAAAGCAGACTTCAACTCGCTGAGGGAACTCATGGGCAGGATCCCCTGGGAAGCCAGACTGAAGGGGAGAGGAGTCCAGGAGAGTTGTCTGTACTTCAAAAACCTTACTGAGAATGCAGGAACAAACTACTCCAGTGTCCAGAAAGATTGCACAGTCCATATGCAGTCTTCTGGAAATATGGCAGAAGACCAGCTTGGCTTAGTGGGGAACTGTTCAGTAAACTAGATCACAAAAAGGAAGTTAATAAAAAGTGGAAACTTGAAAAAAATAACTAGGGAAGAATATAAGTGCATTGCTCGGCTATGCAGGGATGAAGTCAGGAACGTCAAAGCTCAATTAGCATTCCAGCTAGCGAGGGATATGGAGGGTAACAAGAAGGTTTCTACAAGTAGGTTGGTAGCAAAAGCAGGATCGTGGAAAGTGTGGATCCCTTAATGAAAGAGGGAGGCAACCTTGTGACGGAGGATGCAGAAAAGGCTGGAGTACTAAAAAGCCTTTTTTGCCTGTCATCACAGGCAAGGTTGGCTCCCAGACTATTGCATCTGGCAACATAGTCACAAGGAGGTGAGCAGCTGCCAGTGCTGAAAGAACAGGTTAGAGACTTCTTAGAAAAGGTGGACTTGTACAAATCCATTGGGTCAGATGGGAGGCACCCAAGGGTGATGAGGGTGTTGGCTGATGTAGTTGCAGAGCCATTGGCCATTATTTTGAAAACTCATGGTAAGCAGGAAAGGTCCTGGATGATTGGAAACAGGCAAACATAGTGTCCATATTTAAGAGGAGGAAAAAGGAGGATCCAGGAAACTACAGACCAGTCAGCCTTGCCTCAGTCCCTGGAAAAATCATGGAGCAGATTCTCAAGGAAACCTTGTTCCCTGATGTGTAGACAGCTTGGTAGTTCATACGTCTGTGTGAGCTCTATACGTTCTTTCTTGCCATGTCTTTGGTGTTATATAAAATAGAGAGGCTGATTTTCCAATCTCTTCTACAGTCGTCACACAGATGCCACGAGTCCTGTAACTCAGGGCTCTGCCTCCCCTAAACCCTGACTGGAACCTCCCAAGTGACAAGCATAGGTAAATAATGTCCAGAAAATTTTCAGAAGCCTTTTTCTGGCATTAAGGATAAAGGATACAAAACACTCCACACTGGTGTATCTCCTCCACTCAGGAGGTAAAAGTCCATATCAAAACACAGTCCTTATGCTGAGACTAGGAAGAGGTGGCTTCTCTTCCCTTTTGCTCAGCTCTAGCACTCACAAATTTCCTGTCTTGCTTGGAGGTCATTCTGGCCCACCTCCAGACATTGTCCCTGCAGAGGACCAGTCCCCACCTTCTGATAAGTTGCCCAGCTCCTCTGAGCCAGATTCAATGAGAACCACTTGCTGCCACAGTTCCCACCACTCACCCCTGCAGGGTCAATCCCTCAGGCACATGGCTGCCATTGTACTGCTGCAGCTACTTCCATTCCTTCCATCCATCTGTTCTGGGTGGTTTTTAAACTCTGCCACCATGTTCTGTGCCTCCCATCAGGCCCCGCGAGTCTTATAAGCCAGGCTTGATCTGGGGCCGTCATCCCCTGGAATGCCCAACATACTTCCAGGTCATGATCAGGGAACATCAGCCAGGCTGTGTGTGTGCCCAGTGGAGCTCCCCTACTACACACCTCTCCACTGAAGTCACCTTGTGACAGTACTTTCCATGCTCTCATTGTATCTGTTGTGTTCATTTTCTGGCATGATATATCTATCTGTACACCAGGATAAAACATTTGACACCTAATTGGTCTCACTGGGCCTATAATTAATAGAGAATTTAAATGGTTGCAGTGACAGAGCCTATCCATGAGATGTGCATTCTCACTCTAAGTCTTATTCAGCCACTGCAATGGTGCCTGATCTGTCATCAGGAAGACTTCTTTCCCTATTAAATAGTGTTGGAAATAGTTGATAGCCCACTTTATAGCAGGACATTCTCATTCAATTGTGGCATACCTTTTTTCTGCAGAGTTTAACTTCTGATTAGTATACAGTATGGGTCTTTCTGTTCCATTGTACTTTTGACACAGCACTGCCCCTCTGGCTATCTTTGAAGCATCCATCTGTAGAATAAACTTTGTGGTCAAGCCTGGTGTAACTATCACTGCATCACTACAGAAAGCCCATTTAAGATCTTCAAATACAATGATTTTGGGAATGGACTAGACTATTGGCTCCTTCGTCTTACCTCTAAGGGAGTCTGTCAATAGGGCTGCCGTTGTAGTGAAATCTGGTATGAATCTCCTATAGTAATTAGCCAGCCCAAGGAATGCTGTCACAAAGAGAGCTCTTTGTCTGTGGATATCTGTACGGTGCCAGGATTTCTACTTTACTAGCCAGCAGGTGAACACAACCCTGGCCTACCGTACACGCAAGGTAATCTGTTTCTCGCATGCCGACGGTGCACTTCACAGGATTGGCTGACATCCCAACAGCCTGTATCTCTGCCAAGATTGTCTGTAAGTGTTGTAAATGCTGTTGCCAGGAATCTGAGAATATTATGATGTCATTTATATAGGCTGCAGCGTAGGAAGCATGTGGTGCCAGGAGGTTATCCATTAGGTGTTGGAATGTGGCCACCACTCTGTGAAGCCTGAATGGTATGTGTTTTAAACTCGAACTGGCCCCACAGTGTTCCAAAGGCCATCTTTGGTTGGTCTGTTGCTGCTATTGGGACCCGCCAGTAGCTTTTGGCAAGATCAATGGTTGAAATAAAATGTGCTTGCCCAGTTCTCTGCAGGAGCTCCTCAGTGTGTGGCATGGGGGACGTGTCAAATCTGGATGTGCTGTTGATTTCACGGAAGTTGACACAGAGTCCAGGGACCCATCCTTCTTAGACACCACAACTATAGAGCTGAACCATGGGCTGTGAAGGGGCTATGATTCCTTGCTTCCACATTTTCTCCACCTCTTGTTTAACTGCATCTTGCAGATGGTGTGGGATGGACCTCCGTTTTTCTCTCACTAGCACCTACTTTGGCATATCTAGCCTATGCTCAAAACCTCTAGCCCTGCCAGGTTTTTCACTAAACACATCCTGGTACCTACCTACCAGCTGATCTATGGCCAGTTGTTGTTCTGAGCTTAAATCATCCTCAACTTTTATGAATATCTTATTTTCTGCCCTTCTGGGACCTTCCCCAATTTAAGAACCCAAGTCTTCATGCCTTTCCTCAGGGCTCAACATCCACCCTTCTGGTTCTTTTCATTTTCTTAAGAAGTTTACATGGTAAATTTAGTTGTCTTTATTGTGTACCCTGGTCAGTGGACTTCATAGTCCATGAGCCCTGCCTGCCTTACAATCTGGACTGGCCCTATCCATTTTGTAAGCAACTTCCTAGCAGAGGTCAGGAGTAGCACCAGCACCTTTTCCCAGTTTGAAACCCACATTCTTGTGTTTTTTTGTCATATTGTGTTTTCTGCTTATTCTGTACTCATCTAAGATTTTCCTGTGTCACCTGCATGGCCTGTCCTAACCTTTGAACTACATCTTATCTATGCTTTGGGGCACTTACACTTATTTCCCTCATTTCTTCCCATTCTTCCCTCAAGCTCCATAACAGGCCTTATGGGAGGTGGCCAAAGACTAATTCAAAAGGCAAAAAGCCTGTCAATGCCTGTGATGTATCCCACAGCACAAACATCAAGTGTGTAAGTAATATGTTCCACCTGAGTACTCACCCCTGCAGGGGCAATTCCTCAGGTGCATGGCTGCCACTGCACTGCCACAGCCACTTCCAGCCTCCTGCCTGCCTGTTTCAAACAGTTTTTAAACTCTGCCACCATGTTCCACACCTCCCATCAGGCCCAGCAAATCTTTATAAGTTGGGCTCGACCTGGGCTAGTGTCCCGTGGCATGCCCGATATACTTCCAGGTCGTGATCGGGGAGCCTTGGCCAGACTGTGTGCAAGCTCAATTGAGCTCTGCTGCCACAGAGTGCACCCTTATCAAGTTTGCAGATGACACCAAGCTAGAGAGAGTAGTAGACATACTGGAGGGTATGGCTAGGATTCAGGGTGACTTAAATTAGAGGATTGGGCCTAAAGGAATCTCATGAGGTTCAACCAGGACAAATGCAAAGTCCTTCACTTAGGATGTAACAATCTCATGCACTAGTTCAGGCTGGGAGCTGACTGACAACAGCTCTGCAGAAAAGCACCTGGAGGTTATGGTGGACAATAAAATGAATATGAGCCACCAGTGTGCCCTTGTTGCCAAGAAGGCTAACAGCATATTGGGCTGCATTGGTAGGTGTGTTGCCAGTAGGTTAAGGGAAGTGATTATTTCCCTGTATGGAGTAGTAAAACACTGGCACACTGGAACAGATTACCCAGAGAGTGGTGGAGGTTTTCAAAACCTAGCTAGACAAAGCCTTAACTTGGATAGTCTAACTGGGGATGGGATGGTCCTGCTTTGAGCAGGTGATTGGAGTAGACCTCCTGAGGTCCCTTCCAACCATAACTTCCTAAGATTCTATGATTCTATAGGTCCAGCCAGACTGATCTAATTGAACTTTTGCACTGTTGCCAGTGCAGCTGTGGGCCTGGAAAAGTCCAGTCACTGGCCTCTATCCTGGGAATGTGCTTTTCCAACATGCCCCCTGGCCCCACACCACATCCCAAGACAAACAACCCCTCCCCTCACAGACCAGCCTATCCTGAGCCAGCCATACCCTGAGCCAGCCAAACCCCTGATTTTTCTAGCTGATTCCCAATGCCAGTTTTACTGACATTCTCTGGTACTGGGAGCTAATTGAATTAAGTTAGGGTGTGGGGAGGGGTGGGTGGTGTCAGAAGGGTTGGTTTTCCAGGGTGGGGGGGTATTTGTCTGGGGACTGGAGGGTCAGGGAGGGGCTAAAAAGACCCCCTGGCTCCAGAGAGGAGAGAGGGCCCACAACTCCACCACTATCTCCCCATGTGGAGCTACCAGAATCTTCCTGATTCTACCAACCCATCCTCCTGAGCCACCAGCCCTAACTTCCATTTGGTTCTCAAGACTAGTGAATGCCTGTAAAACCAGTCCTGGGAGAAATTTGTGGGATCAGGAGCAATTTGGGGGCATTAGGGGTGGAGGGGCCAGGGGGGCATTGCCAGGATTGAAGAACCTCTCCGATCCTACCAAGCCCCCCACCCCCCTCAAGAACCCTGCCAAATTCTCCAATTCTGCCAAAGCCTCCTGGACTCCACCAACCCTCCTGCAGACCCTTCTTGCCCCTAATTCTCCCAAAACTCTCCCCACATACCCCCTATATTCTCTGATCCCCACAAATCTCCCTGTGATCTCCCTGTGAATCTCCCTGTGGGCCCTTCCATCTCCACAATCCCCAGAAGCCCCCCCATCCCAACTTAGCTTAGATTTGGTGGCCATTTTTAACTTGACCTAATCTCCATCTAACCTCCCAAAATGTCTGCATGTACCCTCAGTGGTACAGACCCTGGGATTTCTCAGCCTTCAGCTCACATAAAGAGATCAGTGGGTTTATTGATGAATTTTAGGACCAAATCCTCAGCAGGACCTTTCCTGACTATGCAGATTTGCAATGTTTAATATGAGTACAAACTGTGCATAAATGCATATGTACGCACTTGCAGGTGCTGTCAACTGCATACAAGCTTTGGCCATTTTAAATGAACACATACAAGAGTTAGAGTTTGCATCCCATAACCCATTACAAAATCATGTTATTCAGTTGCCATAGTTTCAAGATCTCTCCTGGTCAATCAAGTATAACTTTCTTTGTAAGAACATTAAACTATTTTGATATCCAAGTTTTCAATGGTTTCTTTTAAGTATATAAGAGGAATGGGGGAGTAAGATTATAGCACATTGCATAGAAGGCAAAGACTTCATATTAAGAGGGATATAATTTATTGACTGGTTTTCTCTAATAAGTCAAATACATATTCCCCTTCCAGATTAATCCATTATATAAGTAATAAAATGATAAAAGATACTCAAACAGGAATTTACATCAATCTCACAAACCAAAAATAAATGTTATATCTATTCTTGAATATCATTTTGAGATGCTAGTTATTTTTGTGAAACTTGTTGGTATCATTTACGATTCACTGAGCACATCTACATATTCATTAATGTGCTAGGGTACTGAGCATTACTTTTAGTACTTGGATAACCAAGTACTAAATTAATGTGCAGTAAGTTGCACTACTACACTGTAGCACCAGTGAATGGGTTTTTAGTTATGCTTACTGTGCAATAGCCTATTTCTACTGTGAAATGGTGTATTAGCACAACTTTTGCCCAGCACGCTACTGCACAGTGTTATTAGGCTACTACACAGTTAGAGTCTCATGTATACTGGATGTGCCCAGAATCCCTTTTACTCTGTGAATGGTTAACTGCAGTGTGAAGTATGTTGAAGGATTTGTTTTCACATTTCTCTTCTTTTCCTCTGCTGCTATCTGTACAACTGTTACCTGGAAATATGACTGCCTGTATTAAGCTCTTTCTTTCACCTATTAACTAACTGATGATCTCCTCTCTGTATACTACTAGTAAACTCATCTGGCTTCATAGGTTACTGATCTTGGATGAGGCCTCCATTTTCCTGTGTCTTTCAGTTAATCTAACAGCAGTTTTCCATTTTTCCATCTAGTTTATTGTTTCCTTCCTATGGGTCACTGAAGCTTAAAGCAACATTTGTCTTCATCTCTCACCAACTGCACAGCTTCCTGCCACATTGGGAATTGGTGTCAATAATGCTGAAAGCATCCTCTCATTCTAAATTACCACTCAGCTGTTATACTTTTTAACCCTGAGTTCTCAAGAGTAGATTACCAAGAACAAAACCAACCAACCAAACAAAAAAACCTGCTTCAAGAAAGAAGTGTGTTTTTATGTATTTCTATGGTGTGTCCAAATTGCTATTTAAGGGACTTTTGCTTTTAATCTAAAAATAAATGTGTATAAATCTAAGCTCATAACCAGCTGTTTTGCAAATCAAAGGAAATTATTACTGAAAAAAACCTTCCTGGAATGAATCAATGATTTTATACACCTGGGACAATGGATAAGAATTAATATAATGAAGGAGAGAGGCAGGAGATTTGTAAGTAGTTGAAACACCTTTTGAGAGCTTAGAATTATCATAAAATGTAAGCTTCTGATCTGCCCAGAGAGATTTCAGTCAATGTGCGCTTCCATCCATGACCAAGGTAGCATATACATGGATAGCTACCAAAAACACAAAGCAGAAGATATAGGTAGTGCAAAGAAGCATGAAGCAACTAATGCTGAGGATAAAAAAAAAAAAAGGAGATCAAAACAAATCCCTGAGTAAAGAGCCAAATAATAATTAATCATCTCATGCACCTGAATGAGTGGTGCTGGGTTAGTCATGACTCACAGCTGTGACAGCAGATGGACCAGCTTGGTGACTACCTGCATTTCTTATATAGAAGAAAGAATGCAAATTCAAAATATCTTTAAAATATGTCTGGATCAGTATCTAATTTATTTTCATGCTTATCGCATGCCCCCACCCCCACATAGTTTATACCTTGTTTTTAAAGGGGAGCGTAAAGGGGAAAAAATTGTGGTGAGTGAGTAGCATTAGGTAGGCAACTGAGCAGGCTAGATAAGGCTCATAGACTGACCAGAGCACTGGGTCTGACCCCTCACGCCGGATCTGACTTTGTATACCAGGTCTGACCACAAACCAGTCCTGTGTGATGGCCTGATCTGGTTTACAAGCCATGTCATCTGGCCAGGTAGGCTCCCTATGCATTTGGAAATGTGGTGGTGGGGGAGAGGTGACAGTGTTAATTACCATGGCTCCCAGAGCCACAGCAATTAACACTGCCACTGTTCCCCTCTGCCAAATTCCCAGTCCTGTGGATGCACTTTTCTCATGTATAATGCACACTCCAATTTTTACCAGCTAGGCTTGCAAAAAAAGGTGTAGGTTATATTTGAGAAAAGATAGTGTGTGTGTATAAAAGATTGTGTTATTTAAGCACATTTAAAAGTTATATAGTGTGTGTGTGTGAGAGAGAGTGCTATAGAAAGAGAGATACATGATATGTTGATTACAAGGAAAGGATGCATACCATTATTATTTTGATTTCTGTAATGCTTAAGACACAGGCAAAATAGGACCCTATTTTCATAAGCACACGGCAGACACACAAACAAAGAAGGCTTTCTGAAGAACACAGAAATGCATGTTGAAGAGAAAAAGCTTCATTCTACCTGTTTTACAGTCTGGGGTTTGAAGTATTGAAAGATTAAGTAATTTGCTGAAGATTATACTAGGAGTCTGCTGTGAAAGTGGAAACTGAACTCAGATCTCATGACTTCCCATCTGGGACCCCTTTTTGTTCTGTGTTCTCCATCTTTCTGCTTGCACCATTATTTGTTGTCTTGTACTTAAATCTTTGGGACAGGGACTTATTTTTGTTGGTAATTTCACAGAGCCTAAAACTAAAGAGCCCTTTGGTAAAACTGAGACTACGAGGCAAGTACAATACAAATTTTACATAATAATCACCTATGAAGTGAAGAGTGTGATATTACATTTCCAACAGAAGGAATCTGGAGGCCGTAAAAATGTGTTTAACGTTCATAGATTTATATAATTTGAAAATCCATTTAGGATCTTTATTCCTGCCTGTATATATTCAAGGTTCATTTAAAGAGAACAAATCAGTCAACCAAACAATACCACTGAACAATACCCATTTTGTTTGTTTTGTTTTAAATCTATGTGATATGCTGTAGAATGCATATAGATTTCCTGGGAGACAAAGCCCGGAAGCATGGAATTTATAATAATTGACTTGCTGAAAGCCGATCCTGTGTATATCCATTGGTATGTGAACTACAAAAAATCATTTTTGAAATTTAAAATATTTGGTAGCCATGTGTAAAAACAGAGGCAATGCTCCTGGGCATTGAATGACTGAATGCATTAAAAAAACATATTTTAGCAAAAACTAGGCATTATTCCAACAAATCTTGTGAAATATAGTTTCTTCTTGTTCTAAATACAGGGCACAATTTTGTATTTTTTATTCTAATAACTTTCATTGTAATCAACAGGTGTCTGTGTTTGAAATTTCAATTTCCATTAGGGAACATGAGATTTATTGTAAAGACAGTGAGTTGATGATGGTATGTTTTCAGTAAACAACAAATCAGCTGGCAATTTTAGAAATCTAGAGTAATATGAAAGCAGTTGACTATTGTGACTATTCTGAAAAATATTAAATTGTTGTCCTCTCCAGTATTGAACTAAAGGAAGTTTACTAACTGTCTAGTTAACTAAATGTTCCAAGGGAAAAATCTGTAGAGCTTCCTTGGTGAGTTTGCTTAGAAGCTAGAAACTTTGCCAGCATGGCTGTGTAAGGCTAGGATATGAACAATAGGAGTGTGCAAAGTGAGCCATATTTGATTAAGATTTGCCTTGAATTGGGGACAGTGATTCGATCAATTGATTCATATCACTCTTCCTGATTCGATTCAGCCAAATCCAAATCTGAAGCTTAAATGCTGATTAGGAGATTCAGCGATTCGGCCACAGACACGGATTTAAATGTTTTTTTCTACATACCTCAAGGCACCAGACACAGCTCATGAATGCTGCGATGATAGGGCAGATGGAGCATCCCACAGGAGTGCAGTGGGGAGGGGGGGCACATGCTCGGCAGTGAACCCCGAAGTAGACTGGAGGTATTTCTAGTTCACTTCTGGGTCTACCAGGGAGCACGCTGGGGGGCCCATCACACCCTCCTGGATCAGCAGTTGGCCACAGGAGGACCCCCGACCCAGGAGGCATCAGTCATTGAGCCGGGGAAATGGGTCCAGGGGGCAGCTCTGCATGCTCCCCACTGACCCAGAAGTGGATTGTAAGTGCTTCTGGCCTACTTCTGGATCTGCTGTTGAGCGTACTGGGGAGCTCCCTGCACTGCTGTGGGATGTTCCATCTGCCCCAGCATCAGAGCATTCATCAGCCACCTGCTACCTAGAGGTGTGTAGAAAAAACATTTAAAGCTGTGTCTATGGCTGAATCGCCAACTCTTTCCAAATCTCTCCAAATTGATTCAAAGGGTTCCAATTCAATTTGGAGAGATGAAAGGGTCTCCTGATTTGAGATTCAGCAACAGAATCAGGATGATTCTCCACCAGATCAAATCAGGGACCAAAGCTTCACACAGCCTTAATGAACAATCATATTCCTATGACAGCAAAAGCCCTAGTGGAGACTGCCAGTTTGCTGTCAGAATTCCTTTGGAAACAGCTTCTTCCACAGGCATATGATGGTTGGCTGGTTTTTTTTTTTTATTGTTTTGTTTCACTTTGTTTTGCTTTTTGATAGGGAGTCTAGTAGAACTCAGAGGGTACCTATTGCATTGTGATCAGCTGCTTCTACCTGTTATAAAAATGAATTAATTTTTATTTTTATTTGAACAGAGCAATATTTTCTGGCTACTATATTAAAAGAGTCAAACATATTGAAGTGGAGTACTATCACTGTTCACCAGTAATGAAAAGACAACAATGTGCTGTTCTGTTTTTCCTTGTACTTAGTAGCTTCTTGGTTCGGAGTTTGTTTATAAGAGTACATTTCTATTTTCAGAACTGTTAAAATACTAACTTGGGAAAAGGAAGAAACTGCTGATACATTAAAAGAAGCAGTGGTTAAAATATTATGGAATTATGCAATTAAAATACCTTTTATATTGCATATGCACAAAAAGACAGAAGTATGATTGCAAGTTTTTCTTTGTAAGATTTAATGCCTTAATATGATATACTTAATTTAATTGATCAATGACATTTTAACAGCACCAAAACAAATATTTTCATTCATTTAAAATTAAATATATAAGTATATCTGAAACATGTACAAGATCCAGTAAAAGTGTTTAAATTCTTAAAAGTGGGGTGCTGTAATGGTTAACTTCTAGGTGCCCTTTATGTTTTCTACATTGATTTCAGGCAATTACTCAGTATTCCTAGTAATTGTTAACAGTTTGGGGGTTTTGACCACTTTTCACCCTGATCTACTATATACATATTAAAAGGCAGAGATGTCAACAACAAAACCCTCTATTATATCAACTCCTGCTCTCATAGAATCATAGATTCATAGACTGTAAGACTGGAAGGGACCCAGGAAGATCATTGGGTCCAGCTCTCTGCACCAAGCAGGAAAGAAAACTGGGGGTCAGGTGACCCTAGCAAGGTGACTGTCTAGTCTACTTTTGAAGATTTCTAGGGTAGGTGATTGCACCACCTCTGGAGGGAGCTTATTCCACAGTGTGGACACTGAGCGTGAAGAATTTTTTCCTAATGTTGAGCCTGAATTGATCTTCTAGGAGTTTGTGGCCATTACTCCTGGTTTTTTCCTCGTGTGCCCTTGTGAACAGTTGCTCACTAAGCCCTTGATGTACTTTCCCAGTGTAGTCATAAGCTGCTACCACATCCCGTCTCAGCCTTCTTTTCCTGAGGCTGAAAAGACCCAGATCTCTCAACCTGTCCTTATATGGTTTGCCTTTTAAGACTTTGACCATGTGTGTGGCTCTTCTTTGGACTCTCTCAAGCTTGTCCACATCCTTGTTAAAGTGTGGTGCCCAGAACAGGATTCAGTACTTCAGCTGTGGTCTCACCAGTGCTGAGTAGAGTGGAAAAATCACCTCCTTGGTTTCAACGCATCGATTGATGCATGCCAGAGTATTAATTGTGCTTTACATTTCTCAATGTTGAACTTCATCAGGTTCCGATCCACCCAACTTACTATCCTGTCTAGGTCCCTCTGTATCTGTAGCCTATCTTCAAGTGTGACCATGCTCACCCATAACTTGGTGTAATCTGAAAACTTGGCCAGGTCCTCACCCCCTCCATCCAAATCATTAATAAAGATGTTGAAAAGTACTGGACCGAGCACTGACCCCTGTGGGACACTTCTGTCCACTTCTCACCAGGATGACACAGATCCATTCACTATGACTCATTTCCTCTGGTCTTCAGGTGTGAATATGTAATACTGTTTATAACATCCATATATCTGAATAAGTACTTGAGTAATCACATATCTAATTTGCACTCACAATAACAATCTATAAACAAGTAGGATATTTGTGCATGCAAATGTATTTGTCCATGTAAATGTTCATTTTACATACAGACTTACTGCTTTAGCAAATGAGTTGTACACTTCTGGAAATCGATGCCCTAATGTTCTAGTTGGACACATGTATATAATGTTATCATCTGTGCTTATCCTTAGAAGACCATTTGTGGTTTCTATAGCAAGAAAATAAGATTAAACATTTCACCTTTTTATTAACCCAAACCCAATAGCCTAAGCTACTTGGAGCCAAGGAACGGTCTCAATTAGAAAGCAAAACCTTTAAAACCATTTTTGGCTTGTGTCTAAGCACATTGCTCTAAACTACAAGCATATTGTAAGCATTTTCCAGTGTCTTATTTATTGCTAATTTCAAAGTAAACCACTTACTCTGAGCACATTTTTCCCTCATCACTTAAAATTGGGCCAGAGCAGTTAATGAGCCATGAAAATTCACCATTTCAAAATGCTACAGAAACCTTTGCATCTATCATGGTCAAAGAATAAAGTCAAAGATGCTGACATCTGTTTCCTACTGAGGAGGTTGAAATATTTTTCAGTGTAGTTAATTGCATCATCAAGCAGGTTTTGCAGGTCATTTTCTTCATCATTAAAACTAGTTTATATATGTTTTTTTTAAAAATACTTGTATGTAGGAATCATGTCTGACCTTCTAAATATATGCATATCTCCTTGTATATACCACAAACATATGTTATGCAAAATCCATTATCATTCTGAAATGTTCTTAATACTATTTTCTCAGATCGAGTTTAGATTCTAGTGTAGCGAAGCTAGTAAGGTGATTTTTCATAGAAAACACTCTTTTCTTTTTTGTTTATAGATTTTTTCCAGGATACCCATAAATCATAGAATACTAGAAGGAAGAACACAATAACAATTCTTCAAAGCAGTCCATATGCTTCTATCATAAAATTTCATCACAGAGAAACATATACACACTGATTTTCCTTTGGCATAAACCCCCAAATAAGTCTTGAAGAAGGTGTATCAATTGCATAAGAGTTAGTGTACATTCATTCACCTTATATAAAGGTTAATAAATATAGAAAGAAAAGAGATTGATTTTATTGCAACTTAATTTGCTTCTCTGGTCATTTAATCCTCTTGTCAGCAAGTAGGTCATGAAAAATATAAGGTTAAGTTATCAAAAGAATTAAAAATATTAAGAGAAATCCTATAACAAGCTCAATGATCAAATTCCCACTGACCAGAAAAGAGGCAGGATTTCACCTGTGATGTGATCCAAATGCTAATTGAAGTCAAGGAAATGAATCTTATTGATTTAAAGTGTTTTCAGTGCATAATACCTATAACATGTTGTTAACCTACAAATACATCATGCATACTGCTGAAAAGTTTGACGTTTTTCAAAGATCAAGAAGCTTTAGAATAATGAATTTATTTTTATTTCTGTAGATCTGCAGAGGCATCTATCCCAAGCCCTATATTCCCATGGCGCAGATTATAAGAATAAAATCATAATTAACAATTCAGCAAGTGTTCTTCCCCAAAAAACTCAGCTTCTACACATTGTTTATAAATAGGCACTAGGAAAGGCAGTAAGAATTACTTTTCATTAAAAATTTCTTGAAAAAAAATAATGTAAGAAAAGATCGTATTCTTGTCAATGTCATTTCTTATTTTGAATATTTTCCCAAAATAGCTAAAAAATGAACGGCAAAAACGAAAAGCAAGTCATTATTATTTTTATGCTGTTTCATGATATGCATATCTCTTATTATTTCTGTTGTTATGGTGTGAGAAAAAAAGATTTGTATTTCTTTCTGTTTTATTTCAAATTTTTAGGAGGGTAATGCAGTTTCAAAGTATGAATTATCCTTATTATTGTGCACGCTAGTCTCCGTTTTTACCAGTCTATAGTGGTTTGTGCTCCATTTAATTTTATTTCATTTCCTAAGCAGTAGAAGGTTCCTACCATTCCAGGATCTTAGAGGGTAGTCACTCCATTTCAGTGTCCCTCCCCCCCACCCCCACTTTGTTTCCTTCCCTTCAAAAAGATGTCATAGGAAGATGGAACATTAGAAATGGAAGAAGAGAACAGAACTGCGTATGTGGTATTTTTGTTTGTTTTGTCAATAGTGTGATAGACAAGGGAGAGAAAAGCAAGATGTTAGTGCAGCCCCGCCAGGAAAAAAATCTGAAAGGATTTATTCCACTCTAATTCTTCTTATATAATTTATTTTCATTTTCCCAAGAGAAAAGAGAATTGTCAAAAGTTGATTAGCTCAATTGAGTATACAACTGGTTTTGATCTTTATTTGCCAACAGAATTCTTTGAGTTACAAATCCTGGGCATATTTGAACTATGTGTATTTTACAAAAACTAATAAGATATTCATATTTTGGTCATTTGATCACTGACAAAGTGATTACAAGGACCTGTAGGGACACCATGAATATATTTTGAATAGGCTTCTAATCAATATTCAGTCTGATAACAATGATTGTTAGAAATTACACTCATGAGCTTGATCTGAAGCAGTGCCATACAGGTAGTAGCCTAACAGCTTCTTCTTTCTCCTTTCTGGCTAAATTGTTTTCAATGGTGTTATATCAGATGATTAATTGGCCCGTTATTTTACTGTATGTTTTCACCAGATACTCTAGTAAACCTGGCTAAAATATATATGAATGCACTGTCTATGAAGGATATCTTTACAGGCACTTTCAGTGAGAGTCTAGTCATCGATACTGGATTAGTGAATTTGTAGAAAGGAAATAAAATTTCTTTTTAGAAAAAAAAAAAATCGTAGCCAGATAGGACAAAAGGAAGAGCTCAGCTTTGTGCTGAGAGCTCTTGTAAAACAGTATTGATTCACAGAAAAAGGTTTTCTCTAGATGATATGGGTAATAAACCTAAATAGTGATTTATTCAGTCAGGACATTGCTCATGAGTATCTAAATTGTAACTGTACCTCATGTCTTTAGTAGACTTGGCAAACAGGTTCACGAGTTACAACCTCTCCCCAAGGGAGAGTAAATGGATTATAATATAAAAGATGGGATTTCTGATGTGCATAGTTTTTGATCTTTTTCTCTTGAAGATATGGGTAATAAACCAAAAGAATGATTTATACAGTGCATTGAAGCCACTGCTGCCTGGGGTTTCCATTCACTGTACATAGAAAGAAACTAAATACTACTCTGAACAGATTGCTGCTGACATCCCATGCTACTGGTAATGCTTATGAATAAAATCACTACATTTTTTCATCAACCTCAGCACCTCTCCTGGGACAAATTACACCCTAGGTAAGTTCAATTAACCTAGAGTTGGGGATTCTAGGTTTCATTTTTTTTGTTTTACGAATGTTCTATGTATGATTTACATTAATTAGAAACACTGGCTGCAGCAATGCCTTGTAACTTCATAGAATACGCAATTTATATTGCGTTTTCAGTTTTAGCTGATAGATATACATAATCTTTAGACTTCCAAAACATTATCCTTTTTTGAATTGGTGGGTAAATACTGTTCTCTATTGTAGCTGGTTCTTCTCTTCAGTAAGATACTTTTTTGCAGAAAGTAATTGGAATGTGTTTTATTGCTTTAGCTCTGCTAGGTGTAGTCAGCTCTAAATACTGCACTAGCACTTAACAAACCTTGTAACCCAGTCTGGCATTAAGCATGGCCCAAGTAAGTATAATCTTTACATACAGATGAGTTATTCTCATTCTTTTATGTATGAGGAACATAAAGGTCTTTCTACATTAAGATAGAAACGTGCTGTCTTCTTTGAAATCTATAAATATACTTAGTGGGGCCATTGCAAAGAAAATACTAGTTTCCATTCCTGTCCAACTGTATTTATAAACATTTCTAGAAGCAGACAAAGTGATAAAGATCAAGTATATAAACCAGTCATTTTGATCGGCTCATCAACCCTCTTTCCGCTCATGTATCCAACAGATTTTGTCAGTTGTTTTCTCTACAGTATCTCAAATCACCAACTTCTTTTTGTTTATTTTTTATTATTACGATTTCCCCTATGGCAAGCTCTTTTTTCCTAATTTCATATTATAGTCATGACATTCTGTTAAAAAAACAACTATAATCTTCTGTTTCAACATTGGTCAGTTCTCAAAACCTTTCCATTCTTTAGGGTAATAGCTGTATCTTCCATTTATTTTACCATGTGCTTTGGCTAAAAGATAATTTAGCCTTCAAGGAACATTGGTTACAAATAATTTAGAGAAAAAAATTATTATAAAACCTCTTAAGATATAGTTTTGCTCATAAAATATAAGTATCTCAGTGGATATGGCACTGTGAGTGCTTCTTGTTCCTCCTTCTGCCATATTTAAAGCAGCCAGGATAGATCCTGTAGGCACATTCTGACTAAAGCAATGACTAAACAATTATACTGAAGAGTTAACACATTATGTACTCAAGCATACAAGTCATACCATGTAGTCAGCTGCCCCCTAATTTCTCATCTCATCTCAGTTTTATATTTAGATCCTGCACTGAGTTTCCAGGGTGGCAATCAGAAACCTATTCCCCTTTAAGTGGAAAGATTTGTCCTGGATCATTGACTTATAGTTAGCATAGGTCTCCATGATGCTATACTCACTGAAACACTTACTTTTCTGAGCATAACTATACTTTTAAGAGGTTTTTATAGTCTTTTCCCCCCTCTAAATTATTTGTAATCAAATTATTTCCCCTCTGAATTTGTAAACAATATAGATATTTTGCACAATGCAGGTCACACTTATACTACCCTGTGGGCACATCTACCAGAGATGTTTACTGTGGAGCTGCCTAATTAGCTCAGCAGTAAAATGTCACTGTCTACACACGTGGTACTATTAGGATGAATCAAACTAATTAACTGTGCTACAGGATAGTACTTGTTAAAACAAGTACTATCCAGCCTCAAAATACCTTACTCCACAGCAACACATGTGTAGACACTGATGGGTCTGACTGGGACATGAGAGTGTTTCAGTTTGGGGGCTACCAGCTGGTTAGTCTTGCACTGGAACACCTTCATGTCCCAGCCAGCCCTTCTGCAGAAAATTGAGCCAGGTCACAGGAGCCTCAGTCTTGGAAGCTGACTGAGATATTTCCTGCCAGCTGGGGCTGCTCTGACCTTGTTCAACTTACTTAGTCCTGATTGCATGTGTAAATCTAGTGCCTGGAAACAATAAGCTCCTGTGTGATATGTGCTAGAGTTTATTGCTTCATCTTAATAGCACATGTAGACATACCCAGTGTTAACAAAAGTTTCCATGAGGCAAACATGAGCAGGAAAATCCAATAATTAAGCCTCCATACACAAGTTAAAATGACCTGGGAATATTCTTCTTGGTTTGTTCTCCTGGTAGAAAAACTAATCCAGATATTCTTGAACAGACATTTGAATGCTGAATTTCTGAAGGACAGAAAGAGTGCAGTTCTGATGTTGTACAGCCGTGTACCTCTGTACACACATCTCAGAATGCTCTGCTGGCTCCTTCGATCTGTCTGGTGACAGATAGTAGCTATGTGCAAGGCAGTCCTGATTGGCTGACCCAGACTGCTCAGACTGAGCCTACTACTTCCAGCCATGCAATAAGTGATTGTCAAGGGAGCATATTCTGCTCCCTGCCATGCTGGAGCAGTACAGGATAGCCTGAGCAACACACTGTCTTGGGGAGTTATGGGAGAGTGGATGGGATTCTGGGATGCTGGAGGACTGTTTTGTGGCTTCTCTCAGAAGGGCAGGTTGTACAGGATCTCCTAGGAGAAACTCTCCCAGAAAAACTCCTAATTTAACCCTGCTTATTCCCAGGTTTCTCCTGAAGCAGCCATTTTTGCTGTATGAGAAAAATTCCTGACATATTCAAACTTGTGATTTTTTTCCTTGGGAGAGCAGGGATGGGGCCTAATTCTGTAGCCCTTAGAGGAGCTAAGTGTTACTTAATTTGGTGACCATAATGTTTTCACTTTGTTACTGTAACGGTTTATATTGTCTATTTGTAAAAAGTGTTCCCCTTTGAATGTTTACTGGTTTAATGAGATCTTGGGCATTTCCTCTGTTTGGTTAAAACCCTGTTCCATTTCAGTTACCTACAACTGAATGACTGATAATACAATGCTTCAGATTTGAGTAGTATAGATGTCAGATAGAAATGATTCCATATAGTAAGTATACAACATTTAAACAGCATTTATTTACTAATTTTAGACATTGAAAATGTATTTATCGGGGTACAAACTGCAAGTTACTCTGTACAATGATTTGAAAAAGATGGGAAATAGTAAAATGAATGTTGTGGGTAAAGAATTGGGTAAAGAAGAGTTGTCAACGCTGTGTTTTGGAAAAGGAAGTGTCTGACTAGTTTTAGGATTAATCATTTTTTAATTAAATAAAAATATTCATTTTAATTTATGATCATGGCACAAAAGTGCGGGTCCTCCAAATCTGTCCTATCTGTTGTTATGACTTGCAGATGCTTAAGACACACTGAAACGTCTGGCCTTACTTTACAGCTCTGCACTGTTGTATCAGGATATGTCTGGGAATAAATCCAGAGGAGTCATATTTAGGAAAGGACAGGCTGTGTAGAGGTCATCTGCCATGAAGAGAAAGGTAAACTGTAATTGTAGGAATGCACTATATGCTGAATTGGATTGAAACAGTTCATCATATATTATTCCTGTTGAATGTTTACTTGTATTGTTTTTTCTTTTAACTTAATTGCTTGGGTCAGGAGGATAAACTCATTAATACTGAGTTTTTGATCTTTATATTTCTATCACCAGGCATAAATCAGAAAGCAAGAGATGGTCATTATCTGAAAAACAGTTGCATTTACATCTAACCAATTCATTCAAGGAAACTGAGAAAAATAAATAGCCTAAAAAATACTACTAAAATTGCTGACTTTAGCCTGGTTTTGTTATTGTTGCAAGTGATTAGTCTTTTCCCATCTGAGGTCCATAATTTTGTTATTAGTGGGAATTAGAATGTATAGACTATTCTGGAAAATACATTTATTCCTTTATACACAGAGAACTACAATGGAATGTTATCAAGATTTTCTATAGATTCTGAGGGTCAAATTCTGATCTCAATAACAGTTTCGAAAACCTGAAGAAACTTCATATGTCTTAATGCAGTTACACTGGGGTCAGAATGCTATCAGATTCAGGCTTTCAGGATTGAATTAAACACTAATGTAAGCTGTGCCCATAACTCTCCTTGAATAAGGATCATATTCTTTCACTATTCTTTTCCATCAGACATTGAAATGTAAATTATTGGGTCTCTGAGACCTAACCATTGATTTTATATTCAAGTCATTCACTTTAATAATGAACAATTTAATAGCTGATTCCATAGATTTTACATACAAAAACAGTGTGTGCATTCTGTCCAGAAGAGAGAGAAAAAAATAGTACTTGAGAATTTAACACATTCAGAAATTTTGAATGAAAATGTGTTAATTATATGGCAATAAAGATGATATCTACCTTTTGTTACATGATCTACTTTGTTCTATCCACCTGGTTATAGACAGTTTGAGGACTGCATCCTACAGTGAATCACCTTTGGTACCTAGGGGAAATTTTCTTTCTCAATATAATAGCATATAATACCCCAGTGGATTGAGTAGTTTGCCTATTTAAAAAAAGAATAACTTGATTCTTTTCTTTTAGTAGCTGGTGCATGCTTCATGTTGCTTTCCCACCTCAGTCAGTACTTGGCTGTATTGAAGTTGCTATTGTGAAGGTTGGCTTGTGGAGGTAGAAGAGTAGCCAGACTAGTGCTGTGCACTGGTGCCTCTGAATTAAGGCAGTTCAATGGTATTTTTGCCTGAGAAATAAAATTAACATAAATACTGAAGTATTTGGGCAACCAAATATACATAAAAAAAACAACTTAAGAAAAAAATCCACTAGTATTTTTATTTCTATATATTCCATACTGGGTGTGTCTACATGAGATGTGTCACTGCAGCTTAGCCTAGTTTACTGCATAGTACGGGTCAGTGGTGACATGTGCACCCCCTGAGAGTGCTGGTGCACCGCAGGACTGGCTGCGCTCAGTGCTTAGGTGATGGGCAGGGGGGCAGGTGGGAGCACTGGTACCCACCCTGCAAGCACCAGCCAATCGCTGCAGCCTCTCCCAGAAGCAGCTGCAGTCACTGCCAGAAATGGCTACAGTGATCGGCCACAGTGATCAGCCACAGAGAAGATCCCTACCCCCAGGCAGTGAGATAGGCTGCAGCCCCCAGGTTGGTGGGACTGGTCACAGTCGGGGCATGTGCTCCTTCTGACTAAGGTGGCACCAGTCTTCCATGGTACAGGTGATGACTACAAGTGCATGCCCATACTGTACATTAAAAATGGCTAAATATGCCTAAATTTGCAAGCAAATTTGCAGGCAGCAAATTTAGGCACAATTAGTTAGTGTGCGGTAATACATATGTAGATGTGACCTGGAACTAAGTTTAGTGCTGGGCCTGCCCTGCCACTAAGGAGCTGGCCTGAGCCCAGCCCCAAGGCTCCTGACTGGGAGATGTTTTTGCCCCAAGGTTGGGCTGCCTCCATGGAAGCCTTTAGCTGCAGGATATAAAAGCCTTCAGCCATTTTGTGCCCTAGACACACACACCAGGAGCCTGAAAGAGCCCATACACTCCTCAGGAGCACTCCAGGCCCCATGTGCCCCCCTGGACAAGACACAGACTGCCTCTGCCTCTGGGAGGCAGAGCCGCTGCTTGGCCACTCCAGAGCCACTCAGCTAACAGATGAGCCTGCTGCATGCCCTGGCCAGCCTGATAGCTCCCCAAGGCTGCTTGCTGGATGCCTCTGGGAGAAGGGACAGCACCAGCTCCCTGCTGCTCACCCCTAGCAGCCTGTGCTGCACCTGCAAGTGTTGTGGGGCAGAGCCTGTGCTGCATGGCTCCCAGTCCTTTGCCATACCCCTGCACTGGGTGCTACTGGCAGCTGCCCAGGGCCAGAAGCACAGGAACAGCCACGTGGTAGTCCAGACAGCCAGTGCAGGATGGCATGTCATCCTCATTGTCCCCTTTGAAGCCTGGCTCCACCCACCTGTGCATTCCTTTGATATCCATCCAGGGCCCCAACTGGATCCAGGAGGAGATTAAGGACCTTATTGTGCTCTGGGGTGATGCAAAGGTCCAGGGACAGTTTGATTGGGGTGGGAGCTTGAACACCAACATTTATGAGGTCTTGTCATGTGTGATCTGGAAGCAAGGGCACTCCTGGTTGGTGCAACAGTGCCACATAAAGTTCAAGGTCTTGCAGGCACAGCAAGTGGCCATGATCAACCACAATTTTCAGTCTAGTTATCCCCACAAGACCATGCCTTTTATGCAGCAGCTGACCAGGACGTTAGTGCCCCAGGACTAAATGCATGGGTAGACATGCCCACCAAATGTAAATCCTATTTGGTAGAATAATCTGTTGGATAAGTTTTGCAGGTACAAAGTGTATGTGAAAGCCTTTCTAACATTACTCCCAACCATGCAGTGGGTTCAATAAAAACATATCACCAAAAGAAAATATAATCCCTTGCTTCTTGCACATTTCTTGGATCATCACAGCAACAATGACATGCCGACCCTACTACTTGAATTAGAAATCAGCTTTTCTTGGAGCCTCTGTCTCTATTATACTGTTAAAAAATATCACTACTTAAAACAGTGCTGTCCAAGTGGTGGACTACAGGTTGCATGTGACCATAAAGGATTAAGTTGCAATCTCTGGCCTCCTGCCCAGCTCCTGCTCCCTCCACTTCTCCAGCTGTAATAGGGCACAGCCGCAAGAAGCAGAAGTGGGAGGGGAGGGCTATCCTCATGCCATACAGGCATGTAGCCTAGGGGCGGCCTGTGGCTTGTCCTGGAGCCACCCTGTAAGCATGCACTCCTCCCCCTACCAGCTGGTGTTACCTGAAGGGCATTCTGTCCCTAGCCACATAGAAGTTGGACAGCTCTGGCTTAAAACACTATTACTTTTTTCCTAACTCAACCCATGACTTTCATCTTTAGAAATAAGGATATCAAGAAATATAAAGCTTTTCTTTACCTTGACCTTATCATGTTTACCATACTGCTGTGAAGATACCTTACAATACAAAGGAACTTTAGAAAGGTTTTCAGCACATATAGAGTGCTTTATCTGACACCAATCTCAAGTGAGCTTCAGATCTGGAAAGCTTGTGCTCTAAACACACACACACACTTTGGTTGGTCTATAAGGTGCAAATTGACCCTGTCTTTTACAAGTCTCTTAATACCTATCTGAGTGATGTTAGAGTTTCACTCAGAGTGCTTATACATCAGCTACTCATCATGCCAGGCATTGACACATTTTGCCCTTTTACTGCTTAAGTTATTGGGGTCTTCGACATTACTATTCTTAATGAGCCAATGAGGTTCTGAATAACGTTTGTTTATGCATAATAAATTTAACATCCTAGTCATTGGTGGTCATAAAAGAAAGTTGGATATTAATTATATTTTCTCTGGAGTCAGTATGTCATTCTCACTGCCAGAGGCAAAATCCACTTGGGGAAATCGTATAAATGTAGCACCAACTTAAATTCCTCCTGCAGCTTCAAAGGATAAGGTAATCCATTTCCCCATGAATTCATTGTTTATATTCTGATATATGGTGTCAAAAATTTTCAGGTCCAAAGCTCTGACATTTGGATGGTCTATGGAATATTGTTTATTGTATATCATTTATACAGCAGTTTAGGCCATATCAAATGACACACTGAGGTCGTCAAATGACACACATGCTAATTTTAGGTGGCTTCTGGAGCTCTTAATCCCTGGATTGGTCATACATTAATACCTGTCATTAGTTTCAAGCACACTTTAGGCAACTGAAAGTTACACCACTTCAGGATAGATTTGTCTCTTATCTGTGTTACTCAGCTTTCATTCCATTAATCTGTGGCCATTTCCCACAGATGAGCTACCCAGGTTGCAGTCCTCCAGCATCCCAGGATACAGTATTCCCTCCTCCAAACCCTCCTGTTCTGCATGGACAATTTTATGGTCTCTGAACTCAACTGCCCAGGAGGTGGATCTGGCACCTAGCCATCACCTTCTCTCACCTTCATCTCCTGCTCCCACTCCCACTCTTCCTGTGACCTTCCCACCAACAAGGGTGCAACCCATAAAAACAGCCTACAGATCACATGCCAGCTAGCCAGGTCACAGGGGAACATGATAGGAGACAGGATCAAGTCCCTACAAGCTGGAGCTTCCTTCCCATGGCAGAAGCAGTAGCTCACCCAAAAGTGCCTTCCCTCATTATTCCCACCTCCAAAAAACCCAGAAAGCACAACCAGACTCCCCCATACTCCAATCCCAAATCCCAATTTATTAAAATTAGACCTTCTTTAGTTTACTTCCTTTTTATTTATTTTAATTATTGTTTTACTTCTTTGTATTTTATCCTTCAGTGGCTGATTTCATTTTACCAGTCCTCCCCTATTCCCATTTTTTTCCAATTCTTATTTCATTATCTACCCCACCCCTTTAATTTTCTATCTCCCAGCTTCATGTTGCCATCCCCCACCAACTCATCCCTCACACACCTTCACCTAGAGGAGGGAAAAAAGCCTACCCTTGTTCACCAGCCCTGTAGTGGCAATTCATAGCTGTAGCTCCTAGTCAGACCCCCACTTACCAGCCCTGTAGTGGCAAGCCAAAGCTATATAGGTGGGGGCAGTCAGAGAAGGTAGTTAGCTTTAAGGTGTGACTGCTTCAAACTCAAGCTGGCACTAACAGCAATCAACATTTGAGCAACTCAAAGTGCAATGTGTAATAAGGCCCCAAGTGTCTCTGGGAGGTGCTGAAAGAGTCTCATTTTTCACTGATTTTGTTGAGAATTGAGAACATCTAGCCACTCCTCATGTATTTAGCAACAGACTTGATCTGATCTTAAATATTTGAAGTGGTCCAGGACTCTCTAATATTGAAAAGGCATCAAGGAATTATCTTGATTGTGATGATTATTCATAAATTTTCAATGACATTTTTAAATATGAATTCTATTTACATCAACCTTTGTAAGAAATTTACACTGACTTGTCATAATCTATTGAGCTGTAGCAGCAACAGGACTTAAAATGAGGTGTTAATCATAGCAAATTCTCTGTAGGCAGCTTGAATGAATGTTTTATTGTGACAAGGTGCACTGGATTACAAGGATGCTCTTTAAATTGAAACTACTAGACAAGTCTTTCTGCTATTCAGCCATCACTTGAACTCTTACAACTGTTGTGTTACTAAACAATGATGGTAGTAATGAATAACACTCCTGATAGTTTCATGTGGACTCAAGGGGAAAATGATGAAATCGTAATATTCTCTTCATTTTAGTTATACAAAGAAGAGTCAATCACATACTTTCCTAGTTTCTTGCAGCTAAGACCCATGTTTACTTGATCACCATCAAGAAACAAGTAAACAATCCTTGAACTCCTGCTCCAGTTTGGAAAAATACCAGGCTGTAAAGGAAGAATTAGCAATACTATTAATCAGCTTCATTAAAATTATGTAAGGCAAGCTACTTTACCTGCCGATTTTTTGGGAAAGGATGGTAAAGGAGCTTTTATGAATGCCCAATGCTCAAAGTGCAAGGACTGCTTATTTCCTACTAATATTTTGGTACAATGGTTTCTCCATACCTATACTCTCTGGAATGTAGGAAAAGGATAGAGTTTATCAGAGACAAACCTATGTACCCATATGATAGGGTGCCTATACATGTGCAGAGCAGGCATTTCAAAGGTCACTGCAACTTTTGCATTTTATTTAAAGCACTTTAGGTACAACATCTTAAAACTTAATAGATGTTCCATAACTTGGTGCAAGTTTCTTACCTTCTGTAGATCTGTGAGGAGAAAGCAGGGGGTACTGGATGCTGCACAATGCAGCCTGAGGCATGGTGAGAAGCTGCTGGGTGTGATCTGTACCCCATCTTCCTCCCAAAAAATGTGAGTATTCAGTGTATAACAAATGACACTGATAAAGGTGATAATTTTTATTTTTTTAATTTTTATTTACACAAAAGAGATCACTGTGAGTCATGTTAATACTGGGGTCCAAAGCTAGCTACACCTGGTAGTAGCAATCAGTAATTACCACTTTGAAAACTCCCAGTTAAATATACCTTCAATAAAGGTGAACTAGCTAACTTGAGACACATTATTACAGTTTGCTTTACATTTAAAATATGTACAATGAAGTTTAACTAAGGTGACTACTGCCATTTAAAAAATGTTCTAAAGTCACCCACATGTCCTAAGTGAAAGCTTTAGACTGCTTTAAATGTTGACAATTGTCATGTGTATAATCACTCATAAAGCCTGCAAATGTCCCAGAGCTCTGGGCAGTATTGTGTTCCTTGATTCAGCATTAGACACTGTCCCTAAGTAAGACATGTTACTTAAGAGGCATCACCGAAATAGGAGTTCTATCCCTGAAACCCTTCTATACTCAGTTCCTCATTTGCTCCAGGATTGTAGTGGTGGCTAAGCTCATTGTCAGCAAAATAGAATATACCACAGTGGGTCAGCTGCAGTGAAAATGAAGTTGAAGGCAGTGGAAATAAGATTCTTTCCATTTCCATCCTATTTTCCATTCATCACCACCCTACTAGGAAGGAGAGGAAGTAAAACAAGGATACAACACCTATTCACTCTTAGAAGCCTGTGCCCATAGGCCTTATAATTCATCCTGGATTTGTTAGAGAGTTTTCTTCCTCCTGCTCATGGATTTGTACAGGTGCATAATCATAATTACAACTTATCCCTCAACCCTCTTTCTTGAAGGCAAATTTATCCCTTGGATAAAGTCCTTTGACTGAAAGGGAAAATAAAGGTTAATTTGTCACAATTAATTAAAACACTCATATTAGCACTATAACAAATATTTCCTATTATGTTTTCCTTTACTTTGATTTGTATAACTCACCCATAAAAAAGGGCAATGCAGAGACTTAGGAAAGAGTAAAAGGGAGCTTGTTCCTAGAAGGAATTATTTAGGTCAATATTTTTAGAAACGATATGCCCATTTCTATAAACCTTTTAACATAAGATAGCCCTGATAAGAGTCCTTATAATTCATTTGAGCTGAAAGCAAGTTTGACATTGGAAAATGGCACTTCCTTTGAAAGATGCATATTGTTATAAGATGCATCAATTTTGACATTTGTGTTAGACAGGATTTTGAGGTGTAATATTAATTCTCTAATGGTTGTGCTGGAGGTGCTGAAAGTTGAGTTTTGTTTTTGACGAAATTCTGTTTTGTGAATGTTTTCCAAGAGTTTGATTTTAGCTTCAATATGGAAAGAAAATACATTTTTCATAACGCTGAATATCTGATCGCTGACCAGCCCTTAGAAGTGTAGGGCACAGGCAGAAGTGTGCTTCCCATTGTAACTGAGAATACTTTTCAGGAAGTGTTCTGAGTGACAAAAATCTTCAGGACCAAATAGAAGTACACTGTTGGTTCAGTGGGGAAGGGGAATGTAGGGGCTGGCTGCTAGCCTGTGGTTGGCTTCACCTAGCTATGGCCCCTTTTCCCTGACAGTTCGCTACCAGCCTAGACTGTTTTCAGAGTGGGAGAGGGGAAGGGGAGCAGAGAGAGCTAATTCTTCCAGTTCCCCAAGTAGTGCTGGAGGGCAGGGTGGGTGAATTGCGGCCCCACCCACCGGGGGGGTTCCAATACACTGCCTCATCCTCCAGTGGGGGCTGAAAAAAACCCAGACTGAACTCCCTCCACTCCCTTTCCTCCCTCAGACATAGTTACAGACACAAGTTACAGACACAAGTTACAGGAGACAATCTGTTCCGAAATGTCTTCATTTGAACATATATATAGAGAGAGATGTATATTGATATAGCTATATCTTGATAGATCTAGATTAATCTAGATATAGATATAGATAAACACACACACACAAGCAAATATATAGAGAGAAATATAGTTATAGATATATCTATAGATATAGATATAAATATATAGATAGATAGCTATTTATAGATATCTATAGATATATCTGTCTATCTATATTATATATATATATTGCAGCCTTAACTTTAATAAGATAAGGAAATGCTCTACTGCTCTCTCTAAACTGAAATATGTATTTATATTCTAAGATAAATCATATACATATTTAGGTTTAGAGAGATTAGTGGAACATTTTTTATCCTGCTATAGTTAGGGCTGCACAATACATTTCATTCTAATCCTCTGTTTTCAATCACTCAGTTTTCTGTCCCTTCTACATTCCAAGCTGATTTTTTCTCTTGGTCTCTGCCTAAGGGCAGCTTCCTTTTTTCTTTTTCTCTTTTTTGAGCTTAAGCAAAAAAAAAAAACCCTTTTGGTTTTGGACAGAATAAAATAATCTTATAAACTCTTTTGAAATCTCAAAACAACAGAGATTTGAATGATGAAATATAACACAGAAAGACTCCAGCAAGAAGAGCTACATGGCTGCTTTCTGGAGTAAACCTTGATTCAGATTGACAATGATGGGGGTGCCAAATCCAGCTCATTAAACCATGGCATCCAACTCGTGGGAAGAGAGGGAACAGTGGCAATTAATACTGCCACCCCTCCCCTGCTGCCAGATTCTCAAGTACTATGTGGCAGCTGCCCCCTACCCACCTAACTGAATGGATCCCACCACATGGCAGGATCAGAGCCAGGTTGCCCTTTGCCTCCCTCCACATGCCTAGATAAAGCTCTTCTGTTCCCACCTGATGCACTGAATAGGGGTGAAAACAGAAACCAGATCTGGTTTTTAGCCCATGAGGCAGAAAGTTTGAACACCAGAGATCTAAAGGACTGACCCACTTTTCAGTATAACAATGAATCCCCACTGCTTTTGAGCATTTATTGAAATAAATCGTCTACAGGCAAGTTACAGGGGTGTAGGTTGTAGCTGTGTTGGTCTAAGGACATAGGTAGACAAGGTTCTTTGGGTGAATCTGATATATTTTATTAGACCAACTAAATAGTTGGAGAACAATTTTTAAACAAGCTTTCAGGTTCAAAAACCCTTCATCAGGCTAAGGAAGTTTCTGCAGTAGGTGTGTGCTCTTCCTGGATGGAATGAAAAGTAAAGAAGCCAGAGGCTGGGCTGGTATGCATACAAGACAGGTAGTCAGTGAAGATATAGACTGAGGAGTCAATGGGTGAGAGACTGGCTGGGTATGGTGGGAAGAGAAGGGGGATGAATAGTGGAGAAGTACCTGGGACGTCAGCTGTCAGGCAGGTTATAATGTGTCATAAATCTTGATGTCAGGTTATAATGTGTCATAAAGCTTGATGAAGTGGAGTTCATAGGCTTGTATCTAGGAAGTGTTGTGTAAGTTTCCCTTGAGGATCAGGACGAGAGATTGGAGAAAGTGATTTTCTTGTGAGAAATGTGCCCTCACAGGTAATTGGGTATTCCTGTCTTTGTTAGAGTTCCAGTGTGTGTTCACTCCTTCCTCGAGCCCCTATGGAAAATCCTCAAACGATTGCAACCCACACTATAAAGAGACCCTCACACTATAAAGAGACCCTATTCTTAAAGAGATCTTCCCAGAGCCACCCATCCTAGCTTTCAAACAAGCACCGAACCTCGCTAACCTCATCACCAGAAGCAAACTTTCTCAGACCTAGAACACACCAAAAGGATCTAGACCATGCCATACAAAACCTGCCAACATCTCCTACCACCCGCACAATTACTACACCCCACAACAGAGCCATCAGTATTCCCAGCTCTTACAGCTGCACCTACCTCCAGAAATGTATCCAACTTACCAAATGCCCTGATGGAAAATACATAGGAGAGACCAAACAACAACTGCTCACCAGAATGAATGCACACTGGAAATCTATCAAAGACAAGAATACCCAATTACTTGTGGGGGCACATTTCTCACAAAAAAACACTCTCTCTCCAATCTCTCAGTCCTGATCCTCAAAGGAAACTTACAAAACACTTCCTAGAGACGAGCCTATGAACTGCACTTCATCAACCTCCTGGATACTAAAAACCAAGGACTAAATTTTAAAACCTTGGATTTTCCTATTTAATCTGGTTTTCCTTCTCTTTCTTCTTTCTTTTCCCTTCCAATACAAACCAAAATCCCATCAAATTGGACCCTGGCTCTTGTACAGTTATCAGGGCTTGGCAGAAGGATCACATTAGCAAGTACAGGAAGACCTTTCAGTCTAAGAGGCTACAGACAGTAGTGACAATTTTTGCTCTCTCTGGCCACAGAAATAGTCTATAGTCATGACCAAGCACAAGTTTATAGCCACAGACAGCTTAAAATGGTTGATCAGGTGAAAACCTGAACCCTCATTCTATTAGGGTTCAGATGAAGATATTTCAGGTTGTCTTCTGTAACTTGTGTCCTTTCTGCCTCCCAGACTGTTGCTATTTTGAGAATAGGAGGTGGAAAAGGAGTGGATCTATCTATCTATCTATCTATATAATGGAGCTTTACCTTTAATAGGATAAAACAATGCTCTACTACTGGGGAAGGGCTAGTATTATATAATATCTATACTGTATACGTTATAAATTCAGGCTTATTACAGGTTCATTTTTTCTGTTTATTCAATTTCAAACCTGAATTTTTTCACAGGGTAGTTTTAAATGCAAGATTCCCGAGTAAATATATTGTCTTATCTTTGACTTGTATAGTTTGGGGCTGATTGTATTACTGATGCCAGTTATAAAATCTAAAGGAATACATATTTTTTCCATGCACACAGTTGACTTAACCATCAAGCTGCCAGCAAAATCCAGGCCAGACATCAAACTTAGGATGAAGATTTGTAGTCTTCTTATGAGTAGAGTTGTTTATAGTCTACATTATTAATATTTCTTTGCCAAGTGTTGCACCTTTAGTAAATCTTTTAAACTCTTGTATGCTTCATACAAGAAATACTCATTGAGAAATGGAAATCAAGAAAGAGGGCTTTAAAATACAGACTTAGTATAACCTCAGCTGATTTGAGTAACATCAATATATTTATAACACTAGTATCTCAAGTTATCCTAAAAAGCAGCAAGTTTATTGTTATGCCTCAGACAATATATCACAGATTCTTCAGCAACATTGTGCCTCAAGACAATAGAGCCATTTCAAACAAATCAAGAAGGCAGAACAATAAATCCCATCTTGCAACTTCTGGGAAAATATATTGTGAGAAGTGAAAATAAATATTCTAAGTATAGAATATAATGAGAAAAGAATTTTCTTCTCTTTCATCAGCAAATACAATTTCAAGCACAAACACAACATATAATGAATTGTTTAAAACAATTTAATCATTAAAAGTTAGTATATGATTTCTGGAAGATTTATTAGTTATTTATTCATGTTATATGCTTTTCAAACTTTATTAAGCTCTGAAATAAAGTAAAAAGCCTATATCTTAGGGAAAATAAAATTAATTTGTGCAGTGACATATCACTGATGACATAACCAAGCAAAGCAACACAGAACCTCACAAAAACAATTAGTTTGTCCTATATACAGAAATTCATACAATGTATCGCAAGTTACACAGTGAAATGGAATATATATGATCAATGGAAGGGAACTCATTAAGTGATCTAGTTCAGCCCCCTACTCAAGGCAGAATCATTCTGGTCAAACTAACCCCAGTAATGAGTCTATTTAATCTGCTATTTGAAATACCTAGTGATAGAGATTTCTAGGAAGTCTGCTTCACCACTTGATCATCTTCATAGTCAGAAAGTTCTTCCTAACCTCCAATTCAAGAGTAGATTGGATAGGTACTTGGCTGGGGTCCTGTGACCCTGGCACTCGTTCCTGGTCCTGTGACCCTGGCACTCGTTCCTGCCATTGGCGGGGGATCAGACTAGATGGCCTGCTTTAGGCCCCTTCTGACCCTAGATACTATGATACTATGACTATGATAAGATATTAAGTTGCTTGAGACCACTGCCTGCATATACAGAAAACACTGACTGTGCAGTTGCTACTGTGTAGTTATTTAGTACTTGCATACATAAGTACTAAATGCCTGCACAGTAACCAGAGTTACTGCACAGTAGCATTGTTGAACAGCTTTTAGGTGATGCTACTGCACAGTAGCTCATTACTACTGCTCAGTAGCATCTCATCACACTTCATGCCACATGATAGTACTGGGCAGTAGTAATGAACTACTGTGCAGTTAGCGTCTTGCATAGATGTGGCCACTGAATTCTAAAAAAAAAATTGCTGCTTTATGAATTTCTTTCATAATGGCGTTAGCTTTGCATTACTTTGTATATGGAACAAGTGAATAATATACCTTTAGAGCATGCAGTCAATACCAAATATTTAAGCTTAGGACTTTTACAAGGTACAAGTCTTTGTGAAATTAAATATTCCTAATTTTCTTGGGCTTGCACAGTTTCAAAAAGAGGAAAGGCTAACTACAAACAGAGAATGCAAAGTAATAAGTTCCTCTCTCAGGATTGTCTGTTGAACACACTGAGCAAGAAACAACCATTCCCAATAACTGCTCTCTGAAATTCATATCTCCTTCTTGTTGTCTCTGGATTTAGGACCCAGGTGCCTTGTTCTGGGAAGGGGGAGGACAGAAGATACCCCTCCTCAGTCTGACCATGACCTTTCCATTTGATAATAGGCAAATTTATTGATGCACAGTGATAACAAAAAAGAACAATACAAATAATCAAGAGATTTTTGATTTCTTGATTATTTGTATTGGTATACAACCAATCCTAGGGCTGTCATCAGAGTCAGGATACATCTGGCCAGGATGCAGGCTTCACTTTGGGGCTCCCTCTTAGGTGTCATCATGTCAGCATATCAGCAGTCTAGTGGGATGCCAGGGTCCACACCCTCCATCCAGTGGGGTGAATGAGCCATGCTGGTCATGTGCACTCCATGGTGGCCTCAGGGTTCCTTCCTAGGGGACAGGGACAGGGACCCCTCTCAGGGAGAAGGATGGGAAGAAGAAGGAGGAGGGATCCTTTGTTATTCTAAAGCCTCTGATTTTGTATTCTCATCCCCTTCTGATGAGTTCTGATGACTCTTGATCTATGACTATCACTGATTGGTCTGTCTCTTTGGTCATTACACTGTTCATGTCAATACATTTCAAGCCCATCACATGCACAACCTTTCCAAAACAGGAATTTTAGCCCCACTTCTTTGGCATTGTGAGCTGGTGCTGTCTCATCTCATGTTACAGATCAGTATGGTACATGCCCCCAGTTTTCCAGACTGTGTCCCCATTGGCCTTGTTGTGTTAGACATCCTGTTTGCTTCAAAGGCTGTGTGAAACTGTATGTGAGTCCCAGGCTTTTAAAAAATCAATTAACCCCTGCTGCCCATCCTGAACCATTCTAATACATATGCATATCTCTATAAGCCAATTCTCAAAAAACAAACCTTTAAATACCATTTTCTAAGCCAACAATACCCTCCTTCAAGGTTCACACTTTCACAACATAAATGGAGAATAATCACTGAAATCCCCTGGACTGTTCATGTGATTTGTGGGGAGGACTTCCCTCAGTGATCCCCAGAAAAGAATGATAACATTCGTGGTCAGGGGCTTCAATGGGCTGGATGCTGTAATGAACCCTTAACCATTGTTCAAATGTTGCCCATACCTGCTCTGACTTCGTCTCTGGCCTCAGCATTTCCTAAACCGGCAACCAAGTTTTAGCCAATGAGGTTTAAACAGACCTCCCATACTAGGACTGGGGAATGTACAGCCCAAGATGCTTACCAAACCTTTTACTTAACATTTCAGCTAACATTTTGCTCCATAGTCAGAGTCTTATTTGATTGTCAAGATGGCTATCGAGAATGAATAAACATCTTATGGTCAAACTCTCTCGGGACCAGACATGTTTTTGGCAATTTTATCCCTCCTCTATAAAGGGCAATGTTTTCTTGTTCTTCTAGCTAAATGCTTGGTGTCATCATGGCACTACCAGTGCCCCTCCATCCTGTAAAAGGCTGGAGAAATGTAAAGGGTCAGGTCTTTCCCAACTGGCCATGGCAACCAGGCATGCTGTTTACACAGGAAGAACCTGGTTTTCATCAGGATCTCACCACTTTACTCTGTGTTCCCAATCTCTGCACAAATTCTGGGAATTACTAAAACTATTACATTATTATTTCTACTATACAAAGCTAAAATACATATCTAATACAAGCAAAGCAAAAAGGAAAGAAAGAAAGAAACAAAGAAACAAAGAAAAAATCCAAAAGGATGACAATAAAACCAATGATCAATCCAGCCTTCTTGATCTCTGGCGTGGCTGAACTCTTTGAGGCCCTGGAAGCAATGCTCCACATGATGCACCATTTCTTGTAGCCACTCTGCAGATATTTCATAGACTTCCAAGAAGTTTTGCTTTACATTTCATAGTTTAGCACAGTTGATATCACAATTACTTACAGCAATAGCATTTTACAAACAGAAAAACACAGCTATTACACATAAAACAGTCAAGCTCAATTCCTCTCTGTACCAAATGTCATGGTGCTTCAGTGGTGGGTCACATCTAAGATAAGACTTTGTAGTGGGAGTTGGAAGGACAGGGAAATAAAATTCCTTTGAAAAGATCGTGGCAAAGGACATAGCCACTGTTGAGCAGTAGCATCTGTATGAGAAGTCAGAAACAGCTGAGAAAGTGGATACAATGAGAAATGTCCTGCCCTCTCAGGACACACACACAATGCAAGTGGTAGCAGGTGCTGGGAAGCCACAGTGGTACAACATGTGACTGTTGGACCTTGTCATCAGGAACAAGTCTATGAAGGATTTATGGGGAAACTGGATCCTTACTGGATCTTCTTGCATAAGTGATCTCACTCCCTACCCCACCTATTGTTTTGCTAGCAGCCCAATCCCACTTAGCCTTTCATCCCCTCCCTGATCTTCCTCTCACCCTCTCCTTGGCCTCCCCTGTGCTTTTCACTTGATTCTTCCCTTTATTACTTGCCTGATTCTTCCACACTTCTGCTTCCTGCTTCGTCTGCCACATGGTACAAGAGCTGTGAGTGTCATCTGTGGCGTGCTTGCTATGGGTTGACCATACCTGCTCTGTGGTGTATCCTGTACAGCTCTGATGAGTTAAAAGCAACTGGTTTCTCTAGCCTGTTTGCCTCTTTCCTTGGTAGATGACTTTGTAAAGACTGAAGTGAAAAAGACATTAAAAACTGTAGCTTTCTCTGCAGCTGTAACTAAATTGCCTTCTTCATTCAGTAAGGAACCTACACATTCTTTGGTCTTCCTATTACTTCTACCATGATTAGCATGGATTTCTGCCCCTCCTCAAAGATATCCAAAGATAAAACACTTCAAGTTCTAGTTTTGCATGAAATTTTTCTCCTCCTCAAAGGTATCCAAAGGTAAACCACTTAAAGTTACACTTCCCAATAGAATATGTTGTGGGAGCATTTTTGCTTCCAATATATATAGAGACAGATGGTTCTGTGTTACACAAATGCAAATATTATGAATAGTTAACTAGCAGCTAGACATTTTATGGGATATTTACAAAATTCCTTTTCAAGAGTACTGATATCTTTTATCACCATCTATTAAACATTTTACTTATACCCTTACAAATAATATTCTTCAGTATTGTAATTTTTTTTTTTCCAGGAAGGAAGGAATAAGGAGTCCCTTATGGTAGGTATGGAAGTTTATTACTCCAATAGATTTTATTTGTTTCTTTCTCACTAGTGACCAATTAGACTGCTGTTTCACTAAATGTAGCAACACCTGGAATGTGCTCAGGAAGGTTCTTTTGATTTTCCCTATATGTTACTGTTTGATAACTACTATAGCTATAAGCTGATGCTGCTGATCCTGACAATTCTTATACACACACTTAATTTTAAGCATACAAGGAGTATGAGTCAATCTTATCATGTTTGTTTGTTTTTTTTAATAGGCATTTATGTATCTGCAGGCTTAGGACTTCTAATACAAACTAGAACTATTTTGAAGATTTTCATGCAGGAAAGTCATTTCCTATCATCACGTGGAACTTACACATAAAAGCATATCCCACATTACAGAACATTTCAGTTTTTCCATCTCAGCCACTCCTGTACAGTGAACATTTCCCCACTTTTTACAATGGTCCTTCCCATATTATAGTATGAGATGTACAGTTCTATGAAATTATACTTGCATAAGACTGTTCCTAGGATTATAGTGGCATTTGCTACTAGCATATTCTCAAAGCTGTAGGCACTATTTTTTTTTACTCTTTCCTTAATGCCCCTAAGACCTTTTTGTCTTTCTACTATGTGTGTAATGGAGAATTACAAATGAGTAAGCAGCACTATCACTGCTTAGTGCAGCTCAGATATAAATGACTGATTTCCTTTGGTAGCTAATCCACACTTAAAATATTCTGTATCACACACAGGGTGCTCTTTTTTCCATGAATATCAATCCTAAAACTATAGCAAGCGTAGCAGAAGTACAAGCAGTTACTTTGATTCTTGTTTCCTGTGTGACTCAAATGACCCTGTCAAGTTGCAAGCATTACAGCTTGCATCATGCTGACTACAGTAATGTTTCTCATGTGCTAATATTTAAATTATGTACTACTTGTTGAGCTTTATGACTGACCACATACCAATGCTGGTAATGAACTTTTATTCTAAATATTATCATTAGGGACCTACTGACATCTCAACTTTGTGTTTTTCACAGAAAATGCAAAATCAGGTGTTTTCCACAAAAAAGAACAATAAAAAAATGATGAGCATTGTGAGTTTGGTGGGCTCACTCCAAAGGAAAAAAAAAGCTTACTAGGAAATAGAAAAAGGGAAGGGAAACCTTGCAGCTTGGAAGCACTGGGAAGGAAGGGAAGGGGAAAGAGGGAACAAATGAGAGGCTGAGCCTGTGATGTAAGGCTCAGTATAGGTGCTAGTCCAGGGACTGTCAGGGAAGTGAGAGGATTTTTTCACCATCTTTTTAGCAGCCAGAGGCATGATGCTGCAGCATGCTGTAGCTTGAGGAGGATTGAGCAGGGATGAACAGTGAGAAGAAATCCTACAAGTGCCAAATATGTTTCATCACCAGGCACCTGTAAGGCAGTACCCTGAAGGGACCTGTGTGCAGATGGAGGCAGACTGTTCTGTCCCACCTGCAGTGTTACTCTGGATGTGTTGAGGAAAATCAGTATAGATTGACACTTAAGTCTGAGACACACATGAAATGAAAGGCTGCTGCAGAGGCTGAAAGTCAGAGCAAGAAACAAGTGACCATGTCCCTCACTTTTTAAAAGACCATGGAAAGCAGCTTTGCAAGGCATTTTCCCTCACGGAGGTTTTTGCAGCAGTTAAGGGACTACCTGAACCAAAATCTCCCAAATACTGGCAGTTTTCTGTGTGCAAACAAGCTTCACCAAGACTATCTCCCTACAGTGATTGCTTCACATGTACAATTCAAAATGTGTGCACTACCAGTATATGAATTCTTCTCCTCTGTGGCCGATGAAGCCACAGACCAACAAGATAAATATGTGCTGCACAAGCCTTCAAGCACTGTCCAGCCTATAAGCTCCAATACAGGGAGTCTCTTGCAAGCCAAAGTGGGGACACATGTGACTGTGTCACTGCCACCAGAGCCTGTCCTCACAAGGTCGAATTCATGCTCAGTGGGGTCCATTACCACACCAAGTGAGAAGCTGGAAATCACACCTGGCATAGTGCATACTTAAGCTTCACAATTTCCTGGACCAAGGAGACATTCAAGATAAAGTGAAGTTTGGGGCACAAAATGCTACTTGGTTCAGGGAGCTTCTAACATGGTTTGAAGGCCAGCAGGCTGTGATTCACCACACACAAGCTACTGATTTGATACATTGGGATGAAGAAATGGAATCACAAGAACTTTCAGGATGCCCACTTGTAAACTCATGGAGAAGAGATCTGTTCCAGGAAGGAGCTGTGAAGTTGAACCAGTGCTACAGGTATGACCCATCACTGCCACAATGGTTTAGACAACTGGCTGCCTCCTTCTTTAGTTCTGTGCACATTTTGGACCCAAACCAGGTGCGTGTTCTGAGTTGTGACCCTCAAATACTTAGATCAATCTTTGGATGACAGGAAGAGCATGACAAGGAACATTTTGTTTACATGAACTTTGTCAAAGAGTGCCAGATGCTTGTACCTGTGCCTGTGCCTGTGTCTGTTCTTTGGAACTGTTTGTGACCAGTTTCCACATCTGTACACCCTGGAAAAATGCTGCATCACCATTCCAACCAGCATAGTGGATGCTGAGCATCCCATCTCTTTTATGGACAAGTGTTCACCCCACAAAGGCAGAAAATGTCAGTAGCAACTGCTTCTGGGTGCTGCATGCTGGCATTTAACAGCTAGCATGAAATGCTTGTCTCAAGGTTTTCACTGAGAAAACTCCTTCTTACAATGTAATTTAATAAAGTATAATGATGGTAATGGTTACAATCCATTTTGTGTATAGCTTTAATGTCATAAGACATTTCATTTTAGAGTTTAATTCAGTGCTTACATTGCTTAATAATATTTCTATTAATGGCTTCTGTGGGGTTATTCAGAGTAATTAATTTGTGGTTTGGGGCCATCTGCCAATCTGCAGGGAGGGGTGGAACTGCTGGAGTCCCAGGAAATTCTATTTCATTAATCAGAGGTATTGTGGGGTGGGGGAGGAAAAGCGGGGAGGAGGGGTGGAGGGAGGGCACTGCAATAAACCCACAAAAATGATGGCCAGCCCTGCAATCTGCCCACTAAATCAGCCACCTGCCCCCTCAATTTGGGTAGATCCCTAATATATAATGTAATACGTATTGGAAAATTTTGATGAAAGCCCAAATGTAGAAAATGTTTGCTTCATTTTATGTCCCTCTCAAATCTGTGATTTTTTTTCCCCTCTTTGTCATTTGTGAAGTGCTTTTTGATGTTAGCTAATGGTTGAAAGTGGGAGGGAAATCAATTATATACAGATGAAAACATACACAAAATGATAAATGGATGTGATTGTGCTTGTGTTTTTTAGCTTGTCAGTCAGCTACTTGTAAGCATTTGCTTTCTTGAGGTATAACAGAGAAGATTAATAAATTGTATTTCCAACTGAGAGAGGCTTTCACTTTGTGTAGGATCCTGCAGAGAGTCACAAGTAAACTACATGAAAATAAATATTTCCTGCAGGGAGCTATCCTATTGAAACTACAGACTGTTATTGAAAGAAAGAAGTTTTTCATAGTTAGAGCTTAATACTTGTCAAGCATTTACATACCTTTTAGTCACTTAAAGTTCCTTGTTGTGCACTGAAAAGAAAATGATGTCCAATGTCTCTGAGAGAGATAAGCTATCGGTTACTTTTTTTCCTAAAGGCTTTCTCTCAAACAAAACTAGATGGTCTGTAGCATACCATAAGCTGTTCTGTATATATCTGATCAAGATGTGCCATAAATATGATGCCATTATATAAGTTACATATGAACAAAAAAATCTGAACTTAAGTATGCAAAAACTCTATATCTAAAGTTCTTAAATGTAATTCTATTTTAGTTTATATCACCCTATATTAATATATGCAACTTCCCTTGAAAATTTATGTTGTATAAAAGGGGAAAGATTTTTTTTAACCAACCTTATTTTGACATGCCAAAAATATAGGTCTTAATTATGAACCGAGCTTCACAATTCTCTTATTTCCTGAATTATCAGATTTTGTGCTCAGTGGAAGCAGAAATTGGTGTGCCAATGGGCTAATTTCGGCACCGATGAAAAGGTAATGGCAAGGAATGGGTAGTAACCCTGGAAAACTTTATGGATGGGTGATGTAGGCATCCATGTTGACAAACAAAAAGTTAGCATCCACAAAAAAAGAAAATTTGAAAATATGAAACATAATATTTGCTGGAAATAATTGTTTTCTATGAAAATGGCAAAAAGGAAGTGTTGTAAAATTTTGCCACACAGCAACAGAAAACAAGCCATACTTTCTATCTGGATTAGTTCATAGTTCAGAAATATCTATAAATTATATTTGTAGACAGATGTGTTGGCTAGTGTTCTTCACAGATAGTATAAAAAGTCATAGCCAAATTGCAAGTGATGGTGACAATCACTTACAGAACTAAAAACACCTTCTAGAGCTATTGCAGAAGGAAAACAGAAAGAGAGTCAATAATGCAAAATATTTGTGGTTTATTTTTAGGAGTTTTTTAAAACATTATTTAACTTCCAGCTGATACATCAGAATTTTCTAGTTGTGAATGTTCATTCAGTTTTCTTACTTCTGAGAATAACCTTAATGAAAATTCTTGTTTCTTCTGATAAGTCTACATGAAGAAAGCAAAAAAGAAAATGTTGTCATTAGTGAAAAAAAATCATTTTGGGTAAGTCTTCAAACAGTATCAAATTCAAAGAATACTGAGGAATTTAGAGAAGAGGAAACCCTGTTATCTTCTGAGGCCTTTTGTAATGACTAATAATCAATGAAAGTTCTCTGTTTCCTTGTAACAAGCAAATAAAGTCTATTTAAATGTTTGTTACTTAAAAAGAATCTTCTTTGAAAGTTGCCAAATATTATTTTAATGTACTTGCTTGTACTAAAGATATTGATGAATAAAAACAGATGACAATGATTGGCAGAGATATTTTTGTACAAGAAGCATGTGCAGTAAGAGATGGTTGATAGGTGATTTGGATTTTTGAACATGGATTTCAACTGGCACTAGAATGAGAAAAGCTTTATTATAACAGTTAAAGCCAAGTGAGATTCCTATTTAAAAGGCCAAAGTTAAGACAGTATTAAAAATTAAATATTAAAGGCAGGTAAAGGTTTAAAAAGATAATTCATTATCTTAAAGGAGTATATCTTGTTCCATAAAATGCACCTACCATGAGCTTCTGCCCCAAAGTTGTGGTATATTTCATTGTGATCATTAGTGTTGCATACTTCTTTGTGGCCTATAGTGGAATGGAGTGAATTAATATACAACCTCCTTATTTTTCAACTCGTTCTGTGAAATGAAATGGGAAACTGAACTGAAGAATATTCACATATTTTAGCACTGTTTCAACTACCAATGATTAAAACCATAAGAGACCTGCAGAAATCAAAGCTTGAAGTAAGACCAAATTGCTGGGCCCGTGAAACCTGAAGTGTGGTATTTTGCAATGATATACTTTACGAAATCAACACTTGAAGTAAAATGCTTGAAGAAATCAGGCTATTGAACAATGTATCCATAAAATCAAAGGATTTACCTATGAACTGATAAGGGATTTACAAGTGTCTCAAGTGATGGTCAGTAACTGAATGAGCTAGCATTTAGCTAGTTTTCCACAAAAATAAAACAGTTTGGAGTATGAGCTAAAAAGAGAACATATGATTATGAGGCCAGAGGTGAACTGCTAACTAATCAAAACAAGAACTATAAATTCCATTGTTTTATTAGGTTTTTGGTGCTGTCACTTGAATAAAGATTTTTAAACTGGAGGAGCAGCATAAGCTGTTGTTTCTTATATATGATATTTCCAATACATTGAATATGTCCTGCAAAGAATTACAGTAACAATGCATTTTATAAGCAAAGCTTTAGAAAATGGGTAGCTTCGTGGAGCCTTATATGCCTTGGATCTTTTGCAATAAACTTCAAGCTCTTAGCAGTTAACTGAAACCTGGACATACCCAAAAGTCACAATGGAGTTGCTCTGTGAAAATAAGCTATTGCTCTTTTTTTCCAAATGTATCCATCACACTGAGCTTTCTAGTAACTTTTCCTATATCCATTTCTAGCAGAGAATGAAGTGTTTGGGATTGTTTAAACTTAGGTTTATAAAGACATACTTACCTTTACAGTGGCTTAGTCTTCATTGGTGGATCTTTCTTAATTTCAAAGTACAGCTAAGTTATGCAGAAAGATGACACCCCCCAATTTCACCTGTATTAACTAAAGACTTAATTAAAGTCTTGCTAATCCCATTTTTTTGTGAAGAAAAGAGCCAGTCTAACTCTAGTATTAGGGAGTTATGAAGTTAAGGAGGGGAAAGTAGGAAAAAGTACTCCTGCCCATCCTAGAAACAGGCTAACACTGATACAACAAAGCCAGAACAGATGAAGAAATGAAGAGAGAGATTTAAACTCTTCCAAGAAATGATGCTTGTGGATTATTTCCCTTTATAGGTGGAATGGCAAGCAGAAGCATAACAGAGCTGCGGTGCGGTCTTAAAACTGGGCAGTGCCAGCTGTTGTTCTGCTGATAGTGGCAGCAGCTATTTTTTTCTCACAACCCACCTCCAAAGCTTCTGCCCCAGCTCCCCCCCACCCAGTTATGTTACAGGTTACAGGTCAAGGTCAGTCCCTATGCTGCCCTTTATTCTGCCTGGACTACTAGATGTTCATCCTGCCCATACACAAGATGGACCTGACTAGTCACTGAACTTTTTGTAGTTGTTTATGTCTGCAAACTTTTATGTCTGCTTATCATGGTGCAAAAGTCTGTTTGAGTATTGTACTGTTAGAGTGATGTTGTAGCCATGAGATTCCAGGAATTACATAAAAAGTCGAGGACTTGAGGGGAGAGGGTGGCAGGGTGATATCTTTTATTGGACCAACTGGAGAGTTGGAATAGAATTAGACTTTCAGGTTTGAGGAAGGAAGCAAGCACAGTAAATGTTAAGAGCCAAGAGTAGAGCGGTGAAATTGGAGAGGGAAGGGAAACTCCCAGGGGTATTTAGAATGAGTTCCAATGTGTTAACAATCATAGTTTAAAAAGCAGCTGGTATAAAACAGTTAAGCAGTGTTTCTCCATGTAAGAGCTGAATAGATCTAGAATAGGTAGAATTTATCTGGGAGCTCCACACCACATTGCCTTATAATTTATCTCATTTACAGTGGTTTTGCAGAATTGTAACATAATTTAAATGGGATTATTCTGGATTTACATCAGTATAATTTATCTCCAGTACCTGGCCCATTGGTTTTAAGGAGCTCTAAAAAATTTTTCATTTTAAACAGGTCCATACATATAAAGACAGGGTTTGTGTCATTGCATTGGCAAGACGAAAACAAGGAAGCCCAGCTCGAGATTATAGAGGAGAGGGGTAGAGGAGTTGTTCTCTCAGCATTTAACACAGAGAAGGATCACTCCCTTGGGAACAGTAAAAATTCTTCATTTGACAGCAAAGCTGAAGAGGTGGGCACAAAATAAACCGTGCTGTTAAAAGGAGCTGTCACCATGATTAATGCTGATGAGCTGTAATTAATGTGGATTCTTTCAGGCAAGGTTTGCAGCTTCAAACTCAGTGACCAGTGATTCAAAGAAGAGAGAAAGACACACACACATGTTTTTTATTGCCATATGGTCTAACAATAAGAGTTCTGAGGCTGAATCATTTTCATCTGCAATATAGTACTGACTTTTAGTTTATGCAAGGATTCATTGGACTGTAAGGACAAGAATTATTAAAGAGAGATGTAAATAACTCAGCTTGTGCCCAACTTCTGTCCTCCTCCACCAAGGTTTTGGAGAAGTTCAGATCTCTCTAGAAAGTCTGTAGTGTCAACCCACTGTACAGCAGTATTCAGAAACTTCATATGAACATTCCAATAGTGAATAACAAGTAGATTAAAAAAGAGATGATTTTGGAAACTGTGGGCCCCTATAGATGTGCCCCATATAGATGTGCCCCAATGGTGCTGTTCTTACTGTGCCGTCATTTAGTCCTTCCAAAAGTACCTTTTGGTACAAAGGTACTTTTGGAAGGACTAAATGACGGCACAGTAACAGCCCATAGCAATGGTGACACAGCTGTGGTGTCAGAGTTTGTGCTATGTCACCGTAGCACATTGCTACAGTGATGTAGCATCTCATATAGACCCACCCACTATATAGCCACATTTTATTCTTTGAAAAATTAGAACTAATAAAAATGAAAATGATCAATAACCTTTTGCAAATACATTTTATTGCTCCATGTAATATTTCCTTTATCTTATATGTGGCTGACAAGATTAGTTGTATCCCAGACATCGGTGTATATCAGATTATTTTCTCCAAAACATGCAGCCACCTATTTTAGTGTGTCTGATTACATGCAGATAAACAGTTCTTAGTATGTTCTAAGGCGTATTGTAGAAATATAATTTAATGCATTTACTAACTGTTTGATGTTTTGAGAAGTAGCACTTTGTGCCTTGTGAGATGTCTGTTTTAGTATCTAAGGTTAATATACCAGTATGAATCTCTTAGTCAGGTAAGCAATAAACATTTTAGAAATATAGTCCAGTATCCAATGCAGATTTAAATGAAGATGGTAAATAAACTCTGCTTTTTTTTCTATTGATTTCTCCATATGTTTAAAATGTAGGTTGTAAAGGAAGGTCTACTCTAGGATCAACTCCTCAGTAGGTGTCATCCAACATAACTTCCCTGAAGTCAGTTAAACTACGTCAAATTAAACTACCTATAGATCTATTTGTATTTTTCCTCAAATCATGAAATGATACCACTCACTGGGTTAGTACTATTCTTATCTACCTAGCAATTGGACAGACACTTGGCAGGGATGGTTTAGTCAGGAATCATCCTACCTTGAATTGGACTAAGATGACTTTACGAGAATTGAGTTGGACTAAGATGACTTTACGAGGTCCCTTACAGCTATACTTTTGTATGACCCTATGATCCAGAGCCAAAGACCCAGCCTTTGTGATGCAACTTTCACTTCTTCATCTTTGTATTCTCTGAGCAGCTCAGAATTATACACTAGCCTGCTGGGCTGTCGGAGATTCACCAAATCCCAATTAGACAGCTTATTTAGGATGTATATTGGATTTCTTGCTTACTTTAGTTGTCTCAAGCAATTGTTCCAGCATGTATCACCCCAATATAGCTATTGTCTGCATCCCACATCAGGAATATCAGCTTGACTTTTGGTTGTTTGGAGTCATGAAAAGAATGCACAAACACAAGTTACTATACTTTCTCATGTAACACATGCACCCAGATAAAATATGCATCTTGTTTTGGGACGGCAGAATAAAGAAAAAAAGTTTGCTTTTTTGTTTTCTAGAATTATATCTACATAGAGCAGGGACAAAGCCTAATCTTTCTATCAACCCCAATCCCTTTCCTGTTTGGACAATAGCTACAGTTTTAAAGCATGCTCAGCTGAATTATCAGCAGGTTTTGGCTGTTGCTGAAGGCTGGAATCCAGGAGTAGATTGAGATTTAGATTTAGATTTTGAAAAGAGCTATGAAGTCTACAGGGCTGTGAAGTAGGAGATGACAAACAAGCAAAATTGATGACCAAAACATAATATAATTAGTGGAACATTAATAACATTAAAAAGGAGAAAAGGTTGTTAACATCTGTGGAGTGAAGGGCAATTACCAGGAATCAGGTAGATTATAATGAGCCATGAAAGTAAGTGACTCCCTCAGCACTGTGTGAATAGAAATATCACTGCTGCTACTGGCCAGTTGTTTTTTGACTTTGGATGGGTTGGGAATCAGAGCTGTTTTCTATTGATTATTTTATTTGTATCAAAGATTCTAGTCAATTAATTGTTGTTTTCTTTTTTCATTACAAATTAATATTTACTATACTTAGGCTGGGCAGAATTCTATTTTTATTTTTTTATAATTTCAATGGCTAAAATCAATGTTTATTTTTAAGCATTTTTTACTGATTTAGATGTTAAGGATTGTACAACATTATGGGTGTGGGATAGAGACAATTTAGTAATGACAGTATACTGTTAAAAGATTTATAAACCCATGTTAAAATATAAAAAGTAAATATCCACAAACCAATAAAGCATGTCTGGTCATACAGAGGTCAGGCCAGACCAGGCTTGGCAGGAATTTGGCCCATGCCCTGATCATGCAGGAGCCAGGCCAGGCTCACCAAGACTATAGTACCTGATCCCTGGCTAAACCCTGTGCAGATCAAGTGGTGGGTAGCACCAGGCTCGTGGCTTCCAACTCTCAGATCTTTGGATGGTTAACATTATTAGAGGCTGCATTGGTGTTAATGGAAATATGTCAATTTATGCCTTTTAAGGAACTGTTTTAACTGTGAAATAAATATGAATTAGGACAAACATATATGCAAATATGCTTTCCTTTTTAGGGAACAAAAAGCATTACAGCATAATCACCACACAGAGTATTAACATCTAATTTACAAGCATAACTGTACATAAGGAATAGGATGGGTTAGTGGTGGTGAACTTGAGAGTTGGCTAGCAAAGCAGAAATAAGATAAACTTGTCATTGTGAATGATACATGCTTTGCTGAATAACACCAAATATAAAAATCTACTAATGTGCTCTAGGAAACAAGAACTTGCTAGACTTTTATTTTTTACCTTGTTTTTAAACCTTAAACATACACTAATCTGGTTTTCAAGCTCTTTACAACCAGTATTGCTAGGAATCCTAATTTTCTATAATGAAACCTGAATCTCACCTAATCACAGTAACAGGAACAGACAGGAGCAGCAGAAAGGAAGATAGAAATGGTCTATGGTTAAATACAAAGCAATAGCTGAGAAAAAACAAAAGGTATTGATTTTATTAGGTCGGATTTTAGGCAGTATGCTAGGAGATAATTTCTCATTAAAAAAAAAAATAAATACATTGCAAGCAATTCCATAGATTAGTAACAGTAATAGGCTTTCTCATTGAAGTGTCAATCGCCTGGTGTGTAAAGTGCAACTTCTCACTCTCTCAGCTTAATGAGTTTAATAAAATTTAATGAAACATTTTTAAGCCTAATGAAGCACTTTGAAAATGAAAAACAAAATCTCCTGTAAGTAGGGAACTGGGCTATCTCACTTAAAGCATAGAAGTAACTGAGGTCTTGCTAAACCTCCAATTCATCCTGGAGGTTAATTGGTATGTTTTCAAAAGGAAGTGATGCTTACCAGATAATTTTTTATTCAAGTAAATCAAAACATCTCAGACCTCAGATTTTTCCATCTACACTTCTGTTAGAGGATCAAGTGCCATTGATAATATATTGAATGAACCTTCTAAATGGGGGAGAGCGGTATAGCTGATTTTGAGATACCATTTCCCTTAAAAAGTGACCACCTCCCTTTAGTCCTCAAACTTAAGAAACAACTTGATACCCTTTCAATCCTTATTAGTGATAGAAGGACACCTATATTTGTCAATAGAAAATTGAAATGGGACCTCCATCTAGCCCAAAAGGTGACTGATAAACTTCATGTGGATGACCTAAGTATTTTAAGAGATGTGGTAATAGTAGCCCAAATACCAGAAGAGATTTTAGAGCACTGCTAGCAAATTAAAGATCTTCTGTACTCACTCTTCCTGATACCTGTAATCTCCCATCCCATAAAGACCTTTAAAGAATGAGGTGGTTCCTGGTTTGATAAAGAATGAGTAGAATGGAAAAGCACATTAAGTAGGAAAGCCAGGGAATTAAGGAAAACTAGGCACACCGGAACAACTTTTTGAAGTGAGTTTCAAAAGTTATGAAAGGTATCCAGGTTGTAGCCGTATTGATCTAGAGGAAAAGGGAATCAGGACTTGTAGTAGAGATGATACCTTTTATTAGACAAACATGGTTTTTATTGCATTTCATAAGATGAAACTGCTATGAACTGATGGCCCTGAAGAGTTTTCTGACTCCTCTGTCAAACCCTATGAAATATGAAATATGAACTTTCATTTCTACCCAGGAAAACTTTTTCAATCTTTTCTCCAATGCCTGATGAAAGGTGCTTGTGCCCAAAAGCTTGCAATTAAAGAATTTTTTTTTTAAAAATTGTGTTGGTCTAATAAAAGATACAATATCTGCTATGAGTCCTGAATACCTGAAAGTTATGGAAAGCATATAAACTGCTCCTCCAGAATAAGAATAAAGAATAATACAACCAGCAATGGGACAAATTGAGGTCAGCAATTATCGCCAAAGATAGTAAAAACTTTTGACTACTTGTGTGAAAGGGAATAGTTAACTATATTATAACATTGAAAATAATGTTACTGCAGACAGTTAAATAGAACATTTTTCCAATCAGTTTACTTCTTCCATGGAGCAAGTAAATAGTAATTAAGGGGGTAATATACCTGATACTGATACAACTAAGTATCGGGTAACAAAGGATGAAATAGAACGTTTCCTTGAAGTACAATGGAAAAATAAATCCCCGGGCCCAGATAGAATACCAGTGTAAGTTTATATTGATAATGCCAAATGGTGGACTCCAGTCTTGGAAAAATGATATAACTCTAAACTTGAGCTAGGCCAAATCCCAGATTCCTGAAAAGGGAGTACCATCATACCTATTTTCAAGAAAGGTCTAAAAGATAAACCAGAATCTTATTGCCCCATAACTTTAATACACATCTCAGCTAAAATCTTAGGGTGCCGCTTGTTATACCATCTCATAGCATGGGTAAAAGGAAAAAACATATTATATGAACATAGACCAGATTTAGTGATGAATATTCCACTATTGATAACATATTTAAACTTCAGTTTTTGACACACAAATATATGCATATGCACAAATCAGCATTGTATGTTGCAATTGTTGATCTGTCAAGAACTGTTGACAGTATAGATAGAAGTAAACTTTGGGAGACATTTTTAAATTATGGGATTGACCCTTCTATTTTGCATCCCTGATGGAATATCATAAAGACACTTGGGCCCAATTTAGGTGGGGCCTGAGGGGCAAACTTAAACAGAAATTTCAGATGCAAAAAGGGTTTAGACAAGGATGTATTTTGGCCCATTTATTATTTAACCTTTATATGAATGAAATTATTGGAAATATACAGGGCACTCATTGTCATCCCTCAAAATTACTTGCAACCCGATCCCTATTTTAATGTATGCAGATAACGCCATCATACTGTAAAGAACCCCCAATGGATTACAGAAAGCAATTACAACTTTTGAGCATCTTTGTGGACAAAATAACTTAAATAAATCCAAAATAATGTGTTGGGGAAGCTGTTTGATGAAATACCCATGGAACATCAAGGAACTCAAACTCAAAATTGTTAAAACCTATAGGTACTTGTGTGAGATATTTACAGCTTTTCCATCATGGAAACACCACGCTCAGCCAGTTAAAACCAAGGCAGTCCAATCAGCAGTGGCTATAAAGAAATTTTATGAGACCACAGCTGGACAATTAGTCCAAGCTCCCATATTCGCATATAAAGCCAAAGTTGCATCTCAGATCCTTTATGGTACTGAAGTATGGGGCTATGCCACTAGTAATGATGTAGACATACCTCAGAATAAGTTTCTCAGGACTCTTCTGTGTCTTCTTCCTTCAACTCCTACATCCTTTTTAAGATTAGAGAAAGGATCAGATTCCATTTTAACTAATATTATTATTAGAATGGTGGGATTCTGGTTTAAAATCCGGCCTCTTCTACCATGCTATATAGAAGACATCAATAATCCCCTTTCTCTTCAGTCTCCCTGGCTAACTTTTCTCTCCTTTTGCACTTCTGCAGTTTCCAGGATGGGACACTAAATCAAAGACAATGAAAAATTCTTTTCCCCACAGAAAAGATCTGGGTTTTCCAGAGGTTCTGAGATATTGCCAGACAGAATGATTTTGCAGTGACCTGGGCTACTCACATCGCCCCTCTATATATTCTTTGGAAATTAGATTGCAGGGGGAGGGAGAGGGAGGGAGAAAGGTATTGTCAGTGAACCTGAACAATAAATGGTGAACCTCTTTAACCAAACAGATTCCCACAGCTCTTTTGGCTGGATGTAGACTTTCTATTCCAAGGGTTAAAAAATGTTGCACAGGATATCTAAGAGTTTTGGAAGACACTATTAATTATGTTTTATTCTGTCCTCTATATAATGACATAAGGATAAAGTATTTATTACCATTCTTGCAGAAATTGACATACTTCTCAAATAGAGAGAAATTAATATGGCTCCTCCAGTGAACAGATCCATATTTAGTAAACCATTTTGCAATTTTTGCTTACAAGGGTGAAGCAATCAGAGCTAAACATCCTTTACTGTTGATATGACCAATAAACTTTATCACCATATTTGTTTTTTACTGTGTTAATCGTGGACCTATGCACAGCACTTTTTTAGATTCATAATCTGATTTATCACCGTATCTGTACTTGATTATGTTAATTCTAGGAGTAGGAATAATGCTTTTAGAATGGTTGAGCCTATTTTCTTATTATAGTTGCATTTCTCTTATATTTGTTTAAATTTATATTATGGTTGTATATCTGTTATGTTGGTCTTGGGAGCATGGCTTTCAGCTAGAATCCTTAATAAAATAAATAATAAAATTGAATTGAATCTTGAAATATTTAAGAAACGTAGGAATCACCATACTAAATCAGGCCTGTGCTCCATTTCATCCATTATCTGACGATGGCTAGTGCTGTACATACGCACATAGAACAGTGCAAAAACGCCTGCAGAAAGCAAATACCAGCTAATCTACTACTCACAAAGTTGCCTAATAGTTTCATGCCTAATTAGTGCCTAATATGTTTTTCCTTTGTTATATTAACATCACAGGAATCTCTATGAATTTAAAAAAATATGATTGGTTTATGCAGATTTTCCTACTGCACTAATCACCTTATTATCTTTGTAAGTCATAACTCATAAATGTCACTGTTGGGCCAGTAACGTGTTATTTGAAAGCCAGAATGTAGATGGCTGAGGCTGAGTTTTTGGTTGTAGCCATGTTGGTCTAAGTACACAGGCAGGCTAGCATGCAATGATAATGAAGACAAGTTACCTTTATGAATCCTGAGTTCTGTGGTAATTAATAAATGGACATATAAAGTATGTGATTTTTGCTTGTGGATTATGTTGTGTGAATTGATTTGAATCCAGTAGTCTTCACACTTTTTTTTTTTATTAAAACCTTAACTACACAATGGCACACACACGCCATGGAAAGGATTTTTGCATACATAAAGCTAAACTGGGTAAAGTAAGTGAGCTGGATTACCAACCCTCACAAAGAAGCACAAGGCAGTTTAAACTCTGATTATGTCCTTACATAAGAAACCTAGACTTTGAGTCTGCACATTCACGCAGACAAATCATAGAACACAGATTAAAAGATTTTGACACAGCTGCCTCATTCTCCTCCAAATACCAAATTCTTCGATCAAAGCACATCCCTGAAGTACTTGGGATTGTCCCTGCTTGCTACTCTATGTACTGGATTACATGGCGTCTTACAGTCATGATGGCAGGTTATGTCTGTTTCTACCTAACTTGCATTTTATAGGCTTGTATAAGAATTTTTCCAGAGAGATTATAGTCTTGGCTTAGTGTGATAGATTGTATATTTGCCCTTTGCTCTGTTTATAAGGAATAATAAGTCCCCCTGTTCCAGCAGCAAATTACTTCTTCCAGTGTTCTAGGTCAATTCATTATGTTGAAAGACAGAATCCATTTCCTATCTTCCACATGCACTGGAAGGACACATAGTAGGCATGTAGCACCTAGCTGAGCCAATCCAGACTCAAGTTTCAGATGGTAATTTTTTTTTTGTATATGCCAAATATCCTGTGACATTAGAAGGGAAGACCATGTTTTGGAAAAGCTGAAGGATACAATGGTCTGATGAGGTTATCTTTAGTCTGCTCCTAGTCCTGTGTGGCTACGGAAACAGAGGCACAGTTAAGACATTGCATGTAATCAATGGTAGGGTAGGAATATGACTAGCCACATATAAGCCTCTCATCTTCTATTCTTTCAGTAATATTTTTATGCCTAGTTATAGTTTTTTCTGCTGTTAAATTCCTCATTTTATGGCATTAAATTTATCCTTGTACTTCATAACTGGGATTTGGATCACTCAAAGATTGCCTATTTCAGATGAATGATTTATGAGTCACAGAATGAGCTCCCTGAATTTAATCTGAAGAGGGAAATTTTTCCCAGAACTTATCAAAAGAAACTGTTATAAATCAAAATATTTGATATTTCATAAAAGGGTTTAAGATGTCTTGTAATGTTTTAAATTTTCCTTTGAGGCCTGGTTCTGTAAGCTGTATTCACCCTTTATTTTACTACATTGGAAACCAATAGGATTACAAGTGGAATAAGAGTGTCTTCTCAACAAAATGAATAACTAAATTTGACTTTTAATAAATAGATACATGCAACATATTCTTCAAGATAAATCTGTTATTTTCTAATTGATCACTTATGCTATACATACTCTATTATGATCAGTATTTCTTTTTAGGTAAATAGGAAAACCTAATGAGAATTAAAAGATTATGTCAACATAATGTTCTTTTCAAATAAATCTAGGACCAGACTGAAATCAGTGAAGTAGCACCAATATATACCAGCTGAGGATCTGCCACATCATTAACTTTTTGATATAGAAAGAAAAAAAATTGTTCTTTCTCTAATATATTTCATAAACAGAACTTTTACCTCATTAGAAATTAGAAAGCTTACATGGCTTTTAGATTCTCCCTGGTATTGGGTTTAATAGTTGCACAAACAACATATTAAGCTCTTCTATAAATATGATGAAACCTGAAAAACTGAAAAACAGTAGAAGAAAAGGGCTATATAGTTTTGTCACACCCTGGGCCCAGATGCAGCCTTCATGTGTATTTGAGACACTTTCATACCTTTGCAGAGCCCTTCTGCCTCAAACTCCTTTCTGCTGTCTGCTGCTTTACCACTGAAAACTAGGTCAGGTGTGCTAGAAGCCAACTTCTTGCCCTGTGGTGCCTCAGCCCTACCTGTTTTGCTCACATCTTGTCTGTCCTTATCAGAGGGGATTACGCCAGGTAGAAGAATCAAACTCTTTTCCTGCCATGTCCTCAGACAAGATGGATTCCCCTTTCTGTGGAATGTGCAAGCTTGTATGGTCGGGTACTCTGGAATCACAAGTATCAGTGAAACAAGCGGTTTTCAAAAACCATAAAGGTTTTATTATAATAAACAAGAAGGACCATTAGAACCGCATGATATGGTACGGATAAAGGTATGGGAGTAACAAACAAAAGAAAATATCAGCACAGTAACCTGTTAATTTGAATGCCATTTCTAGCTCAGCTTCAACAGGTTGAACAGTAGACTCTGCCTATGAACTTTCTGTCAGGGCCTCCTACAAGTTCTCATGTCAGTTTGCTTTTTTCAGCCTACTTTGCTCACTCTAAGGGATCTTGGCCCACTTATATCTGGGAAGACTGAAGACAAAAATGTTGTATTTTTTTATATCTAATGCTGTCAGACAAATATCTTTCAGAAACATTGACTTGACTTTGAAATTTTAACACTAAACAGGAATACAGTGAGTGAACTTTCTGAACTTCTGTGGAAGAAATATTTGTAAATTCAGTAAAAAAAAGGTCTGCTTCCATAATAATAGTTGAAGCTATACAGATCTGGATTTCAGCATTTCACTTTCATCTTAAAAAAAGCATCCTTTCATCTGCAACAAAAATCCTGCATGCTGAGAAAAGAAAAACGTGCTGTGGCATAGTTGAAGCTGAATCATTTAAAAAGTAAAACATAGATAAAAGATAATTACTGAACCAGTTGCAAAGCATTGCAAATGATTTCTCCATCAGATATGACCCTTCCCTCCTTTGAGAATTCTCATAACTGGTTCAACCATAATGATAACTAATTTGCTCATCATTAACAATTGCTTTTATTAATATTTTTTACCAGAAATATTTAAACCAATGCATTCCCTGAAAATCTTTCAAAGTAAGAATCTGGATGCTTAATATTTTGAATTAATTATTCAAACTCTTATCTAAATCACACAACATTTTTCTTCTTCTCGGACTGAATATCTTGGCTTTACATACATGAGGGAAGTGCTCAATGAAATCAGTGGTATACTGAAACGTAAAAAAGATGATGGGAGCACTTTAGGAAATGACACAGCCAAAGATAAGCAAACATAGAACATTCAAAGTCCATATTGTCTTCCATTGTGAAGTTGTACATATTTTTCTTTGCTGTGTCTGATTTAACAATGTTGGACAAATTTCTGACTGAGGGAGAGAGAAATATTAAGGCCAGAATTATGGTCTAAACAACTTTGCATTCATTTTTTCTTGTGAATTCACACCAAATAATTGTATTTAAATAGCTTGGTTTTGTTTATTTTAAAGTTTCCTGCATCACTTATTACCTTAATATCTCAATGCTTCCAAGGTAATTTAGATAAGCACTGTGGAGACTGTAGTGGCATATCTAACTACAGTTTTAGTTTATATCTTTTTCTCCTTCATCAATGCAGTTCTGATACAAAGTCTTAAAAAGCCAGGTCTTCTAGAATACTTGAAAGGCAATGGAGTCTTGCTTTATATTTGTCCAGTCAGCCTTAGGAAAACTTTGTCTAAAAATGAATGGAAACCTTTTTATCTTTCATTTTCACATGTTCTGCAATTCAGATTAAAGAGAAGCTTATTTATGTTGGCAGGTCATAGAAATACAATAATTGTGGTAGTTGGGGGTCCTGAAGACCTGTAGGGCTGCTGCTACGATCTCATCCTCCACCGTCTTACAATATCTTCATTTAGCAAATTAACATTTTGGACTAAATAATGCTGTGAAGCATATGGAATGCACTGACTCGATGCACTGACTTTACAAGATCCTTGGTGGGCATGCCCCCAAGAACAAAACTCATGAACATAGTTTCTTCTAGTGACAATTTGTTGCATTGGAAGAGAAGTAATTCACCTTTCTGGGGGATGTGTCCCTTTTCCCACATGTCCAAATAACTCGACTTAGGATTGGAAGTGGGGAAGCATTTCCAGCCTCTGAGCATTTTCACATATTCTTGATTACTTGTCTCCGATGTAATGGATTTCTAGCACGTCAGAGCAGGCTCTGTGTATGTGTATAGGTGCCTTCTGTTTCCAAAGAAGGAATAGCAGTAATGTAGCCACCATATTCCTCCAGAGACTAAAAGCCATGATATCAAAAGTCACACAGTGGTTCACTCTCCTTCTTCTTTGGCATGGGTATGTTAGGGTTAAGCCCAAGGTTTTGTACTTAAACATTTTGTGAGATCCTGTATGAGGGAGTCAAGAGAACTCAATGGAACTTTGTTTTTGGCAGAGATCTTTCATTTAATTTGTGAGCCTTAGTGTGCAGATAAAGATTCAGTCACACATATCATGCAATCCTCTTGATGAAGAATGCAAGTGTCAATCAATTCTACTTTGCGTCACTTTGCTGCAGCTAAAACACACACAGGCACACACTCAGGAGGGAACCCTACTGCCTAGCAGCAGGAGTAGTAGTAGTTATGTCAACATTCATGGCAGCAGGTGGAATATAATTCTGCTGATTTTCAGATCAGCACAGCTTCTGTGCTACGCTTCTGACAGGCAAAAGAATGCTTAAGGGAAGATAGACTATATAAGAGGTTGAGCATAAGACTGGTGCTCAGGAGATATGTGTTCTGGTCTTGGCTCAGGAGACTTGGAATCTGTTATTGGCACTGCCAAAGGCTTGTTGGATGAGCTTAGGCATTCCTTTTTCAGTTTCTATATCAATAAAATCTGGATAGTGACAGCAACACTCTGGAAAATATACTGATGTCTACTTATGAAAACTATGATGTAAGAGCTAGCTATGAATATAGCTGTACTTGGTCCTTGCTTTTGTAAAGTGAGAGATGCTATGATACAGAGTACATCCTCCTGAACACACAGAATATCCAGAAAGTGTGAGTGACCAAACAGGGATAAGAGCAAGAAAACAGAGAAAGGAAACAGAGAAGTTTCAAACCAGTTCACTTGGAGCAAGAGGAGGAAGGGGAAGAGAAGCCAGGCATCAGATCCTGCTCTGTGAAGTTAAGTGAGACAGAACTGTCTATCTATTTGGTCTGCTGAGTGTTTTTCTGGTGTGCTGCATTGGTCGCAGATGGCCGGGCTAATGGGGCTTAGTCTCCCCAAATGCAAGGTAGCCATGGAAGTGCAGAGGACCACAGGGAAGCCCAGGCATAGACTCTGGGTAGCTGCAGCAAGGTGGGAGGGGTGCTCATAGACACAGACACAGACACACAGCTTCAGTCTCCGGCAGGCAGCCAGGACTACAGCCCCACGGCATGTGAAACAGCTCCCAGAAGGTAAGTTTGTGAAGGGGAAGGAGTGTGCAGAAGGAAAGAGGTAGGGAGGGGAAGCTCCTCCACAATAATAAATTTAAGCTCCTCCACAATAATATTTTATTCCTCTGCCTGTGGTGTGCTGTGTGTGTGCTGGACATGTGCTCTGAGCAGCTAGGAGTGCTCCTAGCTGAGTGATTGCTATGTGATTGCTGTCTGCATCTGACAAAAGCCCTAACAAGGGGGAAGAGTCAGTCCAGGCCCAGAAGAGTATAAACAGAGACTCTGTGAAAGTTCAGAAAGCAAGAAAATAGGGACAACAAAGAGCAGTATGAAGCAGTTTGCAAGTCAGTTTACAGGTAAGTTTGCTGTCCTCCTCTTTGAATGGGAGCCTTTAAGGTAAGCTATTTCTTTAATTCAGAGTAGCTAAGCTATATGTACTTAGTATTAGACCACTACCTAAGCCCTTCCTTAACTAGTACCAAGTCAGGGGAAATTTACTAGGGAGTTTTCCCAGAAACTGTCACCATAACTCTAAGCTTGATGAAAGGAAGTAGGGAAAAGGGAGCCATTCAGGCCCAAGGAGCAGCAGTAGTAGTACAGGGTAGTTTGCTAAGGAAAGTCTTCTCTGAAAGAAGGGCAAGAAGAGAGAGGTGCTAGATTAAGGGAAACAGAGAAATTATGGGAGGTCATTGCAATGCCAGAGCCACTACTACTCCCAGCTCTTCCTCTTCTTGGATCTGTGAGGTGTCTGTCCTGGCAGGACCACTCACTATCAAGGCTTCCACCGAGGCCCTGGTTTAGCACTGTGGAAACTGCAGCTTGCAGGTTTCTTCCAGTTACAGCCAAATGGGCAAGTGCCTGTATGTGAGCGGTGCCTTCTGAAAATGCTCCTCAGGGAACAAACAAGAGAGGTACAGAAGGAGTTGATAGGGCTCTGAAGTATCCTCTGCCATGAAGATTTCAATGATTCATTACTGAAGGAGATCTCTGGGACTGTGAAGGAAGGACTACCAGAGGCAGCATTAGAGAAGGAAGAGGACATGAATACTCAGGAAGGTGAATGCTGGAAGCTGGAAGCTTTCACCTCTGAAAGCAAGCAGAAATCAACTCCACCTGCAGCAGTTTGTCTGGAGAACAGATATGGAACCCTAGCATCAGAGGAAAACGTGTACTTTCCATTGGTAGAGGAGGCCAAACAAGGCATCCCCAAGTTTGGGAGGATCAGGACCACTGACACCAAGAGGAAGTGACAGATGGTGGTGCTTGGAGATTTCCTTCTGTGGAGGATGAAGGCATCCATCCCCTGGCCTGCCCAGTTTTCTCCAGAGGTCTGTTGCTTGCTCAAAGCTGAGATCTCAGATGTCGTGGAAGAATTACAAAGACTCATCAGGCTCTCTGACTATGACCCCATGCTTCTCAACTATGTAGGCACCAATGATACTGTCAGGGGTGACTCTGAGTAGATCAAAAGTGACTAGAGATCTCTGGGTAGAAAGGTGAAAGGGGCAGGGACTCCGGTGGTATTCAGTTTCATTTCAAGGTAAGGGATTTGGCAGGAATGGGCACATCAAGCAGATCAATGCATGGCTGCACAGATGGTGTTGCCAGTAGGGTTTTGACTTCTTCAACCATGAGATGTTGTTTCAAGAACAAGGATTGCTAGGAACAGATGGGATCTACTTGATGGAGAGAAGGAAGACCATCTTCACAGACAGACTTGATAACCTAGTGAGGAGGGTTTTAAATTACTGAACTGAAGAAACTGAACTGAACTGAAGGAAACAAAAGCAGGAGGGGCAACAGGGATGGACTTCTCATTCTTCCTGAGAAAGTGGGGCAATCATAGTTACCTCAGGTGTCTGTACATGAATACATAGAACCAGGGAAAGAACCAGGAAGACCTGGAAAGCCTCACACAGTCATGGACCTGTGATGTAACTGGAATAACAGAGATTTTGCATGACTGGAGCACTGTCGTGGATAGGTATAAACTGTTCAGGAAGAACAGGCAGAGGAGAAAAGGAGAAGTTATGCTTTATATAAAGAGCTCTATGATTGTTCAAAGCTCCATTATAGTGGAGATAGGCTTATTGAAAGTCTCTAGGTTACGGTCAGAGAGGAAAGTGTGACAACGCCCCACATGGCTTATCTTGTCACTGCAATCCAGGTGGCTGGACCACACACAATTAAGATAGCCAGCAACATGCAACTGGAGAGCACACCCCCTGGTTGGCATAGAGACTGAAAGCCATGTGTATAAAATGGGTCCAGAGGCTGAGGTAGTGGAGAACATGTCCAGGTGCTGGAAATGGAGCTGGAAGAAGCCAATGCTTCCCCTGATGACTGGTGTGCCTGGGGAGGCAGTGTATACATGTCCTGTGGAGACACCTGGGAAAAACCCAGGCACAATCCCAATAGCTGGCTGAAGGCCAGCTAAGTTCACAAGGGCTGAAAGACCCAGGCAAACCCAGGAGGGTTCCTTAAACCAGCTTAAGGAGGACTGGAGGACTGGAGTTGAAATGAGCCCACTCAACTCAGCAGATGAAGGACTTAGCATAGATGTGAGCCCACTCAGCACCACAGACTAAGGATCACATAGGGACCTGCATATCAGGTGGGGCTGGGAGAGGGCAGCCCAGTAGGCCCTGAAGGTACCAGGTGATGGGGAACCATAATAGGGAGCCCCATAGACCCCACATGCCTGGGTACTGCATCTGCAAGCTCAGAGCATACCAACCGGGGACTGGCAGGGTGGCAAGCTCCATACCTGTGTATCATGGAGCACCACAGGGCACTGGCATACCTAGCCCAGTGGCTGGTTAGGAAGAACCTGTAACACAAAGCCAGCTCACCAGGAACAGAGTTGAACCCAAAGCAGGGTGGAGGAGAATGAAGGGTACACCAGACACCCAATCCCCACATACTCATAGCTAAATGGCTCAGCATTGGGCAACAGTGCCCTGCCCACCACCCAGTCTGAGCTATTTAGGTTAAGCTTTTCTACTGTGTTGGGATTTCTGGAAGGTACAGAACAGTGGTGAGGATCCTGCAGCATCCCTTCTCACTGGGCCCCAGCATGGGAGATCAAGCCACATGATCATGCCATGGCACTGCCTGGATCCATAACATCAAAGAGAAAAAGGGTGGGGTGTAAGGCAGAAGGAGCCCCACAGAAAACATGCCAATGGAGTCACCCCTGGACCCCAAATGGAACAACAAATTGTAAGTAAATAGGCTCATATGTGATATAGCCCAAGGTGGCAGAGCACACCCATCAGCCTGTATGGTGGTGCAATTTCCTGGTGCAAGTGTTGAAGAGGCCAGCAAGGGCCATGTTCTTCTTGACCTGCTGCTCACAAACAGGGAATAAGTAGTGGGGAATGTAGTAGTAGATGACAACTTGCACAGCAATGACCACAAGATGTAGAGTTCATGATCTCAAGAAAAGGAAGGAAGAAAGGCAACACAGTAAGGACCCTGGACTTCAAAAAACAGACTTTGACTCACTAAGGGAACTGATAGGCAAGATCCCCTGAGAGGCCAGTCTGAGGGAGAAAGGAGTCCAGGAGAACTGGCTGTATTTTAAAGAAACCTTACTGAGACCACAGGAACAAACCATCCCAGTGCACAGGAAGACTAGCATGTATGGCAGAAGACCATCTTGACTTAGCAAGGAACTTCAGTGACCTAAAATGCAAAAATAAAGCTTCCAAGAGGAAGCAAAAACTTAGGGAGCAGTATGAATGTATTGCTCAGGAATGCAGAGATGAAATCAGGAAAGCCAAAGTGCAAGTGGAGTTGCAGTTAGCAAGGGACATGAATGGAGAAGACAACCTAGTAACAAATGATGCAGAAAAGGCTCAAGTGCTCAATACCTTTTCTATTTCACTCTTCACATGGAAGTTCAGCTCCCAAATCACTGCAAGTGGCAGCACAGCTTGTGGAGGCAATGACCAGAGGACAGTGGTGAAAGAACAGGTTAGGGACTATTTAGAAAAGCTGGACATGTACAAGTCCACGGGGCCAAATGAAATGCACCTAGGGGGATGAGGGAGTTGGCTGATGTAATTGCAGAGCCACTGGCCATCATCTTTGAATAATCATGGCAATTGGGAGAGGTACCTGATGACTGAAAAAGGGCAAAGATAATGCCCATCTATAAGAAGGGGAAGAAAGAGAATCCAGGGAACTACATTCTGCTCAGCCTTACCTTAGCCCCCGGGAAAAAAAAAATCATGGAGCAGTTTCTCAAGAATCCATTTCTAAGCCTTATGACTAGCTTTGTGAATGTGGGGAGAGTAGTAGATGTGATATACCCTGACTTTAGCTAGGCTTTTGATATGATCTCTTACAACATTCTTGCAAGATAGCTAAGGAAGTATGGGTTGGATGAATGGACTGTAATATGGATAGGAAACTGGGTACATTATTGGGCTCAGAGAATAGTCAATGGCTCAATCAATGGGTCAATGGTAATCAATGGGCTTAATCAATGGCTCAATATCTAGTTGGTTGCCAGTATCAAGTGGAGTGCCCCAAGAGTCAGACTTGGGACCAGTTTTGTTCAATATCTTCATCAGCAATCTGGAAGATAGGATGGATTTCATACTCAGCAATTTTGAAAATGATACCAAGATGGAGGGAGTAATAGATATAGGGGAGGGCTAGGATTCAGTGATACCTCAAGAAATCAGAGTACTGGACCAAAAAAATGTGTATGAGGTTCAACAAGGATATATGCAAGGTCCTGCTTTTAGGACGAGAGAATCCCACATACTGGTACAGTCTGGGAAATGACTGGCTAAGTAGCGTCTGTTCAACAAAGGCCCTAGGGGATTCTATAAACTTAATGAGCCAACAGTGTGCCTTTGTTTTGAAGAAGGCTAACAGCATACTGAGCTGTAGGAGCATACTCAGCAAATCAAGGGAAGTGATTCTTCCCCTCTGTTCAGCACTGGTGAGGCCACATCTGGAGTACAGCATCCAGTTTTGGACCCCCCACTACAGAAGACCAAGAGCAGATTTAACAGTTGTCTTCAATAACCTGAAGGGTGGTTCCAAAAAAGATGGAATTAGACTGTTTTCAGTGGTGGCAGATGACAGAACAAGGAGCAGTCTCAAGTTGCACCAAGGGAAATTTGAGTTACATAATATGAAAAACTTTCTCATGAAGAGATTAGTAAAGCACTGGAATGGGTTACCCAGAGAGGTTGTGGACTCTCCATCCTTAGAGGTTTTTAAGATCCAGCTAGACAATGCCTTGGCTAGGACTATATAGTTGGAGATGGTCCTGCTTTGAGCAACAGGATGGACTAGATGGCCTTCTGAACTTCCTTCCATGCATAATTTTCTATGATTCTATGAAGTGTATTATCCCACAATACTCTAAGTGAGGTCAGTAGAAACTTCCTAGTCAGAGAAGAGGGGGGTAATATCCTTGTGAGGACATCAGAAAAAAAGTTACATCTTACTGTAAATACTTATATACAATATACATTTAATAAAAACACGTTTCAAGTTACAAGCCTCTGGATAGTACAGGTGCTAGTTCTCTTCCATTCAGAGGCTTGGATAAGTGTTCTGTGGTCTACCACACTTCCAAGCCTCTTGGCAGGATCCCCCGATTTCATTATCCTGAGCACAGTCACACTTGTGATTATGCTGCAGTGACCCATGATCCTGGATTCTGCTGTCTACTATCTACTCAAACAGAAGCCATAGAAAAGTTGAATTCATTATTGTTGCTGTTGCTGTAGCTTTGTCATCCTTAATTATTCATGAGTACTGCTGTTTTATGATACTCCCATTTCTCCTCCAAGATAGTAGTAATGCCTCTTCATTTCTTAGAGTACTATATCTAACCTGTGTGGCATATGTGCAGGGGATTGAAAAACCAGCATAATTACGTTGAATGTTATTGTATTATCTTGCATATAGCTTGCAACTTTTGGCCAGAACCAACCATTAAAATTAGGGTGTGCACAGATTGAGTTGGCATATGGTCCCAGACTTGGCACATGGGGTCTGACCTGTCACATGGCTCTGAGCCAGGGCACTGAGTTGGACTTGGCACACACCCTCAGAGCCTGTATGTGGGTGTTGATCTAGTGTGCCCCATAGCCAATGTGTGATCCCAGACTCAGCATGCTGTTTTCCTGACCCAACATTTGGCCCTGGAACTGTAAGAAGATGTGGGGAGGGGCAGATCAGCTGCGGGGGCAGACCCCAGGTACCTCTCACCCGCTCTCCTGGCCCATTGCATTCCTGCCCCATTTTGCTAATGCTCTCAGGGGCAGTAACGTGAACATCCTCTTGCCAGTGTAAGGAATACCCTTGAAAACC
>JAGPOW010001543.1:41365227-41631985 GCA_030014935.1 Caiman crocodilus
CTAATTAGGTCAAAACTCATTATAATACTAAAAAGCACACCCCTAGGTGGAGAGAAAGTATGCTAATGAAACATACATGTATGTAAATGAGGTACATGGATTAAACACAGGTATAGAGACATGCTCAGTAGAGAACTTCTTGCATCATTCACTGAACGGCACGCTTGTGAAACCTTGTAAACTTCTGTATAAAAATACCCCAGAAATGATATTCAGGGTGCTTGCTTGCTTCATGAATTATTCAGCTTGCACCATTTATTGCTAGCAGATTTGGGGTGGGGCTCAACAGAACTAAACTTAGTGACAGGTCACATCTACATGTGCTTTACAGCACCTTAACTAATTGCACCTAAATTTGATACCTGCATTTGCAGGATTAGGGGGAGCAAGCAGGCTTGGGAAGGGATAAACGGGATCTGTGGGGTATGGGGAGGCAGGCAGAGTCTACAGGGGAATTGGAGAGCAAGCAGGATCCATGGGAGGGAATGGGACCAGATGGCATTCATTGTGGGGATCAGGAGGGCAGGCAGTATCCATGGAAGCAACTGGGGGTGCAGGCAGCATCCATGGGGGGGATCAAGGGGCAAGGAGGATCAGTAGAGGGTCAGGGGAGAAGACTGGGTCCGTGGAGGTTTGCTGGGGTCCTGGAGAATTTGACAGGATGTGGGGGGGAGGGTTGTGGAATCTCTAGGGAGGGCTGGGGGAGGCCAAGGCTTATTTTTAGTGCCCCCACAACTGACCTCCCAGAAATCCTACACCCCAATACCTCCTGCCCCTCCTCACATCAGAACTTAATTCCTTGCCTTCTAGCATAAGATAATATTGATAAAAACCAGCACCAGAGGTGGGTTACAGGATTAGGAGTCTGAGGCAGCATTGGCTGCGGTGGTTGGGTGGGGAGGTGGGAAGGGAACAGGGGATTAAAATACCCCGGTGCCAGGGGACAAGGTAGGAAACCTCAGCTCTGGGACTGGGGCCAGAGTCTGGGGTTTCCTCACCCTGAGGCTGTGCTTGGAACTATACAGAATTTCAGGGAAGTTAGATTGGTCTAAAAATGGCCAATTTAATCTACAATAAAGTACCTCAGAGTAGGCTTAATTTACACCAGGTACAGACATTACACTTTTACTGGTATAAGTGATTGGAAACTGGTCTATACCCACAACAGAACAGAAATTCAGTACACATAGACTGATTTAAAAATGGTGTAACCCAGTCTAAGTTCCTCACCACTGCCACCAAAGGGTAAATGTGAGTTCTGTTTCTCTACTGATTGAAACTATGCCACTTACAGAAAATCATGTAAGTTAGATCTAGTCTTCCTTGTTTTTGTTTTAATGTCTGTGCCTAGCCTTATATTGGGGCAGTCAGTTTTAGACTTATCTAACCTTCTTGGAACTTTTGAGCATTTCACACTTAGACTGACCTAACAAGGTATCTATGTGTAAGGTCCTCACCTGGGTGAACTAAATTAATGGGTGATCATTTGTAACATGCTCTAACCTTCCCCTAATCTTTCCCCTCACCTGAACATTTATACTTAACCCTATACTCTTTCATATTTAAATATAAATATCTAAATAGATAAACACTACTTCTGCAAACATAGATACAAATAGACTCCATGAATTTGGTTATTTATGACAAAGGAACTAAAAAGCAACTGAATATTAAAAATGAACAGTTAAACATTACGTGTTTATCTATAAATAATTTTATCTACACCATATTGAGTTCTAGTTGGAAAAGAATATATTTTAAAAGTGCTTGAGGAACTTTTTTTCATATCTCATTAAGACCTATATAAGTTTACTCTTGAATGAATTCTTATAAGTCTATATATTTTAACTTTCTTCATCACTGGAGTTTTTAAATGATCATTTACTTGCCTTCTGAAGTAAAAAATAATCCAACACAAACCAAATTAAAATAAATAAACAAATAAATATATGTGAAGTAAAAGTAGTTTTAAAGTGGGAAAATCAGAGCTACATTATGTGATTGTTTTTAAATATTATTTTTAAAAGTATATACAAATTCCTTAAATTTTACTGAAAAAAGACAATTACAAAAATGTTTCCAGTATGATGTCTCAATAGAAAAAGTATGAGCTAAAACATGCTGTTCAAACCAGATTCTATTCCATAATTTGGGAAATTTATATTTTGAGCATCACCATATTACAGACAACTGTGGTTCCTCAGGTTTATTGGAGAAATACCAAAAGAACACTCTTGAACATGAAAAGCAAAGTTCCATCAAAGATCACGATTGGGAAGCCTACATGGTATCCCTAGTAGGTGGGTAGTACCTAATAATTTGCCCCAAGTTTTTACTGGCTTTTACTTTTACAGCAAAATATTCTGGAACTTATTTTGGATTCCATTGTTGGACTAATATCTGAAATTGTATATCTTTTAGGAACTGTGTGGAAGATAGCAGCTATCTTCACTTGGAAAGAGGTATGCATGTTACAGTCACTAAGAGAAGTGTAATATGGTAGCTCTGTACTTTGGGCAACTTCAGTGCACAAGGCAGTGCCAGCTTCTAGTCTGGTCATTCCCCACCTACCTCACTTACAATACTGATTGATAATCTGATTATTATATTTGTACTGACTTGTAGGTTTGCCTATATGTATTGTACTCAGTTGAACATTCTAATATAAATGTCTTGCTGTTCTTGTAATGGTAAATATAACATGAGACACATAAGTTAGGGAGTAAAGGGCATTATAGGGAATAGTCAGGCTTTGAAATGTCAACCTATACTGCAACAGTAGCCACAACATTTGGATGGAGATACAGTTGACAATATATTTGCATTTTCAAAAAAGCATTCAACAAGGTCCTTTACCCGTCTTAAAAAAACAAACAAACCTGTGTTGCTACAGGATTGGAAGGAAGGATTTCTTGTGGACAGAGAACTGATTAAAATATAAAAACCAAAGGGTAGAACTAAATGGTCATTTTCCAGTATGGAGGCAGATCCAAAGTAGGGCTCCACAGGGATCTGGGCTGGGCCCCATTTTGTTTGACTTTTTTATCAATGACCTGAAAATGGAGGTGCACAGTGAAATCCCCAAGTTTGTGGATGATACCAAATTTTTCTGGGTAGTCAAATCTCAAGATGATGGAGAGGACCTGAAGAAAAATCTCACCAAGCTGCGTGAGTTGGCAAAAATATGGCAGACAAATTTCACCATTGACAAATGCAAAGTAAGGCTCCTGGGGGAAAAAATAACCTCAAGTATATTTACACAGTGCTGAGTTCTAAATTAGCTTTTATAGCTCAGGAAAGTTATTGCAGAAAGTTGAATAAAAAAAACAGCAGCCCAGTGTTTAGCAGCAACCAAAGAAACCAATAAAATGTTTGCTATTATCGAAAATGAAATTGAAAACCAAATGAAGAAAATCATCATGCCATTACATAAATCCATGGTGCATTCATTTCTTGAATCCAATGTAAAATTCTGGTCCTCACATCTCAAAAAAATATTGATGTAGTTGAATTAGAAAAGTCATTGAAAAGGGAAACCAAAGGGAATTTATACACATGCTCTGGGAGTGTTGGGGGAAAGGAGGTGCTTAAATTAGAGCAATTCTGAGAGTTTCTCTAGTTAAAGCTCCTGTCGCACCTCATACGGGAATGTAAGCTAGTTGTTCCTCTCTCCCCAGCTCCCCCCACTCCCCACCCTTCTTTATTTTTCTTTCTCTTTTTTTTTTAGATGAAAAAATCTCTGTAAGTTTTCTTTTTTCTCTTGTTCTAGAGCAGTAATTCTCAACTGCATGCCGTGAGATTATTTTAAGTGTTGCTTCACAGCTACTGCCATGTAGAAATGCCACACTATGTCTCTGTTTCTGTGAGATAATGTGCAAAGTCAAACCAGGAAGCAGCTGCAGTAGAAGGGAGTGCTCCACTGGAGTATAGCCTGATGGGAGAGGCCACCATGCTGCTAGCCCACCCCAGAGTCTAAACCAGCAGCACCACCACCAGTGCTGTCCCTATTTCTGTGCTTCCTTTAAGGCAAGGGACACCCCCTGGGCTTCATGCATCAAGAAGAAAAAAATGGCGGGGAAGGGTCATGTCTCCTTTGTGCTGGGAAAAGTTAGTAATGTTTGCAGGGGGTGTCACTAAATTCATAAAAGTTATGAAATTGTGCCTCAAGTTTAAAAAGATCTAGAGCCACTGGTCTAGAGTCTTTGTATATATGTGGTAGAGCAGGGGCTGTCAACCTTTCTTAGTCTAAGTACCCCCAGCGGCCAGACACCGAGCAGGAGGGGGAAGGTAGCACAAGGCCAGATGCTGGGGGGTTGGGGGAGGGTTAGCACATGGCTGAATGCTGAGTGTGGTGGGGGGTTAGCGCATGGAACGGGGAGGCAGGGACAGCATGTAGATGTGTGGGGATGAAGCACTGCTGCTGCATCCCCGGAGCAGGACTGGGGCAAGGTAAGGGAAGCAGCACTCCTCTGCAAGGCAGGGAAGCTCACTGGGCTCATGTGTGGCAACAGCAGCTGTCACATGAAAGCTTCCCCACCCTAAAGAGGGGCATCAATGTCCTTGCCCCACCCCAACCCTGCTCCCGGGAGGCAGCAGTGCTCCATCCCCAACCACCTATGTGTACCCCCTAGGACTGGTCCAAGTACCTCCAGGAGTACACGTACACCCAGTTGACAAACCCTGTGGTAGAGTTTTATCATCTCAGCTTGAAAGACTGATGGTCCTAGTTTGGTAAACCATTCCAGCCTGCATCTTTGCTTGCTATTTGAAAACTATGTTTTGTTCAGTTCTGCAAATAGAGTTGTATTCTCATTTATTTTTATTGGCAATATATTGTTGACAACATCAGGTGTTGAGGCACTATATAAGATGTAGGAAAATAGATAATTGGCAGCATTTCATGGTAGGCAATCCCTATCTCCTTTAAAATGGATACATGTTTGATGGTACCAACTATGCTGGAAGGAAACTGAATTTCAGCCAGATACAGGAAAAATTGTAAGCAGTTGGGTCACCTTCCTCCAGGCAGCCCCTAATGTGATATTCAACCAAAATAAATTTGCCCTTAGTCTGTACTTACACAGAACTGCAAAAATATTAAACAGGTAGCCCATATGCCATATAGACTTCCTACTATAACAAGCCTCTTTTTTATAATAGAACTAAAAAAAAAAGAAGAGAGGGAGAAAAAAAGGAAAAGGAAAGTATTTTAAAAGCAGTCCCTGAGATGCCTGAGGTATTGTTAGCATTATGCACAGCAGTGATTCACATTTTTTTTTTCCATAACAAGGGTCTTGTATGAAAAGCAAAATCATCCTGGGAACTGAGACCACATCCATTTATAATTCCAATTTCTAAATTGGCAAATACAAAGCTGCTTAAAGCAAAATTAGGAAAGAACTTACGTATACCATTTTCATGTTTTGTAATGTGTTGCCAAGGACAGTAAGAGATTAGATGATACAGTTTATTAAAAGAAAATGTCCATATTCTAACCTGGTTCACCAGATAAATTTCTCTTTTCTTAGACACTCTCAATCACTTTTTGCTTTTTTTTTTAAGCTATACATATATTTGCTGTTTTCATGCTATATATTTGCTTTGCCATAAATTCTTTTGTTCTAGTCAGTTTTATGAGTTGTGGTAAGGCAAGAAGCTTTATAGTGAGTAACTCTCCATTCTAAATACTCTGCAGTGAAGCTGACAGTGACTACTCACTGAAAGGGAAAACATTTATTAATCAAATAAACTATTTACTTAAAGAGTAAGTTCCTATTACTAAGTCTAATGATGAAAAATAGTAGTGTTCCTGAATACACTCAGATCCCTTTTCTTGGAACATATTTGTTAAATCTGTTACTTGCATTCTCCAAATACTTTGAAATAATGTATCAAAGACTAGAAATGGAGGTAGTCAGGAGAGCGAGAGCTTTCAAGTATTTCAAGTATTGAATCCTCTTTGTTGAAGCAATTTGGAGCTGAGGTTTACTTCCATTTTCAGACATACTTATGTTTTCCTTTTTTTCCATTTGTGCTACATTTCTGTAAGGCTAGAAGGAGGTTTCAATTTCAGACAAAGAAGAAATTGAAATTTTACCCAAAGAGAGATGCTTAGCTTTCTTCCATCAAGGAGTTTTTCTTTTCTTTTTAATTTTCTTTTCTTTTTTCTCTTTCTTTTTGAAGGAAGAGAGAGAGAGGGAGAGTTGGAAACCTCAGACCATTAGAACAGTTAAAATGAAACATGAGGACTTTTTCCCTAGACATAAGAATATTTTTTTTAAAAAAACTAATGTTTTCTTTGATATCTAATTTTCAGCCATTTTAACCTTAATTTTTCCTTAATGTACCTAATACATTCTAAAAATAGTTTTTGCATGGTTCACTTTTAGTATTCCTAAACAATCATAAAACCCATAATACAATGTGGTTAATGAAAAATTAGAATATGATTATTCAAACCCCTTCTTTTAATAATATTGCCCAACCATGGCAATGAAGAATGAGAATCTTCCAAACATATGTAAAAGACACTTAGAGGAATGGCCATATGCACTGAGAAATGTCTTACCAATGCAATAATAAGCCAAAGATAGACGCACAACATTGACATTTAGAGCAATGACTTAAACAAAGGCTACAAGAAGACAAGGATGCTAAAAACTAACCTCAAAAGAATCAATCAACCCTGCCACCCCACCTCCCCATTATATTACCAAATGAGGGGATGTGTTAGTATAATTCTATGACTAAAACTTTTCGTTGGAGTTAGAAAAGGGAGCGGTTACTAAGCATAATCTTAGTATTTGATTATTAATAAAGATTCAATTTTGCTGTAGTCTATTTTGAATTTTGTTTTCTAGGTTCACACTACTTTTGGCTATATTTCAGTTAATATAGAGCTGCTTGTGTTAGCCATGCCTTGGCTGAGAACTAAGCTAGGAGTATCAGTATTCAGTACTGATTTTAAATGAAATTGCAACATAACTATGGTTACATAGTTACATGGGTGCATTTTGAAATCAAAGGGGTTAAACCCATTTGTCTCACTGTAACCGGAATGTGATAATCTTAGACTATGTTACCAATATACTAGGTAATATACATAACATCATTTAACTGATGGCCTTTAATAAGCACATTTCCATAAACCAACTCTTAGTGCACTTTTATTTTGTGGTGCAGCAAAGCTGCCTATGAAAGCTCATGCCTCTGTGAACAAATTAACCTATAAAGTGCCACACTGCCCTGTCTTCAACTTAAGGCTTCTTATCAGTTGGGACAGTTTTTTGCAAGAACTGAGTCTCTCAATTTTGAAAGATGGAAGCTTGTTCTTCCCTTCATCATTACAGTCCAAGCCACATATAATTGACTGATTTCAGAATCAGAAGAATGTCTGATATGAAAAAGGGTTATTGATTCTACTAGCACATCTCAAATACTGTCATTACTGGGGGAGTAGCATCTCCAAAGCCAGGTCAAATTTTAGGCTGCTGAATAAGGTCCTCTAAATAACAATGCAATTTTAGTTTAATCTAATTTTAATTAAAAGGTAAAAGTGTTTTAATGGATTCCTTCCCTTCTCCCACCTCAATTAACTAGATTTCAGTGAGGTGTTGATTAAATTTACAATAAAAAAGTTTTTATAGTATCTTCAAATCCTACACTGCCAGACAACCTTCACAGATAGGCAGTAAAGGTACAGATTTTATCATAGGTGTATATATTTTTCATTCCTTAGGGGGGGAAATGCCTATATTGGCAGGCATTTTAAAGGCAGTTATTTAATTAACTGATCCTTGAGACCAGCAGTATCGTTGGTGATCTCTAGATAGCTGGGGAGTCATTGCTGTACATCAGGGGTAGGAAATTATTTTGGCTACAGGGCCACTCATTTAGTTTTGGCGAACTGTTGAGAGCTGCAAGAATAGCCCTGCCCCTTGACAGGTGTCCCACCCCTCGTTGCCATCTTGGGACTGGAAGTCCCATCCCTGACACCTGAACTTTGCCTGGGATTGTCTTTCCCCTTGCCCCCAGAAGTACTCCTTTTGTGAGGGGTGTTACCAACTTGAAACCAAAAATAAAACAATTCATATAAACATCTACTATAACATATTTTAATTTTACTTCAAATAATAATTTTGTCATGATTTGTGTTTGTGTAGTGTATATAGCGATAGTTGCATAATAGCTGAAAAACAAAATCTTACTCTTGTATATTGTGGGCGGGGGGTGTGTGGGTTGTGGTGAGGGTATGGGTGTGTGTGCATGGTAGGGTGTGGGGGTTGTGTGGCAGGTTTGTGAAGAGGTGGCTGTGTGGGGAGGTGTAGGGTATGTTGTGGGGTATGTGTATATGTGGGAACATTGTGGCGGAAGGGTGTGGATGTGTGGGGTTTGAGGAAGGGTGAGGGGGTGTGGGGACCCCTTCATACACCTCCCTCATGGCACAAAGCCCCCACCAGTGAAAACAGTAGCAGTAGGTGGTGGGCTCTCAGGGTGCTTGGAGCCCACACAAGTGCTATGTGCATCAGCATATGGCTCTGGCCAGTTCCAGGAGCTACACATGGTGGTAAGGAGTGGAGCCAGGCTGACCTGCCTCTATTGCATGGGGCTTGCCATGGTGCACATGCAGCTCCCTGCACTCATGTGCCACTGGGGCACATGCGATATAGCCAGCTGCCTTCCCCACTCCATGCTACCATGGGCAGCTGCTGGGACTCTGCTGGGAAAAAAGGGGGGGAGGGGCTCCTGTCCACTTCCATTGGAGTCTCAGGAGCTGCATGTGGCATCAGGGAGCATCCCTATCTGCTGACTGGAGTGAGTGCTGCAGCAAGGACACAGGATGGGCCACTGGAGGCCAGGGAAGTTGAACAGGTCCCCCAGCTGCTGCAGCAGTGACAGCAGCATCTGCACCCAGAAGCTGTGTGTGCTGGCTGGGCCGGGCACTTCCATGCACAAGGGTGGGAGCAAGGTGCATAAGGGTGGACAGGGTTTTCATTGGTGGGTGCCCGCAGGCCAGATAAAATTGCCTAGTGGGCTAGATACAGCCCATGGATCTTATTTTGCCAACTCCTGTGCTAGATAAATCAAACATATTACTTATAGATGGTTTGTATCTGTTTACTCTATTTCACTGTGTTATATTTCTCTAAACATTTTTGAATAAATATGTGAACAAGTATTCAAAGCAAATAGTTTTGGAAACAAAACACATTCCCATTGGAAAGGACTTTCTCAGCTTTAAGCTACTGGATATCAGTCAGATAGCTAGCTTTCCACCTGCTCTAATATAAGGCAACCAACCATTCATCTCTTTGTATGGAGCAGAACATCAGTACAGGCATTATATCTATTCTAATATGGACAATATTACCACTCTGGGAATCTGATCATCATGCACACTAGCTTCAAAAAGTCATGTCCATAAAGTGTCTCAAAGGTGCATGGAAAAGCATACCATCAACCATGGATGTCAGTTAGCCTCAAGATGAACTTATGGATTTGTCTCTTTCAAAATTAACACCAGATTTTGTTGGCTTTCTAAAGTTTATATAAAAGCAACATATTACTATTTATTTCCCACCACTCCTCCCACGTACTGCACACACAAAAGTATATCAAGGCTATTACTCATTTTGTGAATAAAAAAAAAAAGAATCCCACAGCATTTCTTTTTAATAACTGTTCAGCTACAAAATTTTATTGGTATCCTTTTATGTTCCCTCTAGAGGATGTAATGCACAAAAGCATTGCCACGGAACATATAAAATTACAAATGAAATTTATTGTAAAAAGTAGAACGTCTTCTAGACTGGTGTCAGTATTTATTTCATTCATAAACCAAAACTGCAAGTATAATATATTCATTGTCAGCAAGTTCAGGTGTGTAAATTGCCATCCAACGGTATTGACTGATATAAGACAGATATTGAAAAGACAATTTAAATTTACTCTTCCAAACATAAACTGTTCCACAAAAGCACTTTAAAAACTCCTTCAAGGTTTTGTGTTGTGCTTCACATTTTATGGTTAACTACATAATTTGGTTGTGTCATAATCCACTGTGTTTGGCAATTTGGCATTAAAGGCCTGCAAAGCGGATTGAATCCTTACCACCTCACTGGTAGACAGCTTGAGTCTATGACGGAGCAAGCAAGAGAAAAGGTCTAGACGACGTTGGCCAGGTGGGGAGAGTTTATTTACACGGTCCCTTATCTCTAATAGCTGCAAAAGTGCTGAGTCCTGCGATCCCTGAGTATAGGGGTAGTCCAGCTGTAAAATCAAGTCACGAATTGCTTCTGGGTCAAAGTGCATGCTGTAGCCAAACACTTGGATGTTGTTAATTTTCATGTAGCCCAGGTTCCGTGAGGGATCAATAAATTCCAGGGGTTCATAGTAGATGCTTTCATTGCCATTTGGACCATTTGACTTAATTCGACTCCTCAAATAGATATGAACTGTTTCAAAAAATGTCTTCCACTTGTTTCCTAGTGTCAGCGTCCAATTATAACACTGAAGGGGTAAGTCCAGCTTAGTCCGCTCCCAGTCTGGGAAATTGTTTTCATTCACAGGCATAAACCAGCTCTCAGAGTGGCTGCCACCAAAAGGGTTGACATAAACAGCTAGAACAGGCTCCAAGGTGCTGTTTTTAGTTAGGCAAATTTGAAGAGAGAGACCCAGTATCATATGGACCAGGCTAGACTTGTACTTGTTGCTCTTAAGGGTAAGGAGCATCCGTTTGCGCCAGGAGGGATCAAACCAGCTATTGAGGCGCATGTCATTGCTGATGAAAATAGCATGGACTTCAATCCTCCGGTCTGTTTTCTGCAATAAATACTTCATCTCCAAGTCCTGGAGATCTGTCTCAAACCCAATGTAATGCTCTGTGGACTCTGCCACTTCCGGCTTGCAAAGCCCTTGGCTCAACATGTATCCAGTGTTACAGCTTCCACAGCGGGTACGGTTATCAGGTGCACAGATCAAGCATGCAGAGCCATCACCTATAATGCACGGAAGGAACCCATGGCAGGCAACTTGGTCATTAGGACAAGTGCATGAATGAGTCTCTTCAGAAAAGCTTCCCAGAAGACCATTTTCATTGCAATACAGAAAAGACTGGATGCGGTTTAGCCAGTAGTTTGAAGATCTGTAAATTTAAAAAAAAAAAGGAAAAGAAAGCAGGAATGAGATCCCAGTCAATATTTCCCTGTAATTTTTCCACTTTGAGAGAGAAAAAAATATACAGTATTAATATTGAAATGTCAGTTCACAACACCTGGAATCATATAAATGAATAAATAATTTGCCTATACGATGAAAAATCACAAACAAATGTCACCATAAATTCACTGGCATAACAGACTGTTTGGTTTACACTTGCTTTTCATATGCATCATTTGGAAACCGTGTGTGTGTGTGTGTGTGTGTGTGTGTAGGTGTCTTTGGAAGCTTGCAACATATTCATTGTTACAAGCTAGAATTCCCTTGATTTAGAGTGTAAGGTAGAAAGAAACCTGATTATTTGTCTGGAATATCAAATTGAAGAAACAATAAAATATATACTTTGAAGGACTTCTTGCATTATAGTTCACCTGTTAAGCATGGATGAATATATTTCTCTTTCCTAAAAATGAACATGAAAGTTTTTATTATAATTCTTTTTGCAATCTTATTTAGCCTTGATTGCAAGCAACACTTAAAGTCCTAAATCATGTAGACAAAACAGACATTGAAATCAGCAGAATTGTTTGGTAAGGCATAGTTGCCAGGAGAAAGACAGTGTAACCAAAAATAGAATCTGGAAACAAGACAGAGAAAAATGATCTTAAATGTTTGGGTGGGGGGGCTGTATTCTTCAGATGTCTGTGCTGGTCACACCAATGCACTGATTGAAGAACATGTTTTGGCTGCTACTATGTCAAATTCTATTGTTCTCATATAGATGAAGATGTTATAAACATCTTTCTTTTCAACATGTTTCAAACAGAAAATGCAAGAACTAGTATCTCAAGCTGACTTTAAAAGGTAGGTAAGATAGCACTGGTTTTTAGTTCAAGGATTCTGTGGTCAGGATATTACTTTCTTTCTCTAACAATGAAATAAGCATCCACACATCAAAATATATCAATTTAAATGCAGAAAAATCATATAATTCCACAATTCTGCACAGTAATACAGATGCTTCTCCACTGTGAAGCATTTATGATGTACCACACCGATCTAAATAAAGGAGAGACTGATGCATCAGTCCAGTAAAAGAGGCTGAGGCACGGAGAAGAATCCACCATGAGGCATCCAAACTACAACTTTCATAAGACATCATAATAAATTAATGTTGACCCAAACTAAGCATTTCAATTCCATTTGACAACCCATTTTTTTGAGTCAAAATAGAAAGTTGAATAGGTTTTTTTCCAAAATTGAAATTTTATCCAAAACAGTTCAACTGAAAAATCTCACCTACCCCTGGTTATTACTGATTCAGAGTATATACAAGCTTGGATCTTTCAGAAAAGAGAACTGAATGAGGGAATTGGGTGGGAAATGGTTTTCTTGTTCTGGGGATGAAAAAAATGCCTCAATTCAGGGTAAAAATAAAACATCATTCTTTATCTACAAAAATTCACTCTAAACATAATTTTGAAATATATTTCATTTTGAAATCTTGAAACAAAAATAAGCATTCATAATACAGAATTTTATTTTTTTAGGTGTCCAAATGAGACTTTTGACATGACTTTTCCAAATTATTTTTTAATGAGAAATTTTTTGAAACCAACTCTTTCCTTCGCACAGTTTTGGGATTAATTAACTGACATTTGCCAACTGAAAGACACACACACACACACACACACACAAAATCAGCTCTACTTACAACCTTATGTTGATAATGTCTAGTTTCTGCTGGATGGAGCTTCTGAAGTATGATTTAAGACCTCAAACCTCGGTAAAGTGAACTAATTTGATATTTGAACCAACTAACATTTTGACACTTTTAAAATTAGAGTTAACACATCAGTACACTCCTTTATAGTATCTCAAATTAGAGTGTTTCTGAAATAGTTAATGCATCACCTCTCTATCTAATCAACATAGCTAACTTCAGTCTACATGTCTTGCCCAAGGCAGCAAACAAAACACATGACAATCCCTTGAAGCAAGGTTCTCTGATGTAGCTCCTGACTAGAAACATTTTTAAATGACAACTGAAATTTAAAAGCATATTTTTTTACCAAGTGAGGACTGATTTCTATGGCAACTGAACAGAGTACTGCATCATAAAATACACAAGCCCGGTTACTGGCAATTTTATTTCTATTTTTGGAATGGTTTCCCACTTGTACTTTTTAGATAAGGAAAAAGTCATATCCATGGTTATGATATGTTAACTGCAATGGAAACAATGGTGCACATCAGGAGCCAGCAACATTTTGGGGGCAGAATGCCAAAAATACTTACAACCTCAAGTTGTAAGACGGTGTCCCACAGCTGGACATTAGGGGAGCCATGAGCGGCCCAATCTTTGCTGTGGCAGTGCAGCCCCGGCGCCTTCCCTACCATCTACCCCAAGGTGCACAAGCACCTGCCAGCAGCAACAAGCTGGACTGAGGCTCCTTGGACATTGATGCTTGCAGCCTCTAGGGTGCCTGACACTGGTAGCTCAGGCTCTGGGAAGGACCTGCCACCCACCACAGAGTCCAGGCTGCTTGCAGCAGTGGTGGGGAGGCTGCAAGCCACTACACCAGGGTCCACAGAGCCCCAGCCTGACTCATTGCTGGAGGTGGGTGCTCACATGCCCGAAGGCAGATGGTGGGGCAAGGGCTGGGACTGCACTGCCACAACAAGGATCAGGCCCCTCATGGCTCCCCCACTGTGCACCCCATGGCATGCATGTCAAGCAAATTTCCTTTGCTTGCCACGCTCTGGCATACATGCCCAGGGGTTGCCTATCCCTGGTATACATATTTGTGTAGCCATTTACACTTAACACCACATAACTGAGATTAAACCATCCTTATAAAAATTCTACCTTTGGAAAAAGTGGAAGTCTCCAGTCAAACATTCCTCATTACATCTTTTTCCTACACCTTTATACTTTTATATAAGAAATGATACTTAGTAGAATTCCAAAATCTGAGTGATATGAAACATGGAAATCTAAAGCTATTTATTTCTTTTGCGTCTTTAGGTTATACCATTTACTTTTAATCTCAAAAGAGTCATCCTGCCATGTTACTAGCAGTAAGAACTACATAATTAAAATGTCCGGGTTAAGTACTTCAAATATTCTTTTTGTCTGATCTGTAGATATGAATTCTAGCATCATATCCTTCATTATCTAATTCCAAGAAAAGTTCTGTTTCTCTGAAAAGTTTTGTTAGCAAAATATGAATCTGTTAACATGAAACAAATGTGAATTTGAGGATCAGTGGGAGCTGGTTATCTGAAGAAATACAAAAAATGTTCATTTTTATATTACAGAATATTCATAATAGATGCTAAATCCTCTATGTGGCTTCATCAGAGTCTCACTTTCCTTCAGATACTTATTTTCTTTGCCTGTCATTTTGACAACGTCACTTTCTACTTGAAGCCTCCAATGGCTTCCCCTTTTTCATCACAATTTATTTAAATATTTTTCCTCTTCGCTGTTTCAGATAAGCCATTCTTGGACTTCATAGTGCATCCCATCTTTGTACATTTCCAGCTCAACCAAAGATAATAGTGAAATTCCCTTTGACTTCAGTGGGGCCACCATCTAACACTTTTCACTCTAAGCTCTGAAGGTCACTTCCAGTAACAATGTCTTTCTAAGTTGTTCTGTTCCATTCAGGATTAATGCATTCTTACTACTGGTTTCTGAAGTTTTAAGTTTTTTCTTCCCCCATGTCTGTATTCTGGATCAGATTTTACTTCACATGTATGCCACACAGTATTTTGTTCCCTAAACAATTCCTTTCTCATTAATTTGTGAGAAACTAGTTGCTAAATTAGATGCTACTTATTGTGAGTTGAAGTACCAGAGTCAGGTGTTCTGTGTTTTGCACAGTCTGGCTTGGCACAGCTTAATAATTATATTGCTACTGTTAATAATAATAATAATAATAATAATAATAAAGAAAACATGGTGAACTTAAACTACTGTTCACCAGGGCACCCTGGGGGAAAACTAGAAAAAATGGCCACAAACTCCTGGAAGACAGTTTCAGGCTGAACATTAGGAAAAACTTCTTTACAGCGAGGGTGCCCAAACTATGGAACAAGCTCCCAATAGAGGTGGTGCAATCATCTTCAAGAGAAGACTGTATGGTCACCTGGCTGGGGGGTGTCTGACCCCAAATGTCTTTCCTGCTTATGCAGAAGGCTGGACACAATGATCCTTTGGGGTCCCTTCCAGCCCTATGATTCTATGATTATAACATAGGTAGCACCAAAAGGATTCACTTTATTACACTAGAATTATATCAATTGGAAAACACAGTTCTGAACTGTGATCTGTTTTTGCTTTTCAAGTACTAAAATCAGGTGATGTAGAACTACTTATCATTATCACCATCAGCAGCAAATCCTTGCCATCAAGGATAGTTGCCTTCCGTGATTGTCTTATCTGTGGGTCGAAAGATGGCTGATGAAGCCTATCCAGGATCTGTTGCAGCTCAGGAACATGTTTCCATGTGGAGTGGGTGGCTCCAGATTCTTGATTCAATCTGTGACGCACTGTTTTGCTGCTGCTGCTTTTCCGTCTCCTATTGTCATCATAAGGTTTGAAAGTACTGAGATTCCTTGAAGCAGCTTCTTCCTCCATTTGATAGTCTCCAATGAGGTGGTTGCATTTTTTCAAGTTGGCCATAAAGATGTCTTTGAACTTGGAGCCAGCTGAGATTGAACAGTTTACCATCCATTTTGTAGTTTAGATCCACTCCCAACTTGAAGCTTGTTGGTGGTCAGATGTAGCATTGTGGTAAGAAAGTGTTTGAGAAATGACGCAGCCTAGCTTAACTCCTATGTTAACCTCAAAGGGATCTGCAATAGAGCCATTACTGAGAACCAGCACTCACATTCCATTGTGGAGCAGGCAAAAACTGGTGATGAATTTGGGTGGGAATCTGTACTTCAGAAGGTTCTCCAGAGTGCTTCTCAGTTGATAGAGTTGAAGGCTTTCATGAGGTCAAAGATGGCTGGGGGCAGAGGTTTATTTTGTTCCTGACATTTTACCTGCAGCTGGCAAGCAGTGGATATCATGTCAGCTGTGCCTCTTTATGCCCTAAATCCATGTGGAGATTTTGGGAGCAGTTCTTCAGCAAGTGGAAGGGGACAGTTCAGGAAGGTTCTTGCAATGATTTTCCTATGGTGGACAGCAAGTTGATCTACTTAGCTACTTCTATTAATGGACTGATTCACAGCCCACTGAAATGAGTGAAAATACTCCCCTTGACTTAGGGTTTTAGGTCAACTTTTGAATGTGTTTGAAGTCTCTATGTTCTGCCCATCACAGAGAAAACTGTAATTTGCATGAAATATATTTACCAAATTCTAAAAGAACAAAATATCAGTTGATTAACATTTTTTAAATTATATCAAGCATAATAGCTGGTTGCAAACTTTTTAACAAGACAGATTTTTCATTGAAAAAGCGCAAATTCTTCAACCCAAAGCTTTTCACATAAACATCCTTGAGAGAACAAGCCATTTAGAACCACGGTGACAATATGGGCTTCATTAGTCTTTTGTGTGTAGCTCAATGACTGAGCTGTTTCTACTCTAAGATATTAGTCTCCATTTTTATCTTTGTACAAAAAATTGCCAAAAAGTCTCTGTTTCATTCCAGTGCAGAGTGAAGATCAGTAGCAGAACTGTAGGTGGGCAAGCTGGGCAGGAACCCCAGGGAATGCCAAGGCCGGCCAGGGGCTTCACCCTGTCATTCCTCCGCTGTACCAGGCACTTGCAGGGATTCTGGCAGGTAGGTACAGTGCTGGGTGTGAGATGTGTAGGGAGGGCAGAGCAGCAACTCTGTGCTTGGTACTGACTGGTGGTTCTCTCCTAGAGGAAACTGCCATTGAAGGGAGAAGTGTTGATTAACCGTTCCCGTCCCTTTTATTTGGTTCAGAATTTTGTTTTTTAAATTGTTGCTTAGCATGTATTTCTGTAATGGCTTCTCTGTTAACTTATGCAGTGACAGGTTTCCCCATTAAGCCTCTACTGGCCACTGCCCATCCCCCATGCACCACCTTGCAGTACTGCCCAGTCATGCCTCTGAGGAAGACAAATCCCCAAACTAGGAAATTATTCATTAATTGGAAGCCCTGTTTTCTGACCAGTTCATATGAGCATTCAGACATATTCTCTCCATTCATTTGTATTTATTAGAAAGACTATAAAGTTATGCTTCATTATATAAAATATTATTATTCCACAAATCCTCTCAAATGTTTATTTTGCTTGTAACAAACTGTGTTCTTGGTGTTTCTTTATGGCAAGTACATCTCTGAAGCATTTATCTATGAGAAATGTCTTGCTCTTATCCATAACTTCTGAATTTTCACCTTCCTCCTTTTAAATTTATTTTAGTAAGTCTTACTGCCTCAGAAAAGTAACATATTCTCAGCTTTGTGGATTTAAATCCTTTCAGTGAAAGAGGTGCAAATTGGTACAACATTGTATGTTTTCTGATGCTGTTCCATTAATGTGGTTTCTGCAATAAGCATTTCTATGGATGAAAAGAACTTGTGGTCAGAGTGCCCCCATCTGTAAGGAGGAAAAAACCAAGGATTTTAAGTAGAAGCAAAGGTTCAGCCATGAAATCTATCCAGTCCCTAGTATAATTATTGGCCTAACAGCAGGAGACAGAAAGCTGCCTGCATACAGACTTTGTGTCTCTATGCAGGCTCTGAGTTTCTTCGCTCCTGAAATGCACCATGCTTTACTTCTGCCCTCAGAAATTACTACAGAGCTTGGTGGATTGCAGGACTCCTGCAGTGCAGAAAAGGTTCTCTTATTTTTTAGGCTTATCTACTGGTGCTGTAGGCAAGGGGACAATATGCATTAGATTAATTCTTATCCCTCACTATGTGCAGCAGTCCTGATCTGTCTTCCATAGAGCCCAGGAGGAGAAGGAAATTGCTGTAAATTAGCTGTGGAAGAGACCTTATGTGTATAAATACTGGGGAGAAAGTCTCATGAAAACAAGCAAAAAGCATGATTTTAAAAAATATATTATGGTTCAGTTTAATAGCATTTAGTAATCAAGATGCTTTTGAAAACTCTGCTTTCACTTTAATTCATCTTACAAAAAACAATGTATATGTTTGCATTGTGTAACTCTCATGTTATTGCAGTACAGAGATCAAATACACAGGTCCTGATAATCTTAAATACATTTTTAATTGCAATGGCTTTACTTAGGTTAGATAACAAAATAAGAATTATAAACCTTGGCAGAGATTTGAAGAATAATAGTGATCCATTCTACACTTTTCTTAGTCCTGTCTAACAGGTTAAATATTAGCAGTCTCTAAAATAATGCACATTTATTCTATGTCACAATGATTCTGTAGAGAGAAAAATTCATGTTTAGACTGCTTTTATTCATTAGACAGAAGATCAATGTAAATATCTGCATCTCACCCTCAATTTTAGGTACTACACTAAAAACTGCTGGACTTGACTTCTAGGAAAGTCAATTTTTTTTTTTTTTTTCTGATGCAAGGTTGTTTCCTCCCAAGGAAGGCTTGAAAAGCCACCTCCCTTAAGGACTTCAGTAAAACAACTTTATATTAGTGCATAAGCTAAGTGGAGTTCTGCTGATAGAGGCAAAGCAAGGGATGAATTAAATTTCAGGGCACATTTCAAAGTGCCAATTTTGACCTATGAGAGGCTCGGCTGTTTGGGTCCTATAAGCCTAAAGAACTATTTTATCACCAGCCCTAAAGTCAGTTGAAAGCAACTTCCTCTGGATGCAATTTGTGCATAAAATTTGTTTGGAGAGGTTGTTCTCTAATTGCTCTGCAGCTTTGGAACTCCCTCCCTCTTGTGGTTCATCTGAGTCAAGACATCTTCTGAAAGCACTGTAAGCCTTTATTTATTTATAACTAGAGCAGGCCTTCAGCTGGCAGAGGTAAATTGGGTAGCATTGTCTGGGGAGTCTGTTATTTTACATTTTTTAAAATCTATTTTTATAATCTATTTGCTTTATATTGCAAAGCACCCCGAGCCTCCTTAGGGGGAGGAAGGATATAAATCTACCAAGTAAATAATAGGTAGTTCCACTTGCCTAAACACTTTCCTAATATGTGCTACTCACCTTTTATGATGCTTTGGCTGCAGTTTACCACCACACTCAATTTCAGTTCAACATAACATTGCTAAAAGTTTTTAGGCAGTGGGTTGCAGTACTTTTAACCAACAGGACAATATTGTGTGAGCTATAAAGAGCTAAGTGAGAAAATCTTCACTTTATATAAAATGAAACAACTCTATTGAAATCAATGGACACCATTTAAATCAGTCGATTGGGATCATGTTCAAGTAGTCTTAATATTTGTTACTCTTACTGAGGTATCTATTAACTGTTTCTGTTATCATCCTGAGTGACAATGTAGAATGATTTAGTGTAAATTGATTACACTGCACACATTGTAAATGTATTCTTAATAATTCGTATTCTTCATGTGGCTTTTAAAATTTGCAACTTTTCCCATCTCTCTATAACAGCACACATATCAAAAGAAAATAACTTGGAACCATTATAAATTAGGTATCAATGCTTGTCCAATACAAAATAATATTAAATATAAAACTAGAATTGAATGGTCTCCCTATGCAATAGCTGTAGCAGGTATTTAATCATAATGCAACATCTCTACCTCCCTCTCTGCTCCACTAAGTGCTCAACATCTGCTGTATATCAGCAGGTTCAATGGCAGATGATGAACACTCAGTGAAGCAGCTGCTGAGTAAAAAACAGAGACAATTTAACAACAAATGTATGGATACTAAAACATCCATTGTCTTTTTTTTTCTTTCTTTTTTTTCTGGAGACTGTGGAGTTCTGTATAAATTGTCAGAATGGGAACAGCTAAGGCAATTGCCCTACATTCTTTTCTAAACTGTTCAAAACCTGATCTGATGGAGATTCATCCACAGAGAAAGAGTAAAGTAAGTGTCACTTGCTTCTGTGATGAGACTGCCAGCAGACATTAATTGGTACTAAATTGGATAACAGTCTTCATGTGTGGCTCCTTGTCTTCTAAGACCTAGCATGAGACCACCAAGTTATGCTAAATGAGCCAAAAAGGGGTCAAGCAGATGGTAATAATTTAGAGCTTGGTTTACTGAAATTAACTGACAAAATTAAGAGAATGCCTTCTCCACGGTCATTGTGTGTTTGCAGCTTGTGTACATGTAATGGAACAAGCCTGAAACTACTTAGTTCAAATACTGCTATTGGTTTAGCACACAGAGAACTGTGTCTGCTGCAGAATGTACCCAAGAAGTACATAAGTGGTGGTCTAGCCCACTCTGGTCACAATACTACTGCAGTTGAATTATTAGAGTATTTAAAACTAACTAATTTAAATGTAGCCTGGGTATTGATGAAAAATGTGAAGAGATGATTGCTTTTTTTGTAAATTCATCATAGGGTATAGCCCTAGAAAGTATTCAGTTAAAATGCAGGCATAAGAACTAAAACGTGTATTTCACCTTGACAGAAATTACACTAGAAATTAGGAGGTACGTAATCAGCACAAGACTGAATTTATGGAACAGCCTTTCAAGAAGAGTAGCAGGGGAAAATATGAAACAAGTTCTAAGCTGGTTATCTGTGCTGTTATGAGGCATGTGGTGTTCGGGCAGTTCCTTGCTCTCTGTTTTTCTCAGTGTTCAGACTGCTTGTACTCTAGGCGCAAGCAATCTTCTGGAGCTTAGGTCTGATACAGAAAAAAATACTCAAATTTGTGTTATAGTGGCAGAAGCTTAGAGAGGTTTATTGTCACTCGGACAGTACACCAGCTGGTTTATTTAACAATTAGCCCAAATAAGGGCCTTGTTACATGTTGCACTTTGAGCTGATCAAACACTGATCCTTGTTAGTGCTAGCTTGAGTTTGGAACAGTTATACCTTAAGACTAAAAACTTTCTCTGACTGTCCCCCACCTGTACAGTGACTTGCCACTGGAAGGCTGGCGAGCAGGGCCCTGACTAGGCTACAGCTGTGAGTTGCCACCACAGGGCTGGGGATCCAGGATGGACTTCTACTGCTGCTCTAGGTCAGGGTGTATGAAAGATGGGTTGTAGCAGGGGTACATGAAACACGAAGCTGGGAGGCAGAGAGCTAATGGTACTGGGATAGGTAATGAAACGGGGGTGGAAAGTAAATGGGGTTGGGGGAAGGGTGGTGAAATGGAGGAAATCAGCCACTAAAAGACAAAATAAAGAATAAAAAAAAGAAAAGAAAGTAAATCACAGAAGGGCTCATGTTTTAATAATTTAGGATTTGGGTTTGTGGTATGTGGGTGCTGGTCCTGCTTCCTGGAGTGGCTGGGAGGTGGGAGTAGTGAGGGAAGGGATGTTTTTGGAGGACTCACTGCTTTATCCCATGGAAGTAAACTCCAGCACATGGAGCCCATGTCCTGCCCTCTATCTTGTTCCCCCCACCCTTAATCCAAAAAGAATACATTCCTGGATCTATCCATGCCCTGTGACCTTGATAGATGGCATGTACTCTTTAAACTGTTTGTATGAATTTGCACTCCTGGGGATGGGAAGGTCACACCTCTGGAGGCAGGAGGAGGAGATGGCTTGGTGCCAGAATTACCCCGTGGGCACTAGATTTCAGAGAATAGAAAGTTTGTCCATACAGAGCAGGAGTGGCAGAGAGACCACAGTATTCTGAGACGCTGGAGGACTATAACTTGGGTGGCTCATCTGTGAGAAGTGGCCACATAACACGAGCTGGATGACATGGGTCAGAGATAAAATGCGCCCAGAGTAGCCTAAATTTAAATCAACTATAGTTGCTTGAAACTAGTTTCAGGTATTTAATATATGAGCAATCCAGGGGTTAAGAGTTGCTGGAGCCACCTAAAACAAATGTGTAACAAGCCTTTTAGTGAAACTTGCCTGAGACAGGTAGTGACACAGTACCTCAATTATGGTCCCAAAGGTTGCTACAAAAACAAGTCTGTTAGCCTCTGTAGTTGTACCCCAAATGCCCTAGACACATGCTGGTGTTTATCTATCTCACTAGATGTCCACATCTATCAATGTCCATTTCTACTTGTTTCTTTGTCAAGTTTGCACACCTGAATGTTTAGTTCTTTTTACCTCTGCCTCATTAGTGGGGTTTACTTTTTACATAACTTCTTGCATTATCCAGCTACTGCTTTTGCTATTACCTTCTCTGAATCCGCTTCTTTGATCATTAGTGTGTTTTTATTTTTTACCTTTCTAATCAGATCATTAAGCAGTCTGTAAGGTCTATGCTTCCCAAGCTCCTTTACAAACTTTAGTTTATAGGTCAGCATAAGTATGGCATAGAAAACTTTAAAGTCCCACCATTTGTTATGGCTTAGAGACTAGGTATATGACATGGACACATTCACCCCTTTTCACTCCTATGACTATTATTATTATTATTATTATTATTATTATTATTAATATGCATGGAATTTGCATTAAGAGAGAAGAGAAGAAGAAGACCATTATCAGTTCTCTAGGCTATTAAAGCGATACATGTCACACCACTTTATTCTAAAACTGATGGAATGCTCCTATTTCAAATGAAAATCTAGCATTCTGATTAGCAATGAGCTAATGATACTCAGTGGATCTGATAAATATCTTCTAATGCAATCAAGGTATTTAATCAGAAACTAACTAAATATTCATCATCTATTTCAGAGGTGAAAAAGTGTGTACAAATTACTAGCAGAAGCCTTGCTCATTGTTCTCATGGAAGTATTTCTAAGGAATAGCTAGTAGTCCATTTGCAAAGGTGATCCCCATTGCAAAACTGTATGCAGAGAGGACCCTTTGAACTAATAGATATTCCAGGAAACATCAGATCTGGCCTTGTTCAAAGTTTGAGGTCCCCAGAACTGATAAAACACAGAGATTCAGAAGAGAAGCACTAGAGTAAGACATGGCTGGGTTGCAAATTAAGCTTGCAAAGTAGAAGGGAGATGATACAAGGGATTAGACTGTGGCATATGGGAGCTAGATACGAAGCAAGCCACAGAGAAACTAGCTATTTCTAAGACTATTTTCAAGTGACTATACTTGTGCTTTCTTATCTTTTCCTTAATCTTTTTTATTTTATTTATCACTATCCTAATTCCTCACTGTCTCTCACAGATACCAAATCCTCATACTACTGTTCTATAGCCTCTGTTCTTCACCTATCATTTTGTCCTGCTGAAAATTGTTATGCTTCACTCTATAATACACTCCCTATGATCCTAATAGTATAGGAAAAAATGGTCTCTGTTAGGATAACTGTGATTACTCAGATTAGTAGAACAACACAGCCACATGTTACCTCAGATGTCAAATTAAAAATTATTTTAACCTTAAAAGTATAGTTTTCATCATTTTGAATTAAACACCTCATGCTAACTACCATACTGAGTCAGATAATGTGAAGCTACTTGTTATATACCATCATGGTATGCTGTTATATTCTTAACAACAGATGCCAGTCATTGGTCTTTGCTGATGAAGCAAAATGCCTGTTTGTTTGCAAATCTAGAAAGCTTACAGTTTCCTTTGGTGGTAACAGGAGCATTGAACAATAATATATGACCTTGTACATACAAGTATTCTGTTGGTAAAATGCAGATGGAAGAGTTGTTCAATTTAACCCTTAATCTTAAGGTGGGTATTGAAAAAATATTCAGAATGACTATATGGGACATAAAGGGTATAAGTGAAATTTATTGCAATCCTTGCAATTATCTTTAGTCAATAAACAGAATGTAAACTTTGTAGGTTTAAGCACTGCTAATGTCTATGCCTAATTGTTTTGATAATGAGATATTTCCCCCTTCCGTTTTTCAGAGAAGAGTACGCTTTAGGATAAGGTGTTCGCATGTTTATCATGTTACTACCAAAGTTGAAATATAAGAGGATAAATAAAAGAACAATAGGGAAGTCATAACACCTTCTCCTATGTGAGCCTCATCACTAATCTGGATTTTTGTGTCTGTGTGAAAAAAAGATATTAAATATTTGTCTTCTTATTAGAACATCTGAAATTTTACAGCCAGTTGTACTACTGTAGTAACTTCAGTCCCTTTATATCACAAGATAATGCACCTAAAATAATGTTTTCTGTTTCTATTTCTATGACAGAAATGGAAATAAATTCAAATAAGGGTGACATAAATTAAGGATTAAGAAGAAAAATTAAATATCTAAATAAAAGTACCTTTTTCTTAGGCTGAATAAGAGTTTGAGTAAAATAGCTGTCTATAAATAAGTTTTTTTTGAAGGATATAAGCCCTAAGGAGAAAGAAAACTCATTTCACAGAGATTTGATGATGATAAACTAAAAGTAATGGAATGAAATTAAGCAAAGGAATAGTTTGATTTTAATAATGTGAGGAAAAAATTCTTCTCAGACTGAGATATTGGGTTGTGATTCCAAGGAGAATTATCTAGAAGATGGGAACAGCTGGATAGAACAATCCTGTATTTTTCAAGGGTTGGACTAGGTGACATAATATGATAGACTGTTCCCATTTTTAATTTGTGTATCTATTCCCTGAAGATCTGATAGCATCTTCTCCAAACTGTCAGTATATAATGGGAAGGTATTCTGAGAGCCATGAGTTTAAAGAGATTCTAAGCTTTGCAAAAGGTACAATGTACTTTACCTTCTGAATGCAAATCTAAGAATCAAGAATATTAAAGACACCTTTTACCTAAAGGACCAGTATTAAATAATTGGCATTTAGGTCTTCAGAAAGACAAACTAAATCAGACTTTATATATGCGTAAGTATTGGATTGCAGCATCAGATCAGGCCAGGACAACATCCTAACATTTTTTAACCCAAAACAATTACAGTGAAGAAAATCAGTATAAACACCATTGTCCTCAAATTCCTTTAGCAGATAACAGAGTGAATAGCCTGTGGATAAGTATATGGTAGTCTCTGAACCATATTAGAAAGGCAAATTGCCTGATAAAGTCACTGACCTAAAGTAGGAATTGGCAACCAACTTCCCATGGGCCAGTTCTAGCCTGTGAAGAGGTTCACACTTGCCCACAGACATCGTATCCATCATAGGGGGATCAGGAGCATGAAGGGGTGGGCAAAATACAGCCTGCTGGCTAGGTCCAGCACACCAAGTAATTTTATCTGGCCTGTGATGCATTCTTTAGCCCCTCCCAGCCCAGGCGCAGAGGGCAGCCCAAACTGTGGTCAAAGCAGATAGTCCTATCATCCCCAGGCATGAAGCAGGAGATGGCACAGAGGCTGGACTCCACTTCCTGGCAGCCCTGGCAGTAGCATCTACTTCTGATGACTGCTGCCAGTGTCATTGCTGCCACTACTGAACCCAGCCCTGCTGTCCAGGCACATTGACTCATCCCCCCACATCCACCTCCAAGGGTGCCAGATGGGGTGGGTGGATGGACAGGGTTCCCATGGAGACCAGACTGTGACTTCTGTGGGCAGACCACATTCAGTGGGGTGGATGGGATGGAGCTGTGCATGGATGGGGAGAGGCATCTGGGAGCAGGACAGGCAGGTGGGGCTGGAGCTGGTATCATAAGGTGGTGCAAGGAGCAAATAATGGCTCTGCCGCAGGCCCCAACTCCGCATTGTCATTGACCTACAATCTTGACCCCTGGCCTGAGACCCACCGCTCCCAAATATCACTCTCTGCCAGCTGTGGTCCCACCTCATCCATCTAAGCAAGTGTACCCTGCCCACAGAAGTCTTGGGCAAGGCTTCACGGAGATCCTGCCTGCCCACCCACTCCATCCAGTCCCCCCTGAACCAGATTACTATCAGTCTAGTAATCTACCACTCAAGGAGTTTTCATAGGCTGTTGCAGGCTTGGGGTGAGAGGGGGGAAGAGGGTGTTGACCCAACCTATATCAGCTCACCACAACTCCCTAAGCGGTCCTGAAACCCAAAATAATTACTCACTCCTGAGCTAAACTATGCTGCACATCCCTTCTGTAATATTCCCTTCCATGACGTAGAGAGCAGAGACTTCAGGACCATCCATGGTCACAGCTGGGTTGCAAGCTCTAGTTTGCATTGATGAAAGTCTGCTGACCCCTGGCCTAAAGTTTAATGGTTGTTTGGAATATAGGAAGGGATTTAATATTGGCCTTGGAATTATAACTTTTCCAAATTTTCCAATATTCTGAAATTTAACTTATTTCCCAATGCCACTGAAAATAATAGCAGAACTCTTGTTGATTTACTGATTTCACCTCTGAGTTTGATATGAAGCCCACTGAAGCAAAATTAGAGACTCTGATTTTGCATCAAGTCCTGTATTTCCATCAAGGTTATGCAAGCAGCTTCATTTCCATGCATGCCATTCTTGAAAATAAACTGAATTAAAAAAAAAAATGTTCCTACAAAGTTGATGATTACCATATCGTAGGTAGATCTGGACTTAAGCAATCTCAGTTTGGCTTCTCTCTACCTCAGATCCCTTGTAAAATGGCATAATAATCTTTACTTTCTTTCACTTTTTTGTAGCCCTGTCTCTTTAGATCAGAAGCTCTAGTATCAAAGTAAAAAACGAAAAGCCATATGATGCGGAATGGAACACAGCACAGGTGAAATAAGTGACCTAAGTTGATACCTGTTGCCAATTACACACACACCAAACCAATAAACAAGCAAAAACCCTTCAAATTTTGAGAGCACAGAATGGCTTTATCTTTGCAAATTATTTACTGATTAAATTAAAACCATATTTTGAATTGGAATAATAGAATTATGATCAGTGACATAGTAAAGTTATTAATGAATTCTAGTTTCAACATCACCCATCTTGTGTGACTAATTCTTTCTTCAGTTACAAAGATTGAAACAAGACCTATGGATAAAATTGATCCCTAAGAAATTATACACTCCCAATAACCCATTTTCAAGATGGGAATGAATTCAAGTATTTATGTAACTATGACACATGCCATTTATCTATTTATTTATGATAATAAAACACTGAGCAAAAACAATTTGAAATATCTTGCAGAAAAAGAGAGATGTCAATTTATGTCTGTCTGAACTCTGCATTCTGTTCTTTGAACTTGGTTTTATTGGCTTTGGAAACACTGGAAATGTGGTAAGAGCAATCTGCTAAGTACATAGATCCCTTTATATCAGCATGTTAACAGGATTTCCAACAATCCTTGTATGTATGTGTAGCCAAAACAAGGGGATTTGGAAACTAATCAAATATAAATCATAAAGTCTAAAAGTGACAGACTTTTTGCTGAGAAGAAGCATATTACCTTTGCTAATCAATTTGCACTGCTCCTAGTCATTCAATCTCATTCCACTGAGGATAGTCCCTATTCATTACTACTTGTTTATGTTTACTGTACTACAGAGGAAAAGAGAAAACTGGTCCCTAAAGTAGTTTTATTAAAATACTGCTTATACCTAGTAAATTTTATTTAAGGAAATGTCATCTTAAAACGGCAATTTAGCTTTCCCCCTCCCCTTACCCCTTTAAATTTCTCCTCAGTGGAAACAACATGTTATTCCTGAAAAGACTTAATTTAATGTGTCTGCCTTTCACAGAGGCTTCCTAAAAACTAACATTAATAACTGTAAATGGATTGGAGTAGACAGCATTTGCTCCTAGAAAAAAAATCCATTAAAGAATATTCTTTTGACAAGTGAAAATATGCAGATAACATTTCAGATCTAGTTCCAGCAGCATTTCCACATGTATTGTGACATGTGGAACAGTCTTAACAAAGTTATTTTAATAGATTTGTAAAAACTCTGATGATAAGCAATGTGGGATGTTAAAATGACTTGAAGGAAGTTAATCATGAATATAGTTCCTTTGATTTTTTTGTTGCATAAGAAAAAAAATCCCTCCTCCAAATACTTTGGACATCCCCTAAAAAGATTCACTGAAAATTACTCAACTTTTGCAGGTTGATCAGATGCTGTTATTTAAAAACTTAAATCTTCAAATACATCCATCAAAAGAAACGAATCAAGTTGGACAAACCATTGAGTGGTACTGTCCTAGTAAAATCTGATGGAATAAAGAGTATAATTTGGAATGGAGTATGTAGAGATTATGATTAATGAAAGACATGGGTGTTGTGGGTAGAGTGCACACATTTGGGCACATGGATAAAGAACTAGTAACAGATTTTTTGTACTGAGCTAAATTGAAAAAGAGTTAAATTATAGGGGGAAAAGCCCTGTTCAATCATTGCAATATACCATATTTACTCAAATACAAGATGAGGGGTTTTTTTTCCCCCCCAGTCAGCATGGAGGGTGGAAACTCTCTCATCTTACATTCACATAAAAGGACACCTCAAAAAATGGATTGTCTATCCTTAAACTACTGCCAAAAACAGTATGTGCTCAGTAGTGGAAATGAGCTATGAAGTTGATTAAATGCAACCAACAGTGGCAAGACTATAAAACATATGGCCCATATTGGGCAAACATAGTGATGGGGGCATACCACAAGGATAGTTAGTACAGCCCATCTAAATAAGATAGATGGTAGTGCCCACTGAGTGCAGTTCCGCTCAGCATCAACTTTTTCAAGTCATGGTGAGCCACTACATTGAATGCATTTTGACTTTCTCTGCACTTCTGCAGCTGAGCTGTGCTACAGAAGTGAAGGCTTCCAAACAGTTTACCCAGAATCCCTCCTTTGCACCCTTCCTTACCCTATTACATGTGATTAGTGTGGCCCCACCCTCACAGGAGTGGAACTGGACCAGGTTGCCCAGTGCCTAATGTAGGTAGAAATTTGGAGGATCCCAGGACTTGCAACAAGAACATCTAGTTCCAGTCATGAGTGTGAGTGATTTAGTATACAGTTCTTTTGTGGAGGGCTATCTAGAACAGTGATTTTTCAACCTGTGGTACACAGTCCCATCAGAGTCTGCAGATTATCTCTAAAGGGTCTTTGAAAGAGAACTATGATCAATTAGAAGTATTTGAAAACCCACACTTACAATTCAAAGGGGTCTGTACCTCCATTCAAAAAAAATTTAGGGGTCTGCAAATCAAAAACATGTTGAAAACCTAAAGTCTAGAGTATACACAGATACAGAGCAGTGCTGAGCTGTGGGGTCACCATGGTTTGAAATGCTTCTGACTCTTCTGGGGCTAAGCCCAATTAAATCAAGACCCTTTTGGCTTTGGACTAATATCATGCATAGTTTTGTATTATATATAGATACACACACACATACACAGGTATAAAAGTGTTGCTTAAAAGTGTGTTTATGGAGTACCTGTGCTAACACTTGCAACAAATTAAATTTAAAAAAGGTCAAATGCATCTTTTCTGCATGAATTAAGTCTATGGTACTATATTCAATTATGACAGGTAAGTTATTTCAAGGTCAGTATTTTCAAATTTGCCCCTCACATCCATGTACTCAGGGAGAACGAGGAGGGGGAAATGGGGCTGCAGGAGGAAGTTGGGAGGAGGCAGAGGACAAGGTGGCCACCTGTCACTTCCCTAGATACATATTTCCCTGTTGTAGTGTGAGAGGGGAAAATTTCAAGGCAAACCTCCAATACTTAAATTCTATACCTGGAAAATAATAACAAATTTATAAATTTCCAAATATAGAATCTAATGATTGAAGGCTGTCTTATTTAGTGTTGTCTTATACATGCCCTGTTATCTGGCATGAGTGGGGATGAGGGGTGCTGGTAACCTAAAAATGATGGTTACCTAAGGCATAGGGGTTTCTGGCTGGATGCAGAGTGGGGGGATGGGAGGGGTGGCAACAGCTGCATGCAGAGTGGCAGCTGCAAAGGGTGGTGGGTGGCAGTGGTCACCACCTGATGCAACCTTCCTTCTCCTCTCCCTTCACCCGCATCTGGTTAACTAACCAGAAATTCTGGTTAATAGAGAGTTCCAATTACTCAAATGCTGGATAACAGGGATTTTACTGTATTTAAGTGTAGCAGGCTTGCCTTTTCAGGACTTGGGTTGAGGTCTAGGCTCAAGGGTCTCCTGTTTGATTGGTGGAGCCCACCCACCAATCCAGAGGTAGCATAAGGGAAGCAATGCCCTGCTCTTTTCTGAAGGGAGGGGGAAAGGAGCAGCTGGATCTGATTCAGAACTGTGCCAGCCAGGTCCAGAGAACTTCAGAGGTGGAGCCCCTGAAGAGTATAAAAGGGGAGCATGCTTAGCGCACTGGTGTGACAACAAGGGATGGTGAGGAGACAGGAGCTCCAGAGACAGCTGTCCTTGGGACCCTGCTTGAGCTTCACTAGTATGCAGATCAGCACATGGGGATCACGCTCTAGAAGACACTTGAGGCAGCTTGAGCCTGTGAACCTGGCAAGTGACTGGGCAGTTGGTGTGCAGATTAACACATGGGGAGCTGCTCCTGGCTGCTCAGGCCTTACCCAGTGCATGGGTTGGTGCATGGAAGACCTGCCTGGGAGCAGCTTCTGGCTGCTCAAGTTAGCCCCAGCCCTAGGCCAAGTGACCGGAGCCCCTCGGTGCAGCTCTGCCTTTAACTAAAAGACCACTGGTGCCCAGAGCGGGGCCTGGGAAAGAAAGAACCTCCAGCATGAGACGGGGGAACTGGAGCCTGTAAGAGTTCAGCTTTGGCAAGAGAGAGAGAACCCTGGGCTGCCCAGTGTGAGGTGCCAGGCCATTGAAGAGAGCTGAAGGCACTTCTGGAGAGATACTGTCATGGGATCAGCCTCTAGGGGATGAGCCTTAGCTGCTTCAGAGAGGAAGTGTGAGTTTCTGGGGGAGTGGGCCTTTCAGGGGAGGTGGGCATGGGACAGGAGGGTCTTCTGCTTCCCTCTCCATTGTGGAGGTGTGTGCCCAAATCCCAGGGCCCTAAAGGGGAGGGGGTCCCTGGAAATCCCTCAGGGAGGTATGGAGTGCACTCCCTATTTTGGGTGATTGTTTTCATGTCAAGGTCTATATGGGTAGTCTTTAAGGGAGTTTGTATGGTTCATTATTCCTTATATATTAATATGTATATTTGTATTGTTACTTGGTAGGTCTAGGGAATATTATTAACTTATTTGAGTTATATAACTTGATTTCCCATATGTGTTTATCGTGTTGGAACCTTAACTATCTTGTTTAATGTGTTAATTATATATGCTGTATGTTATATGGTTTATGTGGATTGTGGGATATTATATGTGGTGTCCTATGCTAAGCTTTATTTTAAATATTTCATGTTTTACCTTAAGTATTTATTATAGTAAAAAACTGTATATAGTTAAGCATTCTTTCTTGGCCTGGCTCTGTAGAGAGGAGAGAGAACTGCCCTAGTAGCAGGGTCCTCCATCAGCACCCTCCCCGACCCCCCACCACTGTCACTGGAAGCCAGGGCACACCCCACTGGGTGTACCTGAGCACCATAGGTAAATACAGTAAACGCTTGCTCACAGCCCAACACTCTGGAGAGACAATGGCTGAGTCTACATGAGATGCTGGCTGTTTAGTTGTTACTGCACAGTCATTTAGTACTTGGACATCCTAGTACTAAATGACTCTGTAATCACTAGCATTACTGCACAGTAGCATCCCTGCATGGCTTTGTGGTGATACTGACTGAGCAACAGCTTGTTACTATGGCATAGTAGCACTGCATCATGGTTCATGCCCCACAATGCTACTGCACAGTAGTAACAAGCTAATGCACAATGTCTTGTGTAGATGCAGCCACTGTGTATGGTATAAGTCAAGCTTTTAAAACAGCAGTTTTATATTCTGCTATTCTATGGGATCTCTGCTATTAAAGTTGTATTGAAATATATACAACTTTTTATTTTCGGGGAGCTACCTAAAAGAAGATTGATGGATGAGCTGCTGAGAAGCGTAATACTATCCTTAGTTATTCTGAAATGAAATGCCATCTACTGCATCTTATTCTTCATTGCTTAATGTATTTGGATGTCAGTTGTATTTACCTTGGAATCTATACACAGAAAACATAGCTCAGTTGTTTTTTTTTTTCTCGTATAAAATTATAATACAATCTTTTGAGCTCTGTTACAACATTACCTACAGCAGTAAAGCTCAACAAGTGTCAAAGGTTATTAAAACTGATGTCTGTGATTCAATTTTGTGAAAGATCAGCTATTCAGGATTCTTATGTTATGTAACTTGGGGCTAACATTTCAACCTTAATATAAATAGTTGTAAAAATAATAGGGGTATATCAAGGAAATCCAACCAGACAAATAGAACAAAGGAAAGCAACTTAAATGTTAAGCATAGGAAGAAACTCATATAAAATGACCAGTACCTTTTAGAAGACCTTTTTAGGGCCATTAATCAGTAAAACTAGATTAGCAAAATAGAGAACAAACATATGTAGAGCATTTGTTGTTCTGAGCATTTTGAAGCAGATTTAAAGAACTGATAAAACTTTAGCAGCTACCAGCCATGTCATTGTATCCAGTTACAGTCATTGTTCATGATGATGTGAGAATTAGAAATATTCTGTAAAATAATGGGAACCCATGAAAAGTGACATGTGGAAGTCAATACTTAATCAAAGTGCTATACATAATAAGTCCTAGTAAATACTGTACAAAAGGAAAGCATCTTGACCTTATGAAGATGGGATATGGACAAACACTTACTTGCTGTCTTTCTAGCTGGTTGTCTAAAACATTCAGGATTTTTCTAGTAGAAAACTTATTCTATCCTTTCCCATCATTATGTTTCAGCTTGTCAGATTTTTCTGGGCTAGACTTCTAAAAAATAATTGCATATTGTAGTGATTTTTTTTCCATTGGTTTTCTACCAGTTACTGTTGTACTGTAGCCTCATCATAGGGCAAACCTTCCCAGGTGATAACAATCTACATTAAATATGATTAAAGTTAAAGATGCCACAATTATTATGGTTAATCAGGTGGATAGCATTAGTACCTAGAAGTCCCAACCAGGATTATGGTGCCACCGTTAGGCACATAGAGAACTGGTTGCATGCTTATTATGTTCATGAACCTAGTTACTAGGGACCAACTAAGAACAGTGCTAAGTGCCATCCAGTATAGATGAGACAGTCCCTACCTTCAAGAGGTAACAAATGAAACAAAGAAAAGGGGGACAGAAGGGATGCAAGGGATAGGATGGTGGTGGCCTGGGGGTAAGTGAATCTAGACTATCACTGTACAACTAGCTAAAGTACAAGTTGAGAGCTTTAATATTCCCTTTGTCCTGCAGAGAATTTCCTGCTGTGTAGTTGAATTCCACTGAATAATAATGATTTCCTATTAAAACAAAAAATCCTCTGGCATAAATCTTCTATTTATTCCCCTGATTATTTAAAACCCAATTTATCTACATAGTTTTGATAGCCCTTTTACATTTTTTGGTAAATGAGATGGCACTATATTTATATTAAAGCAGCATTTAAAGTTGCACCAGAGGATTCATTTGGTTTGTTTCCAGCCTGTTTCCTAAGATATTTTTCTTCAGTGCTGTAATCCCTTCTCCCCCATGTCTAGCAGCTACCGTTTTGTGGTACTGCTGATTGGCAGTACAGGCAAGTAGCTTTGTCACTAGGAAAGTAGGCAGGGACCAATGTAAACACTTTCACCTTGATGACTAATCACATTGCCTCTGCAACACAATCAGTTTCCACTTGCTAAAGGACTGAAAATCCCAAATCCACTCATAATCCTGTGTTTTCCAGAAGGCAGTTGGATGCCTTACTGCCATACCCCTAGGATTGACATTACAAGAAGGTTAAAGAAAAACTGATCCTATTCAAACATTGTATGTTATTTGAAGTTAACCCTTTAAAGCCAAATATCCATTCACAAAAATTCAGAATAGAAGTCAGTGTCAAGCTTTCAAACGCTTCTATTGATGCTGAATGAAAAATAAGTTTTGCAATAAACCAATGTTATGTGAATATATAGCAGATAGTGAACAGGTGTACACATGCGCCCAACTGTGCAGTTGTTACAGTGCAGTCATTTAGTACTTGATTTAGCATGTAACTGGGACTGTACAGGTCAGCTTCGTCGATATTGCCTGCTGCTACTATGCAGTAGCGGCAGCATCATGGTCCATGCCCACCAATGCTACATCACTGTAGCAATAAGCTACATTGCTATAGTGCCTTGTGTAGACGCACCCAGTCTGTCTGAAAATTTTTGTTTTATAAATATGTCATCAATATGTTATCTCACTTATTGATATAAGAAGTGCTGAAACCAGGAAAAAAATTGCTTCTATCTTCATTCAATTTTGGATCAGAGATGTTGTATAAAGCTCAAACTGCTCTGATCCCAAGTCAGAAACCTACTAGCAACTCACATCTCAGAGAAGGCAGTAATTTGGCAATATTTAAGAATAATTACATCCTAGCTACTGGGTTTTTTTATTTGAAAATAGCAATGTGTTACAGAATGTCTTGATTATCAGAAAGTAACTTGACTGAGCTCATTTCATTTCACCTAAAAACTTCCATTTGCAATTGTTAGTTTCCATGGAAACCCTATGTAATTTTTTTCACATAGTTCAAGTAAGCATTTTGTTCTGCCTGCCCACACAGATAGGATACCACATCCTTAAGCTCTTGCATGGGCTACCTAGACCTGCAGGAGTTAACATGTGCTTGCATTCTACAGTCTTATGTTCTCTCTTGGGCATGGGGATAAAACGGGCCCAGAGTACTGCAGCCAGCACAGGTAATATAACCCTACAACAAATTACGACCATTCCACAGTATAAAGAAACTATTGTGCAGTCTCTTAAGTACATTGTCTCTTGGGCTGGGTTCTGGCTTTGCCTTGTCCAGGGTTTTGCGGCCTTAAGACAGAGTCTATCCAGTAAAAGTGTCTGTTCTTTGTTTTGCCAAGTCTTACAATTTCCTTCTGAATGCAAGCACTGTTGTCACGGAGACAGTCTTCAGAGCAATTTAAGCGTTGAACAGTTTAATATTGCTTACATTTTCATCCTTGTACCAATGTATCATAAAAGATAAAGAAATCCCATGCTTTGCTAGCCACATTGGGCACATCCAGATTGGTGTGGTCATGAGGTATGTGGCACTGTAAGCGCATGTGCAGTGCCACATACTGCACAGTCCAGAGTTCTCCACGTTGCAAGGACCTGCTGCCCAACTGTGCAGTGCTCCATTTTTTTCCCCCCCCGAGGTTTTGTTTTGACACCTGCATATCCAGGGGTAAAAAAAAAGCGTGAACCCTGCCCCCCCAACCCGAAGCAGCACATGCTCGCATCCACTGCTAAAAAGCAGAGCTGGGCCCCTCAGAGCCATGCTACAGCTGCCACTCAGGCTCTGCCCAGCAGGATTGCCATGGCTGCAGCTCCAGAAGGCTCCCAGGAACTCAGGTAAGGCTTCTGGGGCCAGGACGGTGCTGGCCTCAGCCTCCCCTATGCCACCCATGGCAACTTGTCATGCGCCAAAGCATGCATGGCATGGGTGTTCTCTGGAGCGGCACAAGGTGCACCACCACCACTTGTTCCCAGGGAACCAAACATCCACGCACATCTGGACATGCTTACTGTGTTCAAATAATTCTGACAAGAGGCACAAGAAACTCACTAGACCAGTGTAATGGTTGGTATGCTAATGCATAAATAGCACTAAATCATGGAACATATGTTCTAGAAGTTCTTAAAATTAAGTGTAATTTTCAGGTATATGGATAGGAAGAAAATAGTAAGGCTGATTATATTCTGACAGGTAGTTGAACACAATGTCCTTTACTAGAACACAGACTCTCTACTTCAACCCAGTGGCTCGATCCAGAGGCTGGTTCCAGACATACAGGCACATGTGGATTGTGGCACTGCAAACCTCTTTGTAGCACCACAAACTGCATATGTTACACATTTAATCAGTGTGTGGTGCTGTTAATTTGCAGTGCCAGGGCAAATTTTGCTATTGGAAATTCCTTGTAGCAAGCCTCCCCCCCACCAACCCTGAAAAAAAACCAGTGCAAACCACACCGAAATGGCAGGCTCCAGGTCAAATGCACAAATGGGGGAGCAGGCAGGTCAGAGCTGCCTGCTTTTCCATCTCCATGTGCTGTGGAGCCCTCATGCTGTGACATCCTGCACCCTAGCCAACCAGTTGCTGGCTGGCGAGGGTGCTGGGTGCCTCCAGATGGGGGAGAAGGCAGCCCTGGCTGGCTGCTCCCCTTTCTCTTCATGCCTCAGTGTGGCGGGGGGGTCCACTGAGGAGCCCCCAACACTAAGGCACATGGAACCCATGTGCTGAGACACACTGAGGCCCAGCCAGCTGTGGAATAGCTGGCCATGGTGCAGTGTACCTTGAGATGGGGGAACAGCCAACGCAGGGCTGCCTGTTCCCCCTTTCAAGGCACCTTGCACCCCAGCCATTCAGGACTGGCTGTCTTGGGGGCAGAGTATCTCAGTCTGTACCCACATCTCCACATGCCACACCCCAGATGGCCAGGGTACAGGATGCCACAGCACAAGGGATGGCTAGCTCTTGCTGAGGCCCCTTGCTCCTCCCTCACCTCATCCACCCACCCACCCACACACAGTACAGCCCAACAGAACAATGGAACAATGTGTCTCATTGCAAAGCACACCAGCAGGCACCACTACTACTTGTGCTGGTGCAAAGGCACACCCATGCTCATGTGGACTCGGCCAGGGAGCCACAATTTAGAAGCAAAACTACAAACTACAATTTAAAAAGTCTAGGCGGTAAACAAAGGGGATGAAAGAACATATATTCAATGAAGGTGTAACTTTCAATCTATGGCACACAGGAGAAGAGCAGCCATTCCATTATACAGGATAATTAATAGTACAATATTAACCTCTCTTTCCTGATTATTTTTATATTTCTAGATGTCATTAAAGTATGATGTGTTTACCTTACTAAGATAGGAACTACACTTGATCTGGGCCAAGAGGCCGAGAAGCGTAATATGTCACAATTATCCAGGAATAGTTACAAATCCCTTTCATTAAACAGTAATCAGTTTTTCATATGAATATAACTACAACTATTTATGTGCTCATCAATGTAAGAATTTACTCATGCAAAACTGCCCTTTGCTACACATTACAAACGCTTATTAATTCTTTAACCATGTTCAAAGGTAGTCTATCCTATGGGTGGACGCATCTTCCCTGAGACCATACTCTATCTAATGCATGTGCACAAAGACGAAAGACTGCAATCCCTCTTCTAACAGATATGTGCTGTTAGACTGTTTAGGGGCTGACTAAAATTGCAGTTCTTATTGTCCTTGAACCAGTATCAAACCAAAAATGAATAGCAGATACCTAGATGGGCAATTCTGTATCTTGGGCAGCAGTGGTGCATTAGGGCAGCAACTCTAGCTGGGCTGCTGAAGGAGATGGCCACCCAGCCACTTGGTGGCTGCTCTTTTTGCACATTTCCCTCAACTTGGCACTTGGGGCTTGTGATAGTCTGTCAGTAATGACACTTCTGAGGATCAGGTTTAAGGTTGGGCACAGACCAGGTTTTCCACAAAAGAAGGAGCATCTTCTGTCCATGAAAGCAGGGGAACAATCATGATTAGAGTTAGTTTTAGGATCATGAGATGCCACATAATTCTCAACCCCAAGTTATATGCAGATACTGCATCTAAAAAACTATGTTAAAAAGTGAACTCAAAAAGTAGGAAATCAACACATGAATTCCAACCTTCTTCCTTTGTGTACTTTGCATTATGATATAGTTTTTAATGATATCCCCTTCTCCCACAGCACTTCTTAGTACTTTTCATTCAAGTCAGGTAACTTACCCCTGAATCTGTGACGGAATTTACACAATTCCTAAAAAGTATACTATCACTTTAAAATAGGCATAACAACTTATTTGAAGATATGGGTTATTTAACATAGCTTATCTTATGTGACTCTCCTCTTCTATGAGAAATCCTAACCAGGATAATATATGATCTATGTTTCCTGAGTACCAAAAAAGAATCATTGATAGCATAGGGACTAGAGTCTTGGTTTTGAGGCATTAACAACAAGCAGTCATTTTAGGGAAAATCTTGCTGTGATTTTTAACATTTTTAGTTATGTGTACATAAAATCTTCAGAGATGCCAAATTTGCTGTTCCTACTAAACATGTTTACTTAATATTTTTACCAAGGTTTGTTTGGCCAAATTTGGGTGGATTTTTATGAATACGCCAAAAGGCATATTACTGACAGAAAAAAAAACTACTTCCCAGCCAAATTCCAAAGTTCTTATTCTAAGAGATGAGATATGCTAAAACATGTCAGTGAAATGGCTTTAATTAACATAGGTGAAACCACATATGCCCCACAACTTCATTATTTTGCAAGAAGTGAACCATTTTAGCTGAAAATTTTTAAAATGTCAAATTAAGGCAGGCAGACAACCAGCATATAAAATATGAGATTGAGCATTTCAGGTTTTCTCAACTTGCAAGTAACTTACAGGGGAAAAACAGTGTGGGAGGATTGTATACTAGAATATGTAATTGTGACAGATATAGGTTCTGGCATTAGCAAGAATCTAGGGACATTTATACACATACATTTTTGTGCATGGATGCGCTGGAGATCTGGCTAGTCAGAGCAGACTTGATTAATTGAGTCTGCTCTGCACTGCGCTGCAGTGCATGCAGTTGTATAAGCAGTAAAATGCACATCAGTGCACAGAAAATGGCGGCGGTGTGCTTTTGAACTAAGGCACCTCCAACCTGTTTTAGTTCAAAAGTGCACTGCCACCACTTTCTCTTTTTTTTCAAATGCACTTAGAAGTGCATTTTGCCACTTAATACAAGCGCATGCACCACAGTGTCATGCACTTTTCAAAGCACCCGCCAGTGTGGTGCGTATATGTGTACAGATGCTCTAGAAGCCTAAACAAGGGATTCAACAATTGGGGAGGGCAAACTAATCTAATGCTTCAAAACATTTAATAGTATTATATTCTGAGTTCAGTTCTAGAAATGTATATCTTCCTTACCCAGGACCTGCTTGTGACTGCACATTAAAGTTGAGTGCCACAACAAGGGCAGGGGGCAAGCAGGGTGACTGCCCCGGGTGCTGAAGTAAAGGGGCACCAACAGGGGAAGGGAACAGGAAGGAAACACAAGTGACTCATTTGAGGGGGCATCTCCTGCCACTGTGTGCACTCCTGGGCAAGCATGGGGGGCGGTGCCCCCCATATCTGTGCATGGGGTGAGGGTGGGCTGCCACTGTGGGCTTTGCCCCAGGAACCAAACTTCCTTTCCACAGTATTGTTAAAAGTCATGCAGGTGCTAAGCAGTGACAGTGAATTTGATTTAGTAGATGAGCAATGCCTGTTATATGCAGCATGATAATAACATGCAAATGATTTTCTGATGAGAAAACATCCTGCATTTAGAGACTCAGGAAGCCTTTTCCAATTAAAAGCATACTGTTTGGTCTCACTAGAGTCTATGAAAGTGAATTTAAGTGTTTGTGTTTTGTTTTGGGTTTTTTTATTGAAACATTTTTTTTCTTCACTTTTGCTGCAAGTCTACCCCAACTGTTCTTTATTGCCCTGACAAAAAGGAAAATTTAATTTCCTGCCATCTGTCACTTAATTTGCTAGTTACTTCAAGTCTACTATGTTATTTTTTTAAAAAATTAGAAAAGGAAACTACTATTTGCAGAGAGAAACTGGGATTTCTTTTGCTTTGATTCAGCAAAAACTTCCTTGTGGTTAACATTTAGTTTTATAAAATTGAAGACAAAGTAATACTGGATATTATGATGATATGATTTGGATTCCATTTTATCTAATCCTAATGAAGATGGATTGGTTCAGATAAATGACTTTGATTTGGGCCTGGCTCTTTCTAAACCAAGGTCCAGTCCTTTAGAACATTCCTTTCCATTGCCTTCCTTAGTTCATTATGGCAATTGAGAATGCTTAGTGTGGAGAATATGACAACTCTCAATACCTTTCTCCTTTAAATGTTGAATAACTAAGCCTGATGACAGTCAGTCAGTTTTCTAAACTGCAGCAGGATGTCACAAAATGGGCAGGTCTACATGTCCTACGGTGGCATTGTTACTGCACTGTCCTTTAGTACTTCCTTATGGTACTAAAGCATAGAGCAGTAACCACTCATACTGCACCCCACATGCAGTGCATGGTTAGTTTTAGCAGCTACTTCACTGTAGCAGCACATTTCCCCATGATAGTATGCCAGTACAGCAAAGTAACAGCTGGTCACATGCAGGCACCCATGGATGTTACATTGCTGTAGTGACATGCTAAGATAACATAGTGTCACATGTAGATGCACCCAATAACAGTTACTTTGCTCTCTTGTGAAGTTATTATATTTGCTTTTTTTGGTCATATGATGTTCCTTAATGCCTGAATTAATAAGAATAACAACAAACACATGTTTATTACACTAAAGTAATCTGTTTTCTCTTTGTAGGGAGAAAAGAATTACATAATTTCCATCCATGAAAATGTGATTGTAAATTAATAAAGGGCTTGGAGATAGCAGTGAAAAAGTTTGCTAGTTTAAAAATGAGAGAGAGAAAATTACAGTAGTTGCTCACATATAAATGTAGAGAAGTTCACCAATTTAATGTAAAAGCTAAAGATGAATAATTTGTAATATATATGCACATACTTGATCAGTAGGCCAGATACATGACTAAGGTAAATCAGCAAAGCTCCACTTCTGGTGTTAATAAAGTGCTGAGACCATCTATGAACTTATTCCTTGAAATAATTTAAAAGTTGGATACTCAAAATCCAAAGTCTATTCCTTTTAGTAATTGTGTATGACAAAAATTAAAACAGATGAACAAAAACATAGCAAAACAGAAAGGAGAAGAAAGGGCAGATAAAATGGAGAAAAAATAATATGATAAAAAACATGATTTTGTTTTAAAGTTCCACATCTTCAGTAGTTTTTTTGTTATACATTTTGAAATTATCCAACCCCCAAATTCACTGCTTCTATGACATGTTTTTTCTTACTCACTGTTTGACATGTTAACATATCTGGAACAAATGAAAAATGATCACAGGAAAATAATGCTCTGAACTCTTGTCAATAGCCTGCTTGTTCTTTAACATGATTAAGCTAACATCCATGATGTGTGCAAACCTAAAATTAGAATACATATATATTGTGAAGTATCAAATAAGAATGGCATACTATTCAAACTCAACATGAAGAAAGACTCTTAACAGGGTGTAAAAACAAAAGAATCCCAACCCCCCCCAAAAAACCCATTATAAATATGCTGTCCCTGGGCATGTCTACAGTGGTTACTGCACATTTAGTTTAGTACTTGTATAATCAAGTACTAAATAAATGCACACTAACGAGTTACTGCACAGTAGTGCCAGCAAACATCTTGTAAGTGATGCTACTCTGCAGTATCCTAATAATACTATGCAGTAGCGTATTGCTACTGTTTGTGCTGTGACGTGCTACTACACTATTATTAGGCTACTGCACTGTTAGTGTCTCATGCAGATTTGCCCCCTGTAGGTTAAAGGGGTATGTCTGACCAGTGTAAAGGGATTAGAGCAAGCTGGAAAGAATAATGATACTGAATAGGATTTGTTCAGCATAAAAAAGAATAAGTTTAATTTTCTATCACAGCATACTGGGTTTAATTTGTAACTTCTGGCAAGGTTAATACCTTCAAACTGTTTTTTTATTTGCTATCAGGCAAATTAAAAAAAAACAACAACACCTATTATAATTTCTTTTCTTTGGCCTATTCCATCCATTATAATCATCTTATAATTTAACCATGTACTTATTCTTCTAGAGAATGTGTCTTTAAATATATACAAACATGCTCAAACTGCATCTGACTTTTACAGGGCACATCTACATATGTCCCTATGGTGCCTTTGTTACTGAGCCGTGCTGGCAGCACATGGTTATTTTTAGCCCCTACATCGCTGTAGCAATGAGTTATACTGAGGTAGCACATTGCTACGGCAATGTAACTTCACATGTAGATGCCCACACAAGGAAGTACCTGAATAAGGTTCCTCTCCTGTCTCTAAAATAAAGTAATACATTTAAAAAATAATTCTAAATGTTAAGAAAAGATTATTCTGTATCAGGATTATACATAATATGAGACATTCTTTTCTTTAAAAAAGAAAGTATCAAATTAATTAAAATATTTTAAAATGGTTTGTATCTAATTTTACAATATATACTTTTCAAAATGATGGTGCAATAACTCTGCAGTTTATTGCTGTGCCTTAATGACAAGTGTAGAAGGGCTCACTGAGGTGTAAATTTCACTGAAGAACAGATATACCCATTCTGAAGGACAGGTGATATTATTGGATTCCAACTGCCTTTTAATTATCCAGTAGTGCTATACTACAATAATTTACTTTCATGAGAACTTGGGACATGAATATAAAATAATGTAATCCTCAGCTGTGCTATTACATATAAAGACATGACATTAATCATGCTCAGTTATACTTGATGGTCTAACAATATGCAAAATATTGCTTCCCCTTCAGCAACCTTAAAATCAGCATTTTCACAACTTAAGTGTATTTTAAAAGTTATTTTCTGAAGAAATTAAGCAGCCTTTTTTTTCCCCAATGGGAGTGCTAGTACAGTGTTTTATGATCAGTTTGATGCCTTCCAAAATTGGGTGGGGAATAACTTAGAAGTGCATGCAAATTAAATTTTAAAAATATGTTCATCTTGTAGTCTAATTCCTAGTATTAAACCTATTAAGAGACTGATTCCATGAGGATATTTAGGATTTTGAAAGAGGGATGTGACCTGCACATACCTTTGCAGGTAGGGAGGGGAGGCAACCCATTGAAGGTGGGTTTGAGTGTCTCAACCTTGGCCCCAGCTGTGCCTCAGATTTAACCACCCCAGGGCAGTCCACAGGAGCAGGGGAAATGGGTGAGGGACTGAGGAATACTCCCTTCCCACCTTATTGCAAAAGGTTAGGGAGGCCCAGCCCCACATACCCCTGCCACCTCGTCTCTCACCTAGATCTTGAGGTTGATCTTGGTGCTGATCTCTATAGTTGCAATGGCTCCCTGATCCCCTGCTGCTGCTGCCACAGCAGATTCAGTTAGCACTGAGACAAAGAGGGCCTGGCATCAGGGGAAGGGGGGCCCATCCCAGCTCCTACAATGTCCCATCTCTTCACTGCCTCAGTCGGCCACATCATCCTATACTGTGGGATACCCCTGCTCATGGATCTGTCCCTGGCTGATCCAGGTTTGTGGCTGATAAATATATTTCCTTATTTTTTTGTCTCCTGTTATAATGGACTATATGTCCCCTGCTTTCCCCCAGTTCTTGGAGTTGCAAAGTAAATTATTGAAAGTATATTGATGCTCATATTCAAGGGAGTAAGAATTTTGTTCAAGTCCCCATGCAAGGTATATGTATTTAGGTATAAGTATACAGTACTTCATAGATGTTCACTTCCTGGGGGATTTTCAGCCTCTCATACATTGGCTAACATCATATATTCAGCTTATGACAGGGGGAAGTTCTATAATTTACACTAGGTATAATTCCTAGTCTGCCAGTCATCCAAAGCATGGAAGTACCAAGAAAGGAATTGAAACTCATGAGGTTCTGGATTGGACACACACTTGAAGCTCTTTTGAAATAGGAACATTTCAAAAGGGCAGCAGGGGGAACATGTTATTTGTTCTGTGATTATGTTGAGAATAATCTAACTGCAGCAAACATCCCTGCAGCCTTAACACTCCTTCTTCAAGTGTTAACCTTGGAAATGGGTTTTCTACATTTGAATCATTCTTAGTCCATTCACAAATAACAATCAGAACATACATGCAGCTGCCCCTTCAAAAAGTTCCTTTTGAAAGGACTGCAACCAATCCAATGCCCAGACCCTTAGAGGTGTTTATTTGAGGGTGTGGATACAGGTATACTTGACATCCTTTCAAAAAGAGAAAGTTTCAAAAGGGCAGCAGCTGTTACCTTGTAGCTGATATGCGTGAATAGTCTAAGAACAATTCAGAAGTAGCAAAACCCTCCAAGTTTAACACTGCTTCATCCAGGTATAAGTCAACATAGTTTGGCTGCTTTTGAATTCCCTTCTTATCCTCCATTAGAATGCCCCTTTGCAACGTTCCCCTTTTGAAAGGGTTACAAAAGTACGTGTCCATATCCTAAGACATGTAGCCTCCCAAAGTCATTTGTAGGGCTGTAGTATTTGTGCCACTAGAAGTTAAAGTCAGGAGAGCATTACTGAAGTTGCTAAGCATGGATCTGGACAAATAATTTTATAAAAAAAGTTTTGACAATATTGGTCTAAGCATGTGGGAGATTCCTTGTGGGTAGTAGCATTAATTGTACAAATTTGTGTGGGCAGTGTATTATGCAAAGGCATAAACAATTTTCATTAATCTTCCAATATGGAATTGTTGGTTGCATGTAATGTTATATATGGATTTGCATATTTGCCATATGTGTTGCCAAAAAAGAATTTTCTACAATTTCTGAGTTTCTATTCCTAAAACAGGCTACTAATTAGTATTTTATGAAAAAGAGACGAATGATGATATGCACACTGCAAACTCATTATCATTAGTCTTTTGCTAATAATTTTGAACAAAGCAAAGCCTAAACTACTAAGCAAAATGTCGACAGAGCTACTGAAAATCTCTTTACATGGATCTCACAAAAAAAGCTCAGTCTCAATTATCACTTCACTTTTGAGAGTGAAAGAGGTGAAAAAGGTTTTATAATTAAACATTTGGGTGCCTGCAACAGTAATGCATTTCCAAGGGCATATAGGACTTGTTGTGTCATCAACTTCAGAATCCCATGGTTCTATTCATAGAAATTGTCTATAGACCTCTATATTGAGATAACTGTAAGCTATTCAGCAAAAAGGCCAAGCCAGCTATGGAATCATTTTTTGCCAAGATTCACAGGTGCCTCCTGTAGAGAAATTCTTTCTATGGCTTCACTCCTCCCCTTCAGAACACTAATCGCTATTCATTAGACATACAAAAAAAACTTCCCTTATGTAGACAGAGAGTCTATTTTTATCTTTGAAGTTAATCCAATTTCAAGTTGCAGCAACAATCGTACATCCTTTTAAACACAGATGCAGAAATTCTTCATAGACTTCCTTCTAAATATTCATGGATGGAAACCTGTTCCTTTAAAACTGACATACAAAGCTGAGATGGGTTCTCTGCCACTTCTAAATGCTTGTTTATTTCTTTACTTATAAATATAATGTTGCTTCTTTCAACACTGATGAGCGCACAAAGTTAGCCAGCTCCTACTTTATGGGGGAAAAAAAAAATCCTAATGTTTAGCAATTTTACATCTATACTAAAATTTTTTACATCTATTCATTGGCTCACATGCTGAAATCATCGAGACAAAAAATTCTACTCAACTGTTCTCTAACACACTGAGATCTAAATTAATCGGACAAAGAGAAGTCCACATGTTGTCTTGATACCTGTAAGTAGCTCCCTACTCTGAGATTTTTTAATAGAAGTTTTGTAGAGAATGATTAACTATAACTCAGTGAGCAGCTTAGCTCTGCATTTCACTTTGCTTGGATCCTGGATGTAGTTGCCAACTGTGTGGTGTATATTTTATACTGTACCTTAGCCATCACTGCAGGAATCATCGAAACCGGTACTGTTTTGTGTAGATAACACGTTGATGAAAGCAACCCAAATGCACACAGATGGTAAGCTTTCAGTTTAAATTAAAAAAACCATCAAGTATTGTCCCTGATTTTTCTCAAAGTTGAGGCAATAATGCCAAAACGAACATGCAAAATAATATTCTCAGTGTGTCAAGGTCTTGCTTATTTTTTCATGTCAGGATGTAAAACACTGGTATTTTTAATTTGGGCAACTGCTTTGTTTTTTCCTTAATTTGTGGAATCAGAAGATTAACAGAGGAAGGAAGGCAGGCTCTTATTATTTGTAGTATTTTTACCTTTATATATGGTATCAAAAATGAAAATAGCTTTAGTATTATTACTTGGATTCCTGGCTCTGTCAGCACATAAGATGCCTGTGGCTTGAGAAATGGAAGATCTTTCTGAATACAATGACACTTGCATGAGTTTTAATTGACACAACATTTACTTCAGCCACTTGTGGTTGCCAGAGATTTGTCTGAAAATCTGAAAATATTTGTGGTTGCTAGAGATTTGTCTGACTTCAGTGAAGTCCGTCCCTGATACAGGCCTGAACAGGAACCTTTTGTCTAAGGTATATCAGTAAGGATTTAGATGATCATAAAGACTACTTGGCAAAACTTTGGGTAAACATGTTTAATGGGAGGAGGTATAATATAATTTTTCTAAGTGGCAAGTCTTTGACCAGTTTATGGGTTTTTAAGGCTAGAACAAATAAATGACTTTAGGATGGTAAAGTACCTGTGGAAAAGATTTTTTTCAGGTGAACTCCAAGTGTAATTTTTCTTATCACTTTGTCTTGGTTATTGACAGAAGAATAACCTGAAGAAAAAGGTCTTGCATTGAAAAGCTTAGACATCTAACTCTACCCCAACTATACAGTTGGTCCAATAAAAAATATCACCCTAAGAAATCCTTGCCTCTCACATTATTGACAGAATGAAATTTCTTAGGGTGATATCTTATATTGGACCATCTACGTAGTTGGGATAAAGCTAGACAAGCTTTTCAATGCAAGCCATTCTTTGTCAGATCTCTGATCACAGGAAACTAAGCATGGCATAGGGAATAAAGATCAGAGAAAGGGGCTGAGAGAAATTCTCAGAGGTAGCAGATGCACAATTAGTCAAAAAAAGAACCTGATTACTAGGAGACTAAGGCCTATCAAAAGAGAAGCATTCATTCTCATCTTTCTTCTCACCTTTTTATGGAAATAATTCAGGAGTTGGATAAAATATAATGTGTTATAAATCCAATATAAACGTTTGGTCCTTGGTTACAAGATCACTCTTGCACTACCATTATTGATAGAAGTCATCAACCATTCCACTTAATAGCAACCTTCAACTACCTAAGGTAGTTTCAAACAGGATGGAACTAGACTGTTTTTAGTGTTGTCAGATGACAGAACAAAAAGCAATGACCTTAACATGCAGCAAGTGAAGTTTAAGTTAGATATTAGAGGGGGGAATGATCATGAGGGTAGGAAAACACTGGAATGAGTTATCCAGAGAGGTTGTGGAATCTCCATCCCTGGAAATTTTTAAGATCCAGATAGACAAAGTCTTGGCTGGAATGATATAAGTAGGGATGGTCCTGCTTTGAGCAGGGGGTTAAGCTAGATGACTGTCTAAGGTCCCTTCCAACCCTAATTTTCTACGATTCTATGACTACTCATTCCAAACCAGTCTGCTGATTACATCTAATGAAAATATATTAGGGCATTCCTAAATATATACTTGGAGAAACTGAGTCGTCATATTTTGAGTCAATTCTTACACAATCTAGGCAAACAGCTAGAAAACTAATAGAGTCATCTGAAAGTATGAATTTAAAGCCCCAGGATATTCCTGGGTTATTCAGAGATATATAGGTCCAAGCCTAGGATGACAGCATATATAGGCATCTTAGATATTTTGTTTTCTTTCCCTTTGATCTGTTGTTAATACTGAGAGCTGGAGGATGCAAAGGCCATTCTTTAACTTCCAGACTTTGGCCAAACTGCAACTGTGGAGAAATGAAACATGACAGAAATGAAGTCTTGTTTTTATTTCAGCTGTGGTTTCAAAGCACTAGCCTTCTTTGTTTAGTTACTGAAAGTACAGAGATCTTAGTTTACATTGGCATTGCTCTGAAATCTTCCTATCATAGGCACCATAAAAATGATTTAGGACTTTCAATGAGTGACCCAGAGTTTTGTGCTCCCAGTTCCTGACATTAATTACGTTTCTAATGTACTGCATATCTGGGAAAATCATATAGACATAATCTTCCCACCAGAAGGAATCCTTCCTTGCCTCCTTTTTATCCACTGATAATTCTCTAAAATAAGTGAAGAGAAAAACTTCTAAGTAGTAGTGGTATATAAAGATGCATTTATCCCAGCATTGTACAAAAAAGGCACATTATAAATGGGAGTTTTACACAAAGCTATTTTTTACTTCTCCCTGAACTCTGCACATAAGTAATATTTTTTTTTAGTGATTTACAGACAAGAATTAAAATCAATTATTAAACTGGTAAGGGGAAACTATCACAGATCTCTTGCACCTCACTCTGAGCTTGATCAGTAAAGTGAGTATAAAGAAGTAAAGTAACAGAATTGGGCTCTATATTAGAACAAGATCATAGGGCTCTTACTTAGTTTGTAGATACCCCCAAAAGAAGTCAAGGGTTTTGTTTTTTTATTTTTTTTAATAATCCCTGAAATTATGAGTTATTAATAATAATTTAGGAACAGGTATTTGAGGTGAACTGTGACTGAATAGCACCTTACAAAAGCAACATTTCTGCAATAAATTGAATTATTCAGGCAGGAGATAATTCCATATTGTGGAAAAAAAAAACAGTTTTGGCATCTGGGCTTTAAGCCAAATACTTGACGTCTATAATAGATCTACCAGGACTCTCCTGACAATATGAAGTAACCAGCAACCAAAGGAAGCTGTCTTGATTGATATCCTACACCACAGGTGGTTCCTTTGTAGACATTCTCATCAGGCCAAGGAGTGGATGGATAAAAAGACTGACTTTACTTCATACTCTTAAAGGCAGTCCCTCAAATAAAACTTGAGGCATGATGGCAAAATACCACAAGCCTACTCTGATACTATTTCAGGTGAACTTGAAAATATCAAAGGATGGGGTATTTCAGACTTGTGAATCTGGCACTTTTCAGGAACAGAAAGATGATTTAGAAACAAATAAAAAGGGAGAAGAAAGAAAAATGAAACTACGTAAAGAAATCCAAAAACAAAACCCTAAAACAAAAAGACAAACAAGAATCGATCATAATGGGATTTTGAAACTGCTATTAAATATCTCTTAGAAAATGGGGATTCAACTCTGGTTTGGAATACACTGGTTTTCATACTTCTATCATCTACATTTTTTTTAATAAGTTAAAGTTCTGGATATGCTGGTGCAGCAGTTCATGGTTCTGAGCATATCTGTCCACCAGTTAACATTATTTTGAGATTATCTATAACACATATACCACCAGAATGGCAGATCAGATGCTAACTATAATTTTACTTTCAAAGGAGTTACAGGCTCCTACCATCTTGTAGTATGGTCCTTCCATCACTTTGTATTATTCTCAGAATTGGAAGATAAAAAAACAAGAAGAACCTATAATATGGAAATTATATTATATGCCAGAAAATCGGAGATTGTTTGTTTGAAAAATGCACAATTGCCTATTTTTAAGATTAAAAACATCTAACTTCAAAGGTAAACCAAAATGACCTCAATAAATTGATCCATCACAGGTAGTTTCTTGCTTTGTCTGCCATAGAGAAAAACAATTTAGTACATGTATATATCAAAGATATATAGTTAAAGATATGAGTCTGAGTTTTTCTCATGCATGTATAGGATAGACAGGAAAATCTACCCCCACAGCTATGTGAAGCAGAAGGGTTGAATGAACATGTTGCATTTTTTCTTTATCAGTATTTTTAAAGGAACATAAGAATATACATGATAAAATATGAATATTTCAAATGCAGTCTTATAGAACTTTTCAAAGGATTCTGCCAATTCCTTGACTGTATCTTGGATCCACTAATGGCCATGGCCATGTCCCTACTAGTCTAGAGAACAACCAGGGACCCTATTGACAAGACCCTATCCATTCTACAACAGGCAGGACCTAAATTCTGTACCAAAATGTGCACCATTTCAACAGAAACTATGGATCAGCTTCAAGCTAAAAATTAGTTCTTCTTAGTATTTTAAGCTGATTTTTTTTGGGGGGGGGACGGGGGGGTTACTTCACATTTTCAGTTTTCACTGTTATAGATACCTACACTGACAAAGTGTAACGACATCTGAAAAGCTGTCTGGAAGCAAACTGAGGATGAGTGAAGATGTTTATGAGAAAGTTAGGGCTTTTTGGCAGCCGGGCAGATAAAGAAGCAGTTTGTAATTGTGGGATACATACATTATTCAAAAAAACAACTGAAGTTGATTCTGTTTCACAGAGAGAAATAGGGTAAAATTGGACTCAGCTAGAAGCACTTTTATTCTCTCAGGCCCAGTGATCTCAGGGAAATCCTCTCTTTTGGCTCCCTACAACATATAAGGAATTCCTTTCCATATCTTTCATAGAGAATCTGTAAGAGGAAAGCCATAGACTGAAGACAACAGAGCTGCTGCAGGAAGTAATCTCATAAACTAGATAACTTCACTCTGAATGCCAATTACTATTTGTCCTTATTCAAGAAACAGTGTGCCATAGTTTCTGATGGTGTTTATGACACAAAGTCAATAGAACTGCCAATTTATGCAAGCCTAAACTTCATCTAATTGGTCAAATGTGATTATAGCTGCATTTATTGTTGTAGATTAATTTTAAAGGATATTCTCTTATTGATTGATCTTGAGTATTTTCTGATGGCATACATCGGCAAGAAAGTGCAACTTCTTCCTGCACCAACATAATATTTCCATAGCTTGGAAACAAATACAAGCCTGTTATTGTGATACTGATATTGATATAGATATAACCTATTCGTAATTTTTTTTTACTGTGCTTTCTAATGTGATTAAATTACTTCAATCCCTTTTAGTCATCAAACAATCATAAATAGTGTTATCAGAAGGCTGGGGAATTTCCTATCTTTTAACAAGTTATCAATGATTAAGAAAAATAAACCATTCCTATAACAATCACAAAACACTTTACTTGAACCCTGTAATGCAACTAAACATTAATGTTTAACATTGCAACATTAAAACAAAGCAACGTGTGTTAAGAACAAGATTACTGTAATGTAGTGACCATGTGTTTACGTGTATATAGATATATATGTATAATATTTTCTTTCAACTTGTCATTTTAATCTGACCTTTTATTCAAATGTCTATGAATGTTACTTGCATGTTTGTCAAGTAAGTCTTAAATAACTTTAATCTCCAATTCAATTAAAACTATCACCTCAAAGTTGATTATTTTGTTTCTTTTGAGAACAGTGGAGTCTTATTATTCAGTTTAATAAAACAACCACTGCCAAAATGACCTTCATTTTATCTTGCATTCTTTCATCTTATCAACATCCTTTTGTATTGCACGCAGTTTTCTGATGTGCACCTGGTGGCTGAGATAGCAAACTTTGATTTCCATTGGAGGTGCTCCCTTACATTTAAACCTGCAAATGCAACTTTAACTCCCACATGCAATATCTTAATGAAGCAGATCAAAACATATTTTACAGCTCATGATTCAAAGTGAAGAACAATTTAGGTGCCTTTTCTCTGTTCATACGCAGGGCACTTGGTATTTATAAACTCATATATATTTAGTTATACTATAAAATAATTTCCTAACAAAGCACAGTAAAGATGTTACTGGTTTAACACTGTATGTAGAAGAGCACTGAATGAACCCTAGGGTTAGTCCCTTCAATAAATAAGACTCTTGCTTAATAATCTTGTTGGAGTTTAAAGTAGTGGTCATTTAGAGTCATCCTTTTCCTTTACTCTAAGGGTCTGCTGAGTGGATTTTGCCATACAATCAGGTCTACAAGTTGAAGAAAAGAAAAAGGGGAAAAAGCCATTGTATATTCAGCATACTCTTCTTTATATTGAAAATTCAGTTTTCTGGATACATAATTTCATTCACGGATAAAGTTCTGATCATGATTAAACATCATTTGTAGTGATGCAATCTATAATAAAGGAAATCAAACATCACGCTTTAAAGAATCTTGACAGTGTAAAAAATGTTCCTCATTCCAATTTTTTTTTCTTTTTCTAATTTTGAAGTATTCAGGTATTATCCATAAGAAAGTGGGATACAAGGTTTTCTGTTCCTCAGCAAACAAGAAGTCAAGGAAACAAAGAAGGAAGGTACCCTTAAGTACTTTTGCAGCAGCTGAGCATAATCAGAGTCCTTGAATTGTCTGGAACTCAAGCTCTATTCCATTCATGAGAAATGGAAAAATTCAAATCTGAGCAGAAGGAGCAGGGCAGGAGGCAGATACATGGTTCTTCCTCCTTTTGCAGTAGCCTACAGGGCATGCCATGGAGAGAAACAAATTGTAGTAAGCATGGTTCTGCTACATCCTGGAAAGCTCCAGATAGAATATGTCCTTCTGAATGCAGATATTTTGCCTTGAGCCTGGCACAGCTAGTTGGTACACTCAATGATGAGCAACCTATTGCTAGCATAAGTGGGACTTGTATCTTATGTTTCTTAAAGGAATCCTCTATAATGAGAATCAAGATCTTCAGATACATGACTGGCTTGGTCACATAGATATTTTCCTATCTGAATCAGTAGTTTGCTTGCTTTAAGAAACTTTCAAACAGAGCAAATTGTCTATTCTAAATATGTTTTCAACTGTGAGTTTGCTAATTAAAACTTCCATCTGAGATGATGGCTAGAGCTTTGCACAGTACATGACAATGGACTAAATATTAATTTGGTGAAAATTAGCCTAGCTCCTTTACTTTTTATGGTTGATATGTTTTAAGCAAGCTCAGAATGTGGTCCAGATCTGATATTTTGGCTAGTCAATTAAATGGTAAAATAGATGATTTTTTGTAAGAGATCTACTGGATACAAAAAATCATGGAATAAATGTAGACATTGGATTTATGGTACATTATAACCTGCCTGCCATTTGATAACCCTGGGCACAGGCTGCAGAATAATGTGGGCCATGGCCCGACCAACTTTTAGCACGTTAATACAGCTAGCTATGTAGTTAAAAAAATAGCTATACAGTTTTAACCAGAATGACAATTGCACATTCGTGGGTTATATAAATTAACGTGCTAAAAGTTGGTCGGGCCATGACCTGGGTGGCCCACTTGGTTCCATGACCTAATACCCTGGGTAACCTGTTTGCATTTTATTAGCTACATTCTATCACCAGTTCAACATTCCTTCCTTTCGAACCCTTCCCCCACGCCTACCTGTCTCACATCTATTGCCTCCCATTCCTTCTGATCCTCACTGCCACACATTTGCATTTTGCATTTTGGCTTGTTTTCTACCTAGGAGAGCACACAAAACAGCACCAGGATCTCCCTATGCCTGAAGAAGGGTGTTTAGACCCAAAGGTTTTCAAAAACCATTTTTCCCCCAGTTACTCAGTTGGTCTAAAGAAGATATCACATTTGCCAAAATAACCTGTTATGACTATGGTTTGGTGTGCAAATTTACTATAAATAACTGCTTAAAATGTACATTTTTATTTACTTGAATTGTTTATAACTCTATGGGTCCAATTTATTGCAACAGATTTTCATTTTGCTTATATGCCCAGAAAGATATTTCATTGTTTTACTGCTGTATCTACATTATGTTTCCCTTTTAATATTTGTTTATGTATTTTTATTAAATCACAAATTGTACAATTTAGATGCAGCACCAACTGAGCTAATGAGATACAAATTAGACTAGTGTGAAGAGCATCCATGTTGCAATATGCTATGTATTCAGTCACATAGGAGATATGCTGTGTGTGGAAATTCTAAACATTGTATGGAAAGATCTAGAAAGTAAGTACTTAGGATGGCATGTCCAGAGGAGTAAATGGAATTGATAACCTCCTTCACTATTGTTTACTGGGAGTTGGGCACCACTTCCCTTGGCCTCATTAAAATTCCCTGCTCCTACCTGGACATCATTATCCATGTTTGTAGATAATGGCTATGGGAGGTGTAAATAGTTTTTCTTTACACAGCTTCCTATTTTTTTTTTTTATATAGAGCCTTGTGTTTTCATATTTTGGACCCTGATTTCTCAAAAGAAACATCACCATCAGTATAAACAGGAGTAATTTTGGACTCTTAATCTGGAAAGACCTAATTATGTAGTTTCGCAAACCATTATTCATCTCAATAGATCCAGTGACTCCACGTAACAACTAAAATAGGAATTAACATTTCTATAATTTTCAGTTTCCCAAAAGATAGGCATTACAACATAAAAGATGTGTTCATCCAGCCTGAAAAGAGCAATGACAAAGGTATGACCTCTTCTCTCCCTCACACCTTTCATCTCCATGAAGTGTGAACAACAGTGCCTTGTTAAAACTATTTATAGACAACCTCTATTAACACAGGGAATTTCTACCTTTTATCTCTCTCACATTTTTTTCTTTGAAAAACAGTCTGTTAAATATACCATATGCGTATATTCTGTTATATTTGCATAAATCCCATCTTTAAGTTCAGATACTACACAGGGATCAATCTTAACTCTGAAACCTTACTAGGAGGCTAGATTCCCAGGGCTGTTCACTACTTGTTATGAGGCGGTGCTGTGTTATCTCATTTTGGTGACGTAGCTTGAAATAACCTAATCACAATCTCAGTCTTTCTAACTGGGTGAATACAGTAGAAATAAAAGTTTGTACAGGTATTATATTCACAAATCAATCTTCATACAGGGAGCTGTACATTAATCACAGCCTGAGATAAAATGTATTTATCCATCAGTAATGCTTCAACAGCCCTTTATATCAAATGTAGCCGAAGCTACTTATGTAATAACAACTACAGCATAAAATGGGCATTGTTCAAGCAAAGAAAACAAACTGAGTGACCATATATCACACAACATTTTTAAAGAAGATGGTAACTGTCAGTACATCCAAACAGCTGTTCACTGAATGCATGTTGGTGACCATCCTCAATCCATCTGAACCAGGACCCTACTCTCTGTAACATCATAATCTTAACCAAAAAATTAAGACACTCTCCTTCACAGTACAATTTTCTGGAATTTTTTTTTTTTCATATTGCAAAAGTGTTGTATTCATAGAGTTGACATACATTCTCATAGAGCCTGAGGAAAAGACTACCACCAGCTTCAGCTTCCTCTGTTCAAAAATGAAATGTATTTCCTCCCTATGGGGACTTTTAAACATCTTTAATTTTCCCTGAGCCTGGTGAAGGCTGTGAGAGCCTGAAAGCTTGCAGGGAAAAAAAAAGATTTTTTTTTTTTTGTGATTTTATATTTGGTTTAATAAAAGGTATCATCTCTGAACCAAAAGTTCTAGAGTTTTGCATTTCTTTAGAGATGACATAAATGGTTATGGATCCTCAGTCAACAAACACATCACAATTAAGTCAAAATTTTCATACACAACATAAGGTTACATTGAATTCCTGAGGAGATGAGAAAGGTCATTGATGCTTATGACATGACAAAGAAGAACAAATAATTCCCATATTCCTCGAAAGCATTCTCTCTCATACAGAAACTCAACACTTACAGTATATTGCAAGTAGCACATGCATGGTAGAAATGTAGTAATTAAAAAATTGGGACAACGTAGACTGCCTCTAATAATCTTTTTTTATATCTAATTACTGATATTAATTACTTTAAGATTACTGGCTTCTGTGGAGCTGGGGTTAAACTATTATCATGAATGTATTTATTCAACTTTATATTCTTTTGCACACCCAATGTTCATAGATTCATAGATTGTAAGGGGTTGGAAGGGACCCCACAAGATCATCAGGTCCAGCACCCCTGCACTAGGAAGGAAAGACAACTGGGGTTAGGTGAGCCCAGTGAAGTGACTGTCCAGTCTCCTCTTGAAAATTTCCAGGGTACATAATTGCACCACCTTTAGAGGGAGTTTATTCCATAGTCTGAACACCCTGACTGCAAAGAAGTTTTTTTTCTAGTGTTAAGCCTGAAACAGTGTTCTAGGAATTTGTGGCCATTATTCTTGGTTTTCCCCTCGGGTGCCCTGCTGAACAATTGTTCATGTAGCTCTTGATGTATTCTCCTGATATAGCGATAAGCTGCTACCAAGTCCTTCTCTTTTTTAGGTTGAAGAGACCCAAGTCTCTCAGCCTTTCCTAGAATGGCTTGCCTTGCAAGTCTCCAATCATATGGGTGGCTCTTCTCTGGACTCTCAAGTTTCTCTACATTCTTGTTAAAGTGCAGATCCCAGAACTGGATGCAGTACTCCAACTGTGGTCTCATCAATGCTGAGTACCATGGACAAATCACTTCTTTGGTTTTGTCTGAGATGCATTGGTTGATGTATGCCAGAGTACAGGCCATCCTCGACTTACAACATTTCAAGTTGCAACATTTTGCACTTACAACATTTATAAATTGACATCCTGTTTCAACTTTATGATGTCATTTTCGACATTACAATGCTTGATCTGATGCAATGCCATGCCAGTGTACAAATCTGCTGTGACACCCATCTCCCTGGAGAACATGTATCCAAACTTCTTTGGACACTTTCTTAAAGAAAGCAGACAAGACCCTAGAAAAACCTGCAGCCAAGACTCCTGAGAAGACTTCAGCCAAGAACCCTTCAAAAAGTCCAACCAAGAGCCTTTCAAAAAGTCCACCCCCATATCCAAATCACTGATAAAAGTGTTGAAAAGCACCAGACCAAGCACAGACCCCTGAGGGACACCAGTGGCCACTTCTTTCCAGGACAACACAGATCGGTTCATTAGAACTCTTTGGGTCCTACCCCACAGCCAGCTTCCTACCCACCTAACTGTCAAGCAGTTAAGCCCATAATCCTCCAAAGTTACCTGGTTGTAAAAGGAGATTAGATTGATAAAACAAGACTGGCCTGCAATGAAGCCATGTTGGCTATCGTTCAGAATCCTACCTTCTGCAAGCATAGCGCACAAAGACTCCTTGATGTTTTTTTCCAGGATTTTCCCTGGGACAGAAGTTATGCTAATTGGCTTATAGTTGCTTGGGTCCTCTCTCCTCCCCTACTTGAAGATGACCACAACATTGGCCTTTATCCAGTCTTCAGGGACCTCCCCCAACCACCACAAGTTTTGAAAGAGTTTTGCCAAAGGTCCCAGCCAGCACTCTCAGACAAAGTTCATCCAGTCCTGCTGACTTGTAAACATCTAACTTTTCTAACTGATCATTTACTAGCTGAATCTCAATAGTAGGAAGGTGGTCGTTCTTACCATATCCATTCCAAACCGTATCCAGTATGATTTTTCCCCTTAGTCCAGTGAAATATCAAAGCAAAGCAGTCATTCAGGATTTCAGTTTTCTCCTGAGTGTCAGTGATTAGCTGTCCTGAATGGTTAAGCAATGGCCCCACATTTCCGTTTGTTTTCCTCCTGTTCCCTACATACCTAAAGAAGGACTCCTTATTGTCTTCGATTTCTGTTGCTAATTTAAGTTTAGTCCTCACCTTAGCCTTTCTAATCTGATTCCTACAAGTGCAGGGCATTGTTGTATAGTCCTCCTTGGGTACCGTTTCAAGCTTCCCTTGTCTGTATGCCTCTTTCTTCTTTTTCAAGAGGACCACGATATCCCTAATAAGTCAACAGGGCTTACCAGCCCTTCTGGTCCCTTTCTTCTGCATGGGAATGTACTTCTTTTGTGTTGTAAGGATCATATGCTTGAGGAACTACCACTCTTCATATACTATTTTCACCTTCAGTCCCTGGTCCCACAGTGCTTCCCCTACTATTGCCTTAAGCCTGTTGAAATTCATTTTTGAAGTCCAAAATTTCAACCCTGCTAACTGATTTGCCTGCTTTGTGACAAATGGTGAATGTGATGGTTTCATGCTCCCTGTTGCCCAGGCTACCCTCTATATTCAAGTCAATCACTAAATCATTTCCTTTGGCCAAGACCAAATCTAGGAGAATGTTACCTTTGGTTGGCTTGTGCACTTTCTGAGTCAGGTAGCGCTCTACAGGTTAGGACGCAAGTTCATAATTTAGGTGTGTGGAAAAATGAACGCAGGATCATGGTTTGGTTACACATTTTTTTGGTCTGAATACTTCTAATTTAATATAACCTAGATTATTTCTATGTGTTTCCCTGAAATGTATTTATTTTTAAGATGATGCAAGTGGTTTGCAGTAACATATCTTTATTCTTCCTACTCTTCTTGCTCTTTATCCCAACACACTAAGTCTGAGATCATTTGATCACCACAATGTACAACATGGGAAAGAAGCCCTGGGCTGCTTTCTTCCACATCTCTGTGTGCTGCTCCCTGGCTGGCTAGCATACAGGGTGCCTCAGCACAGGGTCTCTGCAGTGCACAGTTTGTCCTGGAACATGACACTTCATCACACTTGACACTGCTTTTTTTCATAGGTGTGGGTTTTTTGTTGTTTTGTTTTGCTACCAGGAAATCCCATTAGCAATTTTTGCCCCACCACTGCAAATTAAAAGCACTGGGCATGGTTTAACTTGCAACTTGCAGTTTGTGGCACTGCAAAGAGGTCTGAGGCACCACAAACCATGCATGTCTATATGTCTGAACCCAGCCATATATTTTAATTCAAAGAGGTTGAGTTAAAATCTAGAAACCAAAGAACTGGCAATGAACAGAATATGTTTTCCCAAAGTATGTAATGAGATAAAGTTCAACACTGAATACCTCAAAATGAGACAAACCCATGTATATATTATGATAATTGCAGAGTATAACGTGTATGGAAAAAAGAAGAGAAATAGAAAGGAAATTTCACCAACTAAAAGACTTATTTAAACTAAGAACAATAGGCATCTGTATATAGGTGAGACATCTGTTCCAATGTGTGCTAATTAACACACTGATTAGAGTGTTTCAGCAGCCTCCACATCACATCTACTCAATGTCCCCATGCTTCCAAATGGCAGCAGGGGTGCTTTAACTAAAACAGTTTTGACAAGCTTTAGTTAAAGTTCCCCCATCACCATTTTGAAGTATAGTACTCTGAATATACATGATGCTGTGGACAGTTTAATTAGAGTGTCTCTACACCATGTAATCCTCTTCATAAATGTTTCAAGCTAAATTTTAAAAGCAACTGTTTGGATTATTGTTGTTTTTTTCACACCTTCAAATGGAAGACTTTACTAGAACTGATTCCTCTAATGGTTAAAAACCTTCTTTTAATTTATTGACAACCAGTTCTGTACCCATTTGTTCTTGTCCCAGCATGGTTCTTTCCCCCTCTCTGGCATTCCTAGCAGTTATAATATATTTATAGGGGGCAAGCATATCCCTATTCATGCTTTTATTTTACTAGGGTAAACCAAACAATCTCTTCTACCTTCCTGTTCATTGCTTTCATTATCCTTCTCTGAAGATGTTCCAGTTTCTGTTTATCTACTTTGAACATGAACGACCAGAACTGCCCACCATGTTCCAGATGAGGTCTTACCAGTGCTCTGAACAATGGCACTATTACTTTCCTATCTTTACAGTAAATACCTTCCCTGATTTATTTTTGGATCACATTTTTATTCTTTACAGTTGCATCACATTGATAGCTCATAGTCATTCCTTAGTCAGTTAATACACCTGGACCTTTTTTCTTCTTCACTCATTTACAGCTGATGACCTCTCAGCATATAGAAGATTAAAACTGTAGTCCAATTCTGCATGACAGTCTATTGAGCTCTACTAAATTTCATTCCATTTTTATTACTTAAGTCGTTATGGCCATTCTGTATTATATTCAGATTCTCCTCTATTTTGACAGCGTCTCCTAGTTTTAGGTCAATAGCAAACATTATCAGCATATTCCAACTTTTTTGCCAAATGTATTAATGAAAATATTAAATAAGATAAATCCCATGGTTGATCCTTAAGGAATTCTGCTCCTAAGCCTGGACATATATTTCCTCTTCCAGTACAACTCGCTTCTGCCTTCCTTGTTGTCAGTTTATCACACCTTAATTCCTCTAATAATTCTAAGAACTATAATACAATTCCCACATACTTCAGTTGAACTGATAGTTCTCCATGAGGCACCTACAATATTTTACTGAATTCCAGAAATCTACTGCATTTCCTTGTTGTAGGCAATAAGTTATCTTACCCAAGGCAGATATCATGTTAGTATCATATGTGAATCCAAGTTGCGTTTCATTCCATTTCTCATTTATATCCAGGTCTTTAATCCTTTCTTTCAAGATCTTTTGTAAAGCTTTGTGTGCTATCAAAATCAAAGTAATATAGGCCCTATATTTGCTACAGAGTACTTACCCCTGGCTTGGTAGATTTATTAAAAATGTATGCTACCAAACCTGCAATTCTACATACTTCTTTTCTTGGAAGTCTCAGTGAGGATTATTACCTCAGTTTTAGTAATTTGCATTTCCAAACTTGATTTACAGCAATTCTTACTGTTTTTCTACTTCTTGGCCTCCAAGACATCATTGTGTTTTCTAATGAATCATTTTTTTCCCCATTCCTCACTTTTTTCTATTTCATTTCTTAACATCCTCCTTGAAGTGGTTGTTTGCCTAGTTAGTTCACAGCCCTTTTCATATATGCTTTCCCCACTGCTTGGAATATGGATTCTAGATCATTTTAGCACCTTTGAACTGAAGAAATTCTAGGTCTCTTCCATCCCAAAGTTTCTGAGCTCTTCAGTCCAGCTGACTTGAAATGTTATGTTCTTATGTTACAATAGGGAAATTCAACTAATTTGATTTCATCCTTAGTAGAATTTTAGTATCAATATTATGTATTTCACAATTAATGTTGATATAAAATCACTCCTTCACAAGGCAATGGCAAAAAGTGGGCTGTTCTCACTCTATTGCTACTATCTTATTTTTATAGGATGTTGCAAAATGGTGTTATTGCGAACTTTGTTTGTAATAACATCAGGCAGTAACTCCTGGAGAAATTATTTTAGTTGTGGAAGATGTTTTGTTTTCTTTTCTTTTCTTTTGTTTTAAAGAGTAATGGGTGTCACTGATGAAAATTGGTTTCTTGACAGAACACTGAATTTGGTCATAACACTGTAATTACAAAATAATATTATATAATCTTTGCTTTTGAAAATTAACCTAAAAGAAATAAAATAACACTTGCTATAACCAAATCACTAAAGTCCCTGCCACATTACATTTAAGACATGATCAACCAATTAACCATGTTGTAAGTTGTAACCCAGAAACGTTTTCAATCAATTAATGGCATGCAAAAACAGAAATAAGCCACAAAATTATTCTTCAAAAAATGTGCAATAACTTTGTGGCTGTTAATTGATATGTGGCTGGGAGCTGCATCAGCTGATGGGCTCCCTGCTGTAGGGGTGGACCATGTGCACCCATGGGTGAGAACTCCATCAGCTGATGGAGACTTCAGTCACAGGAGCATACCATGTGCTTCCAAGCCTGGAATCTTGCATCTGATGTTGCGGGCAGCAATGGGGGCACCTGATTCTGCAGCTGATCCAGGCTTCAAACCACAGGGTTGAACCATGTGCTCCCATGGCTGGGAGCTCCAATCACCTAATGGGGCTTCCAGCAGGGAGTGCAGGGTGTGTCCCTGTTTCTAGGAGCGCAGCCAGCTGATGGATCTCCCAGCTATGGGATCTTGCTATTTTCCAGTGCAGGGGGAGTCCAGGATCATGATCCTAAACTTCCCCTGAAACATTAATAAGGCCAGGTGGGATCTGATGCCCAATTCCACAATTATAATACCTTCCATGCATGTACTGCATGGCAAAAAGTGTAATTGTGTGGACTGTTTATCAGATCACATCATAACTTAACATTCATGTCTGGTAGGGGCCTAAGAAGCACAACGTATGTATATGAGATAAAAGTTGGGCAGTACTTGCCAAGAAGACAGAACATAATTTATAGAGGCATGGCTTCAACTGCATAGTTAACATTTTATGATTATGAGGCAGTATTGAAGAATCTCTAAGGGCCTTGCTACACTTTAATTCTGGGTGGCTCCTAGTACTCTTAATCCCTTGATTGTCCACACATTAACAATAAGTAGCTTAAAGTACAAAATTATGCCACTCAAAGGCAGGATTATCTCTAATCAGTAAAACTCAGCTCCCATTCCATTAAGGTGTAGTCACTCCCCCACAGATGTGCCACTTATGTTGAAGTCCTTCAGTATCCCAGGATGCAGTGGCCACTTCCTCACCCTCCTGTTCTGTGGGCTTTCATACCCCTGTCTACTTACTAAAGTGGCCCAGGAACTGAAGCCTCAGCTTTTCTAGTTTCCTGAGGTTCTAGTCCCCCTGGCCCAGGAATGGCAGCCTGGGGCAACTTTGCCCACCACTGCTGAACCCTGTGTTCCTCTCCACCACCTGCCTAAACCATAGAGAGAGGAGAAGAGTGTGCCCAGTCCCAGAGAGCCCCTAGAATCAGGCAGGCTCCAGCAAACCTTGAGATCTAGCCCAGCAGCTCCAGAAACACCCTGCTCTATGCACCCAAACTACACATGGTGTGGTGAGAGATTGTGGTGGCTGCTGCAGGGTGGAACTCAACCTGCTGCCAGGGAAGCCATTGTTTCCCATTGTCAGGCATTGCAGGTAAATTCAGGCTGCAGATGTAGGGTTTTGTTGCTGCCCATGTGGACATGGGCACTGGCTGCAGACAAACTCTACTCCCAGCTGCAGAGTAAATCCATCTTGGTGGGGAGCTGGCTGTGCCAGCTGCTCCTGCCACTGTAGCCTCAGCCCACAGCCCTGTGCACACCACTGTCACTTCTACCACCACCTGGGGCCACTGCCTGGGCCTCCCCCTGCCCTGAGGTCAGAGGTGTCTTTCCACTTACCTCATGTCTACTGGGCTGCTCCTGCCAATCTCAGGGGCACCAAGGTGGGGGCGTGTATGTGAGGCAGGACTGAGGTAGGGGGTGAAGAGGCAGGAGGATAGATGATTCCCCTTCAGGCTTGTTGCTCAGGTGCTGGGAACAGCCTGAGTGATATGTGGGGCCAGGATATATGCTCAGACATATGTGACAGTGAGCCAGGAGCATGTGGACACCTGGAGCCAGGAGCTGTGTGGGCAGTGATATCCCCATACAACCCCAACTAGTTTCTCAGCCTTGCTTTTGAAGGACCTTATGGCTTCCCTCCCCTCCCTGCAGTCTAGAACCTTGCTGCTGAGACAGGTGAGGGATGAGCAAAGCATAGAGAATAATAGAAAATTAGGGCTGGAAGGCACCTCCCCGCTCATCAGGCCTCAACAGCAAGTCACAGTTGTGCAGGTAGAAAACAGTCAGGAAAGGTTTTTAGACTAAAGGCGTGACTGCGCTGACTCCAAGCTAACACTAAGCTGATCAACATTTGTGTGGCTAAAAGTACAACATATAACAAGTCCCTTACTGTGGTCAATAGATTTTTGATCCCACTGCTAGAAATAGTCTAACATTAATTACAATCTATGGAGACACTTCCCTTAATCTGAGAGGTCAGTGGTTTAAACTGATGATGATTGTTACTAGACTTTGCAATTATAATAAACTTGGTGCGCTCCATACACTGAACCTCTAAATAAATTCTTATTCTCAGCGCTTTAAGTTTGCAATAAACAATAAACTTTGGGCCTGATTTGCCCTTTCAGACTTAATATTCTCACAGTGTTTTTAGACAAGGTTAATTCACCACTACCCCCATTATCTAGTTATTCTTTCAAATTTAATTCATATTTTACAAATGGAAGGGGAGATCTGTAGCTTATAATAAATGCAGTAAAAGCAGGGCAGATTTGTCCTTAAAATAGTTGTCCTTACTTTTTCTTTACTTTTAGAATGTTGTTTTGTGTTGTGGCTATGGCTAAATCCTTTAATGACAGAAATCTTCAGAAGTTAATGGATTAAAGCGGGTTGACTTTGGATCTGGCTATTCATCTTTCTTTCATTTGATTCCTATGATATACAATGATGAATGTAGTTGTAGCTTATGTTTACTTTTCCATTGTGATATTATATTTGGGAAGGTTTGAACAGAATAGTACTGAAGCTTGGAAGACTCAGTACTACTGTTTTCTATTATGGTTATAAAGGTTTTATAATATACTTATTACCATACCTGTAGTTTTAAGCAGATTTCAGAATCAAGAAAAGTCTTGAGTTTCTCTGATTTTCATAACATTTCTTACCTCTGTCTTGGCAAGCGGATGAGTGGTTGTTTATGACACCTCTTACTAAGGCTAAAGAGCTTATGAACAATTTTCTGTGCCTTTAGGAACAGTTGTTTCATGCTGTTTTCCAGTTGCTCGTAGCGACGCTGAAAATTAGAATCCATTGTCCACAAATGCATTATGGTAGATGTGTTGAGGAAATAGTTCATGGGCAGTCTTTTCATAAATAACTTGAATTCATCTGAAAAATGGCAAAATTCAATACTTTTTAATTATGTAACTATTATTATTTTGAAGCAAAATGTAACTTCATCTGATTGAACTTGAACAGCCATTTTCAATAAAAAATGTCATTACCAATGTTAATAAAATAGATAACAAAGAGGAGATGCATGCCTATATATTTTAAACATTAATTTGAAATTAAGATTAAATACACATGGAAGCATTCTTTTCCATTACTATAGCATAAAAATGCTTTAGTTTATGAACAGATTGAATTGGTGTGGCAACCTGTATGTGAGTTGATCTGTGAATTCTTTTTTAAGAGTCCACTTACCCCATGCTGTATGGAAGCTAAATTAGCTTACATCTTAAGGAAACAACTAGTAAATGACTGTAGTTTAGTTTCTACTTACCAGGGGATATGAAAACACACAAAGAAGTTACTGCAGAGCAGCTGATACATAATACATTCCCTGCTTTTAACAAACTATAATTTGTTCATCTGTCAACACCTTTAAATTAAATGAGAATCATGTCTGCATATCTTCATTTTCAGAACCCAATTAAGCAAACAGATGTCCACACACACACACACACACACACACACACACATATATATCTATATCTCTTTGCTTACACATACATACATATGTCATTGCCAATGTTAATAAAATAGTTAACAAAGGGGAGATGCATGCCTACATATCTTAAACATTAATTTTAAATTACGATTAAATACACATGGAAGCATTATTTGTATGTATGTATACATATGTGTGTGTGTATGTTTTATATACACACACACACATACACACACACGTATGTATGTATGTATAAACATATTATCTATGTGTGTGTGTGTGTGTGTGTGTGTGTATTTTTTTTCTTGTGAAGAGTAGGAATAATAATTGGATAGAGGCAGAGTGGTCAAGTAGTTAAAGAAGTAGTCATATGCAGGAACATCTGCGATTCAGATTTCTGCTTTGCCATATGCTTTCTTTGTCACCTTTTCCCAATCAGTTAGGGCCAGATCTCTAAAGATATTTAGACATCTAGAGGTGCATTTAGGGGCCTCTTGGATTTTTTAAAAGTGCTTTTAAATCTTTCCCTCAACCTATGTTCCATCAATACAATGTTGATAATGGGATTTTTTTATGTCACAAAGATATTGCAATAATAAACACACTTAAGTTTGTACAGTACACAGACACTCTGGTAATGCACGCCAAATAAGTCTTTAAGATAGAATTCTATTGACTTTCATGGGACTATGCACTGGTTTACATGTAAGATTTGCACATTGATCATAGAAAAATATAAAAATTATAACTGCACCAGAATTCATTTTGGGGCGTGCGGACTCTTATGCTTCGAGATAAGTATATGTCCCCCTCCTCCTCCCTCACCCTTCTTTTTTTCCAAATTCATTGCGTAGTGAAGTCATGATTGTCTCATAATTAGGCCTTAATCCAGTGTGGTGCTTCATTTGGGTAGGATCTGCCTGAGTTCAGTGATGCATCTGTGTGAAACAGTTTTAGAGTTGTGATGTTTGTTATATTCAAAACTGCTTTGAAATGTCCATTGCCCTCCACCCCCTTTTTCCAAAAGGAAATGGCTTGTTCTTTGTGAAAAGGTATGATTTGGCAAAATAAAAAATAGGCTTTCATTAAACACATAAATAAATTGATATATGATACAGATGTAAATGTATATATGTATAAGCTTAACAATTTTGTATTTCAGTTTCTTTATTAAAAAAAATGCATTGAAAAAATGGATAAAAATGGAAAGAAAATGTCCAAATTTTGGTGGTAGAAAAATAATTATTTCAAGACAAAATGAAATTACATATCCACCATCTGGGTCTATTATGAAAGTAAACATTTCAGTATCATATCTTCATTGAAGGTTTAAAAATTATAAGAAAACTATTATGAAAACATATATTTTAACATGTCAATCAGAAAGATAGACAAGATGCAAGGTATGTATTTTACTTTAGACTACACAGTTATTAAATTATCCAGGAACTTTATGGCATTAAAACGTACAGTGCAGATCACTGTTATTTTCTAAATCATTTCTATCTTTTGAAGGACTGCTATCATTCCTACATCTCTGCAGACTCAGTTTGTTGTTGGGATACTAAGGCTCTCCCTTTGTATGAAAATGAAGAATCTAAGAAAAGTGTTTCCTTATTGTTTCCAATCTAGAAGCTCAACCACAATTCTTTGGTGTTTTAAGAATATGTGTTTCTCTAAATCAACATATATCTCTGGTTCAAAAGGGAAATAGATTTCTATGGCACGAGTATTTACGCTACACAAATGCAAATTTGAAACATTTGAATGTTACTTTTCCATCTACTCCAAGGGGTCCAGGACTTTCTCTGATGAGAGCACCAACCCTCTGCCTTAACTGTGAGGAAAAAAATCTTGCCCTGGTGCTGAAAGATGAACTAATACTGTGGTGACAGATGACCACAAAAATCTTGTTTTTCTTTAAGATGAAGGGTAGATCAATAAATGATACTTAGTTGTGTTGAAAGAAGGCTCAGTCTGGAGGGATGCAGGTTATCACCCCAAATCCATGGGATGGGGAATCCATTATATGATGCCACCCCTTTCTTCTTACTGAAAAAAATGCAATGACTATCCCTTTAAGATTGTAGAAAGCACCTTTGGACCCCTGCTAAACCAAATGGGGCAGCTGACAACTGACACCCAGGAGTAAGCTAATCTGCTTAATGATTGCTTTGTGTCAGTTCTTCACCATCCCAAAGGGACCACCCTACCTACCATGATGTGGTATGCCCAGATTGAAGATGAAAACACACCCTCATTAGCATAGATCTTGAGAAACTGGACACCCTCAGAGCAGCTGGTCCAGGTAGATTACATGTAAGAGGGCTAAAGGAACTGGCAGACATCATAGTGCAGCCACTGGCAAGAATATTTGAGAACTTGTGACACTCAGGAGAAGTACCTGAAGATTGGAAGAGAGCCAATGTGGTGACGCTCTTCAAGAAAGGAAGGAAAGAAGATCTGGGAAACTACAGGCCAATCAGTTTGATCTCAATCCCTGGAAAGAGCTTAGAAAAAAATTATCAAAGAAACCACTCTCGACAGGCTAACAGAAGGCAACATTCTGAGGGATAGCCAGAACAGGTTTGTTGAGGGTAGGTTTTGCCTGACCAATCTCATTTCCTTCTATGACCAGGTGACACATCATCTGGAAAAAAGGGAAGAGGTTGATATTATATATTTGAACTTTTAAAAAAGCCATTGACATGGTATCCCATTATGTCCTCATGGAAAAATCAGGCAACTGTGGCTTTGACTATCCTACTGTCCAATGGCTGGAGAACTGGTTCAAGGTTGGACCCAGAAAGTAGTAGTTGATGGAACTGAATCAGTATGGCACCCAGTGACCAATGGTGTCCTCCAAAGCTCTGTTCTCGGACCTGTACTCTTTAACATCTTTATTAAACAATCTGGATTCTGGTGTCAGAAGCAGACTAGCTAAGTTTGCTGATCACACCAAATTTTGGGGAAGAGTGCCCACACTTGAGGATAGGCTGGTGATACAGGCTGACCTTGATAGACTTGCAAGGTGGGTGGATGTAAACCTGATGACATTCAATACAGAGAAATGTAAGGTGTTCTACCTCAGGGGGAAAAAACCCACATCACACCTATAGGCTTGACAGTCACTAGCACTACAGCTGAAAGAGATCTGGCGGTCATGACTGACCACAAGATGAATATTAGCTACCAATGCAATACTGTAGCTGGCAAAGTGAACAAAACTCTGGCTTGCATCTACCAGTGCTTCGCAAGCAAGTCCCAAGATGTCATCTTCCTACTGTGCTTGGCTTTGGTGAGACTGCATCTGGAGTACTGCAAACAATTCTGGGCTCCACAATTCAGAAAGGGCATGGAGAAGCTTGAAAGAGCCCAGAGGAGAGCAACACACATGATCAGAGGGCAAGAGAGCAGGCCATATTAAGAAAAGTTGGGACATGGGACTCTTCAGCCTGGAGACGCATAGGGTCAGGGGTGACTTGGTGGCAGTCTATAAATACATAAGGGATGTGCATCAGGATCTGGGAGAATGCTTGTTCACCAGAGCATCCCAAGGAATGGCAAGATCCAATGGTCACAAACTCCTGCAGACCATTTTAGGCTGGACATAAGGAAAAACTTCCTTACTGTCCAAGCCCTGAAGGCCTGGAATAGATTCCTCTCAGTGGTGGTGCAAGCACCTACTCTGGACACTTTTTAAAAAACAGTTGGATGCTTATTTTGCTGGGATCCTTTGACCCTAGCTAATTTCCTGCCCCTTCAGCAGGGGGCTGGACCCAATGATCTTACGAGGTCCCTTTCAGCCCTAATGTCTATGAAATCTGTGAAATATTTGTTCCTTGTATCACTATAAGATCACAGGGAAGTAGGGCAGGAAGGGACTTCACAAATTCGAGTAGTTCTGCTGCCTGGATGGGATCAAGGCAGGATCATCCCTGACTAAACCAATCCAGCCGTTTGCCTATCCAGATTGCCCTTGAAAATTTCCAGGGATGGAGACTCCACAACTTCTCTAGGTAGCCTATTCTAATGCTTGACCACCTTGATAGTCAGAAATTTCCTAGTTAACTCCAGCTTAAACTTCCTCTCCTTCAGGTTATGGCCATCGTACCTAGCCCAATCATTAATGAAGGTTTTAAGCAAGATTAGACCGAGGAAGGACCCCTGAAAAAACTCCTTGCACCTGGACAATGAGCCACTGACAATTGAGTATGATGATACAACCAGTTATGTATCCACTTTACAGTGCTTTCATCTAGTCTGTATTTGTGTTTCTTAATGAATGAAAATATTGAAGGAGACAGTATCAGAAGCCTTGCTAAAGTCAGGATTTGACTACTGTAAGCAAGCAATAGAATGAGAGAGCTAGATGATAAAGTTAGCATGGTTATGTGGCCTTCCAAAAATAAATAAATTACTAAACAAACAAACAAACAAACAAATAAGATTATGTCCTCATCCCTTAAACAGATACATTTCATGGTCTGTGAATCCACAACATGAACTCCTACCACTCAGAGATGATTAAACTATTACACTCTAATAAACAGCATACCAGCCATTCCTGATGATTAACAACCTTCTGAGCTACAGTGCTGGAGGCATACAAGTTTCTAGTTAGAAAAGCAAGGATTCTTGTATGTGATATATCTACTGAATATTTTTTGGGATATAGATAGATAGATATTCTTAGAGCATGATCTTAGATTATGAGTTACTATATAATTCCAGAACTCCCCAACCTTAAGGATAGGTAGACATGAAGTATACATGCAACCATGTATGTCATACTATATCCCAACTCAGTTGATCTGAGCATATGACCTAAAATGATACAGATAGATTAATCTGTCTAGTTTACTTGACTATATATTAAATAATTAGTTATGCTGATAATTTTGAAAACTAAAGATTCTTTCACTATTCTGGCCCATGCACAGACATGACATTACACTTATATTATACATTAGGCATGAATGGAAACAAAATTAAAACTATAAGAAGCAAACTTTTTTGGCTAAAGAAATGAATGCATGCTCTTATGAATGAATATTCTTAGTCTTTAATTGACAAAGAGAGTTTAAGGTATATATATATTTAAAATCACATTGAAATATCTTTCCTTTTTTCTTTGGTAGTAGGATGAAAATGCCTCTGTAGTGCACATGTTAAATTTAGTTGCCTAAGTTCTGAAGTGCTTTTTGGAACTTTTGACAACTATCAAATGCTTATTCACTACATCAACGATGTCCAACATTTTTAACTGGCGGGCTAGATTGTCAGTATCCAGTCTATCCATGAGCCAGATCAGCAAGTGCTCCTGATCCAGGGCCCAGGTAGACCTAGTGGACACCATTTGGTGGGGAGAGAGCAGGCTGTTTGACTCCAGTGCAGCTCCACAGGGGAAAGAAGCTTGACCTGGCCTAGTGGAGAGGGAAGGGGGCATAGCCAGGCCCCAATCCAGCCCCACAGAAAGGGAAGGGGGTGTGGTCTGATTTTGGGGGGAGGAAGTAAGTCCATGCTCCAATCTGCTCCACAGGGGGGAACGGGCCATGGCCCAGATACAATGGAAGGGAAGGGGATGTTGCAAGACCCTACAGGGGAAGGCAATATGGCCAGGCCCCAACCTGGCCATGTAGGAAGGAAAGGGGGCATGGACCAGCCAGAAGTGGGGGGAATGACCTGCCTGTACTGGGAATGGGGCTTGGGGATTTGGCATAAGTTAAGGTGGCTGTATTAATAGCCACTGCTCCCCTGCTACGAAATTTTCAGACCCACAGGGAGCTCTGCAGTCAAGATGTGATATTATGGTGGTCCACATTTGGCTCACAGAGCAGAGGCTGACCACACCTGCACTACATAGTTTCCTTTCATAGTAAAATATATTCTGTGGAAGTATCAAAATCCATATAAGGTGATGCAGAAAATACAACCAAGTGGATTGATACCAATATGACAGACCCTGAATCTGGCTCTCTGATATGATTCCTTTTACCTTTTGTTTTCAGTAAAGCTGGAAACAAAGTAAATTTACGGTTTAAGATAAGCTTCTTTTCCACAAACTTTAATAGGAAAGCAGGGACAATATTTGTCTTAACTTACCCCTTAAAAAATTATTTCTTACATATTTTTAATGTTATTTTCTTCTTGGATTGATCTAATTATACAACATAGAAATACCCTGGATCAATTATCCCTAGCTACCTGATCAAGTGCATAATGAACTACAGTGATTAAGGCATCACACTTTTCATGACTCCAAAATTCTACTGCAGAATGCCCTTTTGCTGGAATGAAATTAGGCCTTTATACTAAGAAAAGGATACATGCATGCACACACACTCACTAAAATCAATGCATGTGTTTCCATCTTTAACTTACAAACTTGTGCTTAAATGAGTCACTGTGCTGCTTCACATTCATGATCATACATTTTTTTTCCAGGTCCCTACGCCAAAGGGAAAGATTACTTTAGGGAAAGATTTTTCCTCAGTTTTTGAAAAAAAGCCTAACATTTATTTTCTCCTGTGTTTTTCCTCATAGATATATATTATGACAAAATTGTTGAGGCTTTAAGCATGTAAATGATGTGAAGAGGTCCTTACAAAAGAAAATGTGAAACATTAATTATGTATTATGATAGAAGGCAGAGCTTGGTATTATCTTGCCTTTCCTTTCTGCTTGTCTTCAGACTAAACTGGCTAGCTCAGATTGTCTACATTATGATAGCGAAAGCAAACTATAGAACATTTTCAGCTAGGTTCTAGAGTAATGGAAATGAGTAGAGCTGGACAGCTGATCCTTCATAAATTTAAATTTTGTGTTTTAATATAATATTCTGAGTAGCACAGTTCCCCAGTACTCAATAATTTAATCCTATTGCATCAAACTCATTACAAAATCCATTTTTCTGAGAGTTGAAAAATAGCCTTTCTGTAAAGATATATGCCGATCTAATTTGGCCTTCAACATCTAAGCTAAGCGCTGCTTTTATTAAAAAAAAATGCTTTCAAAAGCCAATACCAAATATAATTTTTGGAGTTAAATAATCTAATGCTTAATGAAAAACAGTTAAGTTATTTAGTTCAGGACTATTTTGTTAATAAAAAGCCTATTCAGTGACCCCATGTTTGGGGTGTAGATTTGTTAGATTTTTTCTTTCAATGAAGAAGACATTAGAGTTATAATTTCTGTTTAACAATCCAAACTCCTGTAGAAAAAGTGCCTTTGTCAAAATTAACACTTTAAAAATGTCTATATAGCATTTTAAATTGTCCATTTGTTACTTCTTAAAACATTCCTATTCAATATCTTGCTCATTTATAAAATCACAACCATAACACTTTCATACACAATTTTGAATAGTTGGAATAATTATAAACAAAAAGTGACAAAATGGTGTGTGTGAAGAACACTGTGGGCATATCTACACGTGTCCCTGTGGTGCCTTTTACTGTGCTGTTCTTTAGTACTTCTTCTGGAAAACACGTTGCTACAGAGTGACATAGCAGCTAAAAATAATAGTGTGCATGGTACAGTATAGGCTGTTACTGCACCATCATTTAGTACTTCCAAAAGGAAGTGCATTTGGAAGTACTAAATGACAGCACAGTAACAGCCCATACTGCACCATGCCCACGGTTATTTTTAGCTGCTATGTCGCTGTAGCAATGTACTATAATGAGGGAGCGCATTGCTATGGCAATGTAGCTGTGGCACCATGGTTCTTGACTGCATGTGCTACATCACCATAACACATTGCTATGGCAATGTGGTGTCACATGTAGATGCACCCAGTGTCTGTTAACTTGAAAGATGGCATTAATACATCTCATTACATTTAATACATTTAATTTTCCCTCTTAAATATATGTAACTATCATATACACGTGTAGAGACTAGCACACTTTCTTTCATCCTGCTTCTGTGTAGTTCTTGAAGACACAGTTTCTTTTATCTTAATGATTGTTTTAGTAAAGAAATGATTAGAAGGAATGCCTTGCTTTGGGAACAACTGCAGTCACTGAATTTAAAATAAGCTAACAAGTTCCTTCTGCTCCTCAGTAATCTCAAGGGTCAATCACAGCAGACATTCAAGTCAGAGGATCTGGAATTCAATACAAATGAGAGCTCATGTCAATTTTAGAGAACATCTTCCTATAGGATAGGACTCCTAAACTTATCTTGCAACATTGACCACAGCACTATCATGGCATTTATTCTTAAACAGAGATCCCATGCACAAATGCTGTAACTCTGGTTTCTTTCAAAAAAGTAAATTCACTTAATAGTCTCAATTTTAAAAGAACTCTACAGTCATCAGTGATCTTCACAAATCTTGTGTTTCTAGTCATATTATTGTTAATGGAAAATGAGAAGGGGTGTTTTCAGATTTTTTCTCAACACAAAAATCCCACTCACTAAAATGGAATATTACTTCTTCCCTCATCAAGGGACTCATAAAACTTTTAGTCTCCTACTTCTGTCATAAAAGGAAAAGGTCATGGTGGCAAATCAGTCTTCTCTTCTCACAAAAAGGAGCATGTATATACATAAGTCCATCACTTAGTCTTTCTGTTAGTTCTTAAAAGATGAAGAAATGATGGAAACACGTCCATGTTCTGGCCCAAATGGGCATAATTCCTAGATGGTCATACTTACCTGGGGCGGTTTTTCAAATGATTTCCATCCCTTCATACAATGATATGTAAGAGGCTGTAGTTCCAAAGGTATCTGAATGTATGTCTTAAGACTCCTGATTATCAGAGAGAATCTACACATAAAACCTGAAACCTTATATTAAACCAAACAAGTTTCAAGATTTGAAGTTTAATCTCATTCAGTCTTGTGTTGACACTTTGGAGTATCTTATCTCACTCTTTGTCTATGTTGTTCATTTATCTAGGTCTGATTTTAATGTGGATCCCATTTAATTTCATTTGGCACACAGATAATTCTTTAGAATAGCAAATTAAAATAATGAATAGTACCATGCTATGTAACTGAACAGCAGCCAACTCCAAGTCCAACAAAGAATTATAAAAACAAAAATATTCTTTTAATCTTTGGATGTGTTTTCAGGGATTTCCTCTGTAGAGTGGTGTATTCCAAAGTGGTACCTGGGATTGAACCCATCTAGCTGATGATTTTGAAACTTTAAAACACAGCATTTTGGATGCTAGATATTTAAGCCTTATTGATCATTAAAACTATCAGGCAAATATGTGAGGAAAATGTGGCCTATTCTCTATCCAGAGAAACTGTGAACCACACATGTAGCTACACAGTACACAACTTTATTTTCCCTTATGCTTCACACAATAAGAATACCCCTCTTTCATGTTCATTTCAGTCTCTGGCTAAATAAGACCATTTTAAAATAGTAACAATGATTTATTCTGAATGCCTGAAAGCAAGATGGAGTTAAGGCCTGCCTGTTGATTTCATATAAGCTAAATAAAGCTGTTAAAGTGATACTTTTTGAGATAAAGACGGATCTTGAGTATAGCTGTCCTAAGCTTTGGAAATTCCATTGTGTGAAAGACTTAAGATACAGCGATGTTGTTCACCCAAATCAACATGACTCTTTAAAATGTTAAAGTTGTTTGTAAAAGAACACTCCAAGTTGAGGTTACCCTTTTTCTGTTTTGCAGCAATTAAAATATTTCATTTTGACAAAGCCAAAATCCTGTATTTCTACTTATTTTCTATTCTAGCCTATTCAAGTTCCTAAACAAAAAGTCATGTTAAAATGAAATATTAAAACATTTAATTCTAAAAATGTCAAAATGACATGTTTTACTATGATTGGATTTGTCAATGTTTTTCTCTAAGACAAATTTTCAGCCAAGTTGACACAGTTTTGAAAATATTTTGATTTCAACAGAACAGCATAGGTCTTAGTTTCTGGCCAGTTCTAGTCCTTAGGTTAAAGTACTAAAATGAGTCTGAAGAACCTTGGATTCAGCTTCTGGCTTTACTACTGATTTCTTGTATGACCTGTGACAAGTCATTTTTCAGACTTCCCTGTCTGAAACATATGAATACAAATACTTCATATATTCATACTCTTCATCTGTAATTCTATTTCAGAATAATTTCTTCAGGAAGAAACTATTATTTATTATATGTTTGTAGATTAGCAAATTAGGGCTCTGATCCTGACAGTTGCTCGGTAATAAATAATAATAATTGTATATTTACACATAGCCTCAGGCAATTATATCTTCAGTGGTGTCCAAATTCCAGTTGCAATTAGTGTGAGGGGCATCAAGAGTCTTGACAGAGAAGATCCTCAACAGCCTATCACACTGTTAAATAATCTCACTGTCTGTGAAATACCTTCCATTCCAATAATAAAACCATAGCAATATTACTGTCTTCCCATAACAATGCTTTTAATTGTAATAAGGCAATAAAAGTTATAACAAGTCAGACATCACTGCCAGCTTCAAATTGAAATCCCAAACCACAAAACTACTGCAATTGTTTTCTGATGCAGTAGGACTGACATTTCAATTGGCCAAATACTGTAAATGTTCAATAAAATGCTGCCACAACCTTGTGCAGACATTATTAAAGAGACTTACCAAAGATATATGATGTTTAAAAAAGCCACCATCTTTCTAAGGCATGAGAAAAACAATGCAGTAAAATGAATATATTGAATATGAGTGCATATTGTTTTTATGTTCCAGTGTATTTTAGTTATTTGTGATACATTATTTAATTCATCTGAAGAAGTAGCAGCTGTGTTTCAAGAAATATATATATTTATTGAACAGAATCCAATCCACAGAAGCATAAGCCCTTAGTTTAAAATTGCTTTTTTCTTCACAGAGAAAATAATAAAGTTGTACTTTAAACTCTCTTGGTTAATCATTTAGCTCCAGTACATTTGCTCTTCTTACTCCAAATGTAGGAGCCAAATGTACATGTGGTGAAAGGTACATGCAGGATATGAAGTGAAAGGAATCGGAATAAATGTTAGGACCAGAGTGACTGTCAAATGTAGTAGGATCAGGCTACTTTGTGAAGTAGGTAGATTGTTGCCAGAAATCGTGGAAGAATTTGCCTTGAAGAGGGAATGCTTCATGGGAATAAGGGATAGTAGCTAGGCTAGGTGCTCCTCACCCAAACGTTCAATTAAAGTGTTTGCCTGGAAAAGAATATTAAGATAGAAGTCTCCTCCAAAGAAATGAATGTTACTAGCAGGAGAGAATGGAGCTTATTGCAGTTATATTCTGTCAGCATGCCTTATCTTGAGGCATATCTACTTATCCTTTCTTCTGACTCTGGGTCTGCTTCAGATAGATAAAGGCTTACTCCAGTGATTCTTTACTAGGGTATATGGCACCCTGGGGTACCTTCAGGTCCTTTCAAAGGTGCTACAGGGTGCCATTCAATGCTGACATTGTTAAATGTTCAAGCATGATTTACAAGACAAACCCAGAAATTTCAAATAGGAGTCTGCAATATTAAAGCCTTCTGATCTGTTGTGGTCTTCCTGAGTTCTTTCCAGCAAAATAATTGCTCTATTTTTTCAGCAGTGAAAAAATGAGTGAAAACAAAAAGCCAGCACTTTCTGAGGTGTACATTGAGTCTAACAAGGTTGGAAAGTATTTCCCTTTCCCTTCATACCTGCTTCAGAAAACACAAAACCAATAGTTAAACAAAGAAAACTGTTTAGGAGTCATTCCACATTGCTAGGACCAGATCTGAATGAAGCTTCACAACACACAATGACAAAAAGAGGAGTGATTCCCGCCCCCCACAGCTCACTCTTCCACCCCCAAAATGGTTTGATATTAGCGTATTTGATATGTGGACTCTTTGTATGTTCCAGGTCATAGTGTTAGAGATGTTTATGTACTTGCCCATTTATCTGCTTAGCTACAACACAGCTACTTTGCATACTCATTAGTTCTAAGGGCATACTCATTAGCTGTAAGGACACTTGCATGTCCACACTGCTCATGTAATAGGATATTTAACTGTGCATGAGTGCCCCAAACTGCCATTTGGGAATGCAGAGTGAAATTGGAATCTGTCCTAAATCTCTCATCATGCACTTCAAGCTCTCCTTTGACAGAGGTGTATGGTGTAATGTGGGAGTCATATACCTATTGGTACATCATGGAATCTCTCTAGCCAAAGAGCCTGACCTGTACAAAAAATGATGACAGCTGGGATAGGAACTAGAAACTTCCATGTGACACTGCATAGAATAAGCAGGTGCCATTTTAAAAATATATATTTTAGGCAGTCTCACAATATTTTACTCCAAACTGAAGTCAAAATGAAATTTCAGCAACTTTGAATATTTTCATTTGTTTTTCACTCATTTTTAGCATAGATTCTAGCTTCTTGTCAGCTCTAGTTATTAAGGGTGTGAGAAACTTTGGTCCATGATTTGATTCAGAAAAGATTCAGTCCAATTCAGAGGCCGAATCAGCAAATCCAAATTGAATCAGGAGAAACAAAAGAACTCCAAATAGATTTGGAAAAGATTCAGAACAGATTTGGAGATTTTCAAGAAGGGGAGGAAGGAGGACCTAGATAACTATAGGGCAGTCAGTCTCATCTCCATCCTTGACAAAGTTTTTGGAAAAATTATCAAGGCTCATATTTGCGAGATACCAGCAGGAAAAATTATGCTGAGGGGAAACCAGCACGGGTTTGTAGCAGGTACATTATGCCTGACTAATCTAGTCTCTTTTTATGACCAGGTTACAAAACGCCTGGATGCAGGAGTAGGGATTGATGTCATGTACTTAGACTTCAGGAAGGCCTTCGATATGATATCCCACACCATACTGGTAAACAAGTTAAGAGGCTGTGACTTGGATGACTACACAGTCTGGTGGGTGGCAAATTGGCTAAAGGGTCACACCCAGAGAGTCATAGTGGATGGGTCGGTATCAACCTGGAAGGGTGTGGGCAGTGGGGTCCCTCAGGGCTCGGTCTTTGGACTGATACTCTTCAATGTCTTCATCAGCAACTTGGACGAGGGAGTGAGGTGTACTCTGTCCAAGTTTGCAGATGACACAAAACTGTGGGGAGAAGTAGACATGCTGGAGGGCAGGGAACAACTACAAGCAGACCTGGACAGGTTGGACAAATGGGCCAAAAACAACAGAATGCAATTCAACAGGGAGGAATACAAAGTGCTGCACCTAGGGAGGAAACATGTCCAGCACACCTACTGCTTAGGAAATGACCTGCTGGGTGGAATGGAAGCGGAAAGGGATCTTGGAGTCTTAGTGGACTCCAAGATGAACATGAGTCGTCAGTGTGACGAAGCCATCAGAAAAGCTAATGGCACTTTATCGTGCATCAGCAGATGCATGACGAACAGATCTGAGGTGAAACTCCCCCTCTATCAGGCACTAGTCAGACCGCAGTTGGAATACTGCATTCAATTTTGGGCACCACACTTCAGGAGAGATGTGGATAACCTAGAGGGGTCCAGAGAAGGGCCACTCATATGGTTAAGGGCTTGCAGGCCAAGCCCTATGAGAAGAGACTAGGGCACCTGGACCTCTTCAGCCTCCGCAAGAGAAGGTTGACAGGTGACCTTGTGGCTGCCTATAAGTTCATCATGGGGGCACAGAAGGGAATTGGTGAGGTTTTATTCACCAAGGCACCCCTGGGGGTTACAAAAAATAATGTCCACAAACTAGCAGAGAGCAGATTTAGACTAGACATTAGGAAGAACTTTACTGTTAGAGTGGTCAAGGTCTGGATGGGCTTCCAAGGGAGGTGGTGCTCTCACTTACCCTGGGGGTCTTCAAAAACAGGTTAGATAGGCATCTAGCTGGGGTCATCTAGACCCAGCACTCTTTCTTGCCTATGCAGGAAGTCTGACTCGATGATCTATTGAGGTCCCTTCTGCCCCTAGAATCTATGAGTCTATATCTATTTGGTCTTTCAGGGGAACAGAAACTAAGAAGAGAGAGGGAGAGCAAGGGGGGAAAGACTGACATGTAGCTGGCCAGTGACTGTGATCTCTCCCTGAGTCCCCTTCCATTCCCAGTGCTCTGGGGGAGAGATAAAGAAACAGCATATAAACCTCTGAAGACTTTCTGTGCCTTTTGTGAGCTGTTTCTGCCTGAACAACAGCATCTGAAAGGTACTGGACTGGCTTGGCTTCCTACCTAGTCAGTTTCCTGCTACTTTCTCTTCTTGGAAAGGATTGGATATAGCTTACTAACTAGAATCCCAATACTTATCCCTATGCAATCCATTTCTTTCCATTTATATTTGTTCCTACCCCCCGCCCTCCCCCACACACACTGTTTAAAAAGAAACCTGTATTTTCCCTGGCAGTGAAACCTCTGCACACTTATCCTTGAAACTTGGCTGGCCTCATTCCCTTAGAAGAGGCTACCATCCTTGCTGTTTTCATCCAAGTCTGCCTTAGCATACACACATGACATCAGTTAAGCTTTCAGCAGTTTCAGGTAGAGTTTCCCAGAAACCTCTGCATCTATCTCCTTGTTTGAGGCTGAACATCATGCTCTCAGAAGGGTCTATCATCCTTGCAATGTATATCTGAAAAATGACAAAGTTATAGGTAGTTCAGTAATTCCACTATATAGTCTATGGCCAAATCTCCAAATCTCTCCAAATTGGCACATAAACTTCCGAAGCCAATTCAACCGAATTGACTTGGCACAGTCGTCTGAACCCCCCAAATCAAATCATTGTCCTCTGAATCAGCCAAATCTGAATCTGAATTGAATACTTCACTGTTTGCACAGGCCTACTAGTTATGGTCATCATTAAATATCATACATGTATACACTGTATATGATATACTGTAAGCATACAGAAAGCATAAACATCATGGGTTTAATAACTATCCCTATTATTCCTAAACATTTTGATCCAGATTTCTACTCATACAGGGAATTTCACTTAGTAAGCTGCTGAAGTAAAAGGATCCAGAATAGATAAAGCAAGCAAACACAAACCTGGTCACAAACTATATTTCAGGGGGGAGAAATGAGATACTATTATGGAATGCAAGAGGAAATGCACGCTTGGATGAAGTAATGGAATAAAATAACAAATGCATATATATTTTAAAAGAAAGTTTTAGAAATGATGAATCAAAAGAGATAATATTTATCTAGGAGGAAAAGGGAGACACAGGACATCTTTTTTAATGAAGTAAAATCCAAGGCTGCCAGGACAGATTGGAATCCCACCAAGAATGAGATTTTGTTACCAACTTTGAAATAAATGACATTATGTCCTGAACATGGTAGCCATCAGTAGAATTATATTAGATCAAACCTTCTGCTCCTCCTCTTTCATTACAATGTCATGATAATGTTTAAAGTGTCTGAGCATGCAACACCTTGTATAACTTTAATAAGTAGATTTGCCAGGTGCTGCACTAGCAGGAGGCACATAATGCTTTTAGGGCTGAAAATGAGGCAATTAGATTGTGAGAGTCTGATTGGGCATCCCTTCATTTTTGGAATATGAAATGAACAATTTAGATATTGGCTCTCTGAATAAATTCTGCATATTGCACCTGTTCATTTTATTAAAACAGTGACATCTCCACAGGGGTGAAGGGGGAATACTGGTCACAGAAGGAATGACAGCTTGGTATATGTGTTCCTAGTATTGATTAAATTTCCTGACAATCACACAGGAAAGTTAATTACTGGGAGGTAAATTAACACCCTTACAAGATAATAGAGAAAACAATAATTATATTAAGAACCCAGGAGGCTGAGTTTCTTGGCCTTGGGCCTGAAACTCTAAGCCCCAGTTTAAGAATAACCAATGTTGTACAGCTCTGGGGCAAATGGATAGAACCATATTGATTAACATCTTTTTTTTTTTTTTTAAGTGATTAAAAATACCTTCAACTGCCAGTGAATTTAAATTTCCTCAGCCTTTTCACAAGGAGTCTTTCAATTAAGATTTAGAATGAGGCTCACTTTGCATAGCAATTTGTGTTTTTTGGTCAAAAGATATAGTGCAGAATGACTAACCTGAGCAATACTATTTCACACGTATTGAGACTGGTGGGGTCTTTCATCAACACATTCGCCCCTTCCTGCCTCCTTTCTTATTCATTTAGAATGAAAACCTATCATACGACAAAGTTAATTAAATTGCCTATGGAAATCAAAAGAGTTTTCATTTTTAATTCTAGGTATGAATTATTGAGCATATGCTGCAACTATCTCCCATTTAAAATACACTAAATGGAAAAAGAAAAAAAATATTTTCTCACAATTTTATAGAAGAGTCCTTCTATTGGGAAAAGTATTTTGGGGCAAACAGCACCCTGGAATTTCAAATACGTCTCCTAATAATTCCAGATCAAGCATAATCATGTCATAAATGAAGAGGACAGTTAATTCCAGCTAAAAGGTCTGCAAACTCAACCTGACATCTGAAAGCCAAGTTTGGCTCTATCTTTTCTTTGCAACATCACAGTGGTAAAGGTTATGCAGATTTAAATATACACATAGTAACTCCTGTGCAAGTTCACGGTGCCCAGATTATACTTTCAGTTACACTACTGCAACCACATTCATTTTCAATATGGAGCAAATGAGGACATACTGTACAATGGCAGTAATTGAAAAACCCAATCAAACAAACTATTTAGTTCCCTTAGATGCCATCCTAAATAAACTTTCCTTGAACTAAAAGAAACACAGGGAATACAGCAAAACCAAGATATTTTAATTAGCTTTTTATCTACAGCAGAATTAGGTGCAATTAGTTAATGCATATTAATGCACATGTAGACGCGACCTGGCACTATAGTGCTGGGACTACCCTGTCACTAGAGGGCTGGCCTGAGCCCAACCCCAGGGAAGATCCAGGGACTGGGGTTCTAGGCACCTGCCCCCTAGCTTCCCCTGCCTCTCCTCATGCCCTTCTACTCTGGGCTTGAAGACCCAAAATATTGCAGATAGTTTTCCCCTTGTGTGTATTTTCCCACTTTTAAATGTTTTGTTTTTTTTTTATTGTTGGTGGGTGGGGAGGGTGGGGAGTGGCTCTGTTGGTCAAGTGGAAAGGAGATTTTGTTTGTTGAGGGGAGTGACAGGAGGGATGGGGATTGGTGTTGTGAAGGCAATGAAGTTTTTTGTTATTTCACCCGTGTGTGTCATGAAAGTGGTGCTGGGGTTGGGCAGAGGGTATGTGGGCAGAGGAACAGGGCAGCTGGAGTGCGGTTTGCAGAAAGAGGGGGTCAGGCAGGGCCTCCTGCAGCCAGTGCCCTCGCCCCCACTTGTGGGTGCAGAGCTGTCCTGGCTGGAGCCTAGGCAGGGTGGCTGATGGGTCAGCACCATGGCCAGCAGGATCACAGGGCACTGGTCATCACTGGCAGGGGCTGGAGCAGCCATGGTGCAGGGAGGCAGGATGGGCAAGGAGAGAGCTTCTACGTGCCGCTGCTGCACTGGGCACACAAGTCCTGGGCAGGGAAGGGGCTGGCCAAGGATAGGAGTTTTCCACATGACTGCTAGGTGCTGGCAGCTAGATCTGGCTTCAACATAGCTGCCAAGTGCTAGGACCATGTGGCCATACGCTGGAGCTCCCCTGGTGGTCACAGGGACACATGGAAGTGCTGCAGGGACTGGGGACTAACTTTAGTGCCAAGCCTCTGCCCATATAGACACCTACCAAAATTGCTTAATGTTCATTACATTTAGTTGTGCTTAAATGCACAGGCAGACAGATGCATAGGGTAATAGGACTGAAATTAGAGAATCATAGAAAATTAGGGTTAGATGGGACAACAGAAGTTATCTAGTCCAATGGTTCTCAACCTTTTTTGAATCAGGACCCATCTGTAAACATTGATGACCAGTCTTGACCCAGTGCCCCTCACTCCCAGCTCTCTGTCCCCCACCCCCAGGTCCCAGCACCACAGTATGTAGGGTAGCAGTTGGGTGTGGGATATGGAGGCAGCTCCAAGCAGCCCCTTGAAGGCTGGATCTCTGACAACCTGAAAAGGAAAAGACACAGTTTCCCACAATTTAAAGAAGAATCCATTTTTAAAGTTTGTAACTCTTTTTTTAAATTTGTTTCCAGTCATGTTGTATATTCTTGTGACCCACTTTTGGGTTGCAATCATTGGGTTGAGAAACTCATCTAGTCCAACCCCTTGCTCAAAGAAGGACCAGCCTGACTAAACCATCCAAGCCAGGGATTTTTCCAGCCAGGTTTTAAAAGCTTCCAAGGATTGAAACTCCAAAACTTCTCTGAGTAATCTGTTCCAGTGTTTTACTACCCATCTCATGAGAGTTTTTTCCCCTATATTTAACCTAAACTTCCCTTGCTGCAGCTTAAGACATTGCTCCTTGTTATACCATCTGCCACCACTGAGAACAGTCGAGCTCCATCCTCTTTAGAACCACCCTTTCTAGAGTTGAAGGCTGCTACTAAATTCATCCTCAGTCTTCTCTTCTCCAGACTAAATGAACCCAGCCCCCTCAGTCTCTTCTTGTAAGGGATGTCCTCCAGCCCCAAACTATTTTTGTTTCCCTGGCCATTTCTGTTACCTGATTATTCCAGGTTTCATCAAAATTGGAATTGGGAAGGGGCATGCATTCCTTCCTAAAACGTTTTGTCTTATTTTATGGGAAACACCAAATATTACTGTGCCGGCAGTATAATAGTGAAATCATGATAGTGAAATCATGTTCTTCCCAAGAACATAAGTCTATTGCACAATTAAATGAATATTTTCCTGACTTCTGCTTTGGAAAGGTTGGCAGATCATAGGAGTTGATCTCTTGTATTGCTTTGCATGTATTGTATATGGAATGGAATTATGTGAGGTCCAAAAATTGCTCACAAAATTGAATGTACATGATACAGTAATAAGCATATTGTCCACTCTACTAGGACTTACTTTCATTATTCCTTTAAATTGCAGTATTTTATGCAAAGAGGTGTGTGGGGGGTAGGGACGGGGGCAGGTGGGTTGGACAGAAGAAAAGAATGTTAATAATTCAACTTACACAAAAATTGAAAAATGCAATAATAAAATATCTTTCAACCAGATCTTCAGTTGGTGCAAATCGAAATAGTCCCATTGACTTCAGTAGATTATGGTAATAGTCGCTACTGAGGATCTAGACTGCATTTTAGATTAATTCTTCAATATTTGGACTTTTTTCTGATGACTGCATATTACCGGATATAAAATGCATCAGCCCTCAGCAGCAGGAAATCTATTAGTTATTAAGGAATTATGAAATGTTTCAGACATTCTTTATGAAGTCTAAATCCAGTGAATCTTAGGACTTAGGGAAAAATAACATATAAAAAGCAAAGCAGCTCAACTAATACATTTCAGTCATAGCAGTGATGGAGATTGGGCACATAATGAAAATATTTTCAGCAAATATTTATTGAAGTATTAATATCAATTGACTTTTAATATGTTTATGCTGCTTTTGCTTTCTGCAGACACTGAGAGTTTCAGTATTTTAAAATGATCTGTGTGAAGTAGATTTCAAAGTCAGATATAAGAGTATTTACAGAAAACAAACTTTAAATCTATGCATGACTTTGTTTTCAAAGCATTTCCCGGTCAGGAAAATATGCACCTATAGAACCATCTTCACTTCATGTCTAATTTTGAAATTAGAAATCTAATTAAATGTATTTTTCCCACTTTACTTACATGAGCATATGATAAAAAGGTGGCTTGCTTTAGACCAGGTTAGATAGTAAAGCTATCCATCCAACATGTATGCATATGTGCTACTTCTATTTACAGTATTTCAATAACTATACCTCATGTTTGTAACAGGAAAGTTTTGCAGTGCCATACTTATGAATTCTTTATAAAAATCCTAAACAATAGGACTGAAAGGACTGGGTTGAGGCAGGATCACCCAAAACCACTCTAAGCAAGTATTTTTCTAATCAATACCTTAAAACTTCCAGAGATAGAGATTTGATGATATCCTTAGGTAATCTATCCCAATGCTTATACAGGCCTATAATTCAAAAGCTGTCTAAACCTAAATACAGCATAAATTAAATTATTTTCCAATGTATATTTGTCAAGTGATTGTTTTGTTTTACATGTAGGATTTAGCACTTGTTCTAACTGCATTTCATTTGGTTAATTTTGCACTGTATGCTAGTTGATCAAAATCATTCTGAATCTTTATTCTATCCTGCAAAGTGGTATAAACTCCACCGAGCTTGGTGTCATCTGCAAATTTGCTAAGTGCACTCATATTCATCTTCCAAATCATTAATAAGATATTAATCAGTACTTGACACAGGACAGGGAGACCACTCAATAGCTTCTCCCAAATAGGCACTGAGCCACTGATGACAACTCTTTGAGCACAATGATCCAACCACTTACATATCCATTTTACAGCAGTTTTATTTCAAATGTATTCCTTTGCTTACTAATGAAAATGTCATTGAAGACAGTGTTGAAATCTGTGCTAAAGTTAAGATGTATTACATCTAGGGCTGTGTGAAGCTTCGATCCCTCACCAAATCTCCAAATCCAAATCAAATCAGAAGACTCTTTAATCTCTCCAAATAGAATCAGAACCCTCTGAATCAAATCAGAGAGATTCAGAAGGATTCGGAGATTTAGACATAGAGATAGCTTTAAATGCTTTTTCTACATGCCTCTAGGTAGCAGGGGCTTATGATTGCTGCAATGCTGGGGCACATGGAGTGTCCCACAGAAGCACAGGGGGCTCACCAGCACTCTCGGCAGCAGACCTGGAAATGGACCAGAAGCACTTCTGGTCCACTTCTGGGTCTGCTGGTGAGCATGCGGGGGGGGGGAGGGGAGGCATACTCCCCTCCAGTTCAGTGACTGGTGCCTCCTGGGTCTGGGGGGCACACCCAGGGTCCCCTTATGGCCAATCACTGAGCCAGGGTGGGGGGGACCACACACTCCTGAACAGATCTGGAAGTGGACCAGAAGTATTTCTGGTCTACTTCCGAGTTTGCCACCAAGATCGTGGAGGGTACCCCCACACTCTGGTGGGATGCTCCATGAGCCTCAGCATTGCAGTGATCACGAGCCATGCCTGCTACCTCGAGGTATGTAGAAAAAACTTTTAAAGCTGTGTCTATGTCCGAATTACTGATTCTCCGAATCAGCTTCAAATCTTCAGATTCAGCTTTGGCCAAATTGAATCAGGGACAGTGATCCAAATCAACTAATCATAGCACTGTCCCTGATTTGGGCCAAATCTGAATCTGAATCGAATAAGGCCCATGTCACACACCCCTAATTACATCCACTAATCTCTCTGGGCAACTATACATCCACCGGATGTCTGCTCTGATGCATGCTAATTAGAACACATCAGAGCAGACTTGATTAATGAAGGCTGCAGGAACATGCTAATTAGCATGCTCTGGCAGCCTTGGCACCACATGTATCCAGCATCCCCATGCTTTGAAAGGGTGGTGGGGCTGCTTTAACTAAAGCTTATTCAATGAGTTTTAGTTAAAGCATGGGATGTTGAATACACAAGACACTGCAGGGGCTTTATAGTTTCATAGTTTCATAATTTGTAGGGTCGGAAGAGACCTTGATAGATCATAAAATCTGACCCCCTGCCATGGCAGGAAAGAGTACTGGGGTCAAACAACCCCAGCAAGGTGTTCATCTAGCCTCCTCTTAAAGACCCCCAGGGTAGGAGCCAGCACCACTTCTCTTGGAAGTAGGTTCCAGATCCTAGTCACCCTGACTGTGAAGTAGCACCTCCTGATGTCTAGTCTGAATCTACCCTCTGCCAGCTTGTGACCATTATTTCTTGTCACTCCTGGTAGTGCTCAGGGGAACAGGGACTCCCCCAGTGCCTGCTGGTTCCCCCTGACTAACAGGTCACTAGATCCCCCTCCTCATTCTTCTCTTGTGGAGGCTGAACAGGTTCAGGTCCCTTAGCTTCTCCTTATGGGGCCTACTCTGCTGACCCCTGATCATGCGGGTGGCCCTCCTCTGGACCCTCTCAATGAAGTGGGGCTCCCAGAACTGGATGCAGTACTCCAACTGCGGCCTGACCAGTGCTGCATAGAGCAGGAGGATCACCTCCTTGGACCTGCTTGAGATGCATCTGTGGATGCATGACAAGGCACAGTTGGCCTTCCTGACCATGTCCCCACACTGTTGGCCCATGTTCATTTTGGTATTAAAAATGATTCCAAGATCCTTTTCTGCCTCTGCATTGCCAAGAAGGGAGTTCCCAAGTCTGTAGGTATGCTGCTGGTTCTTCCTCCCCAGGTGCAGCACCTTCTACTTGTCAGTGTTGAACCCCATCCTGTTCTCATCTGCTCAACCCTGTAACCTGTCTAGGTCCAAATGCAGCCTATTCCTCCCTTCTAGCATGCTCACATCTCCCCACATCTTAATGTCATCAGCAAATTGAACAGGGTGCTTTTTATTCCCATGTCCAAGTCACTGATGAAGATGTTGAATAGCATGGGTCTGGGGACAGAGCCCTGAGAGACCCCACTGCCCACATCCCTCCAGGTCAAAAATGACCCATCCATAACCACCCTCCAGCCAGTTAATGACCCATTTGACTGTGTAGGTGTCGACACCACAGTCCCCTAGTTTTTTAATGATAATTGGTTGAGAGACAGTGTTGAAGGCCTTCCTGAAATCCAGAAAGACTATGTCCACTGCTACCCCTACATCTAAGGATTTTGTAACCTGGTCATAAAAGGCCACCAGGTTGGTCTGACAGGACCTGCCTCTAATTAACCCATGTTGATTGCCCCTAAGCATAACCTCCTCTGCTGGCCCCTCATGGACATGAGCCAGGATAATCCTTTCAAAAAGCTTAGCCAGGATTGAGGTAAGCCTGATTGGTCTATAGTTCTCTGGATCCCTCTTCCACCCTTTTTTAAAAATGGGAACCATATTGGCCCTTTTCCAGTTCTCTGGCACCACACCAGAGCACCACGAGTGCTCATAAAGCCATGCCAGGGGTCCCTCAATGACCTCTGCTAATTCCTTCAGCACTCTGGGGTGGACGTCGTCAGGACCAGCTGATTTAAATATGTCCAGTCCCTCCAGAAGTTCCCTGACTAGATCCTCACTGACCCTAGGCCTGGGTGCACCTCCCCCAGGTCCTGAGGGGGTCCCTGTTGAGGAAAATGGAGGCAAAGAAATCACTAAATAGCTTAACCTTGTCATCTGGTGCAAAAACCAGATTTCCTAGCATGTCTTGCAGAGGCCCCATGTTACCGGGTACTTTCTTTTTGCCCCTTATGCATTTAAAAAAGGACTTCTTGTTGTCCTTAATCTGGGTAGCTAGTCCCAGTTCCATCTCCACCTTGGCCTTCCTGACCACCCCTCTGCAGTCCCGAGCTACCGAGGTATAGTCTTTCCTGGTGGTGACCCTTCCCTTCTATTGAAAGACCTTTAACTTGAATGGTTCTCGTTCCTTAAGGATGGGCACTATTTATGCCGTTGTCCAGCCACCAATTTTTTATGATGACACAAATAAATGTCCCTACTTTTTTTTGTAGCACATCAGTGGCATGACAGAAAGCAACATTATATGCAAGTGAATATGGTATATAAGATGACTCCACCTTATACTTAGATTCTATATAAAGAAAAAGTGTATATTTGCTATAATGTTCTAGGAATAAAAATATAATTATTGGAGTTTTGCCTTGAATACTACTCCTACTACAGCTACAGAAGGAAAAATAATCCAGGGAGGAGGGAGTCAACTTGACCCCTTGTCCTCTGTTTCTCCAACTTTTTTCTCTTGAAGCCCCATCTCCCTAGCCTTAATATCAGACCCTGCTCTTTCTGAGCACATAGAAGGTACAAATTTGAAAACACTGACTTTGTACTATATGTACTCATAGACTTAATTCATCTAGAATTTAGGTATCTCAACTTTTTTTAAAGTGGTTGTAAGTTTTAGTGTGGATACTCCATTAACACACTTTTAGACGGTAGTTTATAGTACAAGCCATGCATAATATAAAGCCAAAGCCAAAGGCTCATGGTTTACCATGTACTTAATTGGGCCCCAGCAGTGTCAACAGTGTTCCAGGCCATGATGACCCCCATAACTCAGCATTGCTCAGTAAGTGTGTGTATTCCAAATACACCCACAAAGTATTCATGTGCTAATTAACTTCCAGTCATGAAGGGAATTCAGTGTTCTTGTCATAAGTCATGGGATCCTCCAAAAATCTATATGCAGATAAGATGCAAGGCAACCTGGTCTGGCTCCAGCTGATGGAGAGTGGGACCATACTAATCATATGCAACAGGCTGAGATAGGGAATGACAGAAAGATTATGGCTGACCCATTTGAGGCCCTGTTTGGTGATGTTTTCTAGACATTTAGGGCTGGTGAACAATCAAGAATCATTGGAAATGGTAAAGTTTAGCTGTGGAAGTGAAGAGAAAGTTGAAATGTATGAATCATGTAGTGATTCACCATGACTTGACAAAGAGTTGGTGTTGAGGGGGATGACACTCGGTAGGCACTACCACATATCTTGTTCAGTTAGGATGCATTAATCTATATTTGTGATGGGTTCCCATTGCTAAGTTTACCTAATGTGAGCTGTGTGTTTTACAGTTGCTCAGTGTAGATCGTATTTAATCAACTTCATTTTTGGCTTCCATTACTGAGAATGTGCTGCTTCTGGCAGCAGTTAAATGTTAGACCAGGGATCAGCAACCCCTGGCGTGTGTGTCAAGCAGAGTATGTGAGGCCATTTCTCTCGGCACACCCCCACCAACCTGGCTTCTAGACAGCTGCTGCCAGGCACGAAGCCTGGGCTACTCCCAGCAGGCAGCTTGGTGGCTACAAGCCCTTCTGCAAGCAGACCAGGCTCTGTGGTTGGCAGCAGCTACCCAGTGTAGTATGAAACCTTTTTTTTTGCCTGCTCCCCCATCTACCTGAAGCCCCTCCATATGGCAAAAAGTCCCTTTTGCAATATTTGCCCCCTTTTGGGGATGCTTTCTCATTTCTACCTTTTCTTACTTACTCCCTCTTCTTTTTTTATTATATTAGTATTATTTTTATAGAATATAAATGTGTACTTGTAATAAAAATATAATTTGTAGGTGCTTTTATGGCTATAAAATAATATTCTGCAGTATGTCCCCCTCCCCACCATTGTATTTGATATATTTGGTATATTTGTTTGTGGTATTTCACCTTTTAATATTTTATTTTCTATGCTTTTTAGATTTGTAACAAATATACTTTAAGTTTAAAAGTAAGTTGTGCCATGTAACAATGTTAGCAAGGGCAGGAATCAAACCACTTTGTATGGAGCAGGTCCCTGAATGATTCTTAATTCACTGAGTAACACAGTAGCTAGACAGATAACAAGCTAATGAGCAGCAATTAACATCTATGAAATGACAGACTAAGGAGAGGAAAGGATCAATACAGAGCCAGGAACTCCCTGAAACTTCACTGTTAAAGGTATGCAAGCCCCAGTTTGAACTAATCACAGCAGTTAATCAAACTTTATCAATGGCCTTCCAAGACTGCATGTAACTGTGGACATGACCCCTGCAGATGACAGCTGTCATCTAGCAACCACCAAGGGGGACATCCTACAAGGTCAATGACTCCTAGAATGGGTAAGCCTGAAAATTGGGGAGTCACCAAAGTCTGCCAGAGGGAGATAAAAGGCAAGAAAGAATGACTCCCAATGGCACCTTCTCTGACCTGACCAGCTCCCTACCTGCCCAGTCAGAAGGACTAGGCAGTGACCTTCTTCTGAAGCAACATCACACTGAAAGAAGACTCAACTGGCCATCAACGGTGGACTCCAGTGCTTGGGGATGACATGGTGCTTAGTGTTCATAGCTAGCTACTGTGAGTGTGTGTATGTGCATGAGTGTGTGTGTGGGCGGGGGGGATCAGCCCCAAGTTTTATGATCTAACTTTTGCATCCATCTAATAAACTAAAATTTTATGATGATCCTGTGAGTTGGTCCTTTGTAGCCAACACCAGAGCCTGGGCCAGTTGCAGACAGGAGGCTGCAAACATCTGCTGTGGGCTCCAGCATTAGCTCCATACTTGCGGGTGTATGCGCACCTCAGACTGGACGGTGGGGGAGCAGCCTGAGGCAGTGCAACCCTGGCTTCTCCCCGACTGCCAGAACAGAGCTGATGACTAGGCTCTGGAGTCCAGTGCAGCTGTTTGTAGCCAGCCTGGGCTCTGGGCAGCAGGCAGGCTGTAAACAGCTGCGCCAGGCTCCACAGCCCTGGCTTCAGCTCCATGCTGGTAGTGACTGCATGTGCACCTCAGAGCGAACAGCAGAAGGGCTGTCCTGCATCAGGTCCTATCCCCACCATCCACTCCTAGGCATGAGTGCACCCACCAATATGGAGCTGATGTCAGAGCCCTGAGCAGCTCTTTGCAGCTTCCCAGCTATAGCCAGCCCAGGCTCTGGTAGCTGCTGCCATCCACGGAGCCTGGTCTGCTTGCAGCAAGGCTTTCAGCTGAGCCCACCTGACTCCCACCCACTTTGAGCCCAGCCTCAGATGAGCGCCCCACCAGGATGAGGCAGGCACTGCCTCTTTCCAGGAGCACCACACCTTTTGCAGGCTTAGCTGTGCAGGGTGGGTGGTAGGCCTGATGGGCAGGCTCCAAGCCAAGGTCAAGGCTGGCTGCTCTGTATCCTGGGTGCTGGCTCCCTGGGGATGCACAGGGACTCTAGAGAAACCAGGGCATTGTTGGGTTGGACTCTGTCCAGTGGCCAAGGAGCCCAGCTCCATGCACCCGCTCATCTGGTTCTGCGTGTTTGTGTGTACACGAGTCTGGTTCTGGATGTGTGTGTTTATGTGTCTGTTCTGGGTGTGTTCTGGTTCTCTCTGTGTGCATAGTTCTGTGTGTGTGTGTGTGTGTGTGCGCGCGTGCGGTTCTCTGCTCTCTTTTTTTTCTCTCTCCTTTTTCTCTTGTCTTTTTTTTCTTTTTCTCATTGCAACATGCTCAACAAAAAAGGAATACACAACAACAAAGGCAACATTTATGATTATTAAATATACTAATATGCAGTGCATCCTGCCATGTACTCTCGCACCTTCCAAGGTAGATATTGTGGGGTTTTTGACACTCTGGCCAAAAAAGATTACCTACCCCTGTGTTAGACTGTGTATTTAATGATAGTTCCTTATATGTGAATATAAAATGATGAGCTTCTCTCCATGTTGACTGGAAAAAAACCCATCATTTTCTATTCAAATAAATATGGTTTAAATTCTGCTTTATTGAGGCAGATGTTTGTTTTCTCTGTGGTGTGGAGCTCTCTTCACTCTCTGCACTCTCCAGATTTCTCAGGAAGATGCTTTGGGGGCTTGAGCAGCCCAATCTTGTAGACTGTGCAGGATCAGACCCCTGGAGCCCCTGAATCACCTGCATGGCTTTCTCCACTTATAGAGACATGCCCTGAGGTATTTCAGGGCACCTCTCTGCAAGCAGGGAAAGTTTGGGTTTCCTTTTTTGGAGACCTGCCCCAGAATCTCCTGAGGCATGATCCATAAGTGAGGAAAGCCAACATGCGTTCTGCTGTGGAGGCACAGAACCCAGGAAGTTCCTGGCATTCTGTGCTTCCATGCCAGGATCCTCATGGTCTTGCACCTCTGTGATGAGACCTGCACTGACCTTTGCTTTACACGGAGGCACCGGGGGCTGCAGGTACCAGAAAGAAAGCATACTATGGAACAGAACCTTGAGATTTCTTGGTACCATATGTTTCCACATCAGGAACTGAGCTAGCTATGAAGCACAGACCATGTGGGTCCCAGCATGGACACAAAAAGCACCAGAAATTCCCCAGGTCCTACACTACATTGTGCCTTGGCATAAAGCATGAGTCAGTATAAGTCCCAGCATGAAGATGCAGGAAGCCAGATCTTCACCAGGTCCTATGCCACCCTGTCCCAGGATTTGAACTTTCACTTCAGATATTGGTCAGCGTGGACCCAGGTCCAGGCAAGGAGGTGAGGGAGAATGAGGGATATAGAAAATCCCTGGGTAAGATGAACATGTTTCCCATTGTCCTGCATCAGACCTCTGAAATGGGCAATGTATTTCACCCAATAAAGCAGAACAGCTGGGACACATTAGATGTTGCTTTGTTTGGCAACATCTCTAAACTGTAATCTCTAACCTGTTCTGTCCCTAATCTAGATTGATTATAACCTCCCCTATATACTTGAAGGTTATGTCCTTATTCTAACTTTATTTTTGAAGACATAAAGAAAAGATATCAAACACTTCAGATTTCTCAGCATTGTCCATTAATGGATTGTCCTCTGTGCCTGTGTCTGCACAAGATGCTGACTGAACAGTTGTTACTGTACAGTCATTTAGTACTGGTGTATACACGTACTTAATGACTAAGCAGTAACTGGTCTGTAAAGTAGCATTATTGACCAGTTTTTAGGTGATTCCGACTGCACAGTAGTTCATTCCTACTGTGCAGTAGCATCATTTCCACACTTTGTGCCATGCAACACTACTGCACAGTAGGAATGAGCTACTGTGCAGTCAGCACCTTTTGTAGATGAGACCACTGTTCATAAAAGACTTTTTCTTTGGTCTTTTTCTTCTAAGACACTTTTAGGATGCTTTTTTGTTGCATTTATTTTCCCTGAAGGCTGCATCTCTTGTCTTCTTGATTTTTCTCCTTGCATGTCTATGCAACACTCATATGATTGATTATCCCTAGTAATAAGGTTTCCAGTTTTTGTAAGATTCGTTTTTTGAATTTCAGGTCAGGTCACTGAGTTTAGCCAGTTTAGCCAGACCAGTTTCTTGCTGCACATCCTATCCTTTCTTTGCATCAGGATAGCATCAAGATATCTTTTACATATAGCCAGCTCTTTTAGACAGTGTTTCCACTCAGACTTGGTTCCCATGTGAGTTGGTTAGTCTGCTATTCTGAAGTACAGTTTCTTTATACTGTTGCTCTCTTCTTTCCTTGTCACTATCACACAACTGCCTTCTGCCTTCATATTATCAACCAATTTTTCCCTATTTTTGAGCACTAAATTGAAAATTTCTGGATTGCTTGTGCCTTTCTGTGTTGGTCATTAATAAAGGAATAGTAGGGGAGCTCCACGCCCATTCAACCATGATGCATAGGATGTTGCCAGCTTCTGCTGCACTGATTGCAGTGGTACAGTCATCCACTGCTATGATGATAGCTGCTCTTGCACCTCTTTGCCCCTCCCTACCCGGCCCTCCTACAAAAGTGGTACCTAGGACAGATGCCCCAGTGGCCCTTCCTCAGTTATGCTACTGGGAATCACAATTATTCAGTTACTTGTCTGAAAAAAGCTTCACCCACTTCTTCCTGGGTTGGTCTATAAGAGATACACATCATAATGTCAATGACAAACTGGGTGCATCTACACATGCATTGATGTGCCATAATTACTGGACATTAAGTTTAGTACCTGTAATAACAAAAAGATACATGCTTTTTTAGTAACACTAATATTCAATAGACTAATTCTACTGAGCATTAGCACATTATTATTCTATTAGCTTTGGCACAATAGAATAGTAGATACACCCACTGAGAAGTAAATCAACATTAAAAATGTTTAGGTTTAAAAAAATGGGGAGGGAGGTTGAGGGGGGAGGTTTCTGCTTTGTTTTTGAGAAATTCCTATAATCTTTTGTAGGCATCTCTCTAAACCAGGTCTTTAAAAACAAGATATTTAAAAAGGGTTTGTTTGGGGTTTTTTTTCTTTAAGGCGAAAATCAACAGATAAGTATTTGGTGGGGGGAAGAACACAATATAGGATGAGAAGCAAGGTGTATATGTACATTACATGCAAATAGATACCTACACAGAAAAGGTTTGTTTTATGTTTCAAAGCATTATAATAAATAACATAAAAAATTGATTTGATAGATCATGGTTTCAACAGTTAGAACTATCCTGCCATCCAGATCATTCTTTTATTTTTTTATGTTAAAACACACAGTATGATGTCAAGATTTAACTTGCAGCTATTACTATAATTTTTGTTTAAATAAAATGGAGTAACCCACTTCAGTATGCATGATTTTATTTTTTCCTTTCCATCAATCCTTGTCATGATTTTTTTAAAGAAAATAATAACATTGTCTTTTTTCAGGAAAAAAAAAACAACTTTTGCTGTTGTTGATATGATTCCTCAGTGGTTTGAAAAAGAAATTGCTATATAAGATATTGGTATAAGTTAGGATTTTTTTTTTTAGATGGACTCTAAATCTGCATTGCTGCTGTTCAAACATGTTGTTTTGTGTTCTGCCTTCTGAACAGTGATTTTCCCTCCTGTTCATGGCAGCCTTTCAAGTATTTGAAAACTATCATGTCCCCATTCATCTCCTTTTCTTAAACTACCTAGTTTTCTCAACCATTTCTTCAATAGCTTTAATTCCAACACCTTAATTATATTTACCACTCACCTTTGGATCTCCTTCAGTATTTTCTATATGCTTCCCAAAATGCAGATGCTAAAGTACTCAATACTTCACCTGTAGCCTAAGCAGCACTGAGCAGAGTGGTACTATTGTTTCCCATGTCTTAAAAACAATAAATATTTATTTATGTACAATATATATGTTAATGCATCATAAAAATTCATTAGATATTTTTGTGACTGCATCACATTGAAGCATGTTGAATATGTGATCAAGTCAAATTCCCAAATCCCTGTCAGCAATGCTTCTGCTTAGCCAACCATCTCCCATTCTATGTTTGTGTATTTAGTTTTATTCCTTTGGTATAGGACCTTACCTTTGTCTATGTCCAATTACATTTTTTTGTCTATAGTCATTTGCCAACTTAATCTCAGGAATTCTTATCCTTATCCATCAAAGTATATGCTAGCTTTCCTTCTAAAGTTAAAGTTCTCCTTCCCCACATCAAAATTCTTAATAAAAATGTAAAATAATACTGGACTGAAAACAGACTCCTGTGATATATCACTTAAGATTTCCTCTCATTCTGATATTGATCCATTTATAGTTACTGTATGCCTGTGGTTATTCAGACAATTATGTATCCATTTAATAGTAATTCAGTTTAGCCAACATACCTTCTGTTTACAGAGGAGAATATCATGTAGAGCTATATGAAAACCTTTACTAAAGGGCAAGTATATTATGACCACTCTGCTCCATTCACCTTCAAAACTAGGTACTCTGGCAAACAAGGACATCAAGTTGGGTTAATATGGATTTCTTCTTTTATGTAGACTGCTAGTGATCTTCTTGCTCCACGTGTTTATATACCAATAATTTAAATATTCCATCTAGAAACATTCTATGTTATGTATTTATGTCAGCCTGATAATTTTATAATTCCACAAGTTCTCATATAATTCTCCAAGTCTTTTCCCTTTTTTTTTAAAGATGGAGTTATGTCAACCATCTCCAATCTTATTGATCTTTGCTTGTATCCATGATGCAAATATTGTTACAATTGGCTCCAGGATTTTTTCATCCAGTTCCTTCAGAGCCCTGGAATCATCACATCTTGCAAACTTAAATCTATTTATTTTTTTCAAAAGGTCTTTGATATACTTTTTACTCATTGTGATTCTTTTCCCTTCTCTTTTCTTTATATTCACTTGTGTTATCTGTCTGGTTGCAGGGGTTCTTTGTTTTTGGTTTGGTTTGATTTGTTTGGGGTTTTTTGTCTCTTTGTATATGAACACTTAAAAAAGTGAAATTTGAGCAGCTTCGGGGTTTTTTTTTAATATTATCTTCCATTAAGATCTTACCCTGAGTATTGGGAAAGTGGGCCTTCAGTTTCTTTGTTCTTTGCTTTCTCGCTGACATTTAAAGAAATGTGGTGGTCCATAATATTCAAGACATAGATGATCTAATGGTTTCTTCTGACCTCAAGATTCATGGAACTATGAAACAGCTCATTGTACAGAAATATAAGATAAATTAAATTCAATCAAAAGTTTCCTTTTCAAACTATAGAGTTAATAATTGGAGCCTCTCATAACATTTTTCTCAAGGAAGATTTAACTTAAGCCTATTAAATTATCAAGTGCCTAATCAAATGTGCTACATTTGGATGTATGGCTTCAGTATTGGTGTTGGATAATGAAACAGTGGATCACATTGCAACAGTTGTAGCTATGTCTGAAGGCAATAATATACAATTGTGTGAATATAGGATATGAAAAAGAATAAACAGATGGCTCAGAGTAAGTAATTTAAAATAGCTCCATTGTCATATATTTGGATGAAAACTCAGCACATACTCTGACATTAAGAGGTTATGTGAAATCAAAGAGCTAATTTTGTTCAAGTATCTGTTTCTGGAGGTTACCTAGCGTAATAACAAGCCAACCAAGGTCACTGTGAGAGAAGTAACATACTGCTGAAAGTTTCCATTGATCAAAATAGGATTCAAGGTCTTGAAAGGTACCAGAAAAGAATGAATCAAAGAAACGTGCACATAGTAATGAATGCACTAATTCACATTTTGAATGTAATTTGGTCACTAAATCTCAAATCGTAATTGTTCATGAGAGAAACTGCTGCTTGCTATAAAGCAATCAAGGAAAATTCTGAATGCATATCAAAGCCCACTTTTTCTGGAAATGAGTTATATTTGTATATGGCTAAATACAGTCAGTCAAAAAGCCAAAGGCTAAATTAATTCAATTGTCACAGATTAGTATAAACTGTGTAGATTGAACCAAAAAGTAAGTGAGCAAACATTTACTTTTCATCCTAGAAATTAAGCCACATGCCCGCAGTGACTCAAGCCAAAAGCCAGGGGTCAGTAGAGAATGCCTTCCTGCTTAGCAGGAGAGATAGTTTGGGCCAAGTCTAGCGTGCCTGCCCTCTGAGGGACAATTTGCAGAAAAGATGCAAAGCATCCTGGGATGCTGGAGGACTGTCAGTGAAATTGAATCTGGAGGGGATTTGAGACAGAAATGCAATAAACTGATTTAACCTAAATCAGTTAAGTCTGATACGATAGCCACCCAGGTTTATCTTAAACCAGTTTTGGCCATTTTGAAAGCAGTTGATATGCTCTGAACTTCTCTTGTGTTATGGACTTGAATCAGTTTCCACATATTTCTCCTGGTTTATACAGTTATAAGCGTAATATTTGCTTATCTACTTTTGTGTGCATTTAACATGACTCTATGTACCAGCTGGGTATTTATACATTCAATGGGTGTGTTATGTAGTATAAATGTGTGTATTTGCAGTTACAATATTTGCAACAGATTTGGTCTTTAACGCTACATATATGTCAATGTGTGCATCTTTACAAACCAGGCCTTCAGAATCTACCTAGAAAGGAAATGTATATATCTCTTCTTTATTTAGGGGGAGAGACAGGGGCAGAGGGAGTGTACTAGGACTGAGAAAACATTCTTAAAACATTTCTCCCCATTACTGGAGAGCTAGGGGAAGATTTAATATAAAGAAGTTAAGCACCCAAAGATTTCAAATGGAAGTTAGTGCTGAACTGCCATTTCTGATTTTGAAAATCTACCCCACAGTTATTTTATCTGAAACCAACAGAGAAGACATAATTTAGACACTGAACACAACATCTTATAAAAGGTTTACATTCTGCTTTCTTTAGGACAAATTCTGACTCCAAATACATGTATAAGACCTTGGTAAAACTCAACAGGATCAACAGATTTGATAGCATAATTTGTCTCTTCATTTGAAGATGCATTTCTTACATATTTAAGGCAAGGAAAGAAAATGGAAAGTAAAAATGGCCAGAAAACTAACAAACTAAATTTACAGTTAGACCATAAGGTGTACCTCTACTCTGCCTTCTGCCTTATATATTTGTGTCTATCTGGACAAGAATAGCAAAAATACTGTTCCTGTGCAGAAGGAAAGCAAGAGGTTGTGCTATTTAGTGGCTCATGTTCCTGTTACAAATAAGCTAGTCTGAGTTGTGTTAGTTATTCTGATACAGATGTAGCATATGACCTTGGAAAAAAAAGTCCTCTTTCTCCTTCCCATTCCACTATTTGTCAGTCTTTTACGTTTAACTTGAAAGTTTTTTGGGTAAAAAATAAAAGGCCTATGAACATATTAGGCTCACAAACTCATTTAAATGGGACATGCCTAAGGACTGCAGAATTGTCCATATTTACCAGATGTACATTAGATGTAAACTGTGTAACACAGTTTCTTGCCTCATGACAGTTTTTGTTGAAAAACGATACTAATGCGGATCAAATATGTCTTTAATATTTCATAACATTCATAAAATCTCATTATAACCAATGTCATTGGAAAGATTCTGACAGAATCTGAGTAACTTTTCTATGTGGAGACCTTTTCTAATAATAATACAATTATGCAGTTAGTGGAGGTTCTATGGGGTATGACTAAATCTTTTGTCAAATGTCATATCATCCTCCTCATGACACAAAATGGTACCAGGTACAAAACAACATTTCATCTATGTTGTCCTTTTTTTCAATAGACTCCTTTATTCAAACAATAAAGAAAATGTAAGGTTGAGGATTATTTTTAATTATGCCTTTGGAAATCATATCTCACTTCCCATTATGTATTGTTTATATTTGTTAAAAGAAATGTAAGGAAAAAGAGAAGTCATTTATTGCAGATACTATAAATTATATTTTTGCTGGTAACAAAAACCAAAGTATCATAACAATTTAAACTGATGTTATGTAAATTGATACCAAAATTTAACATATTGGAAGAGCCATTTTTTAAGCATGGACCACCTTTGATATGTCATTTTTTTCCTTAGCATTACATTATGAAATGGGCTGTGAGAATATGTGATTCATAAATGCATCAGTTTTACTTATTTCTTATCTTGCAGACAATTTCCTTTTCTTTTTTTCTTTTTGGCCCAGGTACAGAAAATTAAAACCTGCGGGTGCCTATACACATGCAGGAAGCTGTTCTAATGCGCTGTAATTACAGCGTGTTGGAACAAGATTAATTACCACAATCCAGCAGACTTCAGCATCATGTGCACCAGTGTTCCCACACTGGAAAATGGCAGTGGGGGTGTTTTAACTAAAGCTCGTTTAACTAAAGCACCTCCACTGCCATTTTTCACTGTGGGGATGCTGATACACATGATGCTCCAGGAACTATAATTAGAGTATCTCTCAGAGCTACTCTAATTCAAGTGCCGTCTCCCCTCCTCCTCCCCATGGCCTCCTGGAGCACATGTATAAATGTCTGAAGAGCCCACAACTATATGGGTTGCTGAATTTTTTCCAATTGAATTTCTTCTAGGTATTGATAGAAGGGGCACTGTGCCACATGCAGGCTTGTTGACTATCCGTAAGTGGTCAAAAATTGTAGCAAAAGCTGCAGAATGCCAAAATAATCTTTAGAGAGAGAATCTTAATGAAGAAAGATGTTATAAGCTGTTAGAAGTGCTTCAAAGTGGTTTGTTTTCCATGCAATCAAATATTTATTTTATTTAGTTCCACCTAGCTTCAGCTAAGTCTTCCTAGATGTGAAATAGTGCCAATGTATTTGATAGAAATGTGATATGCCCTCTAGATATTATTGGTAATTTTTGTATTGTTGGGTTCATCTCTGTCTCTGTTTCTGTCTCTCTCTCTCTCTCTATATATATATAAAATACAAGATATAAGATATAAAATCAGCAAAGAAAGTCTCCAATAGGGCATAAGAATCTTTAGAAACATCTATTTTGTTCAGGAAAATATCATCATCTTCATGATGTCTGGGAGCATTATTGCTGCAGAGGTAAAGGATGCAGAATATGCAGAAGTATGGAATATAATTGTATGGGATTCCATTTAAACAAACTGTGTTCCTCTCCCTACTAGCAGCTGGGAACTGGAAATGGAGCCAAAGAAAATCTACTGTGCATTAGCTTGTCTTATTCAGCTGTTTGATCAACTTTGTTCCCCAGGAAACAAGATACTCCTCACAATAAAAGCTTGATATAAATACAGACACCTGTTGATCAATAGCTATAGATGGACAGAACCCCAAAATATTTTCAGATAGTAACAAGTATGGACTTGCCATTAGTGGATGTCTTCATCTGACATTCTTTAATCGTTAAATAATACCATCCCCATTTGCACAGGGTGAAAAATGGATAAGCAAAACTATGTCTTTTAAGCAGGTATGACACAACTGTATTGATTTACAGTGCTGTAAGTGAAAGCATGACGTGAGAAATGTATGGAGGTGGCAAAATGTCATATTTGCAAAAAATGTGGCTTCTGCACACAGAAATATCAAAACAAGCATGAATGAATGTTTATATAATCATTGTTTGTTTGTTTTTTCCTGATCCTCTAGCAAAGGTACCAAAAGGTTGATGTACTCATTTTAGGTGCAAGATAAATGCTAGAAACCTAAATTAAAATTTTCAAGGTGCTTCAAGAGAATTAGACACCCCACTAAAAGTGATTTACATTTCTTTGAAAATCCCAGACTTGATTAATCCTGACAGATCATAGAGAAATCAAAATACTTTGCAATACAACAGTGAATACAGAAAATGTAATGCATATAAATGGCTCCCATTTAGATTCTAGCATTTTAATGTTTACTCTCTCTCTCGCCCTATATTTTCCTGTTGTTCTTGCTTTTATCTCCTTTTTACTACACTTCTTGTCACACCTACCAACTACATCTTTTTGTTATACATTTTATTTTATTTTATGATTCCTGATTTTCTGCTACTTCCTCATCTCTCTCATATCTCTTTTTGTTCCTGATTTTTTCCAGCTCCATTGAGCTATCTTTACTTTTCCCGCCATCTGGCTAGACAGCTGTTACTGATATTACTGAGTGAATGAGTTGTGAAAACAGTTGTGCAGAAGCCAATTTTACCTGCAGTTCTTATCCTCTATGGGACCAGAAGCCCTGAAGATGGGAAGTGGGGAAATTATGTGTGAAACAAACCTTGATGCTTCAAAGAAAGTCAGCATGGTACAAAATATGGTGAGGGACTACCTGGGACGGATCCAGTTTAAGTAGACATGTGATTTCAAGGAAAAATAAGTGGAATGCCAATTCTGACATGGATGAATCATTAACTCCAAATTCATTTATGGGAAAATCCAGTCCAAGGTAGCCAACCTGAGTATTCCACCGGAGTATTTTCCACTTGGAGGAAAGTGTAGGAGAAATCCTAAGACTGGGCCAGAAGTGGAGTGTAACAACTCCTTCCATTTTACTATATTTCTGATGCAGAATATCCATGTAATGGTGAATCAGCTGGTCCTGATCTGCCTCCACAGCTTCTAACCCCCTTCATATTACTAAGAAAATATGGACCTTGAACAGGTGATTCCACAGCATACAAAAAATAAACATTCCCAAACCCCACAACTTACCTAAACTAATTCAACTGCTCTTCATAGTTGTTAAAAGCAGAAGCAATATTTATCCTTTTGTGATCAAGGAGTTATGACCATTAAGGTCCAGATCCAGCAAAACACTTTTGCATGTGCTTAATATTAAGCACATGAGTAATCCCAGTGACTTCTAAGAGACTACTCATTCTATAGTGTTAATGCTGTGATGTTCAAAAACACAAATAATTATTTTAAAAGATCACACCTGACTCTTCAAATTCGCTGTTGTAAGAATTCCAGGTCTCACTTATGCGAAGCAGGTTTTCTTCCATGGCTTGAATGTCCATGTATGGACAGTTGCATTCTGGGAATTTGGGGCCACACTGACACCAGCAATCATTGTCCTTGCAGATAAATTCCCCCTCAGAATTGCAAGCAATATAGCTCAGAGCTGCTTGCACAAAACGCTCCTGAAGATATTCAGGCAGGATGACCTGAAGACCTTTAGGAAATAAAATAAGAATAATCTTATTAAATTATGAGGAATGGTTGAGCCAAATAGTGATGGTGATTAAATTCAACAATCTACATATCCTAGTAACAAAGAAAAACATATACAGAAGGAAACCAGGTGGCCTGCTGATGCCAATTTACCTATTTTTTCTGCATTTAAACTATGCAATGTTTTCCTTTCCCAAAGTTTGAACTCATTCCCTCTGACTTCAGAATATCAACTCTACTAACTAGTAACCTCAATTCTTCAGATAGGCTTACTGGAGTGCTTTCCTTCTGGAGAGACTGTCAAAAAATAAGAAGGAAAGGATTACATCAACTTTTTTTAAGAAATCTTGAATAAATAGAATTGTAAGAGATTTGCTCTAGGGAAGCATGCATTTGAATTACAGTCTTGATACCAACAGTTGACTAGTACATTTTAGAAGCACTGATGTAGGGAAAATAATTCTGAAAGACAGCAATTAAGAGAAAATAGAAAAAAAAACATAACCCGAAAAAAATGTGTGCAGTAAAACATTATCATTCTTTATTAGAATGTTTGTCCTTGCTGTTTTATCATACCAAGATATGTCCAATATATTCTAGTTTGTTTTTTTTCATTATGCCAAGACGACTAATAGCGAAGAATGAAAAATATTCAAGGAGGAAACTTTCTGAACAACAGCAGCAACAAATTAAAGTTAATGTTTCATTTATTTTGAATATAGTTGTTTGTTATTTTTGCTTCATTAAGTATGGTGCAAAAACAGATCTATGATTATTTATTTATTTTATTATGTTGAACAAAATAAAAGAAGAGATTTGCTGTTGGACTTTTTAAGCTATGAAGTGCTGTGTACTCACACTTACAAAGACTGATGCATCAGTCTAGGGTTCCCATAGAGTTCAATGGGTATTGAATCAGCATCAAATGAATATCACCCAGCAGGTTTGTGTTTCAAAAGGGTCTATGTGACTTAGGAGCACGAGTCCCACTGGAAGTCAGTGGGATTGTGTGAACAGATTTCCAAAAAGTACAAATAACTCTTATTTGAAAGTCTAGTTGTAAATATGGGGTCCAGGCTAGCTGCCACTGTACCTTTGAAAATATCGCCCTGAGCTCCTAATTCAAGTACTTTTGAACATCTCCCTCTCACCTTCCTAAGAAAAAATGAAAATTCAAGAGGGATTTTCATTACCATGTCAAAAATACAAATAAGATACCCTTAATTATTCAGAACTCCTGTGACCAGAAATTAAGATCTACTATTACAATAATTTTGCGTACTATTTGCATGAGCTCAGTGAGTAGCATGATTATATGGTAATTAGAGCATTCTAATTTAGTTATGCCTGTCAGTCATGCTAGCTACAATATTAAACCAAAGAAAAAAATATATTCAGCCATCTTATAAATATTGATCTTTTGCCAAAGATATGGAGATAGATTGTGCTACTCAATTCACATTAAAAAGTACCTAACACCATGAAATCCCTTTAGAATAACAGAGAGAGTTGCTTCTCAATGTAAGGGGATTATTTGTTATATACGCCTCAATTCCATAGGCACTCATTTCAGTTCATGGAGATATTATCCTTTGTTTTTAAATACCCAAATACATAGCAAATATAATAAAACAATATTGTAAAATTTACAAAAAGAAAGCCTATCACAATAAAAGCACTGATGCTATTACTAAAGTTAATTTTCTTTGTGGGTTTCAGCTGCCTCATGTCAAAGCATGTAAAACACAACTGTGACTCGAGCTTACTTTAAAACACCCTGACAGACTTTGGAAAAGCCTTGAAGTTCCAAAATGAAAAAAACATTTGCATGGGCAATCCTGACCCCTTTGTTCAACATATCTATATTACATAGTTTAAGCAACTCCTAGCATTATGATTTTTTGTTGTGATGACAATCCAATGGCATGTGTCAAATCTTAGATTGACATAATAACTAATTTTCTGTTCTACTGACAAATATTATGTGAGTGCTAGGAGAACATGTCAAAATGGCAAAATTATTTTAAAAAACACACTGAAGGGGTAAATTCCAATGAAAATTACATGATTATCTTCTGAGATCTTTTAGGTCTATAAATTCAGACAAGATCATATAATTTTTAATCTATGTTGTCCTTTATGTTTTCTCATAAAAATCCAGAGGGAGACGGAGGGGAGGGAGAGAAGACTGCTGGCATAATCAGCAAGGAGCTAACCTGTTTCTGAAAATGTGTGTTGATAACTGAAAAAAACCCATTTCATATAATCAGCCCACCTATGCCCCAATACTGCAAACACTTCATTATGAGAGCACCTGAGTAGCTCTATTGAAATCAGTTGTGCTACTCACAATTGCATATATAGCATTTAGCAGCAAGTATTTGCAGAGCCAGAGCCTTAATTTGTAAATTATGAGCCAAATACTTCCCTCTTTACACACATTCATTACCCTACTGATATCAATGGGTTTACTCAAATAGAATTTGGTCTATGGAAGGAGTAATAATAAAGCAAGTAGACTATGTTGTATTTAAGTAACAATAATAAAGAGCCTTACATGTGACTCTACCTCACCTCTCATATTGATAAGTTGTTAAGGACAGATTCTGCTACACCGTGATGATGACAGGTAGTACCTCTGAGGTGGTTTTGACAAAAAAGGATGAGGACAACTAAAAATAAACATACGTATCTAATGCACTGATTCTCAACCAGAATGTCGGGATACCAGGGGTGCCACCAGATCCTTTGAAGGGTGCTCCAAGGTGTAATGAGATAAGCCAGATATGAGGGGACAAGCAGACAAGTGCAAGCTCAGGCTCATGGGTGCCTGACCACTGCCCTGACCTCACTGCCTGATAAGGCTGTAAGCACAACAAGCACTGTCAATTTTTGAAGTGGGGAGCTGCTCAGTTCACAAAAGTTATGGAGGGGCACCTTGAATCTACTGAGGGGTGCCTTGAGTCTATTGAGGAGCACCTCAAACCTGAAGAACCACTGATCTAGTGAGATTTGTAAGACGGCATAAGCAATATAGGTGTTTTGGTTTGTTTTTTTAATTAAATCGGGGGGGGGTAATTAAAATGACAGCCTGGTGCTTAAACTGCCTTGGTGTTTTTAAAAATGCACTAGGCTTGTAAATACCTTTAAAAACCTGCCCATTCCTCTTCACATGCATCTTGTACCACTCAAAGTATAGGTATTACTTGAAGCGATAAGATATGGAAAATCATGTGTAAGTGGTGCTGTCTGCTCTGTAAAATCTCTGGGACTTTTAGCTGGGTAAACAGTGAATAAGTGATTGCTAAATAGAGCTGTAAAATGTTAACTGCATTATTTAAATTATTTCTGATGAGTACAGATATTGTTTCTATTTCAGATGCAACTGACATTTCCTTTACTTTGTCTAGAGTGTAGTCATCGGTCAAAAAATTAGGAAAATGACCTTTTTTTGGGGGAGGGGGGGAATGAAAAACAAATAGCTTGATAAATGTCATTCCATTCCATTCCATTCCATAAGAAATTAACAAAATTGCACCTACGTACCTTGCAACTGAATCTTATTTTCAGGACTCTGAACCAGAACAGAACTGACAGAATCTAGGTTGTCATAGTTACTGCAGCCAAGAGGACCAGTCCGGGTTTCTGTTACCTAGTGGTAAGGGAATGGAAAACCAGTCGCTATATTATTCAGAACAGACTAAAGTGTTAAGAGCTTGTTTTAAGGAACTCCCATCTATTTCAGTAAGCTGCATACTACAGACATTAGCAATGTGATATAGGCTATTTTATCAGCTAGAAGTATCAAAGCAAATATTTTACAAGTACAGCGGACTTTTTATATTGTTTCTTTTACAAAGAACTTAAAATAGACTTTATTGGTCTGACAAAAGTTATGATATATTTCCATACTGGTGTTAGTTAAAGTGAATTTGGTGAATACATTTTAATAAAAATTGGACTGTAATTTTCATAAAATCTCAATCATACATGGAAGTAAGACTGTAACAAACAGAGACCAAGGGCTTGACTCTCATCTTGTACATACAAATCTTACTCAAGGATAACTTATTTGTCTTTGGTAGATATGCTCTAATCTGCTGATATATAACTCAGGAGAACATAAGGCCCTGGAACCGTGATGGAAATACCTGTAAACGAAGTGAGCTTACACATTTCATGAACTTGCTGGGTTTCATTCAATTAGGAGATCTAAAATAAAACCAAGCATCTTTAGAAATGTAACCTGTTGTAATCAGAAGCTTAAAGAAGCCTATGACTGTAGGATCAAAACACAGTTGGACTGATCAAACATTAATCATTCCAAATGGTGCTGTGTTAGTGGGTGAGGCCTGGGCACTGAAAGAGGATGGATCAATCTGAGTTTAATAAATAAATGGAGATGAGAAAAGGAAAAAGTGGAATTCTTCATATTTCATATAGGAATATAAACATAGTTTTAATCCTCAGAAAAGGGGGGTAAGGGCTAGACAATGACTTTAGGCACAGCCTTGAGCAAGGAAAACTGATTAAACGAGGTTCCTAGGAACAGACCTGAGACAGAAATCTGCAAGTCAGAGTTGCTCCCTAATTTCTTCCTTTCTCCAAGGCAATGGGCCTATAGGACCATTGTCACCATCTTTCTCTCAGGTAGCTCCAGGGAGAGCTTAATGACTTCTGCCCTTTACTATAGGTTAGATAGCAAACTAACAATCTAACCTTCAGTCTATAACTCATGCTGGACATCTTGTGATCTTTTCTATATATATCAGATTCATCTGGTTTAGAAACTCCATGAGAATTACCATGCTGGTATTTCTACTTCCAGTTCAATCTTCAATCAGGCATAGATGTACGGGATTTTTTAGCTCATCTATGAAACTAACTGAACCTTTTCTAATCCAAGAAAGTTTATATTCAATTTGAGTTTGAGCCAAAAGTGCATAGTGGATTTTATATGTTTCCAAATGAGTGCCTTTACACGGTTTGTCACATTTTCTTTGAAATTAGTGATGTTCCAAACATTTTTTAAAATTAATTATTATCATGGATGGATAAAGATAAAAAATAGCCTTAGCATCATCATTTCATTTTATTCACTTCTTTTTTTCAGTGGAGAATCTCTCTTTTGTTTTGTTTTAATTTTAGAGACAGTTCACTTCATCAGCAAAGATAAAAGTAGCACATATGCAACAAATTTTTTTTTTTCACAGTGGACATAGTTCATTATAGCACTGCAGCCCTTAATACTAGCTCTTTCATTATAAATAGTTCAGACCCAGCACCAAATGTAGGGGGTATCACCAGCAAGCCAAGAATGAATGTAGTTGTGTGCCTCTATATGAGCTACCCTCTGGCAGGAACTCTCCAGGGCAAGGACTGTCCTGGGTTTAGAGAACATGGACATACTAAAACCATTCTGTGCTAAAGTACTGAGTCATAGAGATATAGGAATTGGAAAGGGTATTTAGGGCCATACAGTCCACCCTCTTGCATTTGCTGACAACCACTTGTGCAAAGATGCTTGAAAATCACCACTTTGAACACACACACACACACACACACACACACACACACAACAACAACCATAAGTAAATACTGGGAATACCCTAAAATATGCCAAAAGAAAACAAAGAAGAAAAGGACACCACCAACATCCTTCTACTGCAGGACCAGGGAAATAATTGGTTAATATATGTTCAGAGAATTCCAGGAAACTGACAATGCCCCATGCTAGAGAAAAAAACAAAAAACATTCAAAGTCTTTGTCAGTTTGATCTAGGACAATAATTCACTGATTTCAGTTTTTGTGAGAAGAGTAAGACTCTTTATGCAGGTGTATTATAAAATACACCTCTAAATACATATCTATATTTTAATGCATGTCATAAACCCTATCAAATATTGAGTGGGGGGCTGTGGGGGTCATGCAGATTTTCTTTTATTTGTTGTACTGATACAGTGTACACTGTTTCCTTGAAAAGTCTATATTATACTATATCCATTGCTGGCACTTTTATTTCTGTATGGATTATGTTACATTGTCTATATATTTTTTTTATGATTTTGATCATGGTTCAATCAAAGGAACTTAGAGCTGAATACTTAGGAAAAGAGAGTAGGCATAACACGCTAAATATCTTTGACCATAGTACTGTAAGGCCAGAAACAATTGCTGTCCCAATCACAGACAGAAAGGGCCACTGGTGAGGTAGGCACCCAATTTATTGTCTGCTTGTAGTGGAAAAGATAGCTGTACAACAGTGAAGGCATCTGAGAGAAATGGCTCATCAGCCAGAGGGATGCCAGATGTTCTAGGGAGATACATTTCTAGAGGATTCTGAGGCAGACAAGATTATTTGGGTAAATCTGATATCTTTTATTAGACCAATTCAATAGTTGGAAAAAAAATGTTTAGCAAGCTTTTGGGTTTAAAAATACTTCATCAGGCTGAGGAAGTGAGACTCATGAGGAATAAAGACAATACTGATAGGGGAAAGAGACTAGCTTAGAGGTATTTTAAGGGATATCAGTGAGGTATAGCTAGGGTCTTTGGATTTTGTCAGGTTTTGGAGAAGTCCAGGTCCAGCAATGAGGACTAGCAGAATCAATAGGAAAGCTGATCTCTGAAAAGACCACCAGGACTTTTCAAGGGACTAGGTAGTAGTCAGATGTCTTCAAACTTATGGTCAAGTTTTATAACAAATCTTTTTGTTGTTTTTTTCTTCTTACTGATTGTCTGTGGGAATGAGGTGGCAGAGAGTCCCTTATTGCCGCTGTGAAGTCAAATATAAGGGCAAGTCAGTCAAAAACTCACAGTCTTAGCTGTGGCCAAAGTCTTAATGTTTTAGAGGAAGAGTATGACCCTATCTCCAAAGCCAGTACCTTGATCTCCAAAGCCAGTATCATTCAAAAGAAGAAAAAAATGTATCTCCCAGGCCCCTACAGAAAAATCCCCAAAGCACATGGGTGCTGGACGATGGCTCAGCATCTGAAGACTTCTTGAGCTCCCACAAGGGGTCAGAGTGACAGGAAAACTGCAAAGATAGTACTGTCATTTTTTTCCCCAAGCCCTCTTCTGGGCCCAGCTCAGACACAACATAGCGAACTTGACTTTTGTAAGTTGATTTTATTTTATGCTGGAGACTAAACAGAAAAGATGAAAAGATGAGAACAAAAATAACATATTATTTTTCTTGTATCCTGCTATATCTACTTTATTTTGGGTTCATGAAAAATGATCCTAAGTTGGCAAACTAGGGAGCTAGATTCTCATTTACACTTCAAATAAGAAAATGTATCAGATAAATCAATTATCTAGGAAGATGTTAATATGTAATAGGTTAATATGTTGTTTTTAGAAGAAATATTTTAACAAGCTATTTTAAAAGATGGGGAATGAGGACAGTGTCCTTATTTCCCTAAAGGTTGCACTGACATTAACATGTAGCCCCACAGATTTCCATACTTCTTCACAAACATATCGTTCTGTTGTGGCTTATGACTTTGTAACAGTGTCCCTACCCTGTTACTAGAATGGGAAAAAGGAATCCAGGGGTACCTTCTCCTTTTCCCCTCCTTCAACCCCCTCCAGCTTTTCCTCTCTCACCTTTTTCTGTCTGTCAGTGCATCCTTTCTCTGACTGAGGTCCCTTCCTCATTGTTTCCTTGTTCTGTGATTCTGATTCCCACCATTCCCCCACATCACTTCCTTCCACTTCATGTTTGTGTGTGTTCTGTCTGTGACCCAATGGTGATGCCAGAGGCAAACTGATAGGCGGGGAGCTTGAAGCATGATGGCCAGTGGGTCTAGGTGCAGTCAGACTTGATGATCCAGGGGTTAGAAATAGAGGAGTTATGCGACCCAGTGAGTCCTGCATAAGCTCAAGCCTTAGACCGGGAAAGGGTAGTCTGGCTGTGCAAGCCACAGAAAACAGAACCTTGTCTGGGAGGGATGAGGACCTTAGCCCAGACTATAGTGAGAGGACTGTAGCACTGAATAAAGGGAAGCTGGGGACCTGTATAGGAAGCTACCTAAGTACCCTGGGCACTTTCTGCTTGGAGCCCCTCACCAAGAGGTGTGGTGAAGACCATAGGGACATTTCTTTGAGCTGGTGCTTGTATTTTGTGGTTTTCAGTTTTCTTGGAGGGCCAGATTGTGGTTTCAGGGGTGGCAGAGACCACTGAAAGGGGATAACTGGGGACATCCTGAACTTCCACTTCCACTGTGTGTGCAGAGGATAAGAACTAGAGTATGTTCTGTGACTGACTGAGGCTGAGATTGTCTGGATTAAAAGGCAGGAATCTGGCAGAAGAAAAACAGGAGTTGACACCCTGTGTGACAGATATTCCAGGGTCTGAAACCTGGGCCTTAACCAAAGCTGGCTCAGGAGTTTGCAGACCTAAACAGTAGTCCCTAAGCTAGAAGGCTCAAAGAGAATAAAATTGGGATGAGGCTGGGGGAGAACCTTGGACCAGACAGTGCCTACCTCTTCAAAAACATGCCTTGCCCTGTGCAGCTTCTCCTACTCATTTTAACATCAAGATGTGGCAAGAAAGACTAATAAACAGGGGAGACACTGGAGAGTGTAGGTGCTAGTAGGTTTCTACAGGCAGATACCATGTAGCAGCACTCATAAGCAGCCTAAAGACCTATAACTTTTCTGTGCACTTGTGTGCAGTTTGTATGCCCCTGCCTCAACTCTCAGTAATATTGGGCTTGATTATCTATTGTCCCATATCTTGTAACCTCATTCACACCTGTGCAAAGTGAAGAAAATACTCTTCTTTCTCAATTAGTCTTATATTGTGTTCAGTTTGCACTAATGCACAAAGCTCAGAACAATGGAAAATCAAGCTCATTGTTTCTAGAGGCAAGCATATTGTCTCCATGAGCACTTGGAAAAATACACAGCACCAGTCCTTGCCATACCCTTTAGCAAGGCGCAGCTTGAGTTTGGCTCATGATCTCTCCTGTCTATACCCACAATGAAGTCTCTAACAATGATGCCATTTAGGGATGTGTGAAATGGGCCCTATTTGATTCAGATTCAGCCCAAATCAGGGAGAGTGATTTGATTAGTTGATTTGGATCATTGTCCCCAATTTGATTCTGCCAAATCTGAATCTCAAGATTTGATGCTGATTCAGTGATTCATTAATAGACACAGCTTTAAATGTTTTTTGTACATACCTTGAGGTACCAGGTGCAGCTCGTGAATGCTACAATGCTGAGACACATGAAGCATTCTACAGGAGCATGGGGGGCCCTGTGTGCTCAGTGACAAACCTAGAAGTGGATTAGAAGTACTTCCAGTCCACTTCCAGGTCCACCAGGGAACATGCTGCGCAATGGGCCATGAGGGGACCCCAGGTGCCCTCCGGACCCAGGAGGCATCAGTTGCCTAGCCAGAAGAGTGCAGAGTGAGCCCCCCACAAGCTCTCTGATGGAGCTGAAAGTGGACCAGAAGTGCTTCTGGTCCACTTCTAGGTCTGCTGCCAAGTACTCTGGGGAGCCCCCATTCTTCTGAACGACACTCCATGCACTCCAGCATCCATGAGCCACCTGTTACCTAGAGGTATGTAGAAAAAACAGTTAAAGCTGTGTCTATGTTTGAGTTACTGAATCTTTCTGAATCGATTCAGAGGGTTACAATTTGATTCAGAGAGATTAAAGGGTCCTCTGATTCAATTTAGTTTTAGAGATTTGGCCACCGAATTGGGCTGAATAGAATCAGGGACCAAAGCTTTCCACAGTTCTAATGCCATTTCCTAACATTTCCAGTCCTCATAATTATTTATCCTGAACCAGCACAGAGACCCTCTGACTTAAATGGATAATGGATTCACCTATTCACCTTTTGCTCTGACCCTCAAAAGTCTCCGAGACAACACCGAGAACCTATTTTCATGTGAATAATCCCTATCCATATGAGAAGTGAACCCTAATTCAGTGATGAAAATAGCAAAGATATCTAGGACAGGCACCCATGTAAAATAAGACAAACACACATCAGAAAATACACACATCTGTAAAAGCTTGCGCAGACAAGCTCTTCACACTGGACATAGATGTGGCAGCTATTATTTATTCTGTTTTGGAAATGTAATTAATATTCTTAAAGAGATACATAGTTTGTTGTGTTAGTATCAGTTTTATAGCTATTTGTTTTAAAGGCAGTACAAAGACATGACATTATTTTAAAATAAACATGTGGCCATCTTTTTAATTTTCATTCATTCTCATTAGTGATTGTACTAAGGAAGGACAGTAGATATTATGATGGGTTTTTATTCTGTACACGGAGATTCATTCTTCATTCAAATGAATGTTGCAAGGCAACTGAAGAGGTAGGGATTATGACTCACTTGATTACAAAGATGGCAGACCTGTTTTACTGGGGTGATGAGAGACTGGGAAAAATTTACTCCTATATTACCAGTCTGACCTTGGTGCTTTGAACAAACTGCAAAATTATTACTTAAAGAATTACATTCTCTCTCTCCTATATATATGTGTGTATATAAATACACACGCACACATACCCTACCTGTATCCTTGTGTGTGTGTGTGTGTGTGTGTGTGTGTGTGTGTGTGTGTGTATCACAGCTAGGCTGTGACTTAGACTATAAACTCATACAAGAGTTTAACACTGAACTGGATCCCAGAAAGCATAGGTCAATAGTGCATGTGCAATGTAGACCTCCAGGAACCAGGAGCAAGTACGAATGGAAGAGGTATGCCTCCAAGCTACTAAACTTCTGAGATTGCTCCTGTGTTACTTCAGCTGACACACTACCACTTGTTCAGGCACATACCTAAAGTTGAATAACTAGATCTTCACGTAATATCAGCTCCCATAGCTCAGTGGCATCTGACGAATTAAGCAGCTTTATTCCTAAGGATCTAAACTACAATTTTCACACACATTTATATAAACAATATATGTATAATTTAAATTTTCAAAGTAGAGCTTTCCTCTGGTGAAACTCCTTCACTCATATATTCTTAGCTACCTCACACAAAATGTATTGAACATAAGATAAAAGGATTTGTATTGAGAAAAAAAGAATACACTGTATTCCTAGTGAATGATAAGGAAAGGCCAACAAACAGAAAGCTGTGTGACATCCAGTCTCTCAGAGGTACCTGTTACCACTGAACTAATTGATGTTGTTACAAACATAACTTTTACAGACATAAAAGTTCTGCTGAATAGAATTTGTAAAATACGAAAAAAATGAAAACCAAAAAAATGAAACAAATTAAAATTACATACTATTTACCAAATCCATCTCAACAGTTTGCTGGCATGTTTCTCAATAAGTGTAAGGTGCTCACTTTTTTCATAACTCATTCTAATCACAGAGTTGGCTATCAGAATAGTAAATATTAGGGCTGTGAGAGGCTTTAGTCCCTGATTTGATTTGGTAGAGATTTGGCTCAATTTGGTGGCCAAATCTCTGAATCAAAATCGAATCAGGAGACCCTTTAATCTCTCCAGATCAAATTGGAGCCCTCCAAATCGATTTGGAGAGATTCGGAAAGATTCTACAATTCAGACAGACAGAGCTTTAAAGGGCTTTTCTACATACCTCAAGGTACCAGGCGGCTCATGAATGCTGCAATGGTGGGGCAGATGGAGTGCCCCACAGGAGCATGGGGGGCTCCCAAGCACGATCAGCAGCAGGCCCAAAAGTGGACCAGAAGCACTTGTGGTCCACTTCTGGCTCCACCAGGGAGTGCAACGGGAGCACCTGTGCCCCTCCCAGCTCAGCAACTGGTGCCTGCCGGGTCAGAGGGGGTACTCGGGGCCCCCTGTTGCTGATTGCCAAGCCAAGGGGGCAGGGCAGCATGCTTGGTGGTGAACCCAGAAGTGGACTGAAAGTACTTCTGGTCCACTTCTGAATTCACCACTGAGCACATGGTGTGGGGGGGCTCAGCACTCCTGTGGGATGCTTCATCTAACTCATCATTGCAGCATTCACGAGCTATGCCTAGTACTTTGAGGTATGTAGAAAAAAAAACATTTAAAGCTGTGTCTATGTGTGAGTTGCTGTTTCTCTGAATCAGCATCGAATCTTCAGATTTGGATTCAGCCAAATTTAATTGGGGACAGTGATCTGAATCAAGAAATTGAATCACTGTCCCCTGTTTGGTCCAAATCTAAATCTGAATTGAATATGGTCCATTTCACACACCCCTGATGAATATCAAATTAATCCATTCTAGACTGATCATGTTACCACTGAAATTAGTGGTAATTTTGCCATAGCTGGGGGGTGAAATTACACTAATTTAATTACTTTTTGAACAAAGAATTCTGACTTCCAAGATCATCCTTTGGAACTGTTATGTCTGAAGATGAACAATAGTATAAGGTAAATTTATAAATGGTAGATAAATATATATAAAATATAATGTGCACAATCATTTGAACCTACTGCATTAATGGTGGAAAATGACAGAAAGGCATCTTAGACCTATTCTGTTTTCTAAGATATGCAGGCCAGATGGCGTACCAGCACATGAAGGAAAACAACACAGAATAAAGTTGCTTAATAACCAAAAGCTACTAAAAACAAATAACAATAGTCTGACACGAAGCAGGCAGGCTACTCTCAAGTGTCTTGTTTCCAAAGATTATCACAGCATAGGTTTCCCTGGGCATTAGGGTTTTCAAATCCCAGAAATAAACTATAACATGTGGCATTAATGAGACAACTGCCTACAGTTTTCAGTCAGTTAAGACTCAAAGCCATGGTGATAACAATCCGATTATAGGTGCAGTGAAAACATGCCTCCTAGCTCTTTAGTGGGACTGACTTCTTGTGATATCAGTAGGTAGTATTTCTCTAGAAACAGTGTACCTTATGGCAGTGATAATTACAGCTATGAAAAGGCTTTCTTAATGAAAGGGAAATATATTTTTGTAGCAATAGTTATTTGGTGTGTCCAGGTGACAATTTTCAAGTGCATGTTGCTAATATTCCTAACTACTTGTCCCTGGAGAGCCACTGTTTTGTCTTACATGACAAACTGCTATCCTTCTGGAAGACATTTTAAAAACATAATTGTATTTCAAGGAATATAACTTAACCAATACAAAAAAAAGAAAAAGAAACAACACCAACGTGAGTTATTTATGGAAAGCCACATCCATCAGCTCAACAGATGTAATACAGACATTCAATGTATTGTTCTACATTTTTAATTTGAAACCTGCTCCTACCTGCTCGATGTCCCATGCAGCTCAGCCAGATGATGTTTTTGCCTGACTATACTTTGTATGCCTAGTGCTCAAAATTGTTCCTACTGCCTGTTCCCTGCCCTTAAAGTGTCAGACACCCAAAGGTGCAATGCCTTTTTGTCTGAAGGTCAAAGGAGGAACAGAGATGCACACATAGCTTCTGGAATGGGAGGAAGAAGTATAGGCCCTTGGACTGGAAGGGAAGAAAAGGGGGCCATATAAAAATCAAAAACATGCAGGAAGAAAAAAAGGACTAGTGATGCTGTAACAGAGGGCCTCCTCAGGGCCGATCTCCGTGGCCCGTCCCTCTGCTCTTGGGCCAACAACTCACCTTCTCTCCTGCCACACCTTGATGTAAATTGATTCACTAATTGATGTCACTCAAGCGGGAGGCTACCCATTTTCGTGCCCTGATGTCAAGGGGTGCTCTCTGTGGCCCCTTTCCTCTCCTACACCGCAGCCCAAGCCTCGCAGATGGCACCTTGGTGTTTACATCCTGACCAGCCCCAACGCTGGGCCCCAGAATCATCCTAACAGAACCCCTCCATGATCCCTCCAATCAGACAGTCTATCTGCCTTCATTTGGGCTACCTAGCCCCTCAAAACCATTTTCCTCTCTCAGGTGTGGTGCCATCGGGACCTCCGGCTACCAGCCCTGACCCACCTCCAGGCCAGTGGGAACCCAAGTCCCTCGGCTCTTGGGAGTTCCTCGTGGTGGGCCCCTGGCCCTTTTGACCCTCCTGGTCCTGGCCCCAGCATGGACCAGCTGAGGGTACCCTCTTGTTTGGGTCGGGTCTCTAGCCCCTCTCTCTCTCTCAGGGTCTGCCCTCTGGGCCCTTCACAACAAATGGGGTTACCCATCCGGTGGTGGGCGCTAGGGGTTAAGGTGCCCTGACCCGCCTTTCACTGGGGTGGTAACTAGCCTGGCATTTCCTGGGGGCTCTCGCACCACTGAGAGCCCTACCAGGCCACCCACTCCCAGCAGGGTACAGTTTTTAGGTCATGCCCAGGACCAGGAGCCTCCTTACCATCCCCTAGAGCTCTTCCCTTACCTCCAGATGACAACAGAAGCTCTCCAGCCAGGCAATGTTGCTGTCTGGCCTCCAGCAGCCAAACTGCCCTGTTTATATAGGCAGCTTTTGCCTCCAAAATGGCTGCCCTCATCAGGCACCTGCTGGTGGCCAGCTCCAGGCCCTTAAAATGGCAGGCATACACACAGTGCCCTGCCACAGATGCATAGAGTAATTTGAACACAGAGTAGTGAAAGGATGGTAAATAGGGAGCTAAGAGGGAGAAACGAAAAAATACAAAGCATGGGTACAATGAAGTCAGGCCACTTCAGTACTACATAAGGATTGCACTGAGGTCTTCTGGTGGAGAGATCTAAGCAGGATACTGTATAATGCCACAGAAAAGGTAATAGTTGGGAGCAGGTGTTGACAACAGAAGTTGATGTGCATCTATGAAGGAACTGTAAATCCTTTTCTTTTTTTTCCTTACTTTTTTTCTTTTTTTTATAGAGAGTATCATTATGCCATATCACTGTTGTGAAGGGACTTCTATGGATAATTCAAAAAAAAGGTCTTCACCATACCCATTCAACTTAGTCTTACGTATATCCTATTTATGAGTTTGTCTTCCTCCAAAACCAACTCTTTTCATAACCTACAATTTTGTTTCAGGAGTTTTTTTTCTTTATTCCCTTTACAGTGTGATAATTTCTCCTCTGCTGCCCTGTTTGATTCAGAAAGTATATTAAAGGAAACCTGAGACAGTAGTTGGTACACAGTTCAAAATGAAGCAACCTCATTAACCTTCCAAACATTGGCATCTGCTATGCTACCAGCCGCATGAACATTTCAGGATAGAAAACTGAATCTCTAGAGCTCTTAGTGGGTTAAAGGTCCAAGTCCAATATTTTTAAACAACATGTGAATTAATCTGTTATGCAGAAATACCTTGTAATTAATTACAATACATTTTCAAAATATTTTCTAGCTGGAGCAATATAAATAACATTGGAGAAATACTTGTCTGACTGAGATGGCCACTAGTTTACCAAAGTTGAGATCACCCTGAGGTTATCACAAAATGTAATATATAGGATATTTTTCCAAATTAAATTAATAGAATGGTCCCAGACTGCATCATTTTAAAGCTATTTGTCTTTCAAAAGTATATAGACTTTTAATTTATTTGAATATAAGAATATAGAATTTCCAAAAATCTAGTTTAATATAGAGATTTTTTAACTATATTACCCAAAGTGGAGGGGAGGCAGTTAAGCAAGGCTAAGATAAAAGCAGAATTAAGGTTAAGAGTATTATTATGATGTTGTTACTAACCTCCAAAGAAGTATTAAAAAAAAAGAAAATTCAGAATTTAAGACTGTACTTTAAAAAAATCAAAACATTTTGGGGACTGACACTTACCACAGGCATATAGCAGGTCTTTGTAGTAACTATATTCTGAAGATATTCTAATGTTTGTGACCTCTGTTTAGGTTGAATTAATGTTTAAGGCACAAAAGGCAAAGTTATATTTTTTTTTCGTTAAATGATGCCACTAAAAGCAGTGAGATGTGCCTGTGAGTCTAGGGTTTCTGAAGTGTAGAGATTATGTATGAAATTTGGACCCCACTGAACCAGTAGGAGATTTGACAGTGGTGTTTATGAAGGGAAGATTTCACACTGGGTCTATGAAGAAAAATTTAAATCTGTTTTACCTCAGATGCCTTCAGGAAACTGAATGGAGAAAAGCATATCCCATTTTATTTGTGGAACAGCTCCTATGTTTCAGAATAGGAACTTAGGGTACCTATATACATGCAGCAAGGCTGTTCCCATGCACTGTAATTACAGTGGTAATTACCATGCTCCAGCAGACTCTAGCATCATGTGTATCAGTGCTCCCATACTGAGCAAATGGCAGTGGGGGAGTTTTAACAAGGCTCCAGCAGCCTTGGCACCTTGTGTATTCAGCCAACCTCCACATGGTGGTGGGGACACTATAACTAAAGCTTGTTGAACAACATTTTGTAGTGCAGGGCACTGAATTGTATATAACCCATGCTGTGGATGTTTCATTTAGAGCAGCTCATGAGTGCCACTCTAATTCAAGTGCTCTCTCTCACCTTCAGAGCACAAGTAAAGACACCCTTGTGTCCTCCTGCCTGGCTTTCTGGTGGGGCATGTAAAATAACTAAAGGAGTTCACAATGGCTTTGGCATATTTCCTCTCCTCCTTCATTAGTTATCTCTAGGACTTTTTTTGACAGAAGTAATCCCATAAGATTCAAAGTAAACAGAAGTACTTTGAAAATTCCAAATCTAATTATTTAATTATGTTTGAATACTTCCATTTCATTAAATTTTAGTCATTACATGAATAGTAACATTATTATTTCAAATTTTTCAGGCTGAAACTGCAACTCTGCAAACAATAAGAAATGTAAATGATTAAAATACAAAATTCCAAAGGAGGAAATGTGTAAGCAACATATTTTCAAATTAATGTAACGCCTCAACAGCCTACAATTTTAGAGCATCAAAAGAATGCAAAAACAGAGAAGATGACCAACCAGACCTCCATTATCATAGAATTCATTGCCTCATTGTTGTAACTTGCCTGAGGCTTGCTTATAGAATGAAGAGTTAAAAGTAACGTTTATCACATCTGATTCATTTCTAAGAAATGAATTAGAATGATCAAGGACTGAACTAGGGAATACTACCTAAGGATGTTACAGAAAATTACATTTTTTCATGATAAGGCCCCCCAAAAGCATAATGTAACAAATGTTCATGGCTGTAGACCACTTTTAAAATGGCCGATTGTGAGAAAATTTAACCCTTATTTGATGTAGTATCAAGGGCAGAGTGCCTTAGGGAACATGTGAACAGGTGAATTTTGAGCAATTCCACCCGCATCCCATGTGACTTAGTGGTGCAGGGCTGGTGCTTGCATGGGTGAGCACTGCCCCAGCCCTACCCCTTGGGGCTGACAGAAAGAGGAGATAGATGACCTCTGTCTTCTCCTGGCACAACTGGATGTAAGGGTGAGGGAAGAGAAAGAAACATAGTTAGAGAACCTCCCCAACAAGCCACCTAAACGTTAAGTATAACTACACATAGGTGATAGATGGCTGACTCAAAGTCACAAGATTGTAAGACTAGTGGTAAATAAGTGCAACAAAGTAGCTGATAAGAAAAAAAATATAAAAATCACAAACTGGTATTTGGGAAATATAGAGCCTTGCTTTGAAGAGAAAAGGGAATTTTAGGTAACATTTTAAAGGAAACATTAAATTTATTGTTAGGTGTATTTAAATACAATATTGTTATGGTTATTGATAGACTCTAATATCCCTGAGATCGAAATACATGGGTGGAAAATTAACCAGAGTTGAAGGTAAATAGGGCTCTGAAGTCAAGATAAGGAAAAGAAGATGTTGCAATACAAATACATAGGTTTTAGCAATATGCTATAAATAAAGCTTCTTAATCTAGTACCAGTGGTACTAATCATAATCTAGTACGAGTGATAACTCTCTACTGAGCAGAGAAACAACAGACTCTCTTAAATGTTCAAGGACATATCTACATGAGATGCTTTACTGCTCAGTGGAGCAAATTACTGGCCACGTTTACGTTTGGTGGACTGTGTAGTTGTTATTGCATAGTCATTTAGTACTTGCTTGTGCAGTACTAAATGACTGTGGAGTAACTGACATTACTGCTCAGTACTGTCACTGCATGGCTTTTTTCCTTGATTTCCCTGCATAACCTAGGCCTGGCAGGAAACTGTTTTGATCAGGGGCAGGTCCCAGCCCGACAGCTTTTTCCCAAAGCCATGCCCTGATCAGCCAATCAAGACATCAAACTTGGAAAGAGCTTCAGGGGAAAGGCAGGTCCCAGGTCCCTGCCTTGATCTATCAGTGGAGCATCTAGCAGCAAGCTCCCAGTTGAGCCTGGAATTGCTGCCCAGCCAGGGGCTCAGTGATAGCTGTCCTACCTGCAGATTGGGCTGGGGGATGAGACCTGTGCCTCCCCTGCAGCTCATTCCAAGCCCTCTAGACCCTATCAAGGATCAAGGATCAGGAGCTCCCTGCTGCTAGGGCAGAGGGAATTGTCCCTGCCCAGACTCTGTCACCAATGCCTGCCCCAGTAGCAGGTGGCTCCCTGGGGCAGGAAGCAATCTCCCAGCCCCTGCCAGAAGATAGCTGTCTCCTGGCCCTGTTCTCTCTGTCAACCCCTGATCTAGCACCCAGGGGAAGCCTAGAGCTCTCCCTGGCTGCTGTAGGGAGCCAGTGCAAGGCTGGAGGGAGCAGGACCAGGTTGCTGCCAGAAACAGCAAATCTACTATGAAATGGGCTCACATGTAGCTGTCTGCCCTGGGTGGGTTTACTCCAGAGAAAATTACTCTGGAATAAACCCATCCGGCAGCATTTGTACATGTAGATGCACCCACTATCTCTGTCCAAGAATTATATACAACATAAACACATAGCCATTCTGTATAACTTCTTTCTCCCATACATAATGGTAAGTGTATCACTTTGTTTAGACTTTATTAAGAATATATGTGACCTTAACTGTGTGGCTAGGGGGCTCAATTTAATAACACATTTTCCACTGTAGCAATAATGAAGGAATAGACCACCACATGTTAATTTCTATCCGGCATAGACAATTCAATTACAGATTAAGTTAAACTCTACCCAAGTCAAGACTATTACTTTTTTTTTCCATGCTCAGAATACATTTTTTTTCTGACTATTGTTTTAGGAAAGGAAATTGGTTTTGGATATGGATGGTACCTTTGTTTAGCCTGGCATATTGTTTTCATTATTTTGTGCACTTGGAAGCAGAGTGCATCAAGTGGCCAGACACGTGGTTGATTTACATTTGTTAATTATTACTGGGCAAGAAATGGTTTCAAGACCTGGAGATATTTTTTTTTGACATTTCAGTTTTTCCCCCATCCTGAATCAGGGTGAAAATTCAAAATCTTGATTTTTTTAAATTAATTCAAATTTAACTAAACCAGTTGAATTGGTTTACTGTTTTTATTTTTAAATAAAGTTTTTAAAAGTCAGTTTGAATTAAAAATGGGGGGTTATTTGTTTTATTTCTTGCTTTGAAGTTTCAAGGCAGGTTGCTTCAACAATTTAGGAATTTTTTTTTTTTATAAGAAGTTAATCAAAACCACTATCTTCTCATAAAAATGCAGATTTTTCCAGGGGAACATATGTGATAAGAAAATTCCATCCAGTTTTAATAATTAAAATTAAATATAATGCAGAAAGGGTCAAAATATGCTTCAGCTATATGATTTGTATTTATTTATTTTTCTCTATCAAGTTTCTATGGCAGAATCAACTGTGTAAAAGAAGAATATCCTAAACAGAAAATGATAGGCAATATACCTTAGAAAGGAAATAAATTTCAATGGAACAAAAGTTCATCAGAAACAAGTATTTTCAATGGAGCCACTATCTCTGAGCATGTCTATGTAGGTTTGGATAAATCTCCCACCACCATAGCATCTTCCCTCCAGCCTACACACTCAACTTGTATCTAAATCTTGTTTTTTCCTTCATAGTATTTTCAGATGGCCCATACATTTCCCCGTCACCTCTTGCTTTTTGTCCTTTGACTTGCTCCGTTACTGTATCAAATACAAAGTTCTGATCAATACCTTTGACCATCATCACAAATTGACTTCTGTCCATGTATCCTCTTTTTTTTTTTTTTTTATGAGGAGGACATCATTCATCCTTTTTGCTCTACTGGTGATATCAGCCTCATTGTGTATTATCTGAGGCTCTACAGAACTTTGCACTATTCTCTTTCCTAAGACTATATAGATACAATTTCAGATATTTAAGTTACAGCTGAAGTAATAACTTGCCCTTTTGAGCTGTCTCAGATGTTTAACCAAAAGGAAACTGTTTGTCTAAATTCATTGTAGAAACCACTGAACTCTTACCCTTAAAAGTGCTCCATCTGTAATTATATTTTCATTATGAATCAATGACCATTCATACCTTTCCTGTTCTAAATCATGGTGTGTTTCTTTATATACAACTATGATGTATACTGCTCTATTAATCTTGCATCACTTTCTCTGTGGCAAAAACAAACCTTTCTCCTTTTACTATCAATTTATTTCATAATGATTTTATAAGAAACTCTGAAAGAACACATCAGACTGCAATCTGATTCTGATAATATTGCAATAAATATGCCATGTATATTGCACGACTGTAGATTATATTATTATTGCTATTATTCAAAGCAGACTATTAGGATTGGTAATATTGTAATATATCGCATATGTTCTTTCTCCAAATTTGTAAGGAAATCAAGATTATATTAATACGAATGTTCCTTTGCATGAACATCGATCTCTGACATTTTTATCTCTTAAGCAAAATCTGCATGTTAGCTGTCAAATGTTATTTTTCAAGGGGAAAAGAATCCACAAATATTTAGCTGCAATAGTTTTAACTAGTTTTATGAAGGTGAAGATGAAATTAATTAAATAATAATAAACATTAAATGCACTTAAAGGAACCCACCATTTAATCCTAAAATGTGTTCCTTGATGTAAAGATTTCTGTAATGCTGTACAATTATGCTAATATTTTACAAAGCACATAAGTGACTTACAAATCTAAGCCCCTTACACAAAACTGATACAGGCATTTATGAGCCTAATTACATTATAAGACTCCTGAGTCAGGTCATTCTGCAAATAGGATGTAGACTTCCCACACTGAAGATTTTACTCTAAAATTCAGATTAGATCCTCTGAGCTGGTGGAAACTGTGTGTCCATTAGTTGCAATAGACATTGAAAGAACCAGCCCCAAAGGCTGCATCCCCATGAACAGGAACACACACTTTGCAGCACCTCAAAGCATTTAAGGCACTGAAAAATGCGTATGATGCACACAAATTGGTTTGCAGCATGGCAGCCACATTAGATAGCAGGAATTCCCAGTATCTAAAAAAAGGGAGGCAAGAAAAGATGGTGCAGTGCACATGGCAGCAGCATTTGCCACCCAAAACCAGAGCCTGGATGGCAAGAGCCAAGCTCTGGCTGCTGGATAGGCCCCGTGTGCCTGGATCAGCACTTCTGTAGCCCTGGGAGGCTCCCAGGCCCTCAGTCAACCCTATGCCACACCAGGCAATCTGCCACGTGGCAGAGAGCACATGCAGAAGTGTTCCCCAGGGACAACTGGCAGCAACACAAATATATGCCACTGATATTTGTCTCCAGGGAAACTCACGTACCTACTTGTGGGGATACACTCGAAGCATTCAGATTTTGCCAATAAATAATATATTTTAGGATTAGTCATTGGGCAAGATGTGTGAATCCTCCAGTGCTCACTTTGTAAAGAAGTTTGGTTTGTAGTGACTGGAAGAGAACACAATCTTCCATTTTTTTGGAGGAATATACATGATCCTCACCAGCAGAAGTATAAAGAGCAGATCCCTTCTTCCTATTTGCTCCACAAAAGGGCCTCTAGTCCTCTTCTATAGTGACAAGCTTTAAGAGTCCATTCACAGAATCACCTGGATGTTTTCCTGTCTTGCTTGAGGGAGGATGTTGTGTGAGCAAAAGGAAGAACAACTAGGGAAGAACACAGATTACTTTGGCTTCACAACAGAGTAAGTTAGATCAATTTCTGCATGAGGTGAAAGGTTTAAACTTGCTGAACCTCTGCTATACCCTAGCTAAATTTGATCCTGGCTATCTATGCATGCAACAATAGCTGGGGTGCCATACTTTCAGTTAAGTATTAATTATTTTCCAGATAAAATGCTTTTAATAAGAAATTCTCTGCTTAATGGTTAGTGAGATGATTAGTACTAGTCTGGATAATTGAGAATTGGAAAGCCAAATTAAAACCAGGGAAAGAAATGAATCAAATCTGAAAATAAAGAACCATATAAAGGAAAAATCTATTTATTAAAGATATTCAGGAATAGCAGTTTTGTCCATGCTCACAACAGTCTTTCCCAGTTCAAGACTAGTTCAATAAAGGGACTTAATGCTTTGTGCATGTAACATATTTGCATTGGATATTAGAATGTAGCATATTTGCAGGGGAAAAGTTAGGTATCTCAGAATGGGATTTATATCTGTCAGTACATCAAGCAAAGTGCCTGAGGAATGACTGTAAAAGGGAATGCAGAGGTCAGAGGTGTACCTTAAACCCTGCCTGTTTCTGGAGTTTGTGTGCTTTACTGGGACTACAGGTACAGGGACAGTTCTGTCCATGCCTACACCCACATTCTTTTTGGAAGTGCATCCCAGAACCATCTCCTAATTAAAAAAGTCTTTTCTTTCAAAAAAGCAAAGAGGTCTTAATAGGTTCCGATTACTGCTGCTCCCCCTTTATCGAAATGATCAGTGCTTAGAGCACTCATCCGCAAAGCAGAAAAATTTAGTTCAGTTCCTTCTCCCCAGAGGAATATTATAAACACCAGGGTAGAAACTAGTGGGGTCTCCAAATCTTTCTGTTGATACTACTTCACTTCCCATGGATTGCTTAAATATTTATTGGGGTAAAAGGAAAAAGAGCAGAAACCTGATTCCTTAGTCCAGTGGCTCAGATTCTACTCCCCTAGCAGTACAGTTACCTGAATAGGTCCAGTCCCTAGTTGTATAACCGCTTGAAAGAAAGTATTTAGCTTGTCCATGTAGCATGGAGAGTGCTCTAATAGGCAAGATCTTGAGTACTCTGATGGCTGTTCTGTGTACATGGGTTTAAGTGCCTAAACTGTGATTCAGGTAGGTCATAGATAGCTAACTCTATTTGTCACTTTAGTCCTTACAATTGAAATAGACAAGAGAAACAAAGGGTTGGAAGGGAAACCGAGTCACAGAAATATGAATCAACTTGTAGTATTATCAGCTTCTACAGGTCAGTAGTACAGATGAAAAATAGAACTCTGGTTTCCTAACTAACAATCTGGTGCACCACAAATATTTATACATTAGGCTAAGTAGGACTGACAGGCTGACATATCAGGTTGATCCATTATGCCGAATACTTCTAACTTTAAGGGCTTCCACTGACATGCAGATACACCAATGGACCTTAGAAAATTGATAGCAAGACACAATAGAAATGAAAAATATCTTAACAGATAATAACAGTTGAATGAAAAATCTCCATTGATTTCTCAAACATATTTCTTCAATAAGATAGCCCAGATCTTCAGCTGGTATAGATCAGTGTATTCCCTTTAGGTCAATGGACCTATGTTGATTTGCACCAGGTGTGAAGCTGGCTAATGAGTCTACCCTCCTAACAGCTAAAGCCATTCTACACACACACATTGAAAAGTCTGCTTTATCAGACTCAATCAGCAGCCCTAATTCATTCCACATCTAAAAAGGTTTGTGAATGAGCTCGTTAGTTACCCTTTGGAGAATTTCAGATAACAACACAGTGATTCCTGATATCTTTATTTCATGAACCAGACAAAAAGAACATATTTAATATGCACTAGGCTGCTCCTAGAATTAGGCTCAAGAGGCAATATTAGCTAGGCAGAGTATGTGCTCAGCTGGAAAATCCTTCAAAACATTTTGATTTGCCTATGCCTGGGGATATGAAGGCTATCAAACTTTAGGGCCTGTTTATTAGGTCTTGCATACATTTTTTTTTTTTTGGAGTGTGGATCTTACATTAATGTCTTAAAGTGTTCATAGATTGTAAGTTTTGGTCTATTTGTAATAATCTCTATAGCTCTGTAACAAGCGTCAGGCTTTTTAGGATTTTGCATATATGGAAATTAATTATTGTTGCATCATTGTGATATGTACATTTTTTCATAACTCAAACAGCAGGACTGGAATATTTTTCTGAGAAAGAGAAAGTGGTAGTGAAGGAGAGATCACCCTACTAGAAAAAATATGAAGAGACAGATTTCAGGAGATAGCCACGGTTGACATTAGATTTTGTTGTTATTTACTAGCATTAAAATAAACCTCGGGGAAGGATTTTGGCTTGAAATTCTGCTCAGAGCAGGGTAGGAATAGTACCTTTCAGAGCTGCATTTTGTCACCATGTAAAATGACTTGCAGCTGAAGGCAGAACTTTCTTTAATGCAAATTTCATGAAAAGCTTCAGCTGCAAAGATAGTCTGTCTAGTTTCTGTGAAAATAGAGCAAATACAAAGCTCTAGCCATAACTGTATGTTACATTACATATTGCAACCTAAGAATTTGCTTTACCTAGACATCTGTCCCAGTCCATTTCTTTGTGTCTCTAGACAATGTTCTTTTATATTAACTTTTTAACCAATGCTGGCCTATATGTAGGCCAAAACCTGTGTTCCAAGATATTACCATTGGCATACTACCAATGGTAGTATATTTTTATTTTATATTGGACAGTCTCTAAGTAAAGTTGCTTATTTTTCTGTTAGAATTATAAATGTAGAGTTCCCAAAAGCCTTGATGGGCATAGGATTCTGTACATGAATATTTAATACTATAATCCTCAGACTTGCCCATATAAAAGTGTACATGTTTCCTGGCAAACCAAAACATACTCACTTTCGTGATTTTTTTTTTAATGTACTACCTGTTATTTAACCAGTAACACTTGTGAATCTCAACAGTTTTATGTCATAGGGAGCTTTTACACTTGGTCAGATGTAACAAATACAGATTTGTATTCACCTTTATTCTTGTAAACACCTTCTATTCAAGAGCTGCAAAATGCTCTTGTAAACATGGCAGAATGAAGCCATATAACTCCCATATGAGATTAGTAACATTGCTATATGCATTTTAATTATGGGGAAACAGATGCAGAGAAATCTAAGTGACTAAGCTTGTATTAACCTAATAACTTCTCTACCATCACAATGACAGGGCATTGGTGATGGCTTTGGTTTCATACAAACATTCAGAAACCATGACTGTACAGATGTTTGGATTTTTTTCTTCCAGAGTAAAAATGGCTGTTCTGGGAGAAAAAAACAACAACCTGGCAACAATCAGGTTATCACTCCCAAGAGAGATTCTCTTTGAAGAACGAATGCCTGTACAGTCTGTAGTTCCTTTCAGAAGAGAATATCATCCTCCAGCTTCCCTCCTTCCCCCTCTTCTCCACCCCAAGGGAAACAGTGTGTGTGTCTATATGTGTGCTTTAGCATACAGTAGAGTATTTTACTGTGCATTAAAGCATCAAGTAAAAAACCATTACATTATGCTAATATACAGTAAAATAGTCTACTGTACATTGTGTCAATAAAAAAAGCAGGCAAATTTAGTACTAAATTGGAGGTACAAATTTAATGTGCATTAGAAAAGGTGCATTAATGGATGCGTAGATGCACCTAGTGTGTCCCTAGTTGAACTCCACTGCTCCAGCAGGGAGCAGAACTTGCCCCCATCACAATCCCCATTTGTGCTGGACGGGAACACAGGATAACCATGGTCAGTTTGAGTCAGCCAATCAGGGCTGTTCTATATACTGGTACCACCTGCTTCCAAGCAGACTAATGGAGCCTGCAGAGTACTCTGAATCCACAGCTTCTAGCTGTGGGCCAGCTATTAAATCACATTCTTCTCTCTACGTTTTGGAGGATAAAATACACATAGTGGGTGGATGCATAAGGCAAATGCATTTTGAGATTTAGAGCAAATAGATTTACTAGCAATCTACAGAGGTGAAGTACTACAATAGAGATCTCAAGAAATTGCTCTTTTTTTTTGAAGCACCGCGATGAGGGATGAGAGGTATAGAAAGATGAGAAAAGCCTACAGAGAGCTTTAGAAAACATTTAGTTTAAATATATGCTAAAGCTGGACTTCAGATACAAAGTTCCGAGAGGATTTATACAAGGATACAGATCTTATACAAAGGATGTTTATACTATGAATTAATTTTATTTTTTTTTAAATTAAGCACTTGGATGTTGATTTGCATTTATGGAGGTTTTAAACACTGAGAACTTAAGAAGCTTTATTTAAAGAGGAGAAATTGCTATCTCCTTTTTATAGATACGATTTTTCTACCCCACAAAATCTAGCTTAACTTACTTGATTTTCAGTGAATTTAAAAAGATGTGTTTATGCCATCAAGCAAAAAGTTATGTTGCTATGGAAGTATAGCATTCTGACAACAGCAATATTACTACTACAACATTAAATGGTAGACGCTAGTAGACCTACACTTACGTACAGACAAAGAATCTTAAAATACCAAGTAATAAAAAATTGAATGAAATTATATAAAAAATTGTAGGACATGCTCATCAGTCTGTGGCTTGGATTAATACCTCCTTCACTGCGTATTTATTAGGCCTGTGTGAAGTGGCTAGTATTCGCTTTGGATTCAAATTCAGCTGATTCAGGGGACAGTGATTTGATTCAGTGATTCAAATCATTGTCCCGATTCAATTCGGCTGAATTTGATTTAGAAATTAGGCTGTTGACAAATCTCTGAATAAGCCAGAGCAGGCCCATCCCCCATCCCTCTCCCAGCCTTACAATGGCTGCCCCAGCTCCCAGCACTTGGGGAAAAAAAAGCCCCGAATCACCAGGTGCTGCCAGGTGGTGAGGCAATTCCCTGCTGTCCCCCACTGCATGGGAGGCTCTGCATGACCCCCTGACCCCTCCCTCACTCCCTCACTCTCACATCCCACCCACAGGTGCCCCGCCCAGGCCAGCTCTTTTTTTTAAGAAAAAAAAACAGAAAAAAAAAGCCTTGGACTCACCACTTCTGCTGATGGGGGACAATCCCTGCTGCCCCGTACTGCCCCACACCATGTGGGAGGCTCTGCATGAGCCCCCAAAGTCCCAAATAATCACACTTTCTTCAACCTTTTTTCATATGTCATCTTTCCATGACTTCTAATAATTTCTGTTGTCCTACCCCTGGAGTTGCATCAATTTGTCCACATTTTTCTTAAATTATTGTGCCCCAAACTGGCCACATTTCTTTAAGTGAGACCTCAATAGCACTAGTTAGAATAGAAAAATCACTTCCCTTAACTTGAATATGACAGTCCTAAAACTACACTCAAGCATTATATTAGCTTTCTTGCCCTTCCCCCTATGCTAGTGACTCATTCAACTCATGAATCATTGTAGTGTATTCAATCTTGTGTGTGATTATATGCATTAGATGGAATAGGTTGGTTATAATTTTAGGCTAGGTACAGACATGATGTGTTTCTTGTTTTAAGCAGTTAGAAAAGTGATCTAAGGCTAAGAACAGACAGTCAAAAAGTCTGAGGCTGAATTGATTGAATCTTCACAGGTTAGCCTAAACTGCGTAGATTGAAATGATAAGCAAGTGAATAGACATTCCCATTTGATTCCAGAAATGTAACCAAATGCCTGCAATGGCCCAGGCCAGAAGCTGAAGGGCACTACAATATGCCTGCCTGCTCAGCTGGGACAGAGAGCTTGGGCCACGCCTAGCCCTGTCACCTGGCAGGGCAGGGTTCAGGGGAGGTACAAAGCATGCTGGGGGGCTATGACTTAACTTTGAATATGGAGGGGATCTGGGACAGGAATCCACTAAATCAGTTTAACCTAAATCAGTTAAGTCTGATACTGCATCCATCCAGGTTTATCTTAAACTGGTTTCAGCCAATTTGAAATTATGTGGACTGAACTTCTGCTGTGTTACAGATTTGAACTGGTTTCTGATCACTTATGCCAGTTTGTGTGTAATTTCTGTCCCTAGCCTAAAGCTGTAATGAAACAGACATTTACAGACTTTAGAGTGCTTTAAAAATGGTGGATCATGCTCTATGTTTGCTCAATGGATGAGATATTAGATTAAAGCGCTTTCTGTGACAGCACTTTATTGAAAATTTGTGCCAGATCCCATCAAGGCTTAACTTAGAGTGCAATCACTGCCATTCCAGGTGGCACTGCACAGGGCTATGCACTAGCCTCAGGCAGAGCTCCTGTGCTCTGCCCAAGTGCTGGGCTGGACCCACCCCTCAGCTGTAACTGACCCAAGTTGGTGACAGCCTCTGATTTCATGCCTGGCGGGGTGTATTGTGTCCTCAGCTTCCCTGGCCCCATGGTTTGCTGCAGCCCAGCCAGACACCTGTTGAAGAAGAAGTCTAGGGTCTCTCTTCTGGCAGCCATACAGGCCAGGTCCACACAGCACAGAGGCTCCATTCCCTCTCGCTCCTCGCTGTAGCTGAGGAAACAGAGTCTCTCTTTCTGTGCAGATGATCTCCCAGAGTCTTGCAGGCATGGGTCTTGGTTGGGGGCCAGGCTGGATCCACAGGTCAGAGAGGCTCTGTTTCCCCACCCTTCACCTTCCCAGCCACTGGCACTGATAGCAGCCTTTTGGGAAGAGGAGAGAGGATCCACTGGCTGTTCAGAGGTAGCCAGCTCCTTGATTGCACTTGCAGCCTCTTGGGATGCATGTGGGAGTATTCCCAGGCTGCTCTCCACAGACCGTAGGCAGGCTCTGATCCCCTCCCCCCCCCCCCAAACAGAACATTTGTGTTTGGTTCTGCCCCAACTTAATCCAGAGTGGTTTGAGTAAAGTGCTAAATTTGGAGCATTTCCATCTTGGGCTTTTTGAGCATCTGTACTTAGCTTCACTTATTATTTATAATAGGTAGACCCATGAAGATGCACTATAGGTCTTCCCATCCATATATGAAGGACTATATGCTGTTTAATATTGGAATTCAAGAAGCAGAAGCAATGAAAGGTTTAAAAGACTTTCATTATTCTTTACACCTATAGTTGCTGAGTCTCTATTACCCTATACGAGATTTTCCCAAGTCTAGGTCAATTGTCCCTTTTTATGCACAGTGTTCCTTGTTTTGTATAGTTCAGAACTGTTCTGTGAATGTTATACTTCTTGCTGAGACATTTTCTGACCCATGGACAGCTAGCAGCTGGAAACCAATTAGAAAACGAGTTCAGGAGATAAAGAGCTCTGAAGGGCCTCTCTCAGCAGTGTCTGTGCCTATTCTTTTGGAAACTAATGCTGGGGACCAAACCAAAACTAGGCACACTATTTATTTTAAGGATTATTTTACATGAAAAGAAGCAACTAGTCAACAATATTGTGCTAAATATTATCACCACTATTTACTGAATTGTATGATAAGTTATTTTGCCGATCCTGTTCCATACTTGGAATAGTTTAATCACGTTCAGTTGAGTGAGGTCTCTATAACCAGTAACAAAATGGAACACAGCGTAAAAACAAGATGAAGTACAAACTCAATGGAGACTCAAGATCTACAATGAGCTTCAGAGAAAAGGGAAAATCATTCTGCAAAGACAGCCTTCTCCTTTCCTTGCCCCAGAGGCTTGAATTAATAGGAGCAAACTTCCTCTTGTTCACAGTCATTAGAAAGTATAGCTACTTTATTTAATGTATATATTCAGAGGTGCAGTGACATGGCTGGGCATCTAGGGTATCTGCCAAACACAGAGCAGCTTCTGGTTTTGACCCTCCACCAAACTGGTGCTCTCTCTAGTTATGAAACTGATTATACAAATGATGATTATATAAATCATAATTCAGTGACAAGAAAGACCTAATTCAAAACAGGAGTAAAGTAACATTTAAATGTTCTCCTTAAAGTTTACAGACTAAGATTTCAAAGGACGGTGTTTGGGTTTTTTGTTTGTTTGTTTGTTTTTATTCTTAATGGATCCGTCAACATTAGCTTATTTTATATTTCCTTGTTTTATTTTCATTTGGCTTAGTTTGGTTTGGTTCCATATTTCACTGAAGAAAAAGTCTTGGAAAAGAAATGAGGAAATAGAGTATGAAACATTTTAGGAAACTAGCTGCTGTGGAACATATAAATTATTCCTACATATTTGACAACTGTGACAGTAATCACTGTGTGGGAACCATTAAGGTCTTTTGTGTACATATGTATTTATATTTATGGCCTGATTAGATTTTTTTTTTCTCTTTTAAAAAATCTTGACTCTTTCCCCCTTACTCTGTCTGTATAACAGACCTTGAGAAACCCTTCAGATCTGTTGTGGCCTGTCACATATGTAGATTAGGAAGAATCTCATAAAATGAAGAGTATTTATCTAACCACTTTTGAAAATGCATATTCCAGGCTTTCTATTCTTTGCTAGATTGTAGCTCCTAAACCATTTCATGCTGTGTTACCAACTAGTTGGATATTTTATAACTTCCTGCATTCATTACTCCTCAGTATGCATATTGCTGAAAACGTAATGAGACAGTGCAGTGTGTATTACAGTCTACTAAGGCACATCCCTTTACAAGTGTCATGTTGCAGCTGCTGTGATGTATTGTGTCAATTAAGTTGCTGAGCATGCATTCTAAGAATGTTTACTAAGAATGTTGTAGCGTTAACTTGACGATGCGTGCATTTTTTTTCTAGAATATTGAGGGGCAGATTTACATCAACTGAGAATCTCACGCCTTCTCCACCTGCGGTAAATACCCTGCAGAATCTCCACAGCATTAGCTCCTTTCCTTCTGGAGAAATGAAAGTTGTTTTTAATTTACACCACATTTAAGGCTGAAAAAAATAGTTGCAAAAGACTCAGCTTTTGAAGTGAGATATTTCTACATTTAAAGTGCTATAGTGGCTTTTATCCAAGGACCTGAAGGGTCAGTGAAGAGTCAAACAAAGTACAGTTTTAGAGATTAGAAAATTGTGTAGAGACTAAGATCAATATTTTCAAAGGCAGATTCCTAATGTTATTCATTCAATTCAATATTTTGTTTGGAATCCTTAAAAGCCCAGGGGCCCTTTTGCAAATTTCTGCCTTAATAACTGGTTAAAATTTTCAAAAATGGTGTTTCAATGTTGATTTCTGAACTCAATGTACAGGCATCTAAATAAATGACCCATATTTCCTAGTTGCTAAATATTAAGTCAAATTCAGTCCACTGTTGGGCCTCTATCACATGCACACACACTCTGCCCCACTCTCACAGGGGCCTCTTACAATGAACCCATCACTAAGCCACTCTACTGCTCTGCACCATCTGGGCCATCAGGTTTACCTACTCCCACTCTGGCATGACACTTGCAGAACCTTAAGTTTGCTCAAGCTCCCCTACTCTATGTACCCTTCCCTTGTGCCAATCACTGAGCTGCTTTTGCCCCTAGCCCATCACTGGGCAACTGATTTCCCAGACACACTTGGGATTGGCCCACATACCGTCCTTCAAGCTGCTTGAGCAGCCCTACTCAGTACACCCCTGGTGCAACCTTTCAGGCCACCCTCAGCAGCCCTACTCTGCACCCCACACTCTTATTCCTCAGGCACCCCTTATTGCACCCTATTCTAAGCAGGCCCACACCATCACTATTTACAACACCACTACCCTCCCTCTGGGGTGTCCAGAACCCTTTGTCCCTGCTGGGATCAGGTACCTATTTACGGATGTGCCTAGTCTCACTGCTCCCACAGTTCTCACAACTACCCACCAGATGGTGGGGGCTGGGGCTAAGGTCTGGTATTTCTTGGGGGCTGTTCCACAACAGACAGCCCTGCCAAACCCCACTTACTTGGCAGAGTGAAGTTTTAGGTCATTCCCAGGACCAGAAGACTCCAATCCATCCCCATAGCTCCTACCCTTACCTCCAAAATGTTCCTAAGCCATAGCTCAGTCAGCTAATGCTTCTTTCTCAGCTGCCAGCAGGCTACCTTAGCCTATATAAACTGGCTTATAAACTCTTAAAATGGCTCTTAAAATGGCTGCCCTAATCAAGCACCTTCCAAGTGTCTCCTTCCAGCCCTCAAAGTAACAAACACCCAAAGGTGCACTTCCACCTGTCAGATCTGTTAATAGAACAATTGAATTTGCTACCCTTTCCAAAAAATGGCCATTTATCTAGGTGCCTAAAGATAAATTAACTTAGGAATTGTTTTTGAAAAAAACTGGAAGAGATGTTCAAAAGAGCCTATGTTAAGTGTTCAGTTTACTACTGAATTTCCCGACTGTCTGGAATTTTGAGATCCCAAGTGACTCAGTTTGTTTTTTATTCATAAGTCTTTTTGGAAGGTTTTAATAATCCCATTTTAGTTTCTTTAGGCTCCTTGAAAATATCAGTCCTTTTTTTCAAATAGTAGCTTAATCTTCAGAAAAGCTGAACAGTTCATAGTTCTAATTAAAAAAAATCAAACAGCTACTGCTTAAAAGTTTTAATCCATCTCTTGATTGCCTTGACTCACACTGTAAAATGCAAAGCTCTAAATAGTGCCTAATTTGCATATTTCCTCTGTTAATAGATCACTTAAATGGGTAATTTTTTAAAATGTTGATTACATCACTGGTGTCATATATACCCAATAACGCCCCTTTATTTTCTAGTTCAATATTTTTATATGTGATATTACCAACCCACTGCCCACCCAAACAAACCACCTAGTAGACTAAATCTTTGTAGACTATTTCAGGTTATGCCATATTACACCATTTTACATCTCAGATATGAATCTATTAATACTTAAAAATGGAAGTGAGCCATGTCAGTTGGTTCAAGAAATGTTCAGAAATATGGATTTCTAAAGCTTCTAATGTTCAGATATTTATAATAAATGATGCAAAGCATCAACATTTTCAGAGGCTGCCCATTTAAGTTATTACAAGAACAATCTTTTCCATAGTATTTCATCATTTCAGTGTCTGATGCCATTCAGAACCTGAAATCAGAGACACCAGCATGGAAATAAGAGGTACAATAAAGACAAACAACCTAAACAATCTTTAAAAAGTACTTAAATTGTTAAGAGCATCACTGTAAGAGCATCACCATAATGTAGTTTTCAGAGCTCAAGAACAGTTGCACAATGATTCTACTGAAAGGGCAGACCTTCAAGGTTTATTACACTCGAGTGGCATTAAAAGGCTTTAATCTAGCTGCAAATACATACTGGAAAACTCCACAAAATGCAAGAAGGATGGGGGAAGTGGGGCAGTAATAGGAGAGCTAAACAAGTAAAGGATCAATAGGAACAAAGGGGTTAGAAAAGGTAATCTTGGTAATAGGATAAAAATCCATGCAGTGTATAAAAACTGGATGTATTAAGACTCTATACAGATTCTTATCCTGTTACCCAGATTAGCATTTGTGACTCTTTTGCTCCTATGTGTCATTTGCTTGTTTGCCTCTACCAGCACTGCCTCATGCCTTCCACTTCCCTAATTCCTTCATATTTTTTATATTCAAATCACTCCTCCCTACAGTGGCCTGTGCACGTCTGATAAAGTGTGAGCTTCAGCTCAAGAAAGCTTATACAATATATATCTAATTTAGGCTATAAGGTGCAAATCTACCGGGGCTTCTATTTTCTTTTTTGAGCCAAGTGGAGCTGCGGCAGAAAAATCTCTTTCCTCCAAAATATTGGTCCTATAATATCTTCCACTTACTAAAGAGTCAACAGTAACACTTTAAAAGCTTAGCATAACTTTGTCCTTTTCCAGAACACAGATGGAGAACACAAAAATATTTCATATGTTTTGTTACCAATATGTTTTCCCTCTGTTCTGCACAATGGCTTTGGACTTCAGTAAATGACTAACTAGAAAATCCACATGGAATTTTATGGTCCAGCCTACGCATTGTTGTGTTCTTCTCAGTGTGGAGCTTCTTAAATGGAATTCATACAAGTCAAGAGCAGTATTAAGCAATGGAAAGTTACTAGTTTGAATTAATACTTGCATTAATGTGAGTGGTAGAATTATGGCTTCTGGTGAACATGACTCAGGGGTCATTTGAACAACAGCTTTTTACTGCTACTCCCTAAAACTGCATCCAACTACGGAGGTTGCTAGAAATATTAAGCCTTTCTGTGTCTGCACCCTCCCCCTCCAGCCCTTCCTCTCCCTTTAGCAGTTGAAATAATCTCCCAATTAGCTATTGGAACTATGATGTACCATCTCAGTGCAGTACATTAAGATCATATTGCCAGTGGCCAATGAGGGGGAGTGTCTTACAATTGATGCTGTGCTGATTTGTGGTTTCCTTGTCCTGTGTTCACAGCATCCAACAGTTAGGATGGGGCCAGGAAAAGAGGCAAGGAAAAAGGTACAGGCTCACTACTTGGTCCTCTTCCCTTCACACAGGAGCTTAAAGGAAGGTCTATGAGGGGAAAATATGTGTGTGTTGGCAGGACTCAAAAACCAAGGGCTGTACAATTTGGAGTTTTCTATTAACTGTCTTTGTTTACAGTAACTTACTTTGAGTTTGAGTGATAGCACCAGGTCCTTGGCAGGTTTAATGAATTAGTGGAGCTGAAGTCCAGAAGGCAATGCTAAGTTCCAACAGCTAAATCTATGTCCCATAAAAGGTGGGCTTAGAGTGGGGAGGGAGGGAAAGACATTTTATGTCTGTTTGCCTTTGCCAGCCAGTCAAATGGTATAGACAGAGAGACAACCCCTAATTCACAAAGAAGTTAGAAGGCAAAGTCCCTGCTTTCTGGCTGTCTGGAGGATAGGAAGGGGAGGTAACAAATGTTAAGCTTCTGGAGAAGCTAATCCAGAAGCTAGAGGGGTTTCCATAGCAAAAACCTTTGAAAAAGAGCATAGAGCAAATAATGTGGATTCTGTAATTTATCAAACACAACAGGATATTCATGATCATATAAAATCATATGCAAATTTGATGCAGTCCTCAAGCTTCTGGTAAGTTGCCAATGAGGTCTCTTATGCTGCAAATTGTTGAATTAGAATCTAAATCTAACATGTGATACTAAAATACATAATTAAAATAATACCAAAATAATGTAGGTACCAAAGTATTTTCAAATAAAGTAAACATTGATACAGGCTTTGTGTAACATCTTTAAATGTCTGACCTCCAGTTTGAAAACAGTATCAAGAATGCTATGGCTTGATGTTTTATTTCTTTTTTCCCCCATTTATATCATGACATATTGACAACACATCCAAAACAATTTTAAATCTGTATCCAAGGCAACTTCAAATTTAAGGCAACCCACCCAATAATTAGATTCTATTAATGGAAAATAATACATTTCCTATAATTTTCCATGTGTAGAGTCTAATTAGTGGAAGGTCATCTTAAATTTGTCCCTCTACTGCTGTGGTAAGAAAGTAGTGGTATAGGGTGAGAGGTCAGACCTCTGCCCCATGCCTTCCTGCCTGCCACATGCCCTTGTACAACCCATACTTGTGCCTGTCCTCCAATGCAACCTGCTCCACACCCCTTGTCCCTCATGCCCATGCCTCCCCACTTCCTCCTTTCGTGCTCCATGCCAACTTATCTTGTACTGCATCCTGCTCCCCCAGGGCACTCAGCCTAGGCTGGCCAGGGAGAAATGGAGGTAGCTCCTATCCCAGGTGGGTATGGGATGGAGAAAGTAAGGTGAGGTTCAGGAAAGCTGGGTGAAGGAAGGGGATGGGGGGCAAGGGGTGGGTGGTAGGGGGAACAGCTGTAGGTTCTGTCCCTTCTCACAGTTGCATTGATTCATGGATGTTAGGCTTAAAAGGCACCTATTAGATCATCAAGTCCAACCCCCTGCCCTAGGCAGGAATGAGTTCTGTGGTCACATGACCCAAACCAGGTGTCTACCCAATCTCTTTTTAAACACCTCCAAGAAAACGGACAGCACCACCTTCCTTGGAAGTTTATTTTACATTGTTGCAACCCTCACTGTAAAAAAAAACTTTTTCCTTATGTCTAATCTGAGTTTGCTCTCTTCCAGTTTGTGGCCATTATTTCTAGTTACCTTGACAGGCACCCTGGTAAATGTTATATCACCTATTTCTTGCTGCCCCCTCCCCTGACCTGATAGGTTTGTAGGCAGCCATGAGATCACCTCTTAGGCACCTCTTAAACTCCTCCAGTTTTTCTGGAAGCCTTTAACCAGGCAAGTGGCCCTCCCTGAACTCTCTCCAGGCCATCCACACCCCTCCTGAAGTGCAGCACCCAAAACTGGACACAGTACTCCAGCTGCGGCCTGACCAATGCTGCATAGAGGGAAAGTATCACCTCCCTAGACCTGTTTGTGATGCACCTACTTATACAAGAAAAGCTGTAATTAGCTTTACTTATTACATCATCACTCTAGTGACTCATGTTCATTTTGGAGTTGACTATGACTTCGAGCTCCCTGTCTGCAGTTGTGCTACTTAGAATGGTACCTCCCAAGCTGTAGGACTGTTGGTTATTCCTCCTCCTCAGCTGCATCACAGGACACTTGTCCTTGTTAAACCACATCCTATTCTGTTCAGCCCATTTCCCTTCCAAATGAGACATTCTGGCCCAGGGTAGGCAGTGGTTCAGCTCTGGCTTTAGCTCTGAGCCTGTGGCCAAAATTAGAGCTGAGCTGCCACCTGCCCTAGGCTCATACTCAAATCCCAAACTAGCTTTTTTTCCCCATGTTGATTGGGGGGCAGTGGGGAAGAGAGGGCTTGTCTCAGTTTCAAGTAAAAACAACTGTCAATTTTTAATGGCATGGCCATTGAAAATTCTGCACATATTGTATTCCTGGCTAATTATATCACAGTTAACAAACTTGATTACATTCATCAAATATGCTGGCATCAATCCTTTCCTTGTGCTGTACATTTGCATACTGGAGAAATCACAGTTTTGATTTGAAATAACAGTATTTGTCCCTAGCAAATTAAAAATAAATCATGAATATGACTTAAAGGATTTTTTTTTTCCCTTCCTTCTGATGATGTACATTAGGTTCAGGATAGAAAAGCTGATAACTTAGCTTTCTAACTCATCATAATTCTATCCTCCTCCTCCGGTTCAATAAATTAAAGCATCAGAGCTGGACAGAAAGTGATTTTGGTTATGACTTACTAGAATGATTTTCTTGTTGAGGATGTACAAAATGACATAAACTGATCAGGTGTTAATTGTTTTGAGTGGAATAGATATCGCTTCAGGCAGTTATTTGAAGGGTGAAGAATACTTCATTAACACATTCTGTTTTCTATAGGTAAACTGAATGAATTTTCTTAAACTGAGAAAAACAAAACCAGATATATACTGTGCCTCTTAAAGAGGAGTAATCTGAGCATAAAACTTCTGAGTTATAAGTTTTAGACTCTTGTTGACTGGTTTTATAGCTTTTGTTCAAGTGACTTAGGGCATGATTATACTGCCTCCAACCATAGTAGGGAGAACTTCCAACAAAAGATACATCACCCACTTATTCCTACTCTGCACTAACAGTCAAACAATATAATATACCCACTGTTACAGCAGTGCTGGGTATATGTTAATAAACACACCTAAGACCCATGAAGTCTTGGCCATATACCAAAGAGCAGATTAGTTATATATATTTGTTGTAACAAGTAACACACTGCTCTTGCTATTCTTCCTGCTTAACATGCACCTAAAAATTGTTACTTTCTCTCTCTCTCTCTCTCTCTCTGTATATATATAAATGAAAACAGTATCAATTATGTATCAAACAGTATATATATCATATATTGAACTGGAGGAGGAGAATAGAATTATGAAATTATGATGAGTTAGAACGCTAATTTATCAGCTTTTCTGCCCTGACCCTAATGTATATCATCAGGAGGAGGAAGAAAAATCTTTCAAGTCTTACTTAAGCATGTGACAACTGTAGATATGTATACATACAAATTGTGTATGTATGAATACACACACCCAGTTGTATGTATACATATCTACAATTATTAGGTGAACATTAGGCAGGAAGAATAAGAGCAGCATGTTTTCAGGGTAGTACATTAAAGATGTATAGCTGTGGTAGAAACATGTTTTTAATGGTTTCATCTTCTCTTCCTCCTCTGTAAACTAAAAATATCTTAGGGAATTGACAGGAGGGTGACCTCTCACTTTGGCCAATTAAGTGGAACAGTAGGGGAGAATTTTTTTTTTTTTTACTACAAACATCAGGACCTGTGTGGTTTTTATAACGTGGACCAGAACCATAGTTGCTGAAGAATTTTTGTGTGTATATTTCATATATTTTTTATCTTCACCTCTTAAAGGACCAAGCGTGGCAATAATTATTATAGGCCTGTTGTTCTTGTGATTCTATGTTTAATGTTCAGTAGCACCTCCTAATATTCCAGCTGCATCACAGGACAATCATAGAAAATCAAATCTTTGCACCAAAGTGCTGATACTTTAAATGGCAGATTAGACAGGCAAGAGGGGATGTAATAGGGGTAATTAAGAAGAATATAGGTTAAGTAGCTATGGAACAATATGGGGCCATTTGATTATGGAATAAACACATTCTAATGGGCTTTGAATGATTTTTTTTTACACTCATTTTTTACATGAGCAAAGAGAAATAGCTGTTATTCTGAAGTCAAGAAGAAAGCAGGATAGAGCTGCACCTTGTGTACTAACTAAATTGGAGGTGTATGCGACAGTTCTGGAAGGAGGAGAGCTTTAAGGAAGCATCTGAAAAGGTGAGGATAGAGGAATAATCATCAGATTTTGCACTAGTTTTGACTCTTGGTAGGGTAAATTAGTCTGGGTGGAGTTCCATTCTAACAAGTTTAAACCACTTCCAGATGTCTCCAGACAAAGCTTGACTGTACAACAATAATTCTAAGTTAGCTACAGCTGCATTACTTATGTTACTGAATAAAATATTCACACTTCAGTAAATTAAGATGAAAATGTATGTACATTTTACTCTATATGCATAAAATACAATTTCAAAGGTTCATAATACAAGTCAAATCAAAAACAAAATTTACCAGAAGCCCTTATCCTTAGTAGCACTTGTTATCATGCTGAATAGCAGTATTTTAGCCCTCAACCAGTTTGGTGGTAGAGATGTTCCAAAAAAAGCTTTCAATTATAGCTATCTGGGGGGTGGGGGGAATGTCAAAATAGTATTAAGCAGAATCTTCTATTTTTAGAAAAACTGTTTTATCAATTAAAGACAGAAAACATTTAAAGTTCTGAAAGAAAATGTTTTGAAAATGCTCGCATTTTCAGTTCCATTTTTTCTAAATGAAATTTTAATTTTTCATTTCAAATGTGCCTTTTTACTCAAAATGTATAAAAATGGTTGAGACTGAAGCAGCATGTTTTTAAAACCTTTGTTTAATAATGGAATTAACATGCTGAATTCTCATCCTGTTTTTGAATGAAAAAAAATATTCATTTTTCCTGAGATACAAAATCTTCCATTTTAAGCCCCACCTTTTCTTTTCTTTCTTTTTTAAGAACAGTGCTTCCACTGAAAGTACAATTTTCTGAATGTTATAAACAACCAAAAACAGGGTGTTAGTAAGAGATCTGGTATGCAACCTTAAAATTATTTCTGGAGATCTGTTAAGAATATTAAATATGGGTTTTACAAGCCTAATACAAATACAGACAATTTATTATAATTTTCAGTGACACTATTTTAAAAATATAATAAGTTATTTGTAGTTCCCAAACCTAATATGTAACAACTAGAAAATGAAAACATTGAAAAGCAGAAATAATACTTACATGTCTATTTTCATTGTTGAAATAGAACAAAGCAATGGAAAGTGAACTGTACTTTTAAAATGTTTCAAGTTTCAATTTAATGAGAGGCATTATTCATAATATGTAAGGAAGATGTAACTATATATACACAAGGGCTATCCTGAGAGGAAGTATTTAATGTTAAATCTCAAAAGCAAATATATACATCTGCAATTAAATTTGCACATAATCAAAAAAACTAGATATAATGCTGAAAAATTGTCCTTATTTGCTATGTTTCTAATTTATCAAGACATGTGTAGTCCAGTTCAGGTAACTGAGTAACCAGGTAAGAATGTGAGGTAACATGTAATGAAATGAGTGAAGGCAGAAAAAGTTTGAAAAAATGACACCCTCCTCAAAAAATAAAAAAGATAAAGTACATAAACCAAAGGAAAAAGAATCCTGCCACCACAGAAGGTTGATTAAAAAAAAATAAAGATCCATCAAAACAAAAAAACAAGAATCTTCATCTAAAAAAAAAAAACTTCATGATTTCTATGCCAACCTCCTGTTTTTCTAAGAGCCAAACTTAACTTCTTTAGTACTTGTATTTGGCAATAATAAATTCTTCTGCATGTTTAAATATTGACAAATTAATCATGCAACAGACATCCCATCACTGACCTCAGACTAGCAGATCCTAGACAAAAGAACTTTAAAACCCAACTGAAATGTGATATTTCAAAACCATGGTGAACAACACATGCCTCCAGAAGCTGGGGCAGGGCACGGCATCTGCCTGCAGGTGGCAGCAGTGGCAGGGGCATCATGGCAGCAAGTGGGGAGCTCCCGCAGGTGGCTGCTGCAGTGTCAGTGGTAAGGGGGGGGCGAGTGATGACCAGCAGATGACAGCCACCTGCAGACGCCACCAGTGGCAAGGGTGGGGGTGGCAAGCAGCAACCTCTGCAGGCACCATTGGTATCATCGGCAGGGCTTCTTTCAGGAGGTGTATGTGCACCCGCATCGCCAATGAAACAAAGACTCATCCACAGACCGGATTGTAGTAATTATTGTCTAAAAAGAGATTCTAGCTTATCTCATTATCTTTACCAGCTTTTTATAACTGTTATGTCCGTAAGTGGTTAATTGTGTGTTTATTCCTCTTCTCAGCAGCATATCCATCCCTTATCTTTTTCTTCTTCCTCCCTATTCTTGTATGTAAATGACTTTATTCCCTTCTATTTGGTAAACCCTGGTCTCTGCAATTCTATTCATAGGGTCTGAAAAAAGAGGCAGTACCCTATGCAAGCTTATGCATTTCTGAACAAATCAGTATTCTGCCCTGCCTACAGCCTTACTTCAAAGTAATATAGCTAAACTGACTCTCATTATAACAGAGTAAATTAAAATTTTAATCTATACCCACAATTCCACTTATATTTTTAGTTTTAACTAGTCTGAACATTATTTTAACATGTGTTTCCCCTGAATTTATCTTACATGCATTTGCTTAAAAAAACTAGAACAAGCAATCATATATCATACTAATTTTTAAAAGCTATGTGATGTTTGTTGGACAAACTTAAAGCTGAAATTGGAAAAATATGACAGATTTTCCCCAACTATGGTAATGAGATGCTCAATTTGTATTATATTTACTGTGAATTATATAGTCTGTAGAGATGAAAATACTTTAATGTTTCAATAATCCAAAATAATTTAAATTATTGACATTACATTACATTATATATTAAAGCAAGAATTATACACACTTCTAAAAATATGGGGTAATACTTGGTACTATAACTGTGATGGCTTTTCATGAAGGAGTTTGTCTTTCATGCAAGGAGTCATTTTCTGGTATAGGTTCCTGGGAAAACAGACACACAAGGCTGCCATACAATTATTGGGGAATGTGGAATTGTGGCCCAAGGAGAGTGCTGCAACTCAGAAAGGCATCCAGGACTGTCTGATTTATGCCTAGGATAATTATACTCTCTGAAGCAGCCTAGTGTTAGAAAGGCAGAACTCTAATTAAAGTTCCTATATTTAAAAAAAGCAAACAGATGCTATATTGTGAAGGGGGGTGGGGAGGAAGAGAGTGGGGCAGGAGAGAAAGGGAGTTGGGGAAACCAAGCAAATTGTATTGCTTTCCCTGTTTTACATTCCAAATTTCAATCATCACGAAGGTTTTCTGCTGAATAAAAATGCTCTGAAAATAGAAATCTGTTATGCAAATGCTAACAAATTGTCTATCATAGAGAAAGCATAACTTGGAAGGTTTTATACATCAACATTGCCACATGAGACAGAGCAACCATTTTCTACAGGCCTGCTATACGTCAATTGTCCAAATCTGAGAAGTTGATGGACTATAGTTGGTAATTGTATCCATCTCGTGAAATGGAAACAAAGTCATTTTTAGCAGTTTATTAAAAGCTTTGGACAGATAGAACAGTTACTGCCCAAATCATTTTACCAGCATTTCTATGAGTTGTTTTTTTTTTAAATCAAATAACAGGTTATTTAGTTAGCTAGTTTGTACTCTGTAATAAATTCTCTTTAAAAACAAACCAAACTGCTTCTATTGATGCTGATTTCTACTGTGAATGATCTTAATGTGAAATAAAAGCCTCTTGTACTAACCTTCATTCTCACAAGAGAAACTTCATGACAAGGGTAATCTTCCAGGTTCGTATCTGAAAAATCTTCTCTTGGAAGGGGTGTGTTTCTCCCAAGAGAAATGGAACAGATTTCTGTACACCTCTCATCTCTACTGAGAGAATAACAAGTCTCTTGGTAGAAATGTATATGGTCTAAGATAGCTGGAAAGCAGAAAATAGTTCTTAAGACCATGTTTGTATAGATAAATTAATGTGCTTTACATGGTTTAAAACTCCTTGCACTGTTGTGATCATGTGGCTTCCAAAACTTGGGAACCATAAATTCACTTCAGTGGAATTCAGAGGTACTGTAGATCTAATTAGCCAAGGTGAATATGACTGGTCTACTCACAGCCTGGGAAGAAGCATGTATGGAATCACTTGGCATGTTTCATAATAGTGTAGTAAATTATTGGCATGGGCATGCCCTAAAGGCTGCAAAGGCCACTGAAACCAAAGGATTCTGAATTGTATCCTATGTAAAAGCTTTATAAGAAAAGCATCTTCTAGAGGTCCTTGCCCCTACCTTAGGCAAATTTAAGAGGAGGTTGGACGATCACCTGTCTGAGGTCTTGTGAACCCAGCATTCATTCCTGCCAATGGCAGGGGGTCAGGCTAGATGATCTGCTCAGGTCCCTCCTGACCCTAGCTACTATGAAACTATTGCACCATAGAATTTGTTTTGTTTCTGTGTCTGGACTGTCTTTTGTCCTGAGAGGCCATTTCTGCTAACTAGTCTCAAAATAATTACCTCTTCAGATATATATTATTGCATCACACTACACATACACATCTACCTCTACTAACCTGGTATGTCCCAATGCAGAAAAAAAAACTATCGCAGATAAAGACATAGGCTTTGCATCTGGCAAAGCAGAATAAGGCTCAGGACATGGGATCAAAATTCTTCTAAATGCATGCATAAAAAAAAAAAACTTTTAAAAACGAATGCCAACATGTGAATGTATCTTCAAAAAGAAAAAAAAAAATACTGGGAACTGAGAAGCTGTGAACTGTGTGCCTCTGTCTGAATGATCTCCACATGTTACTTAATAAAGTACACACTTCAAAAAAACAAAGGTGCAACACTAAATGCTTGCAGTGCTCTTAGCTAACAACCTGTAGAACAGACATTGTATACTCTGCATCTAGAAATTTGTATGCAATGCTTAAAGCTCACCTTTGAACTAACAGTTGATTTACTATACCCTGTACTTGAAATTATCCATTTTATATGAATGATTATTTCCTAACAAGCTTGTTTCATCATTAAAATCATAATCCATAAAGGAATGAAGTAATAAATCTGCAACTATGTTTTCAGCTTGACTGTAGAGGGATTTCCCTTACCTTTATGGCAGTAGAAGCTATCTGAATATGATGAAGTCTGCGGAGGGTACTGTCTCTGTCAATAAAATAGGATGCTGCCAGCTGGTGAAGAGTTTCTAAAGTCACAGAAGAGCTGTTGGTACTTGGATCACTTCCTTCTGATCTCTTACTCAGCTTCCGCTTGTCCACAAAAATTGTGAGTGATTCCTCCCCTGCATAAATAAATTAAAAAGTCAGTGATCTTTCACATCTCTCATTTAATCAGAAATAGGGTGAAAGTCAATTGTTTTCATTCACTTGTGTATAAAGTTAGCTTTTGGAGCCCTGTGTGGCCCTTGTGGATTTGCTCTTAGGTACCCAACTATCATTTGTGCTTGTGGAAACCTCCATGTGAGTTGCATATCTTTGAAAACCCTAAAGACGGTTAAGACCATGTTTGGAGAATGTATTAAGAAGCATAATTTTCAAAAACCCTAAGCACCAAGCATCTTCCACTGAATTCAGTTTGGCCTCCTGGATCCTCAGCACTTGAAAATCAGACCACTCATAAAGGTCTCTTGGTACCTATATGCATGCAGTGAGGCTGCTCCAACATGTTGTAATTATAGTGCGTCACAGCATGGTAATCACTGTGTTCCAGCAGACTTCAGTGTCATGTGTATCAGTGTCTCCTCACTGAAAAATGGTGGCAGGGGCACTTTAACTAAAGCTTGTTTGATAAACTTTAACTAAAGTGTCCACTGCCATTTTTCAGTGCAGGGACACTGATGCGCTTTAATTAGAATGGCTCTTGGACCTATTCTAATGAAAGTGGCCCCTCCCCACAGCATGTGTATAAATGCCCCTAGATTGAAAATGTAGGAGACTAATGAAGCACTGGACCAGGCTACCCAGAGATGTTGTTAAGACCACACTTCTTCATCCTTAGAGGTTATAAAGACCAGGGTAGACAAAGCCTTGGCTAGGAGGATACAGTTTGGGATGGTTCTGCTTTGAGCAGGGGGTTGGACTAGATGACCTCTAGAGGTCCCTTCCAACCCTAAATTTCTATGATCCTATGACATTTTCAATGATACTTCCAATGGAGTTACACCAGGCATGAGGTTGCTTTAAATTCTTTAATTTTAAATTCCACAGCATAAATCGTTTCAACAATGCAGAAAGAAGACCTAACATGACTAATACTTAATAATAATAATAATAATAATAATAATAATAATAATAATAATAATAATAATAATATTTTCCCTTTTATTAATGTGCCTTTTCCTTGTGGAAAATGTCTGTTGAAACTTAAGAAATATGTATTCATGCTACAGATCTCTTTAAGACTGTTAAAAACAAAGCAAACAAAACAACCCCATTTTTATTAAAATGCAAATATTTTTAGAATAATTTCCATAGATTTCTTTTCACTTGAACACTACTTTATTTATTAAGAATTTTCCACAAATGTTCTATTTCCTTCTTATAGAAAAGAAGTCCAAATTTACTATAAATTTCCCTTTTCAGTCTGTGGCTGGTAATTTGGGATTTTTTAAGTTATCTTGTTCCTTAATTCAGCAAGTAATACCAGTTCGGCATAACTTTAGATGACAGATATCTACACAGACTGCAGTTTCCTCATTCCTGGAAGGGAGTCTGTCTCATAATAATTAGACTTGATACTTGTACTAGTTTCATTGCATGTCCATCTGTTATGATGGCATTCTGCCCACTCACAAGATGTTATGCCAGTTTCAAATAGGCATATGTGCCAACAAATATAACTGTAGAAGGATAATGTGTGGGATGCAAAAAAAGTGACATCGACTCCAAAAGAAGATAATCTTGATAGCAAACAATTCCAAATAAAGAACAATGCTTTGGTGCAAGAGTTCGCATCTCTTGGCACATATGCTGGAAACACTGCATACCATGTTGTGAATAATCAACAACCCCTTTTGCCTTCACATTTCATTTCTGCATTTGGAGAAAGCTAGCATGGCAACTGATGGTCTTTGCATTGTATTTATGGATGCCAGTGCTGGAAATTCAGTTGAAAGCTGGAAATTCAGTTGAAGCAAAACAACAATGAATTAAAGGGAAATTTTGTCTGAGTTAATACCACCAATGTTTAACACTTTTACTTTATCATGAAGCAGACAACTCTCATCTCAGCTTCCTATTGATTGGTTTTCCAAAGGAGGGTCTCATGACAGAACCGAGCAGAATGCATCCCATGGTGTATTTGCTTTGTCCCTGAAGAATGTTTAACAGGATCAGGTCTCAGACTACCTATTGATTCAGAAAATATTTGTAAAATAGTTTTTGAAAAACTGGTGTGTATTGCTAATTGTAGTTCAACACACTAAGCAACTCAGAAGATGCGACAGCCTAAACTCTGGCATCCTACTGTGCAATTCGACAGGGGTTTACTAAATTTTCTTATACCGGATAATACTTAAACATTATATCATAGCAACTTAGTTGACGTAAATGACTGTCAACAAGTATAGGAATATTTGGCACAACACATTTCAAAACGGTATGAAATTAGTGCATAAATAAAAGAAACAGAGGTTCTGTTCTTCACATTTTTTCATTAGCCTTAGAAAGGTGATTTTTGCTTTATATTGTTGACAACGATGGGTTTTTTCTCCCACTGAAGTCAGCAGCAATGTGCCAATATATACATAAAAGATGGCACTCCCCTTACATTGAGGGAAATCCCTGAATACAAGGGAAAATCTTCCTTTATTTCCCACAAAATTGGTATTTTTTTCTCCGTTCATGAATAATCACTTTCAAAGCCTCCTGACTACTTGGTGATAGTCATATCACTCAAGCTGATTGAATTGCTTCCATCCAAAGTGTTTTTCAACAGGAAACTAGATTTTTGCCAAAACAAGTATTTCTCTTGCACAGAAAATCATATTTTTTGTTAAAATATTACATCTCAACACTCAATTTCCACAAAAACCCCCAAAAAACAAAACCCAAAATAAATGGAAAGTGTATTTTTCCAGCAAAAATTTCCATGGGAAAAAAACAGTATCAGCGCTCAGTTATCACATCATCCCTTTATCACAATCAAGCTCAAGCTCATTGTTGCTTTGTAGACAGCCACTCTGTGAGGGAGGAGGGAAGTAGATGATTTTGGCAAGTAGAACTCACCCTGGCAGAACACTGAGCTCAATCCTACCACTGTATGCTCAGTTCCTGCTTCCTGAGAGATGCATTTTGTTTCTGATCCTCTGCAGCTAGGCTGATGAGATGTGAATGTTTTCATTGAATCAAATAAAATAAAATTGCATTTTCCCATGTTAAGCTGAGGTTTGCACCTAGAGTAATATAGTGCCAGGGAATACACAGTCACCATTTGACAAAGCTCTCTCACAGAATTGATGCCCTATCCCTCACGATAAATTCTGTGTCCCAGATATTTATTTATTTACTGTTACTTACTTGTGGGATTGTCAAGAAATGTAGCATGCTAGGCATTCAGATTGCAGTGAATTCCAACGTGATTTGGGGCATCTATCTGCCTCAGGCTCCTTGAAAATCAGTCATAATCACATTTATATTACAGTAATGTTCATTTATATATATCACAGTAATGCCTTGAGGCCTTTACCAGGTTGGAGTTTCAGTATTGTAAGTGTTGGAAAACATGCTAGGAACTGTTTTTACTTGCTGCTTTAAATCTATGATTATCAGACTGGTATGATGCTACAATTTTCCATTTGAACAATTTTTAAATGCATTTGTTAGCAATGAAGACCTCCTAAAAACTTAGGAATTTATTTTCATTAATGATAAGATCTTTTCCTTTACATTGCTGTAGCAGACAAAGTACAGCATAGATTAAATATTCACATCCATTTTAAGACCCTTTTACAGAAATAAAGTGATGTAAAAGAGAATCAGGCCCTTTACATTTTTAAATATCTGCAATGCTGGTCTCAAAGCACCTTCCACAATAAGGTCTTAGTTCATAACTTTTGTTTCTCAACCACCACAGTAGTACAAATAACAAATCATAATAGTTTCAGTAAGATACATTTCAAGGTAAAACATTTATTCTTAAGATTTTTATGAGTCCTAGAAATGATTAATCTCTGTCAGGACTGATTTAGCTCTTGTCAGGAATGGGTTGCAGTCCAGCAAAATCATGGATATGCTCAATTTTCTGTATAGCTGGGTTCCAGAATTGTACAAAGAAGGTTCCCATGCACAGCATATCTTTGCAGAGTGTGTAAGTGAATTATATATAATTTATAAGAGACAGTTTGAATCCTAAATATAAAAATGCAAGTCTGAATAGACTTTTCTGTCACATTTGAAATATGGATAAATCTTTCTTTACCAGCCATATTCTGCAACCATGAAATAAGCTAAGAAGACATTTAAGTGTTAGTTAAAAAATAGATGCAATTTAGAAAACTAGCCAAAGTTATGAGTCTTAACAAATGAAAAGGATTAATGACAGTGAATACTAAGAAAACATGATTATTCAGCATCAGATCCATACACAGCTGTGCCTCATAACAGCAGTATGTTTTCCCTAGTTTACAAAATGCAGGAGGCAGTTTGCTTCAGTTTCTCAGGGTAAAAAGAAATAGTATAAAAATACATTCTGTTTCTGCTAACAAAAGAACTCCATATAATCCAATAATTGGTTCAAGAGATTAGCAGACCCTCTATGATGATGCTTTATTGCTGTGTAGCTGCTGTGGCCGACAGATATTCATCAATGAGTAGAGACTGACATTCACACTATAGATTGACCTTCGCACAATACATTCCAATGTTCCTGCAAGCCCTGGAATTTACAAGGCTATTATTTAGTTTATATATTTAATTCTCTCCAGGTTTATAAAAAAAAATATTTTCCAAGGTTTATTTTTGCAATTTAAACTCCTCAGTTGTCTATCCAAAAAAAAAACCAAAAACCAAAAACCCCCTCAAAAATCTACCTCCGAAACAGAAATAGGCATTTAGATATATGGCTCTTTTTGGCCAGTTAACTGGGAGAAAGCTATAAAACAGTTTACAAATAGCATTCAAAAATAAAGAATCAATGCTGTGGGGTTTTTAAGAATGTCTTCAACAATTGTACAAGATAAGAAATGCAAATAGCCACCATTGGTACAGTAGAATATCAATACCATTGTAGCAGGTGTAACTAAATATAAATGTTTGTGGCTGGGGAAAATGTATTTTTGTAATGCATAACAATACATATTCATATGATTAAAATACTTACTGCTAATTTCTGCCTCAAGTAATTTAGAGAGTTTTTGAGCTGAAAGACTGCCTTCTTATGCCCCCTTTCTGCTGGAATAAAGAGATCTTAAACCTCAGCATCTCAACTTATCATTTGTAGTAAAAAATGAAGGTGCTGTAAGTAGGATCAGTTATAACGTGCATCAGTAGCATCACGAGGAAGACAGTTTGTAAAAAAATAAGAACAGTCATATATCTCTATATTTACACCTACATGCACTTAATAATTAACGATAAAGGTACTTGTATGCATTCACGTGTGTGGCTTTTATAATGTGTAAAGGTTCTTGGCCTGTGAACTCTTCAAAGGTTTGTCATTAAGCAGAATGCAAAGGACAATGGCCGTAACTTAATATAGACATGAAGTATGGCAATGAATCAGTTAGGGGTGTATTTTACATCTTATTGAGGCACAGTAGTTCCATAACATTACTGAAGGACCTTTGCATATGGAAAAAAGCATAAGCCAGTAGAATTTTACCATATCACTTTCCCAAAATGTAGCTGCTACCAATAGAAATGCACAGATCCAAAAAAGTAAGTAAACCAAGGCTAGACCCATGGTCACTAGGTGTGTGAGAAGTGGGCCCTATTCAATTTGGATTTGGCCTGAATCAGAGACAATGATTCGATTTGTTGATTTGGATCACTATCCCCAGTTCAATCCAAAACTGAAGATCTGATGGTGATTCAGAGAATCAGCGATTCAGGAATAGACACAGCTTTAAAAGTTTTTCTACATACCTTGAGGTAGCAGGCATGGCTTGTGAACACTGCAATGATGGGGTGCATGGAACATCCCACAGGAGTGTGATGGAGACCTCCACGTGCTCCACGCTGAACCCAGAAGTGGACCAGAAGTACTTCCAATCCACTTCTGGGTTCACTGGGGAGCGCACTGAGGGGGTCCCCCCACCTCCCCAGCTTGGTGATCAGCTACAGGGGGACCCCAGATGCACCCCCAGACCCAAGAGGTACCAGTCACTGAGTAGGGGAGGAGGGGGGGTGGTGTGAAGTGGACCTGAAAGTGCTTCTAGTCCACTTCCGGACCTGCTGCCTAATGCGTTGGGGAACCTCCCATGCTTCTGTGGGACAGTTCATGTGCCTCAGCATCACAGCACTCATGAACCCCTGCTACTTAGAGATATGTAGAAAAAACATTTAAAGCTTTTTCTATGTCTGAATCTCTGAATCTTCCTGAATCTCTCCAAATTGATTCGGAAACTAAAGCCTGCTGCTGGCCAGGCTCTGAGCAGCCAGCTAGGCACTGCTGGTGCCCAGGTAAGGCTGGTGGGGCCAGCACAGGAGCTAGGCCCCACCTTGCCTACCCCACCCAGGTCCCTTTGCTGTGTACCAGTGCACATCCAGGGGCATGCCTGCGGACAAATTGCAGCAGCAGAAATATGTACCACTGTTATTTGTCCCATGGGAATTGTATGCCCCTGCACATGCAGACTGATGGGGCCATGCCCCATGAGTCATCACTCCTGTCCTTGTGCTGATTAATGGTGTGTATACCAGTATGTAATACAGGTGGCAGAGTTAGAACAGGTACAGAAACATTACTGTCAGTAAATTTTAGACAGGAGTTAAAGTTTTCAAGCTGAATTTATTTATTTTTTCTCCTGCCTACTATATTAAATACTAGAAAGTGAAGTGTGGCTACAGAACACATGAGTTCAAGAGGAAACTAATAATTTCCTCTCACATAGGTCTTTTAGCATCAAACTGGCCTCCCTTAGCTGCAGCTGAGTAGGATAATTCGAATCAAAAGTCAAATCCTAATTTAGTAAATTAATAGTTCCATGAAAATTAATGGAACTGACTTATACTAGTTCAGGATTTATTTTATTTTATACTAGTTAAAATTTATTCTATATGCAGAGTAACATACTGTTCTCCAGGAACATGGGTAAGGAAAGTAAATTATGCTCTTCATTATTCATTGTTTAGCATAGTAACAGTGTAAATGTCAAAAATGCATGTAAAATATAATCAGTGGAGAGGAAAATGGCAGGAAGTTTAGATTAAACTGATCTGTTAAGGGCCATTAAGATTGAATACTCCAAGGATGAAATTACCTGGGGTATTTTGCTTTGTAAAGCCTGTAACATCACCAGGAAGAGGCTTTCTGACCTAGGGAAATGAACTTCATGCTGCTCCAGCAAAGTGCTCTCTGACTGATTAGGAATGACAATGACAAGTCATAGAAAAAATAAATAAATCCTTACTGATCTGGCCCATTAGTCACTTCCAGCTAGTCCTGGTTTCATAACAGTCCCCTGGCTCAACTGTAGCATTCTACACATTCCTTTATCCATGCTGCTATCGTATTAGTGGATAAGAGGCTTCTCTACTAAAGCTCACTATCTACATCTACTGTGAAACCAGGATAAGATCTTCATCTGCCATAATACCAGAAATAAAACTCTTTCACTTGAATATAAACATATTTTCCCTTTACTATTCCCATATCCCCAGCTCAGTAAATTGGCAGTGTTGCCTTGCAATCAATTTCAAACCATGTTCTACTAAACCTTACACACCTTTCTACTAAACCTTACAGTAGGCACTACTAAAAAAATCAACATCCTCTTATGTTTCCTGCACAGCATTTTTTGAGGCTTCATAATTATTTACAGTTCCATGGTGTAAGTCATATTACCATGCAGTATATCTGTATATAACAATGGATTTCATTGCATAGTACTGGAAAAAAATGCAAAATCATAAAAAATGGTGCAAGGCTTTTGGTTATAGTTGTGTTGGTCTAAGAACATAGGCAGGCAAGCTTCTTTGGGTAGATGTGATCTCTTTTATTAGACCAACTGAGTCATTACAAAAAGTTATTTGCAAGCTTTTGGGCATAAGCATCCTTCTTCAGGCACAGGGAATCTCTGCTGTTCTGATATCTTCAAGAAATGAAAGAAGCTAAAAATGTGACAGGATGTCAGTGAGAAATAGGTGGAAATTAGGCAAACAAAGGGTAGAGAAGGGAAGGGGGAAGAGGGGAAACAAGAAGGGAAATAATGCCAAGGCTAAGTAAGGGAAACTCTACTGTCATTGAGTTCGCCAAGGTAGAAAACAGGCAGTCTGTGAAAAAAATGAATAGCTGGAAATTAAGAAGACAAAGGATAGAAAAGGAAGGGAGGTAAACAAGGGGAGAAGTGGGGAGGAGAAAAATGTAAATGGTAAGGTCAGGCAGGTACCTGGTGGATCAGATGTCAGGCAGGTTATAATGTATCATAAATACAATGTCTATCTTGAGTCCATGATTTTTGTATCTCGGAGATTTAGGAGGTGAAGTTTGTAGTCTTGTCTACAAAAGGTGCTTTGTAAAGTTCCCTTTGGGGATTGCAACTCAGAGATTCGAGGGGAGTGATTGTCTTGTGAGAAGTGTGCACCCGCAGGTAATTGGATATTTTTGCCTTTGATTAATTTGTGGTGTCTGTTCATTCTGGAGCCCAGTTGTTGCTTGGTTTTGCCTACATATTTTCCATCAGGGCATTTGGTGCACTGGATAAGATATATAACATTTCTGAAGGTGCAGGGGTAAGATCCAGGAATGGTGGTAGTTCTGTTGTGGGGCATGATTATTGTGGGAGTGGTGGAGATGTGTTGGCAGGTTTTGCATTTCTTGTCCTAGCATGGTCAGGATCCATTAGGTGTGGTTTGAATCATAGGGAGTTTGCTTCTAGTGATGATGTTAACGAGGTTTGGTGGTTGTTTAAAAGCTAGGATGAGTGGTTTGGGAAATAACTCTTTAAGAATTGGGTCTTCTTCTAATATGCATTGCAATTGTTTAAGGATTTTTCGTGCAGGTTCCACAGAAGGGTGGTATGTTAAACTAATGGTGTGCAATTCATGGGGATTTTCTTTTTGTACTGCAGCAAATTGTGGTATGATATCCGGGTGATTCTTACAAAAGTACAATCTCTCTCTCTTGAGAAGTGTCCTTGTTGGGTGAAAGGCCTTTTGAGATTTTTGAGGTGATGATCATGGGTATTCTCCTGGGTGTAAATTCAGTGGTATCTGAATGCTTGACTGTAAATTACAGCTTTCTTGATGTGTTTACGGTGATTACTGATTCTACTTGCTGTGGTCCTATTTAGTGCTGGACTTTCTTGGTGTGTTTCGGGTGATTGAATTTTTGGTGGAAATCAATCAGAGACTACAGGGTTTCAGTCCAAATGATGATGATATCATCTATGTATCTCAGGTACATCATGGTTTTGATGGTGAAATTCTTTAGGAACTCTTCTTCCAGATGGGCCATAAAAAGTTTGGCATATTGTGGGGTCATTTTGGTGCCCATAGCTGTGCTCATGAACTGAAGGAAGTGTTGGTTGTTGAAACTGAAATTGCTGTGTGTAAGGATGAAGTATGTAAGTTCAGTGATTTACTGAGGTTGGTACTCTGAGTTGTAATATCACTCTTAGAGATATGTGAGGCAGGCTTAGGTGCCATCCTGGTGCGGGATGTATAAGCTAGTGACATCCATGGTTGCTAGGACGGTATTGCCAGGAAGATTGTCTGTGTTTCTGAGTTTTTGCAGAAAGTCTGTTGTGTCTTGGATAAAATTCGGTCTTTGGATGACGAGCAGTTTTAGGATGGATTCAATGAAACATTAGGGTTCCATGGTTGGAAATGATAGGTCTGCTGAGGTTCCCTTGCCTGTGGATTTTAGGGGGCACTTAAAAAGTCCCTAAGATTGGGTAGTGGAGTGATCAAGGTCTGAAGTTTTTCTTGTAGTTCAGATAGAAATGATGTGATGGTGGTTTTGAGTTTTGAGGTGAAAAAGAGAGTTGGATCTTCCTTTAGTTTTCTATGGTAGGTAGTGTCAGAGAGTTGTCTATAGGCTGCTTTTATGTAGTCTCCACAGTTAAGGATAACTAAGGCTTCTTCTTTATCTGCTTGTTTTATTACTATTTTGTGGTTGGATCTTAGAGGTTATATTGGCCCTTCTTTCTCAGGCAGAGGATGTTATAGTGTTTTTTGCTGTTGAGTATTTCACTGTTGATTTTTTTCTTTAAAGGAAACAATGTAGCAGTTGAGGTTTGAATTTCATCCACTGTAAGGTGTCCAATCTGAGGTTTTTTGGGATTTCATCCAAACAAATTTGTTGTGTGATAACATTGATGAAAAATTGATGCCACCCCCCACCCCAGATTGGATACCTTCCATGGATGTCACTAACTTATACACCAACATCCCACACCAGGATGGTGTCCAAGCCTGCCTCTTATCTACAAGAGTGAGACTACAACTTCAGGACTGAGAGTGTGTGGCACAGGCATTCCCCATGCACATGTAGCAGCGGCACAAGTTGTGCCACTGCTTCTTCTCCTTGGGGAAAAAAAACCCCATACTTGTGTGGATGCAGCCATTAAAGCAAAATTACATTCTACTATACCTGTTAGAGGTAATTCTGATAACTCACACAAATATCTAGGCCAGTAACTGAAAGATAGTGAGGGCACCTGCATATGTGCTTTAAAGCTCAGTAGCTCATTTTACTGTGCATTAAAGTGTCATGTCAAAACCCTGTCAAAAACATTAATGCACAGGAACAATAGGTGACTGTGCATTAAGTATCACTAAAAAATGTGCACTTTTGCTACTGCGCATTAATGCACCCTAACGCACATTTATTTAGTATCTCACAGGGCACTTTTACACGTGCTCTGGGGGTAGAAGAGTGGCACTTTAATTAGAGCGGTTCAGAGAGCCGTTTTAATCAAAGCACCACCGCATCTCCTGAATCAGTCTCCCTGTGCATAAAAATGGCAGCAGAAGCTCTTGAACTGACGTTCAGTCAATGAGCTTTACTTCAAGAATTCCTACCACCATTTTTAAGTGTGGGGATGCTAATACATGAGATGAAGGCGGCTACTGGAACATGGCAATTGCCACTCTTCAGCAGACTTGATTAATCAAATCTGTTCTAGCATGCTGGAGCAGTCTCTGCACTCATGTATAGACACCCAGAGGTACTAAATTTATTAGGCAGTAGCAAAAGTGCATTCATGAATGTAGACATGCCTACAGTATAATAAAAGGCAGTAACATCTCCCTCTAAAAACCTTATTCAAACTACTTTGACTGTTACACAGCCTATATGCTATTGCCCATCTCCTTGTGAATCAGGTTATAGTTAAGTTGTTAGGCTAAACTTTCTAAAAGATTACAGATAGGTTTACCTCCATGACTCCCATAAACATTCATGGAAGCCTTGTTCTTAAATCCTGCTTTGGAAACTAATATGACCTACTATTTGGAAGGGACCTGTTTACAGAATGGATTGGACAAATCCAGTGGTGAGGCCTAGCTGTGAGACAGTATCAATTATTCTTCACAAAAGATAATTAGTGCATAGGATTACCTATCCAGACTTCACAAAATGAACTGGCATTTTAGAGAAGTAGTTTTATCGCTTGGCGAGTGATTATATTAAAGATAATTTTAGTGATTGAGTACCCTTCCTGCAGGACAATCTTGTCAAAAGCCCTTATTCACCTGAGGAATGGTTTTCTATAATACATTTCATAACTGAATTCTAACCATACATTAAAAAAATGACAGCAACACTATTCTCTTTTGGCTGATATCTGGGTAACATAACAACTGAAATGTCTCCTAGTAACTCTCTTTTGGAAAAAGATCATTCCAGAAACAGGTTGAATGTCCCTGTTACTTTAGCCATTTAAAATAACAATACATTAATTTCTATCATTATTTTAACAAAATAGCACTTCTGCAGCAAATACATCATAATTTAATTGAAATTGAGGCACAAATTGCACACATTTTCACTAGGAAGCTTTTAATGATGGCTTATTTGGTACTTTAAGTATTTCCATTAATTGTTTATATCTCCCCCCTCCTCCCATATGGCAAAAAGGGAATTCATCAGGACAAGGAGGGCACATCTACATGAGACATTTACTGCAGAGTTGCCTAATTAGCACTGCAGTAAAGTCTCAGTGTCTATATGTGTTGTCCTATTAGGCCACAGGAAACTAACTTCATTGTGGGTTAGAACTTGTAAATACAAGTACTGTCCTGTGGCAGTATTCTTAAGTGCATAGCAACACATGTGTAGAAACTGATGGGGCTGGCTGGGGCATGAGGATGCTTCAGTTTGAGGCTGCCTGCTGCCTAGCCCCATAGCGGAGTATCTGTGTGTCCCAGTCATCTGCTCGGCAGCACGTTGAGCTGAGTTAGAGCAGTCCTGGGCTGGCAGACTGATCTCCAGGGCCTCCTACCAGCTGGGGCTGCTTCATCCTGGCTCATGCTATGGTCCTGGGTACATGTGAAAATACAGCACCTGAGCACAATATATGCCAGAGTTTATTAATTCATTAATTTTAAATGTAGAAGTTGTGCATGGATAGTATTTTTCTGACTCTAGCATTAGAGGGCCTTAATCCTTATAGAAAAAATAACATTTCTTAGAACTTTTAATCACAGTATTTAAAGACCAGGTCAGAATAGGAGTAAAATTCGGACTTCACTGAAGTCGCTTATAAAATTCCCATTGACTTCACTGAGGTTGGGATTTCACCCTTGCAATTTCTGGTAATTATTCACAACATGTTATGTAATGTTATAGTTCATAATCTCTAAACTCTTTGTTGTATGGGAATCATAATGCCTCGTTTGGGAGTTTTAAGTTCAGAAAATGTAAATTAAACTTCACAACATTATTTTGCAATGGTTATTCAATGTAGGTACATCTTCCAGAACCTCAGTAACATAGAGGGAACAGGTGGGGCATGATCGTGATCTCTAAAAAATACCTAGCACCTGTCTCTTTCACTCATAAAGAGTTTCAAGTATTCACTATCTTAAAGAGAGGGCGTATAAACAGGAACTAATGTTAGAGTTTCAAAGAAGAAAGAAAGTGCACAACATTCACTGTGGGCTTTATCCAAAGCCAAATGAAGACAATGGAAGCTTTCAATGGCTTCAATAGATTTTGGATCAGAACCATAGTTTCATTTTTCAGCTCTCAGGAGTACAAACTAATTTGCTTTGGAGTAGTAGATGTTCAGTACATTTGAAAATCAGAGGATCTGAGCTAAATGCTGGATGTTAATAATTTACAAGACAGTTATAAAATTCCTAGATGCATTCCCTTGCCCTATCATATGGGGGTTAGGATGTATGGGCATCCTAAACCATGCACTTCCATCCTCCTTTAATATGGAACTATAATTCCCTCCCCGACTCCATCCAATTAATTATTTTGGCAATAATGCCAAAATGTCCTCTGAAATATTTATTGCTTGTATGATGCCTGATTAGCGAAGATCAAGTAAAATATGCCCCCTTCTTTGATTTAACAAAGCTCTAAGTATTTGTATTCATGGGCATAAAGGAAAACTTGGCAAATGAATGACCTTGTGGTAAGATTTGTGTGCCTCTGTAGCCATTTGGCTTGCATGAATATCCTTTTTCGACCATAAAGGAAACTTTTACACATGGTTGTCTGTGAAATGTTCCCAAGTCTTTATTCGCAAGCATAAGAATATACTCCTCAAGGGCATTCTAAAATGGGAACCCAGTGAAGTTATACAATTTTTTGTGTTGCTACGAGATAACACAAAAAATAACATTTCCAATTGTTCTTATTTCTTATGGAAATTGTAGCTGCTAGTGACTAAGAAAAGACAAACATATCATAATGAAAAGCAACCTAAACTGCTGGCTATGAATATTCTGTGCAAGGAGTCAGTGATGTAAGGGCTTCACTCATGCATCCTCCCATACATCCCTGCAGGAGAATGAGGAGGAGGAAGGAGAATTCTTATGCTCATGCACTGGCAGAAACTGTACCAGACGCAAAACTGCAGCTTCTGGACTGCTGCTTTCTTTCTTGCACAGATGGGAATACTAGTGCAGAGGTGGGAAGGATACCTGGGTAGGTAGGCCAGCACTGTGCTGGCCCCATCAGCCTTACCTAGGATCCTGGGGGCCTCCTGGGGTTGCAGCTGTGGCAATTCTGCCACTCAGAGCCTGGCCAGCAGCCAGAGAACGTGGCTCCAGCTGACCAGGCTCCGATTTTGGGCAGCACGTTTGCCCTGCTTTTTGTTTGCACAGGTTTTCATGGACCCCAGGGTCATCCTCCCCCCACCTCCATTCCCACACTGCTACTGTGAAGCATAGAGAACACCTGAATATGTGGTGCTACTGACATGTCAGTGGTGCTACATACTACATGGCCATGCTTGTCTGGATGTGGCCAATGGGGCCTGGAAGGGAAGTAAGGAGTAACAGCTCTGGTGAACTAGGCCCAGGACTAATAAGCCCAGGTGTCAAATAGAGCAATTAGCTGCCCCGGTCACTGGTTATAAATGACCCAGTCACATACGTAGAAGGAGACTGGACTTGGACGTATAAGCCCAGTCTCTGTCTGTGCAGGGGGAAGCCCCTGCCTGTAGCAAAGTGTGAGGGGTTGCTAAAGACAGACAGACAGGCAGTCAAGCTACCCAGGAGAGCTGGGGAAGGAGACTACTATGTAGTTAGCACCTATGGAAATCTTTACCCCAGGAAGGAAGCTTATTTGTGTTATGAAGCAGCTGGCTTGTGCTTTTGTTCTGTTTATATTGGAGGACCAGATTGTGGCTAGAGGCAGAGGCATCAATGAACAGGGGATGTCTGTGTGGCATTCCCATGTTACTTGTGTCAGGAGCTAGCCATAACCTAAAGGCTAGAGAGTAGCACTGAGATTGTGATGTCAGGAGAGGCAGACACCAAAGCAGGGCCAATACCCAGCAGTTGAAGTCTTAAATTGGCTAAAGGTGCGGCTAGAGAAAAAGGGGGGCATGGCTATGAAAGCTGAGGCTCCGACAAGTCCTCAGAAGCCTATGGGAGTGCCCCTCATAGGATGTTTCCTCAGCCTGATGATGAGCATTTATACCCAAAAGTTTGCAAAGGAGAATTTTTCCAACTCTTTGAATTGGTCTAATAAAAGATATCAGATTTATGCAGATAACCTTTTCTGCCTTAAAGGCAAAGCACTCAAAGGGTGCTTTGAGCCCCCAGTCCCCAGGCAAAACAACCAGCGAAGTTACTGCCAGCCCTGGAAACTGCCTCCTTCAACAATGAATACAATAATATCAAAGGCATGGCAAGTAAGAAACTGGAGGTAAGGTGGGTCAAAGGTAGGGGCAGCTCAGTGCTGGGATAGCATCACTTCCAAAGGTACCGCACATGTAAACATAAAAGAGTGTATCTACACTTTCTCCACACTACTTTTGAGACTGCCCCCCCCCATAAGTTTTACTACCTGCTCTGCACCCTACAAACCTGAATATATACCAGTGAAGATATTCTGGAGTAACCCTCTTCTACCTCCTGTCACAAGATCTTGAGGAACTGAACATCCTCATCACCATTTTTGGACTGTATGCAGTGGGAGCAGATGGATGAGACTTGTAACTCACAGAAGTCTTGGAGTTCTATCATGGAGACAATATAGACACACTTAACGTGTCCATTTGATTCCCACATAAATATCTAAAGCAGAGGCTAAGGACGCTTTCCTTGCAGAGCATCCTAATTATTCTATTATAATGCTCCTCTCCAAGTGAAATAAGGTTTCATAAAGGCCTGGTGCCTTTACATTGGCTTGTTGCCCATCCACCAGTCCAAAGGGATTTGGAAGAAGGTTATGGAGGAATACAGAATAGATCTCTGTAGCTAGCCACCACTAATGGTCATTGCTTAATACTTTTTAAAGGGGACATGAAAAGATAGTTAGGCTAGGGAATCTCAGGAATGTTTTTTGAACCTCTTGGGGTCATCAAGAGAATGATAAACTTTGACCTAGTCCCACTAGCCTCCTACCTATTCCTCAAATGGACAGCTTAGCTACAGTCCTCCAACATTACATGTCCCATCTAAATCTAGTGGAGAAAAGAACCATATCAGAGAGAGAGTGTCTGAGCCTTTCTATCCCATGAAAACAAAGAGATCCTCAGATCTTCACATATCAGTCAGGATTTACACTTCCAGCCTAGAAAAAGTCCACTGATATTACTAATGTCATTAACATTCAATTCTTTTAAAGTGTGTTTATACTCACTCTCATCATGTGTAGTTATAGCTGAGTTGTTTACTTAACATTGAAATCACTGATCATACCTCCCAAGGTAGCTGACAGAAGGAAGTGTGTCCCATATTTCTTGATAAGATTTTCTGTGATCTGCTGAAGAGTTGGGCGACGTCCTAGTAGTCTTATATTGCGGAAGAATTCAGGGGCAAGAGGAAGTGGGGAACCAAGGAAATTTCTTCTTTCAACAGCTAGATTGTTTACTTTCCAGCGGCCAAACTCTCTGCAAAGCAAAAAAATTCTCATTTAGAAAAGTATCATTCAGACAAATGTTTTCATTTGCCAAACACACCGCTCTACTGTCTAGCTTGGGGCAACAAGCTTCCCTTGTGATACACTGTCATGTGTTATATACATAGGACAAGCAACAAGTATAATTTATTGGGAGTGGAAAGAATATAGCAAAACCATCAGCTGGCAACAGCAAAAAAAGCCACTTAAGGTGTTGTAGTGCCTATTGCTTTCATTCAAGCTGTGGTATGACCATAATTCCAGAGCAACCTGATTTTGTTAGGGATATATCCCTAAAAAATATACTATGTTGCAATTACTTTTGCACAATATACTCTTTATCTACTCTAGCTGGCTACTTTAAAGGAGTTAGAAACAGTCAGACCATATTTGGCAAAGCAGTGATTGGTTTACTGTTGCATGATCTCACTTCAGCAGGGAGAACCAAAGTAATGCCAACGCTCATGAAAAAAATCACAGAACTCCTGATTTCTGAGTCAATTAACTCTGACTCACGATCTCCTGATAGAGAGATCAAATCTCAGGACTTTTTCTTCTGGCACATGAAGAGAGCACCAAGCTGGCAAGTCTGTGGAAGGGAATGGGATGTGGGTAGGAGGCAGATCAAGGCTCCCACAGTTGTGGGCGGGGGGAGTAAGGCAGGGACTGGGATGAATAGGGCCCTAGGGGCCAGGGCGAATCATACAACAGAACTGTGGGCAGCTGTGTGTGCGTGCGTGCGTATCTGTGTCTGCCCCTCATTCCCAAGCCAGAGCCCCTTCCCACCCCAATGCTGTTGGTGGCCCTTACTTCTGATCCACTGTACCCCGCATCCTGCCCGGGTATGTGGGGACCCCCTTCTTCAGGCTTCAAACCACACACCCATGCCCACAGCCCCCCACACGTAGCACCCCTACAAGTGTGTATATGGAGACCAATACACACACGTAAAAAATAGCATCCTGTGATTTACATGCCAAATCTCTTGATTTTTAAGAGTTTGTCTCATGACTTTTGCCACGGTGGGGTTGGCAATACTGGAACCATAATCAATATATACAGCGAAGTGACCTCCAGTACCTCTGATGTTTAGGGGGCTGTTGTCCTCATTTTGAAACATCTGGTTGAAAGCCACATTCAAAACACAGTAAGCAGTTTTCCAGTCAAGAAGTAAACTAAACCATTAAAATAACCCCCCTATGACACAAGCTAGCTTCTCCACTCTGCTATAAATCAGTGATAGCACTGAAAGCAAACAAGTAAATTAGTTAGTAATAAACACATCTTTTATTCATTTACCTACCAATTAAGATACTGCTTAGAGTTATTATCAGAAGGACTCATTGTCCTCAAAATCTAATCAGAGGACTGTATTTTTTAGCATTTGCAGTAGCTTTGTTTTTTTCTGGAGCAAACTGATAGTTATTTTGTTTGCTTCAGAGTCCAATCAGAATCCAGTCTGTGGCTACTATGCTGAGATAGCATATGGGCTGCTGTCTATTTACTGCTTTTAAGGGAAAAGGAAGTGTTACTTGGCTGGATATGTCAACTATGGTTCACCCTCCTGAAATGAGACCATAAAAAAGCAAATAGTTTAGTATGTTTGAAAGGCTATACAGAAGGTCCCAGCTAAATAAATGAGTAGCATCTATTTAAAAAAAAAAAAAAGGAAAGGTCCAAAATACAGGGAAGGACTAACACTGTGGGCTATACAATAAGAGATATACATGTACACATACTTACATACACACACACAGTGGGCTATACAAGAAGACATATACATGTACACATACTTACATACACACACACAGTGGGCTATACAAGAAGAGATATACATGTACACATACTTACATACACACACACAGTGGGCTATACAAGAAGAGATACACACACACACAAACAAACACACACAGACATATAATATCTCCTCCTGTATAGCCTGCTGTGTGTGTGCGTGTGTACATACGTATGTACGTGTGTATGTATGTACATGTATATGTGTGTGTGTGTATACACACACACACACACATACAAAAGAAGATACATAATGATGTGCACATGGATTAATAACTGGACTGGCTGTTTGAAATTCATCTTGTTTCTCACATTATATGCTCATGTAATGTTATTAATTTAATTTTCTTTCCTTACTGCTCTGCTGTGGCAATAATAGTGATGCAGTGATGCTTAATATAGAAACAGAACTATCAAGCTGGGCTCTCCTTTCTAGGTTTCTGTAAAATAAATTGACGCACATATGAAGCTTTACAGTATGAAACTACCAGGAATTTTAAATTATAGGATGGTCTTCAAGTAATTCTACAGGGCTAGGCAAGTAATTAATGTCAACATGTATCCAATTAAAATCAAAATCCATATTGGTTTCCTTGTTTGGTAGAAAATACATTTCCACCACCATTTTTGTTTCCTTTCCCTATGTTTTCGTTTGTGAGATGGCAGACTGGGAAGTTATATTTAGAATATATATTTCAATGAAAAAAAAATAATGCCTTAGAAAAATGGTTTCTAAATCAGGCTTAGAAGACACGAATAACAAATACAGACTATATTGCTGCTTTTGCTAGCACATATACTTACCAGTACATCCACAGTTGACTTCCACATAGGCAGAAGACTCTACTTTCAACTATTAATTGCAAGTTAGATGTGAGACCAGGGAACTGGATATATATTTTAAAATATTGGAAGTAACAAGTTTGTAACAAATGATATTTCTGTTCTGCTGAAAAACAGCCTGATCCAAAGTCTTTCCTGTTGACTTGAATGGATATTAAACTAGGCTTCCAATAACTGAATTTATACATTGAAAATAAATAAGGCCTGCTAATGTAAACAAAATGAAATACAGAACACAGTTCCATTATAGCAAATCTCACATTCATACAACAGTATCTGCATTAAATTTTATATAACCATTGATTGCTGCTGGAGACAGAATGAGGTTCTTAGTTGATATGGATAGGCAGAAGACCCACTGACTTTAGTTTATACCAACTGCTTTTGTTTGTCATGTCTTTCACAACCTGCTTTAACCCATGAAAGACATGGCTTTTAGTTGACTTAATGTGTATGTACCATGCTGATTTTGTATCATTTTAGTTTCTTAACCAAAATAATGAGGTAATAAATGGAACGCCTTACAGCAGTCTGACTACACTACTTTGGCAAATTATCACAACTTCTTTTCCACTAAATTTGTAATCTCATCAAAAGAAAGATTTTAGTTAGCTTGACAAGATTTGTTTTCCTACCCATATGGACTTGAATTAATTATGTTACCTTTCTTTTTTATTATTCATTAATCAAGTCACACATCAGCTGTTCAATTATTTATATGGAGATCAGTATCAGGGTAACAAATATAATTACCTAGGTTGTCCTATTTATTCTTTTAAAGCAGCGTCACATTACATTTATTTCAGTCTTCTAGAACTTCTCCAGCATTCCTAACTGCCAGCAAACTAACTGGCAGATTGTTTCTTGGCCAGCTCTTTAAAACTCTTAGTTGCACGTTATTCATTCTGTCTGATTTACATTGTCTAGATGGAGTAGCTGCTATTTAGAATCCAGAATTATTGCTGGAATGCAAAGAATGTAATTATCACCACTATCATCATTGCCATGCATACGTAAAAATGATTACCACGCCTTGCTTTGTCATCAGTTCCTAACTCTTCTATTTTACTACCAACTTCCATGTGTTATACACTTAGATTTATTATACATGTATCAACTCATGCATTCATTTCTTCCATGTATATGTATGCACTCATTTATTCGTTTCTCACATGTAAAGACTGTATTTATGAAAAGAAATGTTTGTTATTACTTTTAATGGAATAGCAATTTTAACTTCCTAAGAGACTTTTTGTTTTGTTTTGTTTTTTAACCACTTAAGCATGCCTCACTGATTGTGGCATCCCCTAAGGGCCTCATTACATGGTTTTTTGGCAGCTCCTGGAATTCTTAACCCCTGGATTATCTATGCATTACCACCTGAAACTAGTGTTAAGAACTTGTTATGCCACTTTAATTCGTGCTATGCAGCTCATGTTACCCTAAGGTAAAGCAATTCTAACACCCCAGCCACCTCCTTCACCACCCCAAATCCAGTCTACTGGTCTCCCCTGCCTTCCTCAGTGCTCCTGATCCCCTTCACTGCCCCCCTTCTTCCTCTCCCCGCTGCTGCTTATTTGTGGCTGCTTATGCTGTGTCCTTGGTGAGGAGGCAGGGAAGGGTTAGCTTGCCTGCCCAGCTGCTACTCTCTGGGCCTAGCTCAGCTCAAAGAGCAGCAGCCCATACCTGTGGTGGTCAGGTATGTAGGTTAACCCTGTCTCTGTCCTGTCTGTGTCCCTGGAACAAACAGTGTGGGCAGCCTCAAGTAAGTCAGGGGGTGGGGAGGAAAAAACAGGAGAGCCCAAGGGAGCGGACAGGGGAAAGCCCAGAATTGAAGCAAGGAGGGATTCTTACCTTTCAGTACTCCAGGACCCTGCTGGCCTCAAGAGTGACTGCTCCAAACTCAAGCTAGCACTAACACCAATGTTTGTACAGCTCACAATGTAAGGTATGGAAAGGCCCTAAGATATGTTTGTGATCATTCATTTAGGTACTGATTTAACTTGCATGTAGCCCTTGTTGTTTGATTTTTCTTGAATGTTTGCAAGAATGGATTTTTCATGGCATACTGTTGGTGACTAGGTATTGATATGATTGATTATAGTCATATGGATCTAAGGGTATCTGTGTATAAATTTGAGTTTTATTTTATTTGTTGCTTGTTTTTTCTCCTGTTAATAACATTTTCAACCATCCAGTGATACAGCAGATATAATGCAATACAACCTCATATACCAGACACATCTCTAAACTGCAAAACAACAAATCAGAAATGTAAGCAGTTTATATCTCGCCTATAGTTTGGAAGCTGTTTGAATGTATGATTCATTTGATAACACATTCATAAAATTCAAAGTCAATTTTGCAAACAGACAAAAAAGACAAAATTTCAAACAAATAATTCAACTCCAGACCAATTATGTTTTCAAGTCTTTCTCTCCACATTCAGTGAGGTTTTATATCTAAAAAACCAAAAACAAACATACAAAAAAACCCTGGATTTTTTTTTTTAGAAAAGATTCTATACAAATGTAATGGGATTGCTGTCTGATAATCTCAACAGTCACGTCTACCTTTGGGGCCTGAGTTTGGGCAGATTTTTTTTTTCTTTTTTCTGGAACTCATGCCCAGATATTGCCAGAGCAACAGGAATTTGTTCCAATTAGCTATGTGAAATTCTACTAAGCAACATAAGATGATGGCATTTTATACTAACACTCAAGAAAGTAGTCATTCAATTAAGAATAAAATCACCTAGTTACCTTTTGTTATGACTGATCTATGTTTTCGTTTTTCCCGATTTGAAGTTAAATATTGATTTCAAAGCTTGGCATGCACCCAACACTGATAACAAGGTTGGTCTTTTTTTTTCTTGATTTCTGACAGCTTCTAGAACTTTGCACTAACATTGCTCAGAAGAGACAGTCCCTTAACAAAGCCATGGCCTCAAAAAATAATGTTATTTCCCTGCTGTCTATTGATAGTAGGAGGATCTATTGTCCAGGTTTTGGATGAACCAACTGTATGTATACATAAATAGTGTAACATTATAATTATTTATATTAATGTAATATTCATAAACTTTACAAATTTCTCAGAACTCACTGTTATTAGGATAGGATAGGATAGAATTGTAATGATCTAATAGAGATCAGGAACACTCCTGAACGTCGGACTATGAAAGAATAGCCCATTTTATGTACAAACATTGAGAAAAAAACAACTTCCAGTGGTCAGATCAGCATAAAGGGTCTAAGAGACAATATAACATAAATTTGTATATTTTATACATAGAGAAATTCTGTTCATCAGCTGGGCCCTCTATGAATCATATGGAAAACACACCACAATAAAATGTATCTTTAAAAATCCCAACAATTCAGTTTTATGATATATATACTCATACATATTATGACCAATTTTATTATTGATATTAAAGTAGTAAAAAAGAGATATTAGGGCCCTGTTGTACTGATCAGTACATGTAGGCAAATAGTAAAGAGCAGAAGTTGAGAAACTGAGGCAAAGAGAAATTAGTGACTTGCCCTTGGAATAGTGTAGTGGAAATGGCAACTGAACCTAACTCGTCTAAGCCCTGGGCTAATATTTTACACACCAAATGTTTCTTTCTTTCCTGATTTCTTTCATTTCTTATAACAGAGACTGGATAAATGTTCATAATCTAACTGTCTGACATAAAGCACAGATTTATATGATAATATATATAGGGATAGATCTTTATGGAATCAAAGTAGCACAGGTGACTTCAGTGAAGCTCTGTTATATAGAATTTGGCTCATTTTCTACATAATTTGCAAATTATTCAATAGAATACCTTGTTTTATTTTTAACAGTAATCCTTAGTAAAGCAGCAATGTATTCCAGAAGTGTAATTTATGATTATCCCACTGATAAAAGACTTATTGCTTTGGGGTTACATTTGTTAGATTTGCACATTACAAAACTGAATGCATCTGTGAAATTGCTCTGGATTTACACCAGTATGACTTTCATAAGCTTATACTGTTTGGTCAGGTCCTTCAGTATCCGTAAGTGGACAGCTCTCTACCCTCCCACTTCCCTGCATGGGAACTCTGTGACTCATGCAGTAGTTAAATGAATGGCGTAGGGCTGGATGAATGGCAAAGAGCCAGACCACAGGCTAGATTGGGCCCACAGACTAGCCCTGCATGCCAGATCCAGCATCCTGGACCAGCTCTGCACAGATGTCACATGCAACATATATCCTGGACTGGCTCCACATGGGTGCAGCATGTTGATCCACTCTGGATCCAGCCAACTGGCATTATTTTTGGCAGCCCGTGTTAGAGATACTGCACACATTGAATAATCAAATGATCATATGAAATAAATATTGAAGCACAAGACTGGGTTGGCTAATTAAACTACAGTATCACTTATTGGGAATGAGCAAGACTTAGGGACTTGGAGAATTAGTTTCACTTAGTAATAGTTTTAGGGAAGAAAAACTCTTAGTAGTAGTTAATATATGTGACAGAATTTTCTAAGTATTGTGTATTTTTCAAACCAGATCAATAAAGAAGAAACATAATTATGTCCATTAAATTAAATAGGTCAAAATAAGCCTATTGCAAAGTATTTTAATTCCAGTTGCATATTACAACAATAAAACAACAAGACTGTCTGTGCCTCAAATAGCTTATAATCTAAATATAAGCCAACAGACAGCAGATAGAGAACACAAAGAAACAAGTGCATATAAAGATAGAAATCATAGGTTCTTCTGAGTCAAGAATCAAAACTTTGATACTGTTTAACAGGTGATTTGCAGGGTGGAGTCTAAAAAGGTCATAAGGAGCCATTAAAGTGAAAACAAGTAATTTATTTTTGAGATAGTAGAAAGGAGGCAACCAGTGGAGGAAAACAAAAAGGTCACACAGTCAAATTGATGATGAGACTGAAAAGTTATCTTTGAATGACATTCTGACTTGAACTAAGTGGAACAAGATATCATTTCTCAAAGCCAGTGCTTGAGAGGTGAGATGATAAGTTCTTGGATAAAAGTTGTAGCTTTTGGTATGGATGGATAGCACAGGCTGTAGTCTAGAGATATTACAGAGGAAGAAATGGATAAAAAAAATAAAGTAGACACAAGCTGTCTATGACTATCAAGAGAGAAGGCCAACTGGAAGATGGACTTGGATGAGAGGGGAGATGGTAGCATTGCCTACAATGACTAGAAAGAATGCAGTGTGGAATGGCTAGTGGAAAACTTAGAAGTCTGTTTTGGCCATGTTGATCCAAAACTGATGGCTATTTAAGCATTCACTTCAAAGAATTAAATCTTCATGTATAACATGCCAGCTATGTAAAATGGCCATAAAAAATTAAGAGTTTAAAATTCATAAATACAGTTTCTGAACTTTTAATATACATACTGGTAAATTATATATAGGAAATATAGTAAATTTTAAAAAGTATTAAGTATGTTTTACCTAATGCAAAAAGAACAATGGAGAGATGTTCAGCATGTATTGTCCAGATGCCTGAAGGGACCAGAAGGGGCTATAAAATCTCATTCCTTTAGATTGCTAGAATGAATACAATTTAGCTTTGAAACATTTTCACCATGTGATAGATGCTTGGTGGCCAGTAGGAAAGAAGCTAGTAAGTCTCGGTCAAGCTCACGGAGGACCAGTGTTTATACCTGCCAAAACACATTTAGAATTTTTACTAATTGGCTCAAGTAGAAAAGGTAACAGGGCATATCTGGGTATGGTTTTCACAGCCTCTGTTTTGGATGAGAAAATGATGCTCAAGAGAAAGAGACAATGAGTTCCATAATGCCAATTCACACAAGCTAGATTGTAATTACTACTCTAAAGCCTTTCCTAACTAAAGGGTGGTGTGCAGTTCTCATTACATTGAGACAGACCAGAATCACTGTTCCTCTGCACCTTTATTGTGCGGGGCAAAAAAAAGTAAATAACTCTATACCTTTTTATGAAGTAGCTTGCTTTCCCTTTGCATTTGGATCTAGCTAGGGTGATGTGTCAGAGATTTCATGGGACAGCAGTGATGACACAGTTATTTTGCATTAAATGAGTTGAATTAATCCTTCTACATGCACATCTCATTGCTTTGATTTCCCCCTTTCCTTTCCCAATTCCTTTGTAAGTGAGCTAATTCACCTAGCGGTGAAAAGTGGTGATTGTAATTGTTATTCCTAATTTTAACAGCTGCAGGAGTTTAAATATTAGGTTGTGGGACATTCAAATGTATTGGCCGGCAGGCAGTAGGCAAATCTGATTCTCCTCTTGCTTGCATCAGTGTTAAATGGAGTCACAGAATGGAGGAACAAATGGTGTTATACTGATACATGCGTGGAAAACTGGACTCTAACTTTTTTATGGGGCTATTGTGCTGTTATTCCTAATCTTCCTGAATACCTGTCTAAAGAAAAGGAAAAATGTGATTATCCACAGTCAGGAGTATCCTCACACAGCAATGCTCCACTGAAGCTGTGCATCTGAGAGTACTGTGCTGGCAGAGAAGCACAAGGGCTCCTTGCGGACAGTGCTGATTGCTTATATGGATTTGTGAGCTGGGCTCCATAGCCTATCCTTGAGTGGGCTCCACAAAAGAGAAATTTCAGAGAATCTGAATGATCCTCACTGTGATTTTTATCTCCCTTAATCAGAGACCAGCAGCAAAGATGGAAACAAAACTTCCCCGCATCTGTTCAATCCAAATGAGACAGAAAAAATCATTGCCAGTAGAAACTATTTAAATACTAATCCTAACAGCAGGTGATTTCTAAATCAGACTCTCTTTTTTCTGTTCTAAATGAAAAACATAGAGATGCAGCAATCCTGGATTTTGCTTTTGTTGAATACAAGTTGTTCTTTCATACACAAACATGCACGCACAGTTTTGTGTTATTATTTAAAAATCAATAACATTATTGAAAACCAAGGAAAATAGACAAGGAAAACCACCCCACAGCAGCCCCACATCTACGCAGCATCAAGGTTACTACTTTAAAATAATGAAAAGTAAATAAACACAAAACTTGAAGGTTCCTAAAGTGGTGGTAATTTGATCACTTTGTGCATACATGGCTATTTTTATTCCTCTTCCTCTGTTTAATAGCTTACCATGCTTTGACTAAGGTTAGAAAACTTGTATCATAAAACATGGGGAATGTTCAGTGCAATTGATGTGATCTTTAGGTCTGTAATACTTTTGTAGAGTGTTATAAATATAAATTATACTTTTACAACATATATAAAGAGAAAAGGCCTAAAAAGGTTTATGATCTAAATGTACAATCCTACAAACTGTTCTTCATGAGAAAAATCTTACAGCTCTTCAACTGCCATAAAATGAATAGGACTTTCTACCATGTATCAGGTTGTAGCTTTCTTTACTTCAGTTTGATATGTTGGCATCCTGGCAGAGGTCCTCCAAATGAAAGAGTTGTTGATGAGACTCTTCAAAGGCAGTTGAGGCCTACATTAATGGATCTCATTGAAGGATTGGGCCTAAATCAGGTGACTCAAACTGAGAAGGCACTTCAAGTAAAGTACTGCACAGGTCATTCTGAGCTCACTTCTATGTAATATTTTCATTAATAACTTACACAATGGACTAGACAACTCACTTTAAAAACTATATGACACCAAGATGAAAGAATTGCAGTCATTTCAAAGAATAGAATCAGATTTCAAAACGATTTTAACAAATGAGGGGAGATGTTCTGAAATGAAGAAAAAGTAAAGACAAGAAGAGTTACTCTCTGGAAGGAGAAATCAAAGGTGTAAATTCAAAATAAGTGGTACCTGGCTACAGAAGTATCTGGCACATAGGCTAGGGACAGACATTACACAAAGAATGGCTTAAGTGATCAGAAACTGGTTTAATTTAAACATGTAACAGAATAGATGTTCAGTGCACATACACTAGTTTGAGAATGGATGAAACCAGTTTGAGATAAACCTGGTTGAATGTAGTATCAGATTTACCTGATTTGGCTCAAACTGGTTTATGTAATATCTGTCCTAAACCCCTTGCTGGTTTAAGAAAAAACATACCCCCTAGCATCCCAGCATGTTCTCTGGGCTGGGCAGGATTCTTTGCTTCACAGTAGGGCAGGCCCCTCTTCTGTGTTCCCTGGCTGCAGCTCCAGAGACTGCAGGCTGTTTCCCCCCTCCCCTCACCACTACCTGCTAAGCAAGAATTCCCCCCTACCTCTCTGCCTTGCTGAGGAGGTGTCTGTGTATTAGCTAGCAGACCACATGCTGGCTACATTCTGTGCTGAATCAACAGGCAGAATCAGCAAATACCTGGTAATGTCCCTCTGTTATTCTCTTAATTGGGTGATAAACACTGTTATCAGTTCCCTACTGGGCTAATCAGAGTTCCTGAGAGAGCCTAGTTATGCCCCTATCAACATCATGGTGTGGAAGTTAGGCTGTCCTAGCACTCCCTGGCTTCTAGCCTTAGCCACTGTAGGCACGTGCCTGCATTTTTAGGATGTCTGTCTGGTTAAAAAACTGACTTAGCCTAGCCAGGTTAGACTAACTTGCAAAGATTGGATCAGTTCAGGCTCAGGCTTTTTGAATCCCTAGCCATAAGGAACTTGGGTAGTGTATTAAAAACCAAATAAGTCAACAATATAACACTGTTACAAAAAAAATGGCAAATCCTATTCTTGTAGTGTTGATTGGAGTGTTATATGTAAGATACAAGAGAGAATTAGTTTGCTGGTGACGGCTCTGCTGTAGTACTGTGTCCAGTTTTTGGGCAAGATGCTTTAAGGAACATTTAGACAAACTGGAGAGGTAAAGAGGAGAGAAACAGGGCCAGAAGACTGGAAAATATGGCCAATAGGAAGGATTTAAGGAATTAAGTTTATCTTCCAATATGTAAAATATTTTAAATATTGGACTGCTGATCAATATGGACTGCTGATCAATTGTTCTCAGTGACCACTAAGGGAAATGACAAAAGAAAATCAGTGCAATTTGAAATAAGGAAGATGTAGGTTAGATATTAGAGACAAAAATTCTAATTGTTAGGGTGGCAAAACCCTGAAATTGGTTATCCAGGGAGGTTTTAAAGTCTCCCTTATTGTAATTTTTAAACACTAAATAAGTACAGGGGGATGGGCTAGATGATCTCTGATGATCTCTGCCAGTTCCCTCCAGACTTATGTTTTTTATGACTCTCTGTTGTAAATCAGATTAATGATATTCTGAAGGCCAATATTGTTTTACTACTCCCTTGTCCTCAGTCTTTTCTTCGCTTCCATCTGTTTGTTTGTTTTTTTTTTCTTTCCTACATAGATTTCAACCATCCCAGCTCCCAGGGGTGTCGTCTCATTCTTTTTTAATTTTTTTATACAGGTTCTGATGCAATAGAGATCAGCAACATACAGCTCATGGTCCAAATCCAGCTCAAGGAGCCATTTTATAAGACTTGTGGAGCTAGGCAGGGGACTTCTGTAGTGTTTCAGTAGAGTGGTGTTTCTCTGGAGGACTCTATGGTAGAGGGCTTTACTTACTAGGTGGCAGAGAGAAGCCATGGCAGCAAGTGGATGTAAAGGGAGAATCCAATCCACAGCAGCAGCACGATAGGGAAGACTGGCTGCAACAGTGACAGTGCAGGCTAGTTGGGAAGCAACCCATTCTCAGAGCTATAGTCTATTAATAAAGTACTCCATCCATTCCAAAATGTTGTCAAACCTGACACTAATGTCCTAATCAATGCACAACTCCAAGACACTGGAGCAGTGGTTTTCAACATTTTTAAACTCAAGGAATCCCTCTATAACTTCTGAATTTAGTGGTACTATATTTCAAAATGTGGTTTGTTAATGTTCAAGCTTGTATGTCAAAGTGTTTCCTGCATGTTGAAATTGGAGGCTTACATAAAGGGAAGAATTAAGAAAGTGTTAATTAAAGATATTTATATTAATAATCATAAAGAGAACATGAGGGTGTGCAAGGGACAGAGATATTTGATGGAATCAGGACAGAAGTGTAGGCTAGAGCTATCTAATCATGTAGGCTGTTTTCTACAGAAAAAGGTGTCAAATATATAAAATTTACTAGCTATCCCAGAATTTCAGTAGATTTACTAGGCGTAGGTCAAGTGGTTTGAAACAATAAGATATTTTATGATAAATTTCATCTTGAAATTTATGTTCTCTTTTTTCATTCCTGACAAATTTGGATATAAAACATTTCTAGAATGCTGATTTTAAAGTGAAGCCTCAAAGAAAGAAAGAAAGAAAGAAAGACTTTTGACTTTTTAACAACTTTATTTCACAAAAGATCAGGTACAGAAAGCAAAAAAACCATCAAACCACACCAAAAAGAAACCATTCCAAGACATTCAGAACATCACACCGTGACAAACACCTTCGCAGTAATACACGTCGTGTCTAACATGCCAAAGTCACAGACTCCCACGTATATAAAAACAGTTCCACCCATCCCCGTCCCATGGTACACGTGCAAAAACCTTCCGCATCTCACCTTGAGGAAATAAACAAAAGCAGCCTGGTGAGGGCCCAGGGCACGGCACAAGCCGGAAGCCACAGTCTGCCACTGCGCCCGCCCAGTCGGTCAAGACATCAGAGCGCGTGTTTGAGACGGCCGTCCTCCACGTGGCACAGTGCTCCCTTAAGGGCCCAGAGGGCCTTGAAGGCAGGCACCCCGCGCCGGAACACAGCATTCTCAAACTCCAGCGAGAGGTGTGCCCGCACCAGGAGGCCAAAGAGCTGCAGGGCATCATCTGAGCCGGTGGCAGGAAGCTGGTTGCGGCAGCTCTTGAGGATGGCCACCTTAGCCTGGCCCAGCAAGAAGTTGGCCAGGCAGATGGCGCCCCGCTTGGCCGCCCCGTACGGGTAGGAGCACACGTAGGTGGTCTCCGAGAATGGTCTCCGAGAAGCTCCTGCCCAGCACCCGCTGCGGTGGCTCGAGGGTGACAAAGAGCGGCCGCAGGTGGGAACAGTCCAGGAAGGTATGAAAGAGATCCTCCTCCACGCCCCCCGGGCAGAAGGGGCAGGCCGTTGAAGCGGCTGGATCCAAGAGGGACGCAAACATGCCTGTGGTTAGGATGCCATGCAGCAACTGCCACTGCAGGTCGCTAGTCTTCTTGGCGGTTGGTGGCTTATACAATGTGCGCCACGCCGGGCGGGCCGATGGGGAAGCCGGTGGCCCCAGGTGCTGTCGCCACGGTGTATCGGGGCGGCCTGCCAACACCTGAGCATGGCAGACGCAAACCACCCAGGCATACAAGCTTCTACGTGGCAGAGAAACAAAGGGATAACCTGTGTTACTATTGGGAGGCATGGGGAGCCGCAACAGGGTGCCCGGCCCACCGGCTGACTCCGCGACCAGAAAGAAAGAAAGAAAAAGGAAAAAGCAGCTTATAATTACAGGAGTATGGGTGCACTAACATATTACATGTATCCTTTTTTGGCCTTTATAAATTGCATAGTGTAGTATCTCCAAGTTGGCAGTACAAAAAGAAAAAAAAACCTGAGCCCATGGACAGATGTAACTTCTGAATCATTTCAAATACTGCTACACTTTGAGGTGCTTCACAAATGGAGAGTTTCAGCCATGGACAGATGAATGGCCACCAGCCAGAGCACTTCAACGCTACAACAGTGGGAAGCAATGTGCTTTTCATCCGAGGGCATGACAGGGTTATAGCTCTGCTTCTTATGGCTCTGCTTCTCCCCTTTCCCACCAATAGTGGTGGTGGAGGTTGGGAATAGGGGTACAGATAGCCAGCGAATGCTCCCTGGTATATTCAACCTTCGAACTTCCAGTTCCAGAGACAGAGAGACATTCAAAGAATCCTCATCTCTAGTCACACAGCTGGACAGAACATTTTATTTCATGGCTCTCCCAAAGGTGGCTGATTGCTCCCCACTTCCACAGCCCCTCCCCATTTCCCATCAGAACTAGAGGACTGGAGGCAGATAAGCACACAGGGATTCCCACTCTCCAGCCCCAAGGATGATTGAGCATATAGAAGAGCACTCATTGCCTGTCTGCCCCACCCTTTCCCCATCCCCCCATAGGGAAGGCTCCCAGAGGAGTACACACAACAGAAAGTCTTTAATTTTAAAGTGCTTCCAAACATTGCTATTTTTTCTAGGATTATTTTTTGGAGGTCTCTGGCCATTTTTTGGTACATTTCTCCATTCACTCTTCGAAGCCCTTAGGAAGTAACAAAAGCACTTCAAATGTTACATTTGTCCAAAGCCTGAAATAATGCATGAGAAAAACATCCATAGTTTCCTACCTCTTTTTGTGAGCTCATGGAACTGTTTCTTCTTCTGAAGTGTGGGAGAAGACAAGCTGTTCCTATCTAAACTGTGTTGAAGCAAATGAGGCAGAATCCAGTATCACTTAAAGTATCTAAATAGCATAGTTGTGCTATTTGTTGGCATATCGGCCTAGTTTATGATCCTACTCACTGTGCTAGGAAGTCAGGAATGTAGTTTTAAATCTCCTCTGAGTGAGGTGACTATAGAACATGTATCTATTTGCTATGCAAGGGACCTACCACTAGCTTTTTGGGCAGCAACAGAAGAAAAACTGCCTCCACGAAACAAATTTTTTTTCTGGGTACAATTGAATTAATTTTAATCACAAAGGACAGATGCCTATGGAGTTCAGCACCCACTAGATCAGAGTGGAGCCTACTGCACAGAGTCAGCAACCATACAGATCCTTATGCACCCACATTGCACATAGAATAAGATAAAAAAACTATGCCTAGATGTGAAAAACCTACACTTACACAGCTGGGTAAGTGTCACTTGAGTGTGTAAAGTAAAAGAGGATTCTGCCCCATCTGCTGAGTTTAGCAGATTTTGAACTTTTCTGGTTGCTGAAAGGCAAGTTTTCTGACTGAATAATCTGGGGAGATCTCCATAATGGACATGCCTACACATGCATTAATGGGCCATAGTTAGGGCATGTTAAGTTTAGTACCTGCAATAACAGGTACTAACTCAATGAGCAGTAACAGGTGCTACTGCATAGTAGTGTTTGCACACACCTTCTTAGTGACCCTAATGTGCAGTAGACTAATTTTACTGTGCATTACTGCAATAGCAAAGCTTTTGCTATGATGCACTAATGTGCATTAGAATTAATCTACTGCACATTTAATTTTGTGTGTAGATGTGCCCAAAGGGAGCTTTTCCCTTGCTTTACATGATAGCATCTCTCTCCCCTGGATCCTTCATGTTTGGATGATGGTCATTTCTGTCCTATAAATTCACACACATGGCATTTTATCCAGGAAAGTCTTAAATAATACCATATGCAATAGTGAATAGTATATGGATAAAGGTTGTTGTTATGCAATAGCATCCTATCTTAATGAATTGTTGTAGTTATAGAAATATTTTCTGTGTCACTAAAAAGGATTATAGTGATTTTATACTAGTGAAAATTGAAGTGAAAAAGGTAAGGGCAGCTATTAGATGATGAGTGCAGTTGGCAGCAGAGATAGGGAGGAAGACAAACAGCTTTGATTAATGATAGAACAAGGTAGGGATTACTTAGGGAAGCTAGATGCTTTCAGGTTAACAGGTCTGGATGAATGGGATGTGCATGAGGGCACTGAAGAAACAGACTTAGGTAATTTTGGAGCCATTGGCTATCCTTTTGAGAACTCATGGAGGTTATGTGAGGTCCTGGATGACTAGAAAAGGGCAAATACCATGATCACCTTTAAGAAGGGGAAAGGAAGAGTTACAAATCAGTCAGCCTGACCCCTATACCTAGAAAAATTGTATAACAGGTTTTCAAGGAGCCTGTTGTGAAACACCTGGAGGAAAACAAGGTGATGTCATCCCTGAATGGTCTGATTTCCATCTATGATAAAATGACAGGCTCTGTCAATGAAGGGAATGGATGTGGTATACATTGACTTTAGCAAGGCTTTAGGAGGCATGTTGTAGGACACTGCCTCCCGCAACATGCTCATAAACAAACTAAGGATAAGGAAATGCAGACTAGAGAAAGTACTGTAAGGTGGATACATAACTGCAAGGATCATTGTACTCAAAAAGTAGTTCTCAATGGCTCCAGGTCTAGCTGGGAGGCTGGATCGCGTGGGGGCTGGCTTGGTTCCAGTATTATTCAACATCATTAATAATCTGGATGATGGGATCGAATGTACACTTAGAGAATTTGTGAATGATGCCAAGTTGGGTGAAATTACACTGCAGACAATAGGGCCAGGTAGATAGACTGGAGAAGTGGTCCATAATCAGTGAGATAAAGTTCAACAAGGACAAATGCAAAATGCTGCACTTGGGATGGAATAAATGTATGCACAAATACAGACTGAGGAATGACTGGCTAAGCTGCAGTACAACAGATAAGGACCTGGGGGTTTGGTGGACCATAGCTGAATATGAGCCAACAGTGTGCTCTTATTACAAAGAAAGCCAATGGCATCCTGGGTTGTATTAACAGTTTTACTTGCAAATCAAGAAAGTGATTCTTCTATTTTTTTTTCAGTACTGGTGAGGCCTTACCTGGAGTACTGTGTTCAGTTTTGGTCTCCATGCTTCAAGAAAAATGTCAACAGTTTGAAAAGAGTCCAGCAGCAAAAATGATTAGGGATCTGAGAAGCACAACTTACAATGGGAAGGCTGAAATGCCTAGGATTATTTAGCCTGGCAAAAAGAAGACGGAGGAGGAATTTGATAGGAGTCTTCAAATACCTGGAGGGTGCTTATAGAAAGGATGGAGATAGGCTTGTCTCTGTGGCTGTAAATTACAGGACTAGGAACAATGGCCTCAAGCTGCAGCAGGGGATACTTAGGCTGGATATTAGGAGGAACCATCTGACTATGAAGGTCATCCAGCATTGAAACAGGCATTGGAACACAGAAGTTGTGGAATCTCCATTCTTGGAAACTTTCAAAAGCAGTTCAATAGACACTTGGCTGGAATGGTTTATTCAGGGATGATCCTGCCTTGAGCAGGGGGCCGAACCAGACAGCCATGTAAAGCCCCTTCCAGTCCTACTTTCCTATGATCCTATGGACATTCTAGCACAGTCAAGGAACTGTGATTGGAATATGATTGGAATAACAGAGTCTTGGTAGGATAGCTCACAAGACTGGAAAGTAGTGAATTCAAGAAAATAACCATAAATAGAAGAACAACTGTAAGAAGAATATGGTATCTTGTGACAGTTTCATTCCTACATATATCTCAGTTTTCTATAACATATCTCTAATTCACTAATAAACTAAATCTCAAAAAAAACACAAAACAAACCAAACCAATCCACAACTCAACAAACAAGAACAATCCAACATTGATGTCCCTCTGTCTGTCATTCAAATGTACCTGTAACTGAGAGGTGATGGGTTATGGTGACAACCGGTTAGAGTGTGACAAATCACTTTCACAGGTAAGACATTGACATAATTGAAAAGTGCTGTCAAAAGGGCATAAAAGTGGCAGCTTGAGTAATGTTACAAAACATACATGAAAGGAATATTCCTTTCCCTCTCTGATGTTACTAATGTATGAGGTCTAAATTGTTTAGGTTGACTGTGATAATTGTAATCCTTAATAGGACTGCCATCATACTGAAATGAGAGCTGCCTTATCTTTCTTTAAACAACAAAGCTTGCCCAATAGCTGTTCTAGATTAAATGCAAATTCATGGTTGCTACTAAAGCATAGGACTATGCTTAGCTTTAAGCTTTTCAGATAACAGTATGTTAGAAGTGTATACTTTGCAACTGGAGCTCTGGATTTGTGAGTTTTCTTTAAAGGTCTGCCATCTTAGATACAGTGTTTGAAAATCACGTACTCTAGCATGTTTTTGTCTATCAGAATTACATTTAGAAAACTACTGTTTGAAACAACTTTGTTAGCAGGTGCTTTGATATACATGATTAAATACATAGTTGAAAGGTAAATTAATCTAGTCCCACTTCTATGAGAATAATTGAATGTTTTCCCATGAGCTACTATATACACATGCTTAGGTATGTCTTTTTTTTTTTTTTATAAGTGTATGGCAGCTATTTAAATAAGATTGTCACCATTCGAGCAAGGAACCTGAAATATAAATGTAGGTAAGTATCTTATCTAAGCAGTAGTGGTTTAGTTGACAATGCTGAAAATAAGGAGTAGGGAGATCTTGAAAGCTAAAACAAGTGTTAATGAATTCATGGTAGTATCAGAGTGATGCTGTGGTCATGATGGTCTAGGAATTTTTCAGAAAGCAAAGATTTCTAGCATGATATCTTTTACAGGACCAACTGTACAGATGGGATACAGTTAGACTAGGTTTTGAATGTAGGACAGTCAACGTCACCCTAAAATCCTTGCCTATTAGTCAAGCAGCCAAAGTTGGAGGACACTTAAAAATATCCTCTCTGAGCCCGTCTTTCCATTTGGAACATACTATATTAGGGTTTAATCTCATCTATTCTTTAGTGAAATGAAGCATAATAAATTATGTTTGTAAAGTATTATTTAAGGCACAAATTATTCCCTAACCTCTGCAGTCAGAGGTGGCAAAGACCTAGTGAAGTTAAGTCAAAGCAAAATAGCATTTTATAAGAACTACACATCAGAGTGTGTGTATCATGCTATATCAAGCACATTTGCAGAAAAAAACACGTGTGTTCAGAAATCGTCTTCCTTTTCTCCTTTTTTCTTCAGGTGTCTGAGTTTATGTGGTCCAGATGTGTGGGACAGGAACAAGACACTCATTTTTGCTTTTTTTTTTTTTTTTGTAGGGGATTGCTCCATGTTAGCTCTGTTATTTTGTAGACAGAAGAAGGTGCTTATCACACCTTCATTATTTCAGCAATACAGTTTTATTTTGTAAGGTGAATGTCCATTGAGCTATCTGTATTAATGACTGGCAGGAAAATAGCTGTCAGCCTAATAATTAGTAAGAGAAAAACAGAACTATATATTGAGATAGTCAGGTAATCTGTTGATGAAGAAAACATGGCTGGAACCAGGTGCAAGGAATTAGGTAATTCTCTTTGGGCACCATAAGAAAGATGTGCTTCAGTTAAGCCTGGTTAGGCAGTATGCAGGAATAGGACTGCACATCAAAGGTGTAGGTTTTGTGAAGAAAGGCAAAGATCCAGTTTCCTGAATTACATCCTTTTGTAAAAATAATGTAGAAACCAGACTGAAGTGAGCCTTCTGGTCTCTTCGCTTGTAAGCAGGCTTTTGAATGAACTTCATGAACTGTATCCTCCCCAGTTGTTTCTCCAAGCTTCCACTTCTCATAAACTTCCTTTTGGCATTTGAGCTCACCAAAAAGTTCTCTGCTAAGCGAAGCTGGTCACTTGCCACATTTGCTATTTGTTATCAACTCTTGTTCCAAGAAGAAGAATTGCTAGAAAGAGACAGGATCCACCTGACAAAGCAATGGAAGAGCATCTTTGGAGACAGCCTTACTAACCTAGTGAGGAGGGCTTTAACTAGGTTTGCCAGGGGATGTAGACTCAAGTCCTTAGGTAATTGGGAAAGTGGGTGTCCTGGAGGAAGCACAAACAGGAAGGGACAACAATTTTTCATTTTTCCTGAAAAATTAGAGTAATCAGCTACCTCAGATATGCGTACACAAATGCATGGAGCCTGGGAAACAAACTGGAAGTCCTTGCAGTCACAGAATAGCTCACTGTCATGGAAGGATATGAACTGTTTGGGAAGGACAGGCAGGGGAGAAGAGAAGAGAAGGAGGAGTAATAGTGAAGACATTGCTTTTAATAATCATTTACTCTGTTACAGTCCAAACCAGAGTCCTCTCAAGTCAATTAAATTCAATGAAATATATTAAAGATTGTTGCAAGATAATTTGTGAGCCACTAAGAATTTTAAATTGTATTTTACCTGTCAACTTTTTAACTAATTAAATTTAGGAACTGAGAAAAATTATTCATAAGAAAAATGCTTGATACATTTAGATTCCTTTGCTTACCAAATGTGCATTTGCAGATTATTTTCTACAATTTATTCTTTGTTTCAATTTCCTGGGAACACTTTATTCCTTTAATTTTGGAAAAAAATTACTCTGTGTGTTTGATAATATGGTATACATAAGACTGCTTAAGTTTGGGTACATGCATTGTAAACTATTGTCCTTGTTTTATGATTGGCTGGTGGTAATTCTCAGAGTGAATAGGAGATGAAGACAATCTGATGAACACCTAGACTGGGCATTTGCATGCACATTTCAAAACATGTTTCTGTGACATTTCTGTAAAAATTGTTCAGATGTTTGTGAAAAGTGAGCATAAAATAGATGCAAATAATTTTAATATGGTGTCAATAAACAGAAAATGTTATTCACAAAAAGTATTCACCTATTACCAATGAACTTTTGGGATATGATACTTAGAAGTTCTGACACAGTTCAAAAGAGATTGTAAAAATAAATTGTTTGAACATGTTCATTTACAAGGAATCCCAATACTAATCATGCCCCTGAAAGACTAGCTTACATATTTGGTATCAAAGTATTCTGAAAGAATTGGGTCAATAAAAAGTTAGCTAAGCTAGCAGTCCAGATGGTGTTGACTGTAGCCTACTAAAATTAGTTACATTAGTTTTGGCTCACTCTCTCACTTATCTATTCACATTGATCTATGTGAATTTCTGGCAAACTGGAACACTGCCAAATAGTACCCCTCCATAAAAGATGTTACTCAATTTTTCGCAATTAAGGGACATTATGGTAGCAGTTCATTTTTTATCCAGTCTATTTAAGAAATTAGTTTTTTAACCAAGAGTTTCATTTCTATGAGGAAAATTATTCATGTGCTTGTTAATGTGTTTTCAGAATGGAACCCTTGAACTTTCACCTTATCAATCAAAATCTCAGATGACTTCCACAAAATAGTAATGACCTTTCAATCCAATCTCATTTTAAAGGCTCTAGATGTAGTGAATATTCCTTTATTATTTGTAGTTCAGTAGTGTTCCAATGCCTTGTGCCATTGTCAGCACTATTTGGTACTTGAATTATAGACCACAGGATATTACAACAAAAATTCAGTGAAGTCTCTGCTAATGTGCTAATAAGTAAAAGGAGTACATTTTGCTGTCTCATTTTGTAAGTGATATGCCACCACTATGTGCCACCAATATGTGATGAACGCAGTACACAAATACAATATATGTGAATGATAGAACATTGCTTAAAATTGAGAGTCTGCCAATGTTGAATTGAATACAAGGCTAATTGAAACTGTCCCAGTCCTAAATTCATCTAAGATGTGTCTGGGCTTTAGATCTTGCCCAGTGATAAATTTGGTGTGCAGCTATATCATTTTAAAAGCTAATTATGATACAATGCAAGCAACTTCATAGGAAGGAGCTAAAAAATGTGGGGGCCCTGTGTTTAATTCAGTGGAATTTTCCAGTTATGGTGGATTGGGTTCCAAGTAGTCCAAACACCAGTGAAAGTGTTGGGGGGATAGGAGGGGTGAAAATCAGTACACACTTGTGTCAAAATATCTTCTACTCAGAAAATGAATCTTTTTAAGTTTCTCATCCTAATATATGCCCTCAGAATGATCCACTATTACCATTGTAGTAATTCTGCTGCTGCTTCTTTGAGAAATATTGAATGAAATAAATATAAGTGTCATGGGATTATTGAGACACGTAGCATAAAATCGTGAAAGTTGGCCAAAAAGTTCCTTTGTGAGCAAGGTAATAATACTCTATTGTTAAAGGCAGCACACATGGCTAGAAAACAAAGAATGTAAGTTATAACAATTCTAATTTTAATTTAATGTAGACTAATGAATTAAATAGATTCCAGTATAACAGGTCTATAAATATTATGACGACTCATGATATTGCATTTCCTGGGGTTGATTCTAATGTTTGTGTGTGTTAAATGTGTCAAACATTTACGACTGAATGGACTAACAGGACTCAATTACTTGCTTGGTGAACTGGAAAAAATACCACTTAAAAAAAATTCAAGTAATACTTAATGCTTATTATTTTGCACTAAACTTCATAGGTGTGGCTATTTTATACACATGAAAGTTCCAGCTATGTGTGGTGGCAATGCTGAAGGAATGTTGTAGCTGTGTTGGTTTTGGAAATACGTGGCAGGAAAGTATTTTGGGGAGTAGTATCTTTTATTGGGCCAACGTATATAGTTGGGAGAGATCTCAAACAAGCTTTCAGACCTAAGGTATTAATCTTTTTCACTTGATAAATACCATTCTACAGCCTTACCATCCCAGGCCTGAAGAAGTGTACTTTGTGCCTGAAAGCTTGTCTAAGATCTTCCCAGTTATACAGTTGGTCTAATAAAAAAATATCACTCCCAAGAAATCCTTGCCTCAGGTATATATGCCAGACTCAGAATGGTTAACCAGTACTTTGATGAAATGTTCCCAATTATGTCTAACATACATATTTCTGTAAATTTTACAAATTTTATTACCTGAAAATTCCTCCTACAATGTAAACACACAAGTCTTATGACCTTAATGTATATATACAAAAATCTAACAACAGGTATCAGCAATATGAATGTATTCTGTTACCTAATATGACCGATCATCTTTATGTGACTTTTTTTGTTAGACATTCTAAACACCACCTACCACAAATGACAAAAGATTATACTGTAATCTAAATGCTGATGCTGAATTGTAGCTCTGAGTTAATATTTAAATGAGAAGCTGCATCTTAATTGACTTACCTGGCTATAAGATTTTAAATAAACACAGTAATTCAGCCCTACCATCCTACAGCAATTAAAATGAACACTGAAAAAGCAAATAATGCTTTTGAATGCAAGCTGAAATGAAAGGGAAAGTTGCTTCCTCCATCTTTTCTTTTTGCTTCATCAGTGTTTTCCCTTTATGAGATTTTCTTTCAGAATAGAAGGCAGCCTGATGTTATAAACCCACAGCAATATTCTAAAATTAGTGTCCCATCTGTGCCTTCCTCTGTGTTCCCCTAATGCACAATTGTCACAGTGAAGCAAACATTGCCCTCTATTATACCTGTATGGAACTTCTTCCTTGTTTCCCCAGTGTCCAATTTGCAGAGGAGAAGCCAGTTAATAGTGCTCACCTTCCTCCAAGTGCTTTGTTTATCATTTGCCTGCCACTATGCTCAGTAACTTCCCAGTGAGGAAAAGCATTATATTCTACCTCCATATATTTTTCTGGTATTTCGTTTGCTAAATACACTAAACTATTTGCCACAGTGCCATTTTCTCTGCTGTGTCAGGTAATGACTAGACAGTTGGTGTGCTAAGACTGTTATTTAAGCAAATCATGACTGCGTCACTGTCAGCTTGCCCTCTCATTTTATTTGCTTCATGTACCTCTTGTGTCTTGCCATATCTATAATTTGGGAACAGAATTTATTTTTTTATTCCCTATTTTATGCACCTGACACATTGGGATCTTGGTCAGACTTCAAAGCACATTTGCAGTATAAGCAATAAAAAGCTACTTGGTGCTATTATGATCTTTATGTTGTGATGTTTTATTCTGCCCACTCTAACCCCCATACATATGAGTTTTAAAAATATCTATTTCTGGTATCCACCAATTCAAACATTAAGGCCCTGTGTAGACTAAACAAGGGGTGTGTACACAACACTTGAAAGAGGGCTAAATGCTTTAATCTAGTCAGTGTTTGCATGCCTTGATGACCTATTGCACGTTCATTCCAGCCACTGTAGGAAATTCAGCGGTGTAATACGCCTTAAATAACTTGGAGCACAGCAAACTAAAAGGCCTTGTAGTTTTAGTTTGCTGCCCCTACAGCCATGGAGCGAAGCATGGGGTTCTGTGCAGGAATCCCTGCAGGCAGCCTGGCAGCAGCCCAGGAAGACAGGTTCTGCCCAAGAAAAGTAGGAAGTTTGATCTTTTACTTACCCAGCACCCTGGAGCCTGCCTGCCACTGCTGCCACAGAGAGAAGCACCCCCCCTCCCCTGGCAGCCTAGGGACTGCTCTGTCCCCTGGCAGCTCACCCTCCTTTCCCTGCCAGAGAGGCATGTAAGACAGCAGGACGTATGAACAATATGGGGGTTTAATCAGCCCTAAATTGAAGTAGTGTTTTTTAAACACATGCTTGAAGTGGTGTTTCGTCTACACATGCTCTAAGTATGTAAACTGAATTTCATCCTTGGTAATTGCATGCATATCTTATCATCACAATACCAAACTGTAAAAACATACTTAATAACAATAATTACAATAACCAATATTGTTCCTTCTTCAGAGCCTATCATCAGGGGAAAAAAAATCTGAACAATAAAACTTCTTTTATGCTAGTGACAATCAGATGATTTTTTTTTTTTTTTTTTTGAGGAGGGGAGGGTTGGAATAAGTCTCCATACTACTCTGAGAGCAATTTCAGGGTAAGGAATTATGTTTCCCATTATAGTCACCACCTTTTTTCCATAAGATATTACTGTTCAGAAATGACTTTGAGTCTGCCCTTCCCCCATTTTGCCAATCAGTTGGCATGGTGACACTATAGCAGCTACAAATCATGGGAAAGCTGTTTAACAGTGACATTTTAAAGAAGAGTTTGTGCTGAAGAAACCACTAAATTTACAACCAAGACACTTATTCTCAGGCAACTCTGATCTTGTGTCTGTGACTACGTGCAAAAAATTATATAAGAAGAGTTATAGATGATAAGTAAAAGGCAAGCCATGGACAGTTGTTGCTGCAGCAAAAATATGGCAATTTCTAGTTCATGTGCCTAGATACAGAATACAACATTTTTCATGGCATCCTCTATTTACCACTGATAAAAGATAGCAACATATGCATGCTAATAGGTGATGCAAAGACTGAGAGGAAATGTGTCCAGGAAGTTACCTACCTTTGAATTTTCTGTTCATGCAAATCATCAAATATATTTTTGCTGTCTTCTAACCACTCAAGGGCTACATTGATGCTGTTATACCATACCCTACATTGTTGCATGGAGGTACAGAAGACACCTACCTGTAGTACGGTGGCTGAGCCAACTTGAGTGTATAGCTAAGCAAATACTATGACATTCTTTATCAAGTAGTAAAAACCACTCCCACATGCTAACTCTGTTTTACTTGTTGGTAAGCCATCATAGATACTTTCCACCACTTTTTGGAAGAAATTCTCCCAAACTGCATTTCTGAATAAAGCTCCTAGGTACATATTGTAGCTACCTTTATGCGTGCATCTTAAATTGTTTCAAAATTCTCAATTTATACCTAGAATTAGATACTGTATCTACTTTTTCTTATTTTTTTCTGCCACTCCACTTTTTTCAGTCTAATACTATCATCCATTTTTGCACCTGCATTAAAGTGGTGAACAGCTCTAATACATGCTTCCCCTCTTCTAAATAATCTCCATAATGTAGATTATTAATCTAATAATCTACTACTGATCTTTAACTAATCATAAAAATAATACTTTCAGTATGAGTGCCTTAAAAGAAAAGTTATTACTCCCTCTACCACCATTGTTTCTGAACTTGTATGTGCCAGTTTTCTGCTTAGAATACACTTTTTGAAGATGAGCTATATTCCCATTAAAAAGAGGCCTACAATGGAAATGCTGACGCATTATAGCAGTAAAGTCAGTGCCACTGAAATTATACAGGATTTAATAAGAACTAGGAAGGTAAGCAAGTAATGGAAAAACTCCAGATAATCAGGTGGGATATAGCTCCTTGGACAAATTACATTCTTCTTATAACTATGATAACTCTCCTTATGTTGCACTGAGAAGCCAACAATCTTAGATTGCATTTACTGGAAATGTTAAAATTGCAAACCTGGAAGGGCATCTCAAATGTTAATTTGCCAGTCAATATTTTAAATAAAGATGTTCAGTGTTATTAATATTATAATTAAGAATTTCTACCTCTTTTGGTTTTTTCTTTTTAAAAAAATAAATTAGCACTCAAAACTATATTAAATGTATGCTTAGAGATTTTCATTAGTAGATCTAAAAGCAAGCATTTTACAAAGGGGTTAGGTAGATTTATTCTATTTTCCAGATGAGAAATACTTGGATACAGAGAGGTGAAGTGACTTGTCTAGGAACATTAGCAGAGGTAGAAATAGAACCCCAATCTTCTGAGTCATTTCTAATGGGTTTTTTTGTATGTTTGTTTGTTTTTTAAATAGGGTCCACGGCCTCCCATAACCAGTGAAAGAAAGAATGGCAGTGCTGGAAACTAAATGTAGTTTTGCATACCCATAATATTCAGTATGCCTTTATCTTTGTCATGGTAGATGGCTTTGATCAGTTTTGTGATCTTTCAGTCATTAGCCTTTCTATTGGGACAGTCAACAAGGTTGCCAAGCTCAATGAGATATGACCCACTATTTGTTACAATAAGACAGTTTAAAGTAATGGGAATTATCCTACTGGATCAAAGCAGTGTCACATCTGGTCCAGTATCTTCTGTTAGACAATAGCCAGTGCCTGGTACAAATGGCAAAAATGCAGGTGAAAAAAACAGTGTGTTCTAAAGCAGCATTTCTCAACCCATGGGTCACAACCCAAAAGTAGGTCACAAATATAGATGAAAGGGTCATGAACAAATGAATCCATTTTTAAAAATGAATCCACTTTAAAAATGGATTCTCCTTTAAAGGACAAAAATATGGGACACCATGGGTTTTTCCTTGCAAGCTGGCAGAATTCCAGCCTGCTCGGAGCTGCTTGGGGCCCCTATGCTCGCCCCTGCACCTCTGTCCTACACATGGGTGGGCTGGGGCCTGGGTCAGGACTGGCCAACAGTGTTTACAAATGGGTCCTTGTACAAAGAAAAGCTTGAGAACCACTGCTCTAAAGTATCACTAACTTACAGATGAGTGTCTTTGCAGACACTTGACTGAACCATACTAACTAGAATTCCCCAGCTCTAACACCAAATATAAAACTTGTTTTTTACAGAGATTAAGCAATGCTTTAAAAAAAGAAAATAGCTCTCTCTAAAGAAAATGCCATTCATGTGTGTGTATGCAAAACATATGTAAGCACATGGAATTAAAGCAGCTACATATACTAATACTTTACTCAGGTTTTAAAATGTAAGGTTGTTATAAACACACAATTTGCAAGTGTTTGTATGTATATATATATATATATATAATAATAATTTTTTTCCCAAAATGTTGGAATTCTCTCATCACATCCTTATTCATCAGGGAACATATGAAAAAAAGTACAGGATTGGGAGAGGAGTATCATGATGGAGGATGGAACAAATTTCAGGATAGGAGACATGGGATAAATTGAAATAGACCTTAACTCTTAATATTTTCTGCTTGGGAATTTGTAAATGCATGACAAGTGACAGAGATAGCCATTAGAATACAAAGTATTTTTAAAATAGTGATTAAAATAGATTGAATCAATATTTAACATTTATATTCAAAAAAATAAATTTCACAACAAATTTTGTTCTCCAGAAATCTCATAAATCTTTTCCTGTGGCTGAAAGAACTAAAAAAGTATCAGTTTGCTTAAAAATAAGACAAATAGACAAGAATCCTAAATCCAAGAGAAAGAGAGGTATTTAATTAATCTTTGGTCCACATAATTATTCATGAGAAGGTTCCTTTATGCTACACTGACAGTGTAAAGGAGCTATATAGCAGGTGTAAATGACATGATTTACACAAACATTAAGGTTTTTTTTTTTATTGTGCCAGAATAGATTTCTGTATTGTTACTAAGAAACTAGCCTTTTGATTTTAACTACTGTTTGTTTTTGAAATAGTGTCACTTCAATAATACTCCAAAACCAGGTGCTTTTGGGGTTTTTTTGGTGTGTGGGGGTGGTCTTTCTTAAAAGTGTACTTTTTCTGGGAGGAGTATCTGGTAATTTCAGCAGTGCAGCTGCTATATCAGCAACTAAAGATGATATAGAGCAGGTGTTTAAAAATATCTTTGTTTCCATGGGATGGAGACTTATGCATAGTACGTGAGGTCTTTTTGTCCTGATACACCATTTTCCCCCACAAGATTTTTATTGGGGGCAGAAAAAACAATTTTCAATGTTTTAGGCATCTGCCCAAATTAATATTTAAATCAAAATGCAGTTAGATATTGTTCAAATCAAAGTATCAAATGAAACCTTTTTCAGTAACTCAATGTAAATATTAATACCTACCTATATATGAACAGATTTGAGAACAGTTTACAAAGCATACTACATTATTATATCCATTTTAAACACAGGAAAGCTGATGTATAGAGTAGCAAAGTGACCTGCTCATTTAAAAGGCACAGTGTGAATCTGGGAATGGACAGCCAGTCTCCCGAGCTCTGTTTTGTGGTCTATCCTAGACTTTCATAGTTGGTATGGTCGGAAGGGACCTAAGCAGATCATCAAGTCCGACCCCCTGCCATGGCAGGAAAGAGTACTGAGGTCATTTGACCCCAGCAAGGTGTCTATCTAGCCTGCTTTTGTAGACCCCCAGGGTAGGAGTTCCCTTGGAAGTTGATTCCAGATCCTAGCTGCCCTAACTGTGAAGTAGTGCTTCCTGATGTCAAGCCTAAACCTACTCTCAGTCAACTTATGGCCATTATTCCTAGTTACTCTGGTAGTGCTCTGGGGAACAGAGTCTATCCCATTCCCCACTGGTCCCCCTTGGTAAGTTTATACACAGCCACCAGATCCTCTTTCAGCTTTCTCTTGTGGAGACTGAACAGATTCAGGTCCCATAGCCTCTCCTCATAGGCCTTGCCCTTCTGCCACCTGATCATGCAAGTGGACTTTCTTTGGACCCTCCCAATGCTGGTCACATCCCTCCTAAAGTGCAGTGCCCAGACCTGGACACAGTACTCCAACTACGGCCTGACCAGTGTTGCATAGAGGGGGAGGATCACCTCCTTGGACTTGCTCATGGTGGAGCTGTGGATGCATGACAAGGTGTGGTTGGTTTTCCTGACTGCATCCCCACATTGGCGGCTCATGTTCATCTTGGAATCAATAATGACTCCAAGATCCTTTTCTGACTCTGTGCCAATTAGAAAGGAGTTCCCCAGCCTGTAGGTATTCTGCTGGTTCTTCCTCCCCAGGTGCAGTACCTTCCACTTGCCAGTATTGAAACCCATCCTGTTCTCATCCACCCACCGTTATAACCTGTCCAGATCTAGCTGTAGCCTGTCCCTCCCTTCTAACATGCCCACTTCTCCCCGCATCTTAGTGTCATCCGTGAACTTGATCCTCTTAGTCAGCCTCATCTAAAGAGAAATCTGCTCTGCACTTGCTCCATCCAAACTAGCAGGGGAGGATCCAGAAGGACTGTGCTGGCATAGCTGCACCTTGTTTTTTGGACTGGAGCACATCTCAGAAACCTCTAGGGGCTTTTTTAAAAATTTCAAAGCCTGTAGGAACTCCCCCATCCCCTCTGTGTCCAGAGTCATATACCCTACCCTTCATTCTCCTTCCCTTCCCTCCCCTCTTCTCTTGCCTGCTGCTCCTTTCCTTCTTGTCTGTGGGTGGGGGAAACTTCAGAGATGCTTTTGCCTGCTCTTGCTGGGCTACATGGGGCTTGGGATCAGTTGGGACAGTGGCAATGGCAATAGATAGCAGGGTCCTCTTCTCCTTGCTTGCTCCCAGAGGGACCAGGCAGGGGTGGGAGAACCTACCTCCCACCCACCACCATGTCTCCTTGTCACTGTTGCTATCCTAGTTCAGTCCAGCCTTTGCATAATCCTGCTTAAGTGGACAAGAGCAGCTCTGAAGCTTCCCTATACCTGGAGAACAGCAGACAAAGTGATGAGCAGGGGACAGTGGAGAGGAGAGGATGTGACTAAGCATGAAGGGGGAAGAGGGATGTGATAGGCTCAGGTAATCTCCACAGATCTGGCACCTCTAGTGGCTAGACTGGCCTGGCCGTGTTACCCAACTTCCACCACGTCCTAATCTCTCTCACCTGCCATGACTTGCTGATAACAAGAGTAAAATGGGAGGCTGCCTATGGAAGCTGGGGTGCTTCCATGCCTATTACCTCTCTCCTCTCATTTCACTTATATACCTCCTTTTTAAGCAGGTCTTTGGTTGCTTTACTGACTATTACTGTGACCTCCAGCCATCCTATAGTCACACCCATGCCTCACAGATGTCAATCAGTGGGTTGTTTTCTTGCGTGTGTGTGTGAGGGGGAGGTTGGCCTTGACTCCACTCTTGGCCCCTCAAGCCTCTACCATTTGTTGGGGCATCTGCCTTCTGTCCCTTTCTTCTAGTTGGGCCCCCCAGCCCAGGCCCACTGCCTCACCCTCATGGGCCTGGGCTGATTTTCTGATCATCATATCACCCTCTTAAGGCAGTGATCCACAGCTCATGTCTCTTGTGGAGGTCTTTAGGGTCCTTGGCACAGCTGCTTGCACTATGCTCTGCTCCTGGGTCCTTGACTCTGGCTAGGCAACTTGTGTGCTGCTCTACCTCTGGGCTCCCTAACCCTGGAGCTCTAGGCTTGGTGCCTTGCAGGCATCCCAGTGGCCTCCAAATTGGGTAGCCGCAACCTGGTCCTCCATTCTTAGTCCCAGCCACAACCTGGTCATCCAGTCTTAAACTTAAGCATAATAGTAATATAGGAAAACTACTTCCCACTGAAGTTCATCCCCAGTCAAGGTCAACTGCAATCTGTATTTCTCCCTTATCTGTCTTGGTCTCTCTCTCTCATGAGTAGCTTGGGTGTCCATATTCCTGTTTCCTGCAGAAGCCTTCCTGAGGAGCTCCTCTCCCTGTAGCATGCAGAGCCAGACTGCTCCCTCTAGCTCAGGCTGTGGACTTAAATACCTCAAAGTCCACCCCTTCCTGTAATGTGGCTGTCCAGCCACACACAGGAGTTTTCTCTATATTTAAGGGCCAGCCTGTGCTCCTCTGCTGCAGCCCCATAAAGTCAGCTTAGCCTGCTGCACTTTCAAAGTAACAGAACCTCCTGGCTCCCTGTTACAAGGAGTTTTTTTACATGCTTTAAAAAGTCCCCAGAGGATCCTGCAGTGCAACTGTCCTACACTTGTGGGTAGGCATGGGAGGAGGTTTGAAGCAAGGATGTGACCATCCCTGCAGCATAGGTTGCTACTCCCACACCCTCCTTTGCCAAATCCTGGATCTGCGCTACAATTTAGCATGCATTCAGGTTTCTGTACACAGTAAGAATTGCTGCAAATATTGCTACCAAACAGGAAACTTATTTTGTTTAGAACAAAAAAAGGGCTCAAGTTGTCCTTTACCTTAAACTTTGTCAGTGCCATGGTGATTAAACAATAATTTGACAATGACTAGGCAGTTTGCATAGTGTGTTCACTCCTTAGTTTGCAATTCTTAAAGGTTTCCTTGTGCTTCCCTGATCTCTCTATCTGTGTCCATCTGTTGTCTCTTGTCTTATATGTAGATGATAAACCTTCTGGGGCTGAAAGAAGAAGGAGTTTAAAGGAGGTGAGACAGATGTACTCAACAGTAATAGGGCTATATCCTCAATAAAAATGATAGAATCATATAATAATAGAAAGTAGGGCTGGAAGGGACCTTAGAAGGTCCTCTAGTCCAATCCCCCTGCCAGAGGCAAGATCATCCCTATCCAAACAATCCTATGCAAATCCATTACCTAATCAATCTGTAAAGCTATACAGACAATTCTAAACACAGCCACAAGACATAACACCAACTTGCCACAGGTAAAGCACAATGATGGCCAATGTCCTGCTCTTGTACAGGTAGTTTAAATACACTCAAGAGATTAAGAAAGATGACTATGCTGCCTGCTACACAGCTTCCTCTGCAAAACACCATCAAGTTTGCACGGGGTAAAACTTCTTCCTGATCCCAAATATGGCAATTCGTCTGACCATGAGCAGAGGGGAGTGGCACTGTAGCCAAGAGCCCCTGAGATGAAATCTGAGCAGATTGACACACTCCAGTCAAAATCCTAAGCTTTCGCTGCAGCCAACATCCAATGCTTCCAAAAAAGACCAGACAAACAAGGGTAACAATATTTTCAGTTTCAAAAAAGATGACACCTGTGCATCATTTTTAGTGCAATCAATCCTGACATACCTGTCAGGAGAGGGGGTGGAATGGCAGGGGAGAAGAGAGCAGAGGGGCATATGACTGTGGGGGAGGGCAGTGATATCGCTGTGCTCTGCTGCTGCCCCTCACTCCCAAGCCCCTGTCCCCCAGCCCTGCCAGTGCCTCACTTTGAACCTGTAGCCTCCTAGCCCCACCAGTGCCCTGCACTCTGGACCCACAGACCCCTGCCTCCCCCAGTCTTGCTGCCCAAGTAGCTGGTGCATTGCACACACACACACACACACACACACACACACACACACGCACACACAGTGTCTCTTTACCTGGTCGTGACCTGCTCAGGAAGCACATGACCACTGACAGCCAATCACCTTGCCCACTGTCTACAGCCCCAAGCAGCCAGCCCAGGAGAGCAGAGAAAGAGCCTGGACATTTGCTCTCATTTTAATAACCCACCCAGACACAAGGACAGGGGTCCAGAAAGGAAGATATGTCCAGGAAAATCTGGACTTATGGTAACTCTAAGACAAGCCTAAAATTATGTTTTCAAAAGTTGTCCATATATGTTTAATAAAACAATATAACTTAGCAACATTCTAAGACAACCCCCCCCCACAATTTACTAAATAAAAGCATTAGCTACTAAAAATGATAGAAAAATAAATAGGTACAAATTCCTGTTATATAACGTCAACATCAAGGTAAGCACTGGCATTATTTAACATGTATACTTTGTCACCCCTTTTTCTTCTGGTACAGATCAATCAGAGTGAACAGCCATCTTTGCCCAAAAGAGATTATCATCTAAACGCCTGGGGTAAATAAGGTAAACAGAAATGGGCAGTTTGAAGATCAAGAGCAGAAAAATAATGGGATGTAAAAAAATTAACCATTTACAATGCCTAGCTTCTGTAACATTATTCACCTGATTGTTGTTTCCCTTTTTCAATTTTGTTTTTTACTCTGTCATATGTAAGGGAAACTAATACACATTTCTACATGAAAGATCTTATTGATGTAACAATGAATACTTTCACATAATTATTAATTAATCATTAGTACTTTTTACTTCAAAGCACTGCAGATAATATTTTAACTAATTTTCATAATACCTTCATGATATAGATGCCATACCCAGTGAGAGAGTTATTAACATTTTTTCAGATGGGGAAACTGAGGAAGAGAGATTAAATGATTTGCAATGTTACCGGAAGGATTAGATAGACTTAATTTGGCAAGCTAATTGGATATGCATTACCCTTGGATGATAATACATCGTATGAATCACATCGTATAAATGTGAAGCATTTATATTGTGCTTCACAGTTTCAAGCTATTGACTAGATGTTAAGTAATTATTTTTTGCAGTACCCCTTTGAGTCAAGAAAATAAGATGCTTATTCTTATTTTGTTGATGGAGAAAATAATATAAAGGGAATGTGACTTGCTCGTGGCCACTCAATGTGTCTGTAGCAGTTTGGATTAGAACTACAGACTCAGATTCCAACCTTGCCTTCATCATTACACCCCACACAGTTTCTCAAATAAATTTAGGTAATATTAAGCAAACCTCAGATTTTGAAGAATATGGGGTAAAAATGCAACAAATGGTTCTAATTTAAAATAAAATATGGACTCAGCTCAAAAAATAATTCAGGCCATTTTTTTTTCAAATGTGAACATTGATTTGGTGTGCTTGGGATGCTTTCTGTTTAGTAATATGGTTCTAAGAGCTAATTTTTAGGCACCTAGGTTTGAAATCCTGACATGAATGGCAAGCAGACACAGAAGAATCCAATGAACTGTCAAAGATCTCAGTGGTTAAAGTCTTACTGATTCTGATAGCATTCAATTTTGGCACTAAATCACCAAAAGCTCCTGCTTAGACCAACTTCTGTAAGGAGTGCCTTGGCTTCCTTCACATTCCTTACCACCCCTACTTCAATGCCACACAAAAATAAACATTTTTACACAGGAAGTAACATGTACATTGATTATTGTGATGCTGGTTTTCCTAAAAAGCTTAGATATATTTTACCACTGGGGAGGCCTAACTGTAGTAATGAGATTAGTGTGCAAAGCAGTCACAAGCATCATTTCATGAGACAGAGAAAAATGAATGCAAAGATCAAAATGCTCGAGTACTAAGCTTTTATTTTATTTTATTTTGCTTTAATGTGAATGCAAAGACATTTGTATTTTGTAGTTCTCTTCATCAGAGAGGTCTCCCCACAGAGTCACTCAGTGTTAGCTGGTTAGGTCTCCTTAATCAAAACCTAAATGTGCTATGTCACGTGTTCACTACAAAATGGTTACAAACCAAGTGGGGAAAAATGGGTAATCTTTGCTGCAAGGCAATAATGAACCATTTTTAGTGCAATCATCCAAATCAATTCTTTTACTTAGTTCCTTCTTATATCTCCTTTCCCAACTGTGCTGTGCCTGAATGACAGTGTGACAGTTTGCGGGATATGTCTGCCCAATTATAAATTCCATTTAGTTTAATGAACAGTATTTGTAATTGTAAGCATTACTGTGGATTAGAGAACCCATTTTGTACAAAAAAATTGACATGTAGGTGGGGAGACTATGCCTGGAATGCTGTGACAAAGCAGTCAAGTCTTGTCAATATTGAACTATTCTCTCCTGCTTGAATAATGAGGTTTCTGCCATCAGGGCTTTTGACTTTGAATTAAATCACTAAAGAGAAACGTGACCTGTGTTAAATCATGACCATGAGAACTGCAGTTTATTCACCTGACCAATAAGAGAGAACTTCCTTAAGCAAAGGGAGCTACTTCATCACCAGAAACAAAAGGCACAGCTGAAGAGTAGAGTAACTGCAAGGAAGAGATAGGGGCTACCACCCTGGGCACCCAGGAGGAAGGTGATGAAAAAGGTGGCTGTCACTGGCAAGTACACATGTGCATTCTTGATCATGGTGGCTACTGGAAATCCCCACTCTGCTTTGCCACAGGCTTTTGGTCACATCTCTACACTGCTGAAGCTGAAAAAGTAAGGGGTAAGAGGGATGCCACTTCCTAAAAGACTTGGACCAAAATCAGAGACTCACAATGGAGGTGGGGGGGAGAACACAATTCAAGGAGCTGAGTTCAGGAGTTTGTTTTGCTTTGAAAAAATACATTGCTAAGCCTTGTCTTTGGCTTACTGTCATGCTGTCCCTTCAAAGGTAAAAACCAATAGCTCACATAGACAGCTGGTCCTGGGAGAGACTACATCTATCATATTTTCTCAAATATAACATGTCCTAGAATAAGATACATGCCTTGCATTTTGAAAGGCAGAATAAAGGGGGGTGGGGGGGCAAATCTTTCATTGTATAAATAACTAAGCAGCAGTATCCAAGCCTGCTCACTGTTTTCTTCCCAGTGGATTACATGCAGACTTTTGTTCTGCCAAAGCTTAAGTAGGAGAAACTCTACTGTTATATTTCTTTGCAGATCATCCACACTCCAATTTCCAGCAGCTAGCTTTGGGGAAAAAAAAGTGACTGCAGTATGCAAAAAAGTATGGTAAACAATGGGGCTAAGTACAGACAGTTAAAAGTTAGAGGCTGAATTGATTCAATATTTGCAGGTTAATTGAAGCTGCATATGTTGAACCAATAACTGAACAGACATTCATTTTTAATTCCAGAAATGCAGCCACATGCCTGCAGTGGCTCAAGCCAGAAGCTGGGGGGCACTGGGGAGCACCCCTCCCTGCTCATCTGGAGCAGCCAGATTGGGCCAAGGCTAGCCTGGCCACCCAGCAAAAACTGGGGCTTTCCAGAAAGGTGCAAAGCATTATGGGCTTCTGGAAGACTGCGAATTAACTTGAATCTGGAGAGGATCTTGAACAGAAGTTCAGCAAACCATTTTATCATAAATCAGTTAAGACTCATACTACATCCATCCAGGCATATCTTAAATCAGTTTTGGCTATTTGGAAAGTATTTTATGTAAACTAAACTTCTGTTAGGTTACAGATCTGAACTGGTTTCCAATCACTTATACTGGTTTATGTGTAATTTCTGTCCCTAGCTCTGGGGACTGGCACTGAACCCAGATTTTAGGCAGCCAGACTACAGAACCCACCACAAAAGATGAGTTTCATATAGTGAGTCTGAAGCTATGGACTAGACCTGAGAGGCTCAGGGAATAGACTGATAATCGGTTGCTATAAAGTGCCAAAATAGGTTAATGTCCACTGAGAAAACAGATTGGAACAGGAGCAATAGATAACATAGGAGAGTTCAGAATTAAGAGAAAACCAAGACATTGATATAAATGATATAATTGATATAAACCTACCATCTACTACATCTATGCAAACCTATTGTGGTACTGAATAAGGGTAAATGAAGTCAGAATATGGTACTGGGTTAATAGAAGTTGCAATGTATTCTAGCAACATTGTTTGAAAATAATCTGCAACTCTTGTAATTTGGAAAATGTATCTGTATACCAACATATCTACTACTTCTTATGGATAAGACTTCATTATCACTACAAAATAAAATGAGAAGGAAAAAGGGAAAAGGGACACAGAAAATGAAGGAACGGTACCTGGTTCTAGCAATTTCAAACAAATTGAATGAAACCTTCAGCTGGTATAAATCACTTGTGGTGTCACCTTCACACTACCTTGAGGCTCTGTGATGCTGTCTGTAGAATGAATGATACTATAAATGGTAATCCTCATTGGAAGCCACTTTTATTTATGAAGTGTATTGTTTTTTGAGTTAATGCAATCATGTTATTCTCACCCTAAAACCCTAGAATACCCCTAACCTGTGTATCACAATTAGGGTTCATCAGTCATATGGAGTTTCATGACTAGTACATTCAGTTGGATGGAATGACATCAAAACATAGCCTTTCTTAACTTTCCAATTCAGACCTGTAGTTTGCAAGTCAGCTGTCAAGAAGTTTTCTGTCACCTCTGGGTTGATTTCAAGGCATAGATTTGTATAGAGCCACTGATTCAATGCCTCCCTTTATCAAAGTATAGTCCTTTCTATTGAGCCCTTGTGTCTAGTCTGATGTTAAGTCACAGATCCTATGAGTTTACTAGTCAAGAGCTTCAACATGCTTCTGCCCATCTAGTTTTCCACCCTACTCTCAATGTATAGGTCTTTGTCATTGAAACTTTTAGTTTAATGGTCTGATAAATTCACCAATGCCTAAGCACTGATATCCTGTAAATTGGAAGGAGGTAGGCTAAATGTTTGGTGTTTTGCATTTTAAAAGTTGATTTTAAAGTTCCATCTGTTGTATATTTCCTATGAATGTATACTGTTAAAAATATAACCTAATTTGGTTAATGGAACCATTTATTTCCTGTTGTAGTATGCAGTCACTGTAGTATTGCAGTGAATACAATTGTTTTAATTGCTTATTTGTTATTTAGTATAATTGCTTTAAATGTTTATTTTGTTATTTCTCTTTTTAGATAAAGAAAAGATTTGACCATTAAGATAAAGTCAGTATTTGGAACTAACCATCTATTTTAAATTCCTTATGGCTTAGCATAAAATGTGTTTGACATTGGTCTTATGATTTTAGACATATTTGACTCATGAATTTAGAACTTAAATTTAGTATAAGGAAAACACTTGTGTAAGGGTTTGTGGTATGTCTGGTGTGTGTAGATCCGTCTGGTTTATGTGAAAAGAGGTAACAAAAGAATAAATGATGAGCATATGTGCCAGTGACACAGAAAGACAGGCAGCAGGTGAAAATAGCTTTCTGTGGCTTGACGGTTAAGAGCTGCAGTGACCTAGAGTCAGCAGTAAAGGATTACCAAACACTAAATCATGCTCCATCCTGATGGCTGAAGACTGCAAGTGATCGCCCCTGAAGATTGCAGACCACAAAGCCAGAAGAACTATAGGCCAGGGAACTATAGGCCAATTAGTCTTACCTTGATCTGGATAAGCTTTTTGAGAGAATTATCCTGATGCATGTCCACGAGGGGCCAGAAGGCGAGGTTATGCTTAGGGACAACCAACATGGGTTCATTAGAAGCAGGTCCTGTCAGACCAACCTGGTGGCCTTCTATGACCAGGTCACAAAATCCTTAGACACAGGGGTAGCAGTGGATGTAGTCTTTCTGGATTTCAGGAAGGCCTTTGACAATGTCTCTCAACCCATTCTCATTAAAAAACTAGGGGACTGTGGCGTTGACACCTACACAGTCAAATGGGTCGCTAACTAGCTGGAAGGCTAGTTACAAGGCTTTGGGTCTCTTCCACCTGCAAAAAGGAGTTTTGGGCATGTCCAACAAGACCCAACTCCAACTTTCGTGGTTAGCCTGGCTGGCCACCAGACTGACCTTGAGCAACCTTGGTTGACAAGGTTCCTTTGGTGAATCTGATATCTTTTATTAGACCAACCCAAATAGTTGGAAAATAAGTATTAAGCACGCTTTCAGGTTCAAAAACCCTTTGTCAGGCTAAGCAAGTTATAGCAGTTGGTGTGTGCTCTTCCTGGATGGAATGAAAAGTAAAGAAGCCAGTGGCTGGGCTGGTATGCATACAAGACAGGCAGTCAGTGAAAATGTAGATTGTTGGTACAGTTCAGAACTGTTGCAGTACACAAAAAACTCCCCCAAAATCACATAATGGTGGTTATGACATATCACCCCTCCCTCGAACCTGTACGGAAAATCCTCAAACAATTGCACCCATACTAGAAAGAGACCCTATTCTTAAAGGTCTTCCCAGAGCCACCCATCCTAGCCTTCAAACAAGCACTGAACCTTGCTAACCTCATCACCAGAAGCAAACTCAAGCCCAGAACACACCCAAAGGATCCAGACCGTGCCATGATAAGAAATGCAAAACCTGCCAACACATCTCCACCACCCCCACAATTACTACACCCCACAACAAAGCCATCAGGACTCCTGGATCTTACATCTGCACCTCCAGAAATGTAATACATGTCATCCAATGCACCAAATGCCCTGGAAAATACGTAGGAGAAACCAAACAACAACTGCGCACCAGAATGAATGCACATTGGAAATCTATCAAAGACAGAAGTACCCAGTTACCTGTGGGGGGCACATTTCTCACAAGAAAACCACTCTCTCCAATCTCTCAGTCCTGATCCTCAAAGGAAACTTACAAAGCACTTCACAGAGATGAGCCTATGAACTCCACTTCATCAACCTCCTGGATACTAAAAATCATGGACTAAATATAGACATTGGATTTATGATACATTATAACCTGACTGACATCAGACCCCCCAGATATCTCTCCACTTTTATCCACATTCTCTCTCTTCCCCTTCATCCCCAGCCTGTCTCTCACCCATTGACTCCTCAATATACATTTTCACTAACTACCTGTCTTGTATGCATACCAGCCCAGCCACTGGCTTCTTTACTTTTCATTCCATCCAGGAAAAGCACACACCAACTGCTATAACTTGCTTAGCCTAATGAAAGGTTTTTGAATCTGAAAGCTTGCTTAATAATTATTTTCCAATGATTTGGGTTGGTCTAATAAAAGATATCAGATTCACCCAAGGAACCTTGTCTGTCTATATCCTTAGACCAACACAGCTACACACCTTTGAAACATGGTAACATTTTAACCTTTGCAGGACTGTCTGACTTTTGTGTGTATGCCTGTCTCTTTTGTATGAATGAATAAATGAGTGAATGAGTATGCATGGGAATGAGTGAAGTAAATAACCTTGTTGTTCTTCATTCTGTTTATGTTGCATGTTTTATGTTCCAATAAACATGGCATTGTGCCTTATCTACATATAAGATTCCAACTTGTTTTTAACTCACATTGTATGTCCTGTGCGCTCAACATCACTTCTAGTTTATACCATTTGCAGAGGCACTATTATCCAACTTCTGGTGCAGGACGAAGCTGAGTATATGGCCATGGAAAGGAAGTCCCATTTACTACACTGCAGTAAAGAAGAGTACTTGGGAATGGAGTGTGGAAAAATCTCTGACCAAATCTGATAGAGAAGGTTTACAAGATGAATTCGAAGGGAAAGATGTTTGCCTCAGAAATTTAAAGATTAAAATGAGTCTTCCTTTGACCTTTTCTACAAAACCCCTGGTAATAATGCATTCTTACAAATGTCATAACATAGAACAATGATTCTCAACCAGGACGCTATGGCTGTGGTGTTGTGTCTTGCAAATCTTACAAAGGTGTTGTAAGGGACCACACAGTGTTAGCAGTCTTAGGTGTACCAACAAGATAAACTCAGAGTTTTGAACTAGGAACCCATAGAACTAAAATTATTTTGATCTTTCAGGGGTTTTTTTCCAACATAAAATTTCTCCCTTATTTTTATAGTAAAAAAAACCTAACAAACAAACAAAAACCCTAGCATAAACTAAGAGATGGCATTTTCCAAGGGGTGCCATGAATTTTGCAAGGGTTGCTTTGCGTCTAAAAATGTTGAGAACCACTAATTTAAACATAGAAATGCATTAAACATAGCATTTCTGATTTTATGATCAGAAAGTCTAAGAATCCATATTAAGATTAAGGGAATTTTAGATTCTCTTAGGCTCTCTTAAAATATATTATACTACAGTATAACCTCATAAATCTGGTATGCTTGGGACCTAGCACCTGCTGGAAATGTGAATATTCTGGATTTTTGAATGAGTGAGGCTGGGGCTAGGGAAGGGGAGGGGCACAACTCAGCCTAGTGGCTGCAGGCAGGTGGCTTTGGCTGCTCTCAGGGCTGCAGCAAGGAGCAAAGTGGAGGGAAATGTAATGGGTGTAGGGTGCAGTGGGGCACGGCTGCAGCTGCTATGTGCACCTCAGAAGGGCCATGAGCTGCGGGGCTGCGCTAGGCTTTTCCTGGGAGGCACATGCCCCTGGATCTGAGTGCAGGACAAGAGAGGGGTGCCACCCACCTCAAATGCTAGGAAGAACCTGGTGTTGCCACCATCCCCAGCCTGAAGTTGCAGGCTGCTCTCATCTGGCAATCAGATCTGGGGGTATGTGCCCCCCCCAGTAGTGCAGCCCCCCCCCCCAGCCCACAGCTCTCCCAGGGTGCACGTAGCAGTGAAAGCTATGAGTCCCCACTCTGTGCTTCATACCCATTTACCGTTCCCTCCAGTTTGCTCCCTGCTGCAGCCCCAGCAGTGGCCAACACCCCCTTGCCTGCAGTGCCGGATTTTTGAGAATCCTGGAATTTTGAGACCCACATTTTTAAGGTTATGCTGCAGTAAGTATAAAAATAAAGAAAAATGAATTTTAATAGTTGTCATCATACATAATTTTAAATTGCTTTTGAAGGTCTCATTTTTAGACAACAGACTATTGCATCATGATTACGCTATAAAGAAAAAACTAAATAAACATAAAATAAACATGTTGCTATTTTTCTGGTTACATTTGCAATATTACATTTTTCAAGTACATTTAATAGTACAATTTCTATCACATAATAATAGAAGATGACAAAAAGATCACCTCTTAAAATTTTGTTTCACTATTACAATAAAATATTTAAGTTCACTAACATTTAGAGGATGCTGTGTATAAGGTCAAATTTTCTCTTTGATTATCCCCCTAAGCACAAAACTAATTATTCTTCATTCTTTTAAAAGGGTTATGGGAGCTCAGTTCTACAAATAATTATTAGAAATTGTCCGATGTGGAAGGTTCAACAGGTTCTGACCACTATAAAAGTATCAGGAAAGAGTAAAACAGCCTTAAAAAGAAAATTGTTGATTCTCCTTTGACTGTAACTAATGGGGACCCTTTTTGATTCTGCATATGAAAGACACAGGAAATGTACAAGCCATTACTAATATGTATCTTCAGAAGTAGTGATGGGGATTTCCATTACAGATTCATTAGGCAACTAATTTATGACTTTTAAAGTAAAGTAACACAAACAATCATACACGTCTAAGGTTGCTCTAAAACGTACACCGTGCTCTCATCCTCTACTATATGGAAACAAACATATTATATTTTTGAAATACTAAAGTACTGAATTTTCTATTAAAAAGCAACTTTCTATCATCCTTTTTTTCTTCTATCTGTTTGTTTCCTGGTTTAATTTTTCTTTTCCCTAACCAGTTTTTTACATATATATGTTGCTGATACATTTTAATTTTACCTGGTATTTCTAACACATAGATTCTTTACAGTAAGAGGAAAGAAGGTCAAACTCTCAGATGTTTTATTTTATATAGTTGCATATTTAAAGGGGGAAAACCTTAGTACTAGAGGTAGTGGGATTTCCTATCCCTATACACCAGTGAACAGGAAAAATACAAATTTTCTCTTCCTCCCCCCCCAAAAAAAAACATTAAAATAAATTTTCAGTTTGCGTGTACTTTTTCTTTCAATAAAATATTTATATTTGTTATGTAAAGCAGACTTTTTTTGTCAAACACCTAATTATCTTTTCAATTTTTCAACAGAAAAATTCTGATCAGTCCTTCTGGCAGACAGAAGTATAACAGGGCAGTTTTGGGCCCTGAGCAGTAGTGGTACCAACAGCTGGCAGCTACTATTTTTGTGCCACCTCTAAGTGGGTGTCCAGGACTGCTGCCATGGCTACCTCTAATTAGTTACACTACCGATAACCATTGTAAGTGCCTCGAGAATAGCTGAAAATCCAGTTCTAGTTGTGGGTGCTGAGCCTTCTGACAACGCTAGCAGTAATGTCCTATGCAGATGATCCTTCACCCACAATACTGACACGAGAGTCAGCTCTGAAGATGACACCTCTTCTCAAAACACTTCAAAATGTTTATGTTTAGATTTGTTTATTTTTAAGATCAAAATCTACTTCAAGTTCTCTCCTCCCTTTCTCAGCTTCATTTTATCACCTCACACTGTTAAAAAAATGAAATTACTATCCTTCCTATCATTGCTCATGCAATGCAAAAAACAGGCTACATCTAAACATGCAATTAAAGCACTCCAGGGCATATATCTACATGTGCACCACCATCAGGAGCAAACTGAACTTGACAGGAGCAGCCCAGATCAGGGCTGCTCCTACCTTGCTTTGCCCCCTTGCAGTAGCCAAGGGGAGCTCCAGCCTTGCATGGGTGCCAGCCCCTGGGCTATAAGGGGACACAAGGGCTGCTCTCAATCCCCACATAGCCAGGCCTGCTCGGTGGAGATGTTGCCTGCCACATGGGGATCAGGAGGGGACGATGTGTGGGAATGGCTTTCCTGGCCAAGTGGGGATCAGATCCTGACCCACTCCCCACAGGGCTGGGTTGCAGTAGTTCTAGTTGCTGGGATAGCTCTCCTGGCCACATTAGGACTGGGTTCAGACCCAATCCCCATATGGCTGGGACACAACAGTCCCAGCAGCCTGGACAAAATTCCCAGCCACCTGGGGATCTGGATGCATCCTGATCCCCACGTGGCAGGCATACAGCTGCTCCTGCAGCTGGCACAACTTCCCCTCCCACATTGGGGCTTTAGGCAGGCTGCAGTGGGCCCCTTGCTGCCTGGGCTGATTGAATTGCTCCCAGTCACCATCTATACATATGCTACTGTGCAGTAGCTAATGCACTGTTAATCTAGTACTTGTATTTCCTAGTCCTAGTACATGGCACATTAGCCTAATTTATTGCACAGTGAGCATATCTACATGTGACACTATGGCAATATAGTATCAGCAGGCAAAAACCATGATTCTCAGCTATATCACTTTATCAACATGCTCCCGCAGTATAGCATGTTGCCATGGCAATGCAGCAGCTCAAAAATATCTGTGCGCTTTGCAGATAGCACAGTACAAGCTGTTATTGTACCGTCATTTAGTATTTCCAAAAAGAAGTACTAAATGAAGGTGCAGTAAAAATGGCGTCATAGGGGCACATGCAGATGCACCTAGTAAGTATCATGCATGTGTAGATGGTGACACTTTACTGCACATTAGATTAGTTTAATGCACAGTAACCATCTTGTGTAGATGCACCCATAGAGTAGCTCACCTGTTACCAATCATATGTTAGATTTTGCTTATGTCATGTAAAAATATCAGGAAACAGGAGCATACACAGACCAAGTACTATACAAGCAATTTGTTTGTGAAACAAATACAGTTTTTCCCTTGCTAGACAACTACTAATCCCTATCTTAGTGTATACCATGACTTTGGCAGACCAGATATTAGATTTTCAAAATGAAAAAAAGAAAAAGTAGACAATGATACACCTTATTTATCTTTGAGCTTATTTCCCTTTTTTCCCAGCCAACTGAATATAGAGATATGTGTGTGAAGTGTCCATGGCAGCTAGAGAATTAAAATCAATCTGGAGGTCAGACTTGATAAACTGTGTCAGGCATCTTAACACTTACCAGGATGCATATGGCATTCCTAGCCATTGGTATCAAACTATTTTTAAAGGGGTCAGCATTCACAAAATGTCTCTGATATCCACAAATCTAGCAAGAAGCCTACAGTAATTTTTAAAAGCATGCACTTCTAAATGCATGCATGTTCTATCAGATATAATTTTAGCGAACACAATAAACAAGCTGACAGGATAAAGTAGCAGATAAAGAAACATTCACTCTACATTTAACTGAAATTCTGTAAGCATTAAAACAGCCTGAAGGATCTAAAATGGATTAGGATCTTCTGGTTTGTATTAAGACTGATGATTTAACAGTTTGTGTGGCTCCAATATCAGTGCTCCTGTCATTGAGATTACACTGGTAAGAGAAATAAACATGACATGGAAGACAAGAGCATGGAGCAGCTACATAACTGCATATGTACAAAAATGCCTTTAGCTGCATTTTTTTAGTTTGGGAATAGGAGAGTGAATCTTACAGCAGGTTCAGATTGAAAGCAGAATGAATAAGCATGCTGGATATAAAGCATTTATTCTCCAAGAAATATGATCAGCAATTTATAAGTCCTCATACAAATACAGTACAACTTCTTCTGTAACAAAACCTGTGGATAACTCCCTGATTTTAATGTACTTGACCGCAAGAGCTATTTTTTTTTTTTATTACTATGATTCAATGAATTGGCTGATATTAACAAAGCACATACTTTTAATGAGTTTTTCCCCTCGTTCTCATGGGCATTAAGTTTTACTGTGTTACAATATACTTGAGGAGTTGGAAGACCAGTCACAGAGTGCTCTAATGAGTAGGTTTGATCTGTGGACAAGCCAGAAAACCAAAAAAATCCCAGTGTCCCACTCCTGGAAGCTAATTAGAAGTTACCATCTTTGAATCAATCGGCATTGTCTAAGAATGATTAATTCAACAGCATTATGTGTACAATAGCCCTCACTCTTAGATGCTATCCCAGGGAAGATCCAGAGTTGGCATGGTCACACCCACTTTTGGACCAGGTAGTGCAAAGTGTTCAGCTGATGCATTTCTGGCAGTTCATCTGCAAGCAGCTCACTAACCATTTGAAAGAAGAGCATTATGTTCTTTCAAACAGTCAAATATTCTGCCCAGTTTAAGCACCACATATTACTTAACTTCCTCTACTGAAGGGTTATTCCTCATCTCTCACACGCTAACACTGTGAAAGAGAGAACATTTTGGGTTGAGGGGAGGGGTGTGGGAGAAGCAGGACAAAAGGAGGAGTTGGGTTTGGGTTTTGTATGATAAATTTTATTTTTTTAGGTGGATAAAGGAGAATTTGTGTTGTCTAGAAAGCAGCAGCACAGATGGAGAAGCTGGAAGGGATATATTTGAATATACACTCAGTCATTAAAATCTTTCTTTATGAGTCTTAGAAATAATATAACCCTTAGGTTTTTTGGTAATACAAATCTGTTTTTTTGGAAAGGTTTATGACAGCAAAGACTCGGGATAATATCCGCATGTGTTCAATAAGCATCAGGAATGGATGAACTCTTTGAAAATGAGGATAGTATTTTCATGCTAATCTTGTTACAGGGAAATGGTGAAGGAATATCGTTATAATAACATTTTTTTAAAGTTTTCTGTGATATTACAGGCTTTAAGGAGTAGGGTACAATGTCTCTGAAGAATACTAAAAAAGAAATTCCTTAATAACAAATTTTCTTGGATACACATTTTGCACATACACTCAACCCAAAAAATAATATCACCAAGGTTTATTTCACTGTTCATACTGTAAATATATTATTCTGGGTATACTGAATGTTCACTAGTACTATTAAATGTAAATGTCTCCATTAACCTTTTATCCTTGTACTTTTGGGGTTTCATACTGCTTTGCAATAAGAAAAAAAATATCTGTATAAAACAATGTCTATATAGGTTACTAATTTGTGTTTTTGCTATAAGGTCAAAACTATTGTAGCACTTTATAATTAGGTTTCCTACTTTATGACTGACTAAAGTATAGTGATGCACTTTAGTGATCATGGCTTCATACTTTATCCTGCCACGATAAAGGTTAAACAAGATACTTTGTTTGTAGTCCTTGAAACTTTCTTTTATACCTCATATTTTTGAGGAGTAGAGCAAAGTTATCTTGTACACCAATTCATTTATTTAATTCAGAAATGTAAGTTTAGTTCCTAAAATTTAATAACTAAACTATTGTTCAGGATTCTTTAAGTAGCTTAATTTTTAGAAATGCTATGAATCCACAGATCACATTGACAGAAATGATAATGCTCCCTGAAAAACTGCAAACAGACCTCAACACAATCAAATAATCTAATATGTATGTCTGATTTAAATATGTAGATGTTAAGGCTAGAGGATCATGATTGAGCTTATTAGGTTCTGGTTCTCTGATTCTAAATCAGAATGAAACTGAAGTATGCTTCAATGCATGCATATTTTTTTCTTTTTCATGGCAATGAACACGACAACAGAGTCTCCTGGATCACAGTAGTTTCCTTTTTCAACAGGTGACTCATTCCAGGTTAATCTGGACTTAATCTGGTTTTAATCTGGTCTATTCACAGCTATGCAAGCACTAAGCTCCAGCACAACAGTCAGTGCCCTGGAATTCCATAGGGCCCCAGCGTACAGTATGATATTAGTCTTTTCCAATTGTCTGGCTAAATCAAATGAACAATCTGTCTTCCCTCTTGCACTACATCTTCCCCAATACTCCCTCGAGATCCATAGCTACAAGGACTGTCCACAAATTATTTTTAGAAGGATCTCCTACTGGGTAATTGAGTGTACTTTTAACTGTAGTCAAGACAGCACAGGCACTGAGACTCAGCCTCAGAGCAATTTGTTTCTCTTGGCATCTTTCTTTTCAGTTCACAGTGACTCCTCTAGCTGATGTTTCCGGCTGAGTTTGGTTGGCAAAGCCATCCAGCTCCTATAATGTGTGTTGTTTTCCCCCCCTGAGGTCTGATTTGGCTCACCTCCACAAGTTTCTCTGATTGTATGCATGAGACAGCTGGATTGCTGTTTTACTGTGCCCCTCACCAACGTATCTGTAGCGCTTTGATAGAATTATAATGACAGGACCAAAATGGCAAAAATTAAAATAAATAAAAAAATGAAAACCACGAGTGACATTTACTTTTTCCTTGCGGCATTGTGGAAGCATTAAATTTATTCTGGGGATTGAATGAGTGGTGCCACTTGTTAGCAGTGTTGTTCTTAAAGGTTTCTAAATATTCTTTTAATCGATAAAATACACCCAGGGGCCTATAGGGCACCATTTATATACAAGTATTTATATGCAAACCCCAAACTGCTGCTATTAGAGAACAAAATGCCAACTGAAATGTCTTAAGCCTTTCTAACAAAGCACTAATAGTACATTGGCTCTATGCTTACATGCTTAATTTTATCTTTCTTCTGAGGTTTGGGTTGACATGACTGTTTTCTAGAACAACCACTCATTATTTTAACTATGAATCCCTCCAAAAGGTTATCTCCAGCTAATATAAGGTGCATCTATACATGCCAATTTAAGAAGCATTAGCTATTTTTGAGGAGCATGAAGAGTGTGGGTCTACATGTAAGCACTCTTAATAATGGTGATTTTAAGCCATTCATTTATAAATCTGATACCTGCAAAAGCGGGTTAATTATAGGTGTGAATAGCTAAAGTGCCTTAATACACAGGTAATCATGCTAAGGTGCATTAATGCTGTGTATGTCCACTTGGAACTAACTTTAGTGCCAAGTCAGTCCACACACTGTGTTAATGTACCTTAGTTCACATATGTGTGGACATGCACCTGAATCACTTTAATGTGCATTAGACAAATGTGCATTAAGTTTAGGCATGCATAAAATTATGTGTAGACACATTTGTGGAGTATTTGCTTGTAAAATCCTTCTGGGCTACTGTTTCAAATGCTTTATTAAAGTCCAGATATTAATCCAATGCATTCTACCGTTTGCTTCGAAATATGGAAATTAGAGTCACTGGTTTAGAAAATTTCTTAGTGAGAATGGAGGTTCTTGTGGATGCAGTTATGAAAAATAATAAGTCTTTATCTTCAAGGTTGGATGGATCAGTGAATAAAAATTGGATAAGTAACCTCCATCTCTTCAGAGTTCCTATAAAGGAAGAAGACAGAGAAAGAGAGAGACGAGGGTGAAGAGTCTGCACTCCAGCCAAATTGACATTGGAACAGTTATATTAAGGTTCTGTAGATGAGAACAATGCTGGTCAATCACAGTGCAAATAGTTTGTGGATCAAGGCCTTGCTATCTTCAAGTGGTGATGCATCAATTAGAGTCCATTTGTATAATTGGCTCCTAGGTATGTTTAGAATTATTTTTGGAAAACTCTTATACTTATGCTCTGCAGGGCCAGATTGTGGCATACACTTCTACATAGGTACACTATAAACTGAGGGGCTTTTCCCAATAAGAAATGATCCTACCAAGGAATAAGCTGTGGTCTGCCTAGGGACATAATTCTGGGTTCCTTCTTACAACCCTCTAGCCATTAGCCATCCAAAAGGACTGGGAAAAGTTCTGTTGGGATTATGCCTTCTTTCACACTTTATATGTGGGTTAAAGGATGCTATCATTTATCATTATTTGTACTACAGTAGTATCTGAATCTAAGCCATGGACTAGAATCCCAGTGTGCAAGCTGCTGCATAGAACAAAAAGATAATCCTTCTGTCTCTAAAGCTAGTACAATGGGCATATATGAGTGTGCTGCTCTATGTAGGCCCCAAAAGGATATGAATAGTGTTGTCTGTAAATCTGTCTATAGCATGACAGCCTTGCTCAACTACATCATACTTGGAGCCACCAACAAAATAACCTAGCCTTCAACACTTATCTAATTTTGCTACCATGTTCTGTTCTCAGCTGAGATACATTTTACATGTCTAAATTCAAAACCTACCCCACTCTAAAATCTGCTGTATTAAAGGATCCTGTTTTACATTCATGGTCTTGCAGCCCATCAGGTGGAATATTAAATACATTTGTAAGATCTGCCTTGTTTTGTGAACAAGAACATTATAGAAACAATTGGTGACAAAATGTTGTATCTGCTTCATTCAGTATAAGACTTCATGCTTGTATTTAGAATATAGAAATAAATAGTTAAATTTTAGAATGTATTTTATGTGCCTAATCACTCATGAAAGTTATACATGTCCAATGGTTCAGATTAAACTGTTTTTTAAATGTACTCTTTGGTACTTAAGTATTTTCTCCAAAATTGTAGAATTCTGAAGAATTTAATTGACTTTCTTTCTAACTGGTAGAATATGGTTAAGGTACTTCCCCACAGCAATTTGGTTTTAATATGTGAGACTCGTGGGTGGGTCACAATTGGATTTTTATTAGACAAAGTTTGGACTTTAGTTCACAATCTCTTCAAAATCAATTGTTCTTATGTCTTTCCTAGTCTCAGAGAAATGAAGGCTCATACAAACTGAGTCAGCCATTGTATCTTCACTAAGCTCAGGAGCGGGGATTCCAGAATCCATCCTCTTAATAATGCAGGACTGAGGATTAGTAACACAGCAAACAACCTCTTCAAACTTGGCTATGAGCTTATTTTAATGAGAAGGAGGAAATCAGAGCGAGATGAGGAAGGGAGAAAAGGAAGCATCCTTTTCCTTGATTTCAAGAAGTCCACGTGGAAATAAGCTGAAAGGTGATGGACTAGATTCTCAGCTGGGTCAGTCAACATAGTTCCACTGAAAAATGGTATGATACCTAGACAGTGTCAGAAGACAGACAGGAGGGAGGCAGAAAATAAACTCAGTGATGCTACATACTGCACAGAAGCATAAACATGATTTTTTGAGGTAAATAGTGTAAAAAGCCTGGCAGAATATTGACATGAAGAAATCAGCAGCAATCCAGTTTTTCACCACATCAAAGCAACACAGACTCGGTAGCTACTTACCATATCTGGTACATTGCACCTTAGCACCCATATTCTTGTTTAGCTTTTCAACAAATAATAAGCAGACTTACAAGCGAGAAGAGAAAACGCCAAATACTATATACATTATTTGAGTAATTTAAAAATAACATGTGAATTCCTGATACACTCTCCCTGGTGGTATTTCCATAGTGTTTGAATTTGATGGTCACTTTTAGCACATATATAATTCATACTATTTCACAGATGAACAAAAAACAGCTCTGGCTAGTTGCCATATTTAGGTTGAAGCTGAAAATAAATTATCTCAAACAATAAGGCACTACTCTGAAAGTTATCTGCAAGCATGACTTGAATAAAAGATGGAATGTACTGGTTAGGAACTGAAAGCTATTCTTGGGTAAGCCAGATGTACAAGTCTCTGAATTCAAGAAATTGCCTCTTCAGGAAGATATTATTTCTGTTTTGTATTACAAGTTAAAAATATATGCCTCCTCATTCACCAATGTGTACTAACCATACCTTAATGAATTCAAATATTCTAATCTGGCCAAAAGAATCAGCTCAATCAGGAAAAAATAAATAATAGTGGCCCTTACCAATTTAAAGTTTTCTTTTATTTTGGGACAACTGCAACCTGCAAATGTGACAGACATTACACATAAACCAGTTCAATTGATCAGCAACTAGTTTAAACCTTTAACAGAACAGCTGTTCACTGAATATAAACTGGTTTGAAAATGGCTAAAACTGGTTTAAGATATACCTGGTTGAATATAGTATCAGAGTTAACTAATTTGAATCAAACTGGTTTATGCAATGTCTGTCCCAGACTCCTTCCTGGTTTAAGTTAAATCAAAGTCCCCCAGAATCCCAGACGCTTTGCTGGGCAGGGTGCTGCTCTTTGTTCCAGTCCAGCAGGGTTGGCTCTGCCCTTCTGTTCCCTGGCTGCAGCTCTGGCAGAGACTGCAGGTACAGGGCATCTGCCTGGCTTCCTCCTGCTCCCCCCCCACCCCGCTGCCACTCCCTGCTCAAGCAAGGATCCCCTCTCCCCTCTAGCTTACACAGACACCATTCGGCATTAGCTAGCATACAACATGGTGGATATGGTCTGTGCTGTGGGAGACAGGACAAAGGCAGACAGCCTAATGGTTTAGGCTATTTGTAGCTAATCAGCAGGTAGCTGGTAATGTCTCGCCATTCCTTCCTTGGAAAAAGTTGTTTAAGGAGAGCTTGAACTAATGAGAGATACTTTTGTTTTTATGATGGGGTGATAAACCCCTGCTGGCTCCCTGGCAAAAACCTCCTCCCTAATCAGAGCATCCTGCTGGGGCCTGGCCTTCCTCCTCCCCCCCATCTACCCCCACCAACTTAGTACTATGGAAGGGTAAGGAGGGCTGCTCTAGGCTGAGCCAATGCAAGCATATGTCTGCATTTTTTCTCAGTCCAGAGGGGATGTCTATACAGTTATAAAAACTGATTCAGCCTAGGCAGGTTAGACTAACCTGAAAAGATTGAATCAATTCAGACTCAGGCTTTTTGAATGTCTGTCCCTAGCCCTTATGTTTAACAATAATATCTGGTGTTCCACTGAAGTCACTCTACACTGTTTCACAAAGATAGTATTTGGCTGGCAGAGGCAGTCCTTTGAATATGTCACCAAAGTAAGATCACTGAGCAGGCATGCCACTCCATATACTTCTTGCAGCCACTGGTATAGGACATGTGGTGGGGATTTTCTTAGGAAAGGAGAACCATAGAATGTATTACACTGTGGCCATTCTAGATTGCCAGAAGTCCCCTAAGTGGCAATTGGTGATTTGCTAATTTTACAGAGGCTTCCTTAATTTCATTTAGGGGCCAGGAAGGTCCCAGTAGGTCCCCAAAATGAGGAAGAGGCAAGAGTGTCCCTAAAACAACCTCCTGCATTGAGGTGAGTTTAAAAGGAAAGTTAAAAATCTCATCCTGTTTTCATTCAGTATTGCATTTATTCTAATATACAGCATACAAGAAAATAAACGTTGGAAGTCAGAGTTATTTTTCATCTAATAGAATATTCTTTTTACTACGAGGCAATATTCCATGATACAGTTTAACATTTTTCAAGAATGAACATTGCACTTCAATTTACTCAAGCATTAAGAATGGTCTTTCTCCCCTTCATGGGATCAATCTTCACTATGGGAGTGCAGAATCCCACTAGTACAAATTGATTTTTTACAAAAGTAATGTTCAGCTTCACAAGATGAGTTGTGTGCTATTGGAGATTGACCAAGTCCTGGAATGAAGCCATCGAGGCCAAGAAAGAGATATAGCAATGGAAATAAAACAACAAATACTGACAACTGCAGGAACTCAGTGATAATAAGTTGGAACCAAAGGTTGCTCTCACTATATTACACTTTGCATAGCATTTCCTAAAATATGATGTTCCATTTTTAATTGAGACCTGCAAGCAGTTAGTTTTAGGTGTAGCTTTCAGAAGTATGAAACAATTCTTTTGACATCACCACTGACATCTATTTCAGTTTGGGTTTTTTTCCCCCTTTTTCCATTTTTTTTTTTTTACTATATTAGTGTGGCACCAAGAGAGTTGATCTCTTGGAAGGGCAATTTTCAGATCCAAAACAAAATGTCTACAATGGGCTCTCAGTGAGATTTCTGGCCCCTGAAGAAGTATGAATTACAATGTATTAAATAATAATGTGACATCAATATTCAATCTGCTTTCCATGAGAGTTTCCCCATAAAGAGAATACCAATGCATGTATTTTACCATGATACGTTTTTGGGCAAAAGGAGGAGGGTCCAGTGGCTGGACACAAGTAGCTTAGGAGGCTTAGATGCAGTTCCTGGTGTACCAGATTTCCTGTGTGATCTTGAACGCATCTTTTAGTCTCCATATTCCTTAATTTCTCAAATGAGATAATGGATTCCCTACAGCACAGCTGAGTTCTGAGTAAAAGTACATTAAAAAGACTGTGATACACTCAGATGCTAACAGTAATGGGGACAATGAAATACCTTAGGTAAGTATCTACACTTTGTTTAGCCATCAATTCACTTAAAGGTCTTTTATGACCTCAACTATAATTCATAGACTGTGCATGGTCCTTGACAGTGTATGTTGCTTCAGCAAGATCAAGTACACTCCAGGGACACTTTTCTTCCTTTTAAGTAATAAAAGATGACCGGATGGCAGACTTTTCAAATTGTTCATCTGTGCATGCGCTCCAACAAGTTTGGATGCAATGAAGTATTTACTTAGTCTGTGCCTCCATGCTCTGGCAGAGTTCCTCCTGCTTTAGTTGCCCTTTGCAATGTAAGCAAAGAGCAGGATGTAGCCTTGTATTTTACATGGGTGAACCAAGCCTAAGTATTTGTTGTTCAGCTAGTTATTAGCATGCTTATTAGAATTCTGCAAAGTGAATGCAATACAGTAAAAAACAACATTTAAAATGTTTGCCCCTTTTCCACTTCCATAAATCTGCAATAATCTGGTACCTAATATGCTATATGGAAAAAATTGTGATCCAACTTTAAAGCTCTACCTTTGCCATGTAAAATGTAATATTTGTTCTTAGGTAAAATAAATGGAATGCTAACTTCAAGGGGTATCCTCACATCATTTTATAAGTGTGAGGCAACTTGGTCTGTATTATACACAGGCAGAATTTGTGTATCACCTTCTGGTTCCCATCCAATGGAAATCAGGAAAGAAAGAGAAAGGAAGAGTAGCATAAACCCTGAGTGACTACATTGAATGACTGCATATATTAGATAGCTACCATAGACTCCAAATGACTGTGTGTGACTACATTGCAATGCAGCACTGACAGTTGTCAATCTTGATATTTATAGTTTATTTCTGAAATTGCATTGAACGATGGCATACTTCTTCAAAGATGTGCCTCACTGCTTTAGTAAAATTATTGCACAAGATAGATTCAATTAGTAACATATGCTATGCTGCTGAAATAAGTATTTCCACAGTGATGAACACTAACATTCATAGCTGCAACACACTGTGAAAGCAGGACATGCGGTGAGCACTATAATTAATATGTAGGTATAATAAAGCTTAGCTAAGGCTGCTATGTCAGCTTTAAGCATTTTTCCCCCTGCACAGTTCTCTTTTGTTTTAATACATTTTGTGTTTTCTGGTTTTTCTTTTTTTTTTTTCCTTTTTTTCTGTTGAAACCTTTTCTGTTTAATGGTGACTTACATAGACACTCTCCTTTTGATACTGTGACTGCATAAACTTAGGGTGAACCTTGAACGTGTTGATTTTGGATTGTACCAAAGTCCCCATAGACATACACTGTATTAGTTTGTAACTCTCTTGCATCTTTAGGTAATCTCATTACATTTGCAATGACATCATTTTACCATAATAATTTGTCATAATGATGACATTTTAACAGCATGAAGCACTTGCATTACAATATAAAGATGAAAAATGACTATTGTAAATTCTAAAGAGCCAATTTTCCAACCTCTACTGTTTTTCCCCTTCTGTGATAGAAAGACATTTTTTGGACCCGAGAACATACTGCTTGCATTTTTTTTTTTTTTTACAGACACTAAGGTGTACGGTTGACAGTTTGGGGCCAAAGCAGAAGCACTCACAGCATGGCCCATCAGATTCCAATGAATCTGTATACCTTGTCACATGGACATGAAAAAGGAAGGAAGGAACAAGTTTGTAGAAAAAGACCATGGGACTACCCACTTAAGAAAATGGGAATCTTTGCATGGATCCAAAGTTAATGAACTTGGATCAAGCCTTAATAACCTACTAGCATAAGGGTAAGGCTGGAAAATCAGACCCTAGGATGTGGGGAGAGGAAAGCATTTGAAGTTGGGTCTAAATTATCTGGTCACCTGTACTAGTCATTTAAATTTGTCATGAATTTCAGGACTACTCTTCATTTCTGAGAACAGTACTTTTCAACCAGGGTGCCATAGCATGCTGGGTGCCTTGAGACGCTTTAATGGGTGCCATAAAGTGCTACACAATAGTGGTTCCATTAGATAGATAAACATGATTCACAGCATAAGTCCAGCGATTTCAAAAAGGAATCCTCAGTATCAAAAGCTTTCTGATCTGTTGTGGTCTTTCTGAATGCATTGAAACAGAAGAAATATTCTCCTGGTTTTGTATAGTGAAAAAAAAAAAAATGAAAATGAACACAGCTCTCTCTTCCATTTAGAAAGAAAAGAATGAAATCCTGTGGTACTTGAAATGAGATATATTTTCATTTTTAAGGCCTAATGTTTAAATTTAAAGAATAGAAAAGAATGATTTGGGATTTGATTAAGCTAAACATCACAAGAACTCCCAAATGTTGCTGTCCCCAACAGTAGTATAAATGTGACTATATACTTTTATTCCTGTAAAAAATGTATGGAAATGTTCTTTTTTTACACTACAAAGTAACAATAAATCCTCCTATGCAGTAGTTTATGCAGAAGTTCCTACCAGGAGACAGAAAGGAAATAGAACTTAAATATGGAGACAATTTTAAAACCTATGCAAGTCTGAAATATTCACTGCTGCCAGAGTTCCTAGCACAAACATCAGAAAAGTGGTGGAAACAACAGACATGATTCATTTTTTCTCAGAGTCAGAAGATGCAGCTTCTGTTTTGACCTCCAGCTAACTGCAGAACATTACACTCATCAAAAAACTGCAAAAATCTCTTTTTAATGGCTAATTTTAGAAATCAGCTGTTTAATGTACCCTTCAAATGGCCATTAATTTTCCCTAATGTATCTTCACCTTAGAGATGCTGTAAGAGATAGTGAAGTTCTCAGCTATTACAGTAACAGCACCATATGTGTACCTAAGTTAGGTCAGAAATGCATTTACCTTTAAGTTAATCAAATAATTATGTCTCCTTAAAACTTCTCTTTACAACTGCCTCATCTACACTTCCATGCAAAAATCTGGGAGCAGGATTCAGGATAGTATTGGAAATATAATGGGTACAGCTGTTGTATAGAGTATCAGTGAATCTAAAGTCTAAAAGTACTAAATTTATACCTGAGAAACTGCTATGAACCCTATTCTAACTCAGTTTTAACAGTTATAATAGTAAACACACCTTCCAAATGTGGCTATGTTCAATATATATATTTTATATATTTCGTCTTTAGGAAAAAGAATAAAGCAACAACCACTTTTCATACCAACCATGAGACAGGTGACTAAAAACTTTTATGATATCTGAGATTTCAGCCGGTGAACCTGAAGACTACATAATTTTTAGAACATTTTTAGACTCTGAAGATTTATTCAGTATCAGAAATTTCTTAATTTGATGCACAAAAGGGTAATAAGTAAGGGAATTGTAACTGTACTTGATTTCTGAGTTTAAGTTTGCAAAGAAGTTCTGATAATAGATGGGTCTTGTCTCTCAAAATACCAAATGCTACTTGTTTTTTGGAAACACATCAACCCTGTCAACAACACAGCGAAAGGAGAATTATAGTAATTGAGACTTGATGTCACATACATGTGTTGTCATCACTATCATATTGTGATGATTAAAGTGTACTGTTGTACACTTGGACTGGTGCTCAGCTTCAGGGACCCAGAACACCAAAGAGAATATAATACACTAATGGAATGTAACCAGGCTTGTACAATTCAAAAACCAAAGGGACACATACCATACATTATTCATAAAGAAGATACAGACTCTTCACAGACTCAATGTGAAAATTGCAGTTGAATTTAGTAAGGGCATAATTGGAACCCACATTAATATAAATTACTTTGGTCCTGAAAAATTAATAAGAGGCTTCAGATTTTGGCCTACTTAGTTATTTTTCTCATTTTTGTCACAGTATCAGTTATTTCAGTTTATATATGGACCTGTGACAGACCCAGGCCCCAAGGTGATTGTGCTGCCCCCCTGGTAGCCAAATAGCTAGTGCCCTACTGTTTCTAGGTATCCTCTCCTCTTTCTTCTTGCATTTGCCACACCTTAATATAAATGTTAGATTATTAAATGTAAGCTGCCTATGGGTCCTAGAACACATCCTCATTCTTCACCAGCAGAACCCCTCCCAGATCCCATTAGCCCAGACCTAGTCTATCAGTATTTTGGACCACCTGGCTCATATGTGCCTCAAGGCATCTGCTGCCTTATGGATTACTCATGGCCTCCAAACCTCCCCTACAGACATGCACATGCATCACAGGTGTTCACAATCATCACTAAGATAGGCACTTTGCCCCAAACCACCAGGCCACCTCAGACCTCCACTCCCTTTCTGTCATAGGGGGTGTACGCAGGTGCATCTGCATGCCCTGCGGGTGGACGTGCACCCCCTGCAAAAGGCACCACTGATACTGTCAGCAGTGCTTGTAGGTGGTCGCTGCTCGCCACCCCGACCCTTGCCACGGACTGCCCACAGATGCCACTGGTAGTGTCAATGATTGCTGCTGGCCATCGCTGACCACTGGTTGGCACTGCCATCCCCACCCCCATGCCCCACTGTCGACAGCATTGTGACCGCCTGCAGGAGCTCTCCATTTGCCACCGCCATTCTCCTGCTGCCTGCAGGAGCTCACCATGCCCGTCCATCCTCCAGGGGCACGGCATGTGGCATTCATGTTTGTTGGCACCTCAGCCTACCTGCCCTCCAGCCCTCTGCTCTGGCTGGTCCCTTTAGCTTAGACCCACTGTACTGGGTCTGGCTTCTTGGGCTCCAGGCCTATCAGTTATCAGTCTCTCTGGGACTATGGCCCATGGCTCTTACTCTGTGCTCTTGGCCTCAGAATTCACCCCCTGGGCTATGGGTCACTGACCCTGGTTCCCACTCTGCTTGGGCACTGGGCCCCTTGTCCTTTCTCAACTTCACTCAGTATTTGAGCCCCATCCATGGCTGGGCTCAGAGCAACAGTGTGACCCTTAGGCATAGCTGGGACTTCTAAACTGCCTTTGTAGTACCAAACGCAAACCACCAGCTTAACTATAATAAAAGGGTAAGCCTTATGGTTGTAACCTAAACTTCCACACATTGGGTTTCAACATAAACATCAGATCCCTGGCTGAAACACCAAGCTCCTTACCCATACTGTCAGCCTTAGCACAGTTTGTTGCTTTCTCTACACTCCCTGTGTGCTTTACCTTCCCATGTCGACCCCTAGCTGGATCTAGCAGTCTGTCTTCTGACTGGTAGCAAGCTCATTAGCAGCTAACTTCCTTCCAAGCTGCCAGACCTCCCTGGTCCAGTTCAGTCTGCTCTAGTTTCCTCGTAAAATAACAGGAGCTTCCTGGATCCCTGTTTCAGGACCAACACCAAAGTCGTTTGCCTGCACCATGGGGATAAAGATAAAAAAGAAAAACAGATCCTTATGTTCTGGTTTTGCAACTCTAAAACTTGACTGCTTGGGTGTTATAGAACCAAAAGGACCTGTTAGTGTGGGCCCATCACTGTTTGCCAAACAGACAGATGCTGCTAAGTAAAATTTCACACATGAAATTAAATTAAGCATTGTTTTTCAAGGCTAGAACTCTAATTCCAAGGATGTATTTTGGGAATATGCTTCAATAAAACAGTATTTCTGTTTGCTATTTTGACTACTGTAAGCAAATGTTATCTCTTGGAAGATTAAATTTATTTTCCATTTAATGAAATTCTATGCCACACTTCCTGTGAAAATTATATTCCATTACTAAACATGCTTAATTATTAATGAAACAGTTGTTATATCCTTTTTTACAAGCAAGGCAAATTATTGGACAGAAGATCATTTCAAATGGAGCTTGTCAGAGATGATTTCAAATCACTCTAATTGAATTGAAAGAGCATGCTCCTGGTATTTGTATGAGTTTTGAGAAGACAGGGTCATTCAAAACTTATCACGCAGCTTCCAGACAAAAATCATCAGATACCCACAATGAATTTAAATCTTTAAAATTTATTAATGGTTGTCCCACATACTGCAGTATAGCGGCAGAAGGAAAATGAACAGAATAAAAATATTCAGCATTTAGGATTTTCAGAATCTCTTAAGACAAGACTGCCTGTTTCTTTCCTTTCTTAAACAATTCGAGTCCAAACATCACACCTTAGTTTTCTGGTTTGTGAAGAGAAGTACACTGATTTTTGTATACTTCTACTACATCTACAATCAGTGGTACCTGGAGATGTAAATATATAAATTCACATTTCACTCATATCTGCAAAATCTTTAAAACTTGTACCTATGAAAGAAGGCTAAGTATTTGAATACCTGCCAGTAGAGACTACATACTGATTAGAGTAGAGTTTGAAAGGAAGTATCTTGGATTCGATTCTGCCGTTGCAATGTTTCTGCTCTGTGATTGTATTTATACTCTATTTGTGTCTTAGTCTGTACCTCTTTAAAGGATATGTTATACCTTCACCAACAGGATTCTTTTGAATCTTGCACAATACACAACTATACACAACTATAAAGTATTTCCTTTCAGATAAAGAGATGAAATATATTCTTAACTTCGTATTTCTTTTTTCTAAATCAGAATAATTCTGGGGATTCTTTCCATCACCTTTGCAACAGGGAATACATTGATACCCTTCTGTGCAACTTGAGAGTTTCAAGGGGCTGCTGTGCATGCCCCCTGCCCCCCAAAGCCCCTTCCATCTGGTCCAACTTTACTCATGCATCCCTGGGTTGCAACCCATTCATTCTCCTGTCATGTCTTACTGGTAATGAAAATAATGAAGGGAGGCTGTCTGGCTGGGGTGAGTAAACCTTTAAATCTCTCTCTCTCCCTCTCTCTTATGGCTCTCAGCATCCATGTCCTCAGAGCCACTCAGCCTCAGAGGTTAGATTCATGGCCTGTAGCCATGTCCATACCTTGCCAGTGGTACAAGTTACGTTCAATCAGGGTCTTTCATCCTTCTGGGCTGCTTGGTCCTCTGGATACAAGTGTTTTGGAGGGGATTTGGCCTTCCTAGCTTTGACTCCTTTCTCTGTCTGGGTCCCCCAAACCAATATCCACAGTTCTGGACCTCAATCCTTTTCCCTATCCCTCTAAGGCTATGTTCCTAACCCTCACAGCTTTGGGCCACAGGCTTTAACATTACCATGTTTTGGGCCCAGGCCCAATAGGGCCCAGAACACCCTTGTGGTCCTTGGGCACAACTGTGGCTTGTGCCCCAGCACCTGGAAAGCTCAATCCCTCACATACTCTCAGGTATACTCCGTAGCCTCCAGATCTCCCCTGATATCTCTCCTCCAGTTTTTAAATCACAACCTCAAAGAAAGACATCCCTTTAACCAAAAGTCTTCCCTGCTCAGGATGAATCAAAACCAAAGAGAAAAAACAGGTTTAAAAAAAAATCCTTCTTGTGATAACATAACAGACTGTAGTGCAGCCCCATCTCCAGGGCTCTCACTGTTCTCTGTGCTAGGCACCCTGTTCTCCTTTGGTACATCCTACTCTCCCTAGGAGTTGCCCCCTTCCCTCCCAGAGAGTCAGGTATTTGAGCCTCTTGACTGGTGGTCCCTTTCAGTTAAGTTACCTGCCACTTTGACCCAGTTATATCTAATCCTCACGAGACCTTTTGTCCTACTGCCTGGGTCCTGTTGGGCTCTGCCATTCATATTCTCCTCTTTAGTAACAGGAGCCTTTGGATTCTTGTTATACCTTCTTTAAACTTCAGAGGGTATCACTCTTCTTACTCTGACACTGATTCTGGTAAAATTACTGTATTTACTCAAATCCAAGACAAGTTGTTGTTGTTTTCCTCATTCAACATTGAGAAAAATAAACCTCACTTAGTTTCAAGCACAGCCGGGACAAGCAATTGCTCCAGCTCCAGCTTCCGCTCTAGCTCCAGCTCAAACCTGGAGGAGATCTTAGGGTATGTGCATGGGGGAAGCATATGGGAGGTTTCACAGGATGGTGTAGCAGAGTGGGGATGAGGCAGGAATGTGAGGGGAGAAAGTGTAGTGAGTGAGGTGGAACGGGGAAAACTGGGCAGTATGATGGGCATGTGGGAGGGAGACTACATCTGGCATGAGGGAACACAGGGAGACCAGACAGTAGGGTATGCACATGGGGAAGTATGTGGGAGGAAGCATTAATGTATTTATATATTAGTAGCATTTCATTTTAATCATGGAAAATGTGAATTTTGGGGTACTTTTTTCAATCTGAAAATTGGGGATTTTTTGTCTTATCAGAGAAAATCAGGATCCCTGTTTATACTTTGTAAAATAAACCTGAGTTAACAGAATTCCACAAAATGTGTCATATCCTAAAATTTTATTAAAAGTCTATGAGCATGTGAAAGCCTATCTATATTTTGGCCGTAATATTTAGATCATGTAACTATACTTTCAATATATTACTGAGAAATAAAATATAACACATTAAAATAGACTCTGGTAATTTAGTGGTGAGTGGCATTCTTACTGATCACCAGCCATTCTGGTTAGAGACATTGCAACATGGAAACAAAATGCAAAAACAGATTTTCTTTGTTGTTCTTTCATACCAATATTTTAAGGCCTGTCATTTAATTAAGGGGGCTGCTGAGTAGCAAATAATTATATCTACTTACATTAAGTTGTTTGGGGTTTTTTTGTGACAGTATATCCATCCTGTACAGATTTTACTGGTATCATAAATATTTTGCCAATTAGCTGCATCTACTATTTTACTCTAAAGAGCAGTAGTGTGAAGAATTGTTTATAAATTCCTTTTCTCCCAGATTGTTTTATGACCTTGTAGATTCAAGGCTTAAACTCAAACTATCCAACAGAGCTTCATGAGTCATGTCCTTGTTTTTTCAAGTGCATCACCCAGGCCTATTTAGGAGAGCACATCTATCCCTCATTATTCTTGTGAAACTGACACACGTGATGAATCAAAAACATTCTTCTTGATGTCATTTCTATTTTCTCTTTTACCTTTAACAGCTGTTTTTATGAAGATATGAGCTTTTATTGTAAATAATTAGAAACCACAACTAGCTTATTCCATTGTTATTTGTTGGTTGAGGAAACAGATTTTTTACTTTCAAAACCACAATCAGTCTCTGATCAAAAGATGGTTTTCCATAGCTGTGTGCAGGCAATGAAATGTTTATGTCCATTTACTGTTGTTTCAGTTTTACCTGGCATCCCTTATTATGCTAAGGCTTAGTGAGCATTACTGCAGATACCAATTTATATCTATTTGCCTTCATCTACTGCTTCAAATTACCCATTTTGGTGAATACCTAAGTGATGACATAAAACAGTAACCAAATATTTAGATAAGAAATATTCCTAGTAAACAGGGATGCAAAAATGGCTTTCAAGTAGCACATCTTGTGTTGCTTGGAAAGTTATTTAGCAGTTCATAAATATGTATGGGTTGTTTATAAAACCTTCAAATGAACATCTCCAAAATGGATGATCTCACAGTGGACAACTATGCATTTTTATGCTAAGAAATGTAGTGCATGAACTTGAATCCAAGAGGAGGTTTTTTTCCCCTCAATCAGCACAGGGGTGAAAGCCACCTTTTACATTCAAGTACTAGCCTAGGGAAGGGGGTACGTGGGGAAGACACACAGTGAAAGGGACAATGCAGGGGAGACTTGTGGTATGAGGCTTGAGAGAAACTTAGGAGAGGCTGTGCAGCCTGCCCCCCCCCACCACTTGCCCCTTCCCCCCAGCTCTTTACCTTCAACTCTGGCTCAGGCTTTAGCTATGGGTGCAAAAAAAGCCCCAACACAGCTGTTCCCAGAGCTGCTGCCATTGCTTCTGCTTGGCTGGGCTAGGCTGAGGCCAAGGCTGGGGCCACAGCTGCTGACTGTGCATGAGGTAGGTGGTAGGAGACAAGCAGGAGGTGAGTTGGGCACTGGGGGTCAAGTATTGTGGGGGACAGGAAACAGTATATGTTCTACATTATTCACTAAAAGAATTTTCTTGACTGAATTGAGGAAAGATAATATTTTTACAGTTAAGGTACTAAGCTTATACTAAATCTCTCAGAGATCTTGTGTTGAACACTGGGCAAACTGGTCCCAATAAATACCCTCATTGAGGGGAATGACCTATTTTTTTTTCCTTGCAATTTTAGGGTACACTTCTGCCCAACAAGGGACAAAATCCCTTTCTCAGGAATGGAAATGGAACATAGTTCCCTGAGACAGAGCTATTGAAAGCCAGGGAAGATCAAGGCCTGAAAGGCCAGGGTCTCAGAGTTGGAACTTTACTCTAGTAGCCATGCCTGGCCTGGCTCCAGGAGAAAAATCAGAGACCAAACAAGACTGAAAAGATGCCAAGCAAGTTCCCCTCTAGGGAGGACCAGTAATCTAGGGACACATGTGCCCCGCTATGTTTTTTACAAAGGATAGTTTTCATAAATCATTAAGCACACATAATATGGAAACAAGACAGTAACTTATGAGTACTCAAAATGGATATTAAATTCATAGGACATTGCTGTTTATGATTCCTATTTTCTCCCCAAAGAAAAGAGTCTTTTTTCTCAAGCAAAACTTAATATTGTAAGTGCTGGGTAACCTAAGTGCCAAGAACGTCTTTAAGTCCCTTTGACTTCTATTTAGAGATTGATTTGTATCTACTATTTTCCAAACAGCTAAGATGTTAAGTGCATCACATTAAGCATGTAATTAGCCTATTTGAAATGGACTTGGGTGCTTGTCTATTGCATATTCAGTACGTGGACAATATATGATATAAGGCCTCATTTTACTGACTTCATTCTGTTCTATAAATTACAGTTCTTTGGAAGATGAAATCTATAATATCGCTCTTACAAGTTCCACCTTAATTCTATCATTGTTACCAGCCACTTGAAGCCTTTGCAACACATGCATGCTTATCTCAGTTACTTTTCCTTTCTTTTCTACCAGGAGGGTGTGTGTGTGGGGGGCGGGGAGTGTGTGTACGATTAGATTTTTTCTTTGGTTTTATACACACACACACACACACACACACTTGTACATATGTAGGCATGTATGTATGTACAGAAAACTGTTTATAAGCATGACAGAGTTTTATTTTTTTTCAGTAAGAAAGAAATTAAAACAAAACAAAGCAAAATTTTCTAAACCAAAGGAAAAATCTAATTGTATACAAGAAACACATATAAATAGATGGGCATGAAACAACCTTAGAACAGTCAGATTTCACTAACCTGCTGTATTGAAATACCTTACTTCAGGAGATCAGCCTGACACGCCAATTAGAAATGAAGGTCCAAATAGTAGATAGCAGGTTTTTTACTTATTTATATGGCAGCCAGAGGGTAACAGGAGCTGCTTCCCTCATTTCTGTACCATTTAACAAATTGCAGATAGAAGATGCAGAGAGTAAAATAAACTGCATTCCTACCAGAAATGTGAGATCATATGCCTCTTTTATTACTTACAGAGACTGCTTCATTTAACAAGCTCACCTGACCTTGCCAGAAGTTAAAGCTGCTCATTTTTTTCCCCATCTAACTTGCCCGTCACTGCATTGAATCTCTGTTTCCTTAAACAATTCCATCAAATCAGCTTGGTTCTCAAATCTTCCTAACAGTATGGGTAGCATTGACAGGTGAATTAAAAGCTGTCTGCAATTAAGGTTTGAGCTAATGACCATTGAGGTCAATGGAAAAATTCCCATTTCAGTTGTTGTGGATTAGGCTGTTATTCAACTTATAATCATCATAATTCTAGCAAAAAAAAAAAGCCTTTACTATGCAATACAGATTTCCCATTATTCTTGGTCTACTTTTTGAAAAATATGCCTTTTATTTTGTAAAAGATAAAGATGCATATTCCTTCCCTGATTCCAAGGTAGAAAAATATTTGTTTTAAGAGGCATCAGCTTGAATTATCATAGGTATAGCCACACCAAATCAAGCCACAGTAAATATTCAGTTGGCAAAATAGCTAACAAGATAACAGACTGGTGTAAACAACTTAGGCTAAGTACAGACATTCAAAAAGCTTGAGGTATAAGTGCTCTAAGGATATTTATAGACATAGCTTTTTTTCCCATGACACACCAGAGAGCCACCGCTTTGGAGCAGACTTGATTCATTGTGTCTGCTTTGCATGCAAGTTGAGGTGAACTGCGCTGTGCCGCATGCAGTTGTGTAAGCAGCAAAATGCGCATCAGCGTGCAGAAAAAGGTTCCGGCACGCTTTTGAACTAAAGCACCTCGGAGGTGTTTTAGTTCAAAAGCGCACTGCCACCATTTTTTCAGTGCTGACGTGCATTTCACTCCTTATACAACTGCAAGTGCTGCAGTGCTGAGTGCTTTTCAAAGTGCTTGGCGCTGAGGCATTTGCACATGTGAAAATGCCCTAAGTATCACATTTAACTTAAAGTGCTCTAGGTTGGTCAGGAATGAATAAAACAGATGTTCACTCTCCAATCGGAGAGGTTCAGTGCCTGCTTGCACTGGCTGAGGCCAGTAGGTTGGGGGGCATTCCTGTGTGCTTCCCAGGAAGCAGGACCATATGTGGCTTGTGGGCATATGGGAGCCAGGGACCATATGTGGCTTGTGGGCCACCAGGTGGACAGCCCTGATGTACATGTTTTAAATTGTAGTGGTGGTTATATCCAAAATTGTGCTTAATTCTGTGCTTAATTTTGTGTTGTGCTTAATTCTTTCTGCTGGAGAATGCTGAGCCCAGTCAAGCAGCCAAACAGTCAGCCCTGCTGATTAGCCAGGGCTGCCCCTCTACCCAGCCCTGCCCCCCCCCCCCCCGCTGTTAACTGGCATATCCATCAGCTGAGGTTGGATGCGGGGGGGCAGTGGGGACCAGGTCTGTGCAGCTGGTATAGTGGGCAAACAAAGTTATGTTCAGGCTTTTTAGCCATAGTCCAGGCCTTCCTAGAGCTAAGCAACAAAATTGAACAGAGTGCCTTTTGTGGTACTGGGTGATGCGAGTGCTGCAATTGGGCACTAAGCGAGCAAGGCACAAGAGTTTCCCTATAAGGAGTGCTTGGCACAGAGCCAGGGGATTGGACAATTTGGGCTGAGAAAAATTATAAAAGTGATGGACCCACAAAGGCATACGTGTGTTTTGTGTTGCCATCCTGGGGAGACAGGAACAACCTTGGGATTCTTGTCTGAACAATGGGGATTCCAGAAACTAACATCCCACACATCTGGCAGAGGAGCTGAGGCTGGTACCACCAAAGGTCGCTGTTATAACATCTGAAAAACTACTTGCCAGATTGTATGGCAGGGAGGAAACTTTGTAATAAAGATGAGGGATTTCTATTAAAGGTCACTTGATACCACATTGGATGAGATGCTGTGTCAGTCCTTGGAGGACTCTGGCAAAAGAATCCTAGTTGTAACAGCAGGGGGGCTGCTTGCCCTGCTCCCCATCTTCTTGAGAGCTGCACCTTTCTGCTGTACTGGGAACTGGGGACAGGGACAGAACCCCCTGTCACATACTTCCCACCCCCCACCCTCACTTTGTTGGCATGGGTCTTTAGGAGAGCAAGGCTCGATCTGTGCGGCAGGGGGACTATGTTCCCCTACTCCCCTGCCTCCAGTTCCTGGCACAGCAAAAAGCAATGTGTAGCTGTGAGCAATAGCATTCAGGAGGCTGAAGTGGTGGGGAATGGAGCCCCACTGCTAAACAGACCTGGTTTAGACCTGCCCCCCGCCAAAACCCACACCAGCATACTTGGGGGGAGCTCCATTTCTTCCCTTGCTCTTTCAGTTACAGCACAGCAAAAAGCCAGGCAGTTCTTCACTGCAGCTGTCAGGAGGCTGGGACAGAGGGAGGAACAGAGCCTCCCTACCATGTGGCCCTGGCTTATCCTGGACCCCTTGAAGACCTGAACCAGGAAACTGGGTGGCTCATACTTCAAGGGGGCTCCATTCCACCCACTGTCCAGCTGCAAGAAGGGGGGCCAGAGCCTTTTCTGTCACTTGTCTGTGATAGGCTAAGGGCAGGGCTGGGCCAGTGCTCACCTGAAACAGACAAGCACTGGCTAAACCTAGTTTGCTGCCCAGGGAGGAGACCCTAGGATGACAGAGGATTATGACCATACTGAGTTGTAAGGGGATCTGGTGCAGGTATTTGAAAAAGCACTCTAACATAAAGTATTTAAGATTGATAGCCATCCAAGTCTATCTTAGACTGGGATCCATGATTTTTAAGGTGTTCAGTTACAGGGGTAGAGTGCTTTCTCAGTACTTACCACAAAATAAGTGTAATGTCTGTACTTGGCCTTAGTCTTTGCATAACTTTCTACTCACTTCATTGATCTTCAATTAGATGATTGATTAAAACTTATAGTGACCAAGAGATGGTGTATTTCAATTATTCAAAAACAAATAAAAGGGCAAAATGTGGTGGAATTTGAGCAGCTAATCTTCAAATGATATAAAAAAGAATAATAATAAGTAAATATAGATCATACAAGTTAAAGATGAAACAATTCAATGTATTATAGATATTAAGCCATGGTGTTGACTTTGGAATTTATCCAATCCATCTCTCTTTTCCTGTACTTGTATTGTGTCCATTATCAGCTTTCAAAAATAGGGCTTATTTTAGAGTTGAGAGAACATCACCTATCCTTGCTTATGTGGCATTTGTGAACTGGGACAGGTTATTCCAGAGAACTCAATTTTCTTGGGCCTGGGATAAGCCTAGCATGGATAATAAACCAGAAACTGAGGGAATTTCTAAATATCCCATGTTTGATACTTTCTTGACTTTTACTTGAAAATTGATTTAACTGTACATTTAGGGTTGCTGGGGGGGGTCCTCTTTCTTGTATAAAATAACACTTTTACTTGTAATGACATTTTATATTGGTTCCATGTAAAAATCATTAAAATTATTGGAAAGCTTGGCATCAATATAATGAAAGCCTACTACAGGGGTGGGAGGAAGGGAGAAGAAGGGGCATTTTCTAAATTTTTGGCCAGCCTTAGGATGATTCATTTTTAAAATATATTGCAGCTTATTGAAAAGTGTTATTCTACATGCTTTCTCAAGATTAGAATTATGTTTTAAACTGCAAATGAAGAATTTGTACTATCCCAATTTGATGCTAAAAATAAAGTGGCCTGTGCCTTAAAGATTCAGGAATCAGTGCTGCTTTTCACAGATACCTAGATAAGAATATGGGGGTGGGGGGCACTCTGCAGCATGTTCTTCTCCTTGTTCCAGCTCTCTGCAGAGCAGGAGACCTAAATGTGTCTCAATTCATTTGAATGTTGATTTCACTTCTGCATTGTGGAGCTTGCCTCTTTTCAGGGTTGTTCTTAGGGAAGTATGGTAGAGAAATCTTGAAAATTTAGCTCCTCAGGGAGCCATCTTCTTTAGCAGAAGATGTAAGTAGTAGGGGGGAAGTACAGGGCATGTTCATGAATAACATTTTATTCCTACAGATTGCATTGTATCTACGATTGCATTGATTTGAGGGGTTGGGTGAAAGACATTTTCTGTTGAGCACTTGACAAACTGGGGAATTAATAAGCAGTGGACCTTCTTCTCCTCTACACAATGTATTAAGGAGGAGTTTGGCCTTCAAGCTTGATAGTGAATCTCTTCACTGATACCAGCTCACCTATGCTGCTATATATCTCCTGAGCATCTGAACCTCAGTACCTTTCATCTGAATTAGGATTTCAGGATGTTTCTGAAAGATCTTTATATCTGAATTGTTTTTCGCATGCATGCAATATATTTTCTCTAAAGTGGAGCATCGGACTCTTGCCTTGTCTTGTTAAAAGTGTTTTTCTCTGTTGAAATACTGCATCTAAAATAAGGACAACATATATTTCTAACATTTGTTCTTCACAGTTTGATACATTTTATGCTTACACATTTATCCATGCTGTTCTAGAGTCAATCAAAACTTTGAGGTTACAGAACAGAAAACAGCTTTTTCCATGTTGAATAACTGAATTTAATCTTTTTTGTATACTATAATTAAAAAAAAACAACAACCCAAGAACAGGAATAGAAATACTAGAAAGTAATAAATCAGTCTTGCTCTTCTCCTGTTATTACTAACCATGAGAGAATGATATAGATTTATGTACTGGTAATTCATCACTTTCCATCTATTATCCTGTGGGTAATTTGTTATATCCATAATAACTGATCCTCAAACCCATTATATTCAATGCTGAGATATTAAGGAGTACATACAATTGAAAAAGAAAAAGAAAAATACTGAAAACATACAGCTTTGGCAAAATATGGATGCAAGAATTACATTTCCTTTTTAATTCAAAAGTACAAAACAGGATTTACCTGCTGCATCAGTGCCATGGATGATGGTGAAAGCATCTGTTGTGACAGCTAGCAGCAGATTAAGAAGCAGACCTCAGCTAAAAAGCACAAGCCAAGTCTCCTAATGGTTGCTGTTTCAGCTTTCACGACTTAAACACATCAGCTCTATTTGGCACCTTTTTCTTATGTGGAAACTTAGTCAGCTTTACTATCTATATAGCAATTTACATATATTATCCAAACACTCAATCCTGTAATTTAAAAATGGTTCTCTTGTACTACTATAGTTGCCCTTGCCTAATTTTACCATATAGGCACTTGCCTGACCAGTCCATGTGTGAAGATAGCATTGATTTTGCATCTCAAAATCCCAGGAATGAAAAGCAATTCACTGAAGGGATAGTCCAAACTAAAAGACTATTGACCAGTGGCATAATTGCCATTTTTGACATAGTGCAATACCACTAATATACATGGAAATAGGATTTCTCATTAACCAGAGTATCCAAATATGTCATCAACTCTGACTATTAGATTTGTTTGTTTCCCATTTAGAGTGATGATCTACTCTTGTTGGGCATTAAAGTGTTATCTCATTCATGTGCTGGAGTAGTCTGGACTAACTGTCTCAGGTGCATTTTACTTAAACTGCTACAGACTGGGAGTTTCACTGTTTATAGTAGGAACATACTATATGTAGCACAGCATGTTGTTTGTTTGTTTTTTTTAAATGGGTGCCTATAGATGTGCTTTAATGCATTTGAATTAAAATGTATTGGAGCAGACTCAATTAATTGAGTCTACTCCACATTCTAATTAGAACACTCCAGTGTAGCCTCATTGTCACATGTATTAAGCCATGCCCCAATGTTTCAGAATGGCAGCAGGGGTGCTTTAACTAAAATTCATTGAATGAGCTTTAGTTAAAGCACCTCTGTGGCCATTTTGAAATGTGGGGGGCTTAATACATGTGATGGTGAGCCATTTTAATTACAGCAGCTGCCTGGGAATTGCTTTAACTAAAACAGCCCCTCCCATGCCTCTGAACACATGTATAGGCAGCCAATGTATGGATCTAGACATTCTTCAGAACATTATTGGTCATTTTTAAACTCACTGGACCAGCTACTGAAATAAAAAGATAAACTGTGACATAATTAAGATGGCATAAACCTGCACAAGGATAAAAAAAATGGAAATTAATCAAGCATGAAAAATAAATGTACAAAAGAAAAAAAAAACCACAACCTCCATAAAACTATGCAGTGACTTAAAAATGCCAATGCCCTTTCCAATCAGCAGTCAACAGCACCTGACTCTAAAAGAAGGTATTGGATATAGTTAGAGATAAATTTAGAGATGCTCCCTAACAGGAGACTTAGGGAAATGGGAATTTGGAGATAGCTCCTCACTTAGGGAGCACCTAGAATATTTTATGTTCACAAATGGCTGTTACCCAGATGCATAAGTGACATTTTGGGGATCTAAGTAGTTTTTAATGTGATCCAAAATACATTTTACCCTGGCAAAATAGTTGTCCTACACAAGTACCTGTGAGAAACAAAATGATATAGGAGAGCTTTCCCATGTTTAATCTAATACCTTGGTGATTAAGACACTTAGTCAGAGGGCATGTCTACACATGCAATTAATGCATCTGAATTTTCTGTGCAGAAATTTCAGATGCATTAAACTGTGCCCCTGCATTCATCTGAATGTGCACTCATCTGGAGTAAATTTGCTCCTGACAGGAGATGTTCAGTCTAGGGCTGGTCCTTCCTTGCTCTTTCCCCTTGCAGCAATCAGAGGGAGCTCCAGGTTCCCCCAAGTGCCAGCCCGAGGCTTGCTGGGGTCATGGGAGCTGGAACCAATTTCTTTGGGATGGAGGAAAGTTGTCCTGGCTGTCAGGCAACTGCCTGCCAGCCACATGAAGATTAGGATGGCTCCTGATTTCCATAGGGTGAGGAGAGCTGTCCCAGCTGCTAGGCAGCTGCCTCCCAGCCACAGAAGCTCTCTATGCCTGCTGTGGCCCCTTGCTGCCTACACGTGTGCTTCAGCACATTAATTTAATGCATCAATTTGTAGTACCTATATCAGTACCCTGATACAACACTCCAAAATAATTTCAAATTTTATAAACCTATTTAATGAGAATTAAAACCTGTGACATGTGCAGGTGCCCAGTGCTGCTTTACTGTGCATTAGGTTACTTTAATACACAATGAAGCATCTTGTGTAGACACACTCAGGGAGTAGGAGACTCCAGGCTCTAGAACCCCTACCCAAAAGGAGGTTAAACTTGCATTCTCTCCTTCCCAATACCAGGAAACAAGTTTGTCATTATTCAGACTCCAATGGATGGAGACCAGTGGAAAAGTTTCTACTGGAAGCAAGAATTCAGGCTAGAAGCCAGGCCCTCATCCCATGAAGTAGTATCCCTCTCAGTGAGGCTAGGGCAAGAAGTTACACATAAGCTGATATAAATGATCAGAAACTGGTCTAAACCTGTAACAGAACAGAATTAACCTGGCAAAATCCAGTTTAAGATAAACGTGGATGGATGTAATAACAGAATGAATTACTTAAGTAAACCAGTCCATCAAACTTTTGTTCCTTATCCCCTCCTAGCATAAGTTAGGTCACAGCCCTCCCTGCTAACCCCCCACCTTGTACAGCAGGCTTGCTTCTATCCCAGTTCCTCTGTTGAGGCTTAGTCAGGTGGTCCAGCTCCCAGCAAAGCCTCTGATCCCAAGGCCAGCTGGCAATGCCACATGGGGTGGGCAAGGGGGGAACCCAACCCTTGCCCTGGCCCCAGCTGGTAGGGGGAAAAGCCCCCAAGGTGAGAGCTTTCTCTCTGGTCAGCACAGCTGTGCCAGGAAGCAAATGCTCCAGTCTCACCCCCTCACCAGCCTCCTACCTCCCAAATGCTGAAAGACTGGGGTGGTGTGGGTTGTGAAGGGGCAGGGTTGGGAGACATACAGGAGTGCCCTCTTCCTTCTGGCCTTGGAAGAGTGAACGTGAATCCTATCCATTAACAGTTCAATCTATGGAGTTTAGAGGAACCTACATAGATTGGATCGATTCCACCTCAGGCTTTTAGACTGTCTGTATTTAACCTGGGTGACAAACGGTTTTGACTGTTTTCTCTTTTCTTGCCCCACACTTTTTTTCTAGGCTGCTGGGGGACCAGCTTCAAAAGGAAGGCTAGTCTGAATAATGCCTAACCTCTGTGACTTGATGATTAACTGGTACTACTATGCTTCATTTGACTGTCTATTGCAAATGTAAGCAAAAATCTGCACATTTTCAGAATAGGCTGCAAAACACCTTCTCTTTCAAAGATTCTCTACCATCATGGGCATGTTTAAATAAAATGAGAGGAGTGTGTGCACAAAACTATAAAGGGGACTAAATGTTTTTGTACCACATTAATGGTGTCAGTGTTTGCATGCCTCAGCAGCATATTGTGCATTAATTCCAGCTGCTGTAGGAAATTCAGCGATGTAATGCACCTTACATGACTTGAGGCACAGCAAAATTAAACTCTTTTGATGAGTTTTAGTTTGCTGCCCCTATAACTGTGGAGTGAAGCACCAGGCTTTGTGGAGCTCCACAGCTCTGTAGGGAGCCCTGCAGGCAGCCTGGCAGCAGTCCAGGAAAGCAGGCTCCACCCAAGAAAAGTGGTGAGCCTGATCTTTCCCCCTCCCAATCCCCTCCACCCCAACTTGGAGACTGCCTGCCTGAGCTGTGGGGAGGCCTGGTGCTTTCCTCTGTGGCTGCAGTGCCCCCTGGGACTGCAGGAGCTGGGTGCCTGTGGGCAAGTGTCAGCTAGCGGGAGGTGCGGGGCACTACTGCAGAAGGAAGCATCAGCCCTCCCCTGCAGTTCAGGGACCTATCTGCCCACCGGCAGCTTGCCCTCCCTCCAGACTAGAGAGGCAGGTAAGTCAGTGGGGCGTAGGCATGACATGGGGGGGGCGTTAATCAGCCCTAAATTAAAGCCATGTTTTTTTTAAACCCACAGCTTCTGTTTAGGGCCCCTGTTTCATCTACACACACCCACAAGATACAACAAAGACATATTAGCTTGAAAAGGGAAGGGAACAACTCTTTCAAAGCTTGGACTAAATTTGTGACTGGTTCTGAAGTAAAGATCTCTCCCTAACTATTTGACTCTTAATTAAGTGGGCCTGACTAGCTCTATGACTGCTATATTGCATGTGTTTAAGGACTTGGCACACTTTAACATTGATATACATGTACATTCAATAGTTGTAGGCTACACAGATACCTTTTTGCGGGGGGAGATACCTTCATTATTCTTTTTATAAAATGTACATATGGTAACAAGCAAACAAACAAAGGGAGTATGAAGTAATACTAAAATACTACCAGCTTTTCTAATTTAAACTAAGACCTAAACATTTTTTTAATATTTACAGGATAACAAAATAGGATTGGTATAAAGTGGTCGTGTGAATGCAAAAGATAACCAGTACCTATCAATCTCTTAAGAGCAAGTCTTAGGAAACAATGGTCTGTCTGGTCATAAATCCCCAACTAAATGTTTTTACTAGACATGGTTATTATCCAATATCTAAACCACAACCTCAAAGTCAATTAAAGCTTGCTTTCTAAAGTTCAGTTCTTCAGTGTGTCACTTTTTTTTTTTTTGCAAAAGGGATTGTCAGGCCAATAATCCTCTAGAAAGGCAGTAACCCCTTAATGCAAACTTTATTACATGTAATGTAATAATCAAAGAAAAGTGGGCTAATTTTAAATTATTCAGTTTTCACTCCATCCTGTCTTAAGGATGTCTTCATTGTCAGTCTTTCTTTATTAAGATAAAGAAATTCCTTTTGGATTGTACAACTGTCATTGGAATGCCCTCTAGCAGTAGCTGTAAGTACAGTATTATTTAGTTCAATAATTGCCTTTTGAATTTACATTATTCAAGATCTTTTCACAAGAGGAGGAGCGTGGCCTTGTTAGTATTGTGAAAGTAAAGGATACAGGGATTCACTAGCTTCAGACCTCAAGCTCATTTTTTTTGCTGAAATATCATGTGTGTGGGGTACACTGCAGAGTTGGTAATGAAGTACTGAACTTGAAAAAGGAAAAACACCCTGCTGTTAAAAAGAACAAAAGCAAAATACCACACACAAAAAAAAATACAGTGTGGAGGAATAAATAAGAATTTGGCATGTATTTCAGAGAGGCTGAAGTACTGGACAATTGATAATTAAATGACTGAAGAAAAATATCAGGTACATTTTTTTGACAGTAACAAGGCTCTGGTCTTCAGATTACTAAGGAATTTAGTAACACCAAATAAGTCAAATGTGAAATCATTCAGAGAGTTCACCCATTTACTAAAAAAACTGTTATAAAACATGACATTGCTCACTGCAAAGCAGTTCTGTTTTCATCTCTTTCTGACCATAATGTCTACTCAAAGCAACATTTTTGGATAGAACTATACACATATTTCTTATTCTCCAGTTTGGCCATGCCTGAGTTATTATCCTGGTTCTGGAAAGGATGTAAGTTTTGCTTTACCTCATATTCCTCATCAAGTGATAAACAAAGGGCACCTCCAGACAAGCGTGCACGTGCCTCTTGCCGCATCTCAGACCCCTTTGATACACTGCAAAATGCATGCGTAGGAACAAAAAAATGTTCCCTATGATGCAAATTTGCAGTTTGGGGGCAAAATTAGACCCCTGGATATCTAGGGAGAAACAAACAAAAAAAAAAAGTGCTATAAAACAGGACCCAGAGGCTTGGGTCCTCCACAGAGACACTCTGGTAGCCAGCCAGAGCATCTCCATGGCTGGCCCTTGTCCCACTACTGAAACATGCTGCCTGCCTGTCCAGAGCAAGCAGCAATGCAGGCTGCAGCAGCTGGGACCTGGGATCTGTGTCAGGTAACTAGTGGGTGGAGGGGGCTGGAGATATGTAGAGAGGACCATGGGAAGACCCCTGCCCAGCCCCAGACCATGCTCACTCCACCAATCACCACCCAACCATCCCCATCTCCTGCCCAGCTCCCGATCACTGCCCCACCTGCTCCCAGCTCCCTGCTAGCTGCCTCACTTGACCCCAGCCTCCTGGGAATAAATAAAAAGAAAAGCCCCACAGACACTGGCTGTAGAAGTGGCTTTCAGGGCTGCTGGGAACTCATTGCAGAGTCCCCCCCATGTAGCAGGGGGCAGTGGGGACCAACCCTGGCTGCCTGGCACCTGTACTGCCACTGCCCCATGGTGCAGGTGCAGCACAGCTGCCCATACTGTCTGGGAGTTGGGGCTGCTTCGGATCTGCACTGCCAGGCTTTGAGTGATAGCTGAAGCTGCCCCAGCTCCCAGACAGTATGCAGCACCCTGCCAAACCACACTGCACCCGTGCCATGGAGCAAATGCCATGTGGGTGTCAGAAAGCCAGGGCTGGTTCTTGTTGCTCCCCACTGCCTTGCACCACATGGGGGAGTGGGGGGGGCTATGCCATGAGTCCCCAGTGGCCCCGATGGCCACTGCTACATCCAGTGAGTGTGCAGCTTTTTTTTTTTCTTTTTGAAGTGCTGGGAAGCAGGGTCTGGGTGAGGCAGTGAAGTGGGGAGAGGGTCTGGAGCTCAGCAGGGGGGCTAGGACACTGCAGTGGGGGCAGTTCACACGTTGTGGGAGGGGCTTAAACAGAGAATTGAACAGGAGGCTGGAGACAGCAGGGGGGCTGGGACCCTGCAGTGAGGGCAGTCCATATGCTGTGGGAGGGGCTCTGCCATGTGGCAGGCAGAGCACCCACCCCTTCTAAGTACCCCCCAAACACAGTCCCCCCACATTGTCCCCCACATACCTATACATTGAACCGCACCCCTCCCACATACCTCCACACACCCATCCCACCCCCTTCTGCAAATCCCACATCCTCCTATCACACACCTACCCACCATATGATAAGGAAACCAAAAATAAACATCAAAACATATAGATATTTAGGATTTATTTTATTTTAATGGTTTATTTTTGTGTGGCATTTTATTTTTTTGTTCTTTTTAAGAACAGGGTGCTTTTCCTTTTTCAAGTTCAGAACTTCATTACTAAATCTTCAGTGTACCCCACACACATGGTAGGCTTCCAAACTGCTTTCAAATTGTAAATATATCCATAAAACTTTGCCCAACTGATTTGATCGCTCTCTCTCTCTTTCTATATATACATAGATACATAGTGGTTTTACTTGTGGAAAAACATAGATTTGGTGTTATTATAAAAAGTGACTTTGGGATTTTTTATCAAGGATTTTGCAGCTTTTAAATAGGGACCACCTTAATTCCTGCTAATGAGTCAAATGGCAGGACCCAAGCAGAGAACCCTGATCAGAGCCGGCCCCCAGAACCCATCCGGAGATGGCTAACTTGGGATCAGGAGGACATGCTTTGACAGTTCAAAGCAGGCCACGACACAGGGAACATCTGGACAATAGCTGCCCAGATGGCCAGGTAGTGGCATAAATGCAGTGCTGCACAAAGGCCAATGTGTAGCCACAGCCCACTGACAACTGGCCCAGAGGTGTAGCTACCACTAATGGCCATGCACCCCCCAGGTCTAGCAGGCATGCAGTCTTGGGACCACGTGCTGTCACAGGTGGCAGCAGGTCACAGCCCCCACTGCCAGACTGCTGCAGTGGGTAGAGGGTACAGGGAACTCTCAGGGCTCTTCAGCAGTCTAGCTGGCACAAGAGGTAGTCTCCCCAGGTACCAACTGGCTGGGCCCCAGAAGCTCCTGTCTATTTGTATCTTCCATATTGACATGGCCCTTAAGGCCCAGCCAGCTAACTAATAGCCCCTTTGTGGGGCCAAAGGGTGAAAGATAGAACTAATTTCTTGGGACAACAAAAAGCAAAAACAGGATAGGAGTGTTGTCTGAGTCAAAGGGAGGTTCTGGAGGTGGACGAGCTGCAGTCCGGCACACTCAAGGGTCATGTGCTCCAGGGTATCCTTCTGCCCTCAGGCAGGTGAAGCTCACCACATACATGTCCATGGTAACATGTCCATGGAGGAGCCACCAGCTGAGGTCCCCAGTGGCTCGTGTGATGAGGGTGGAGTATAGATTTAGCCACTGGGGTGCTCCAGCCATGCCCTCGCCAAGCAGGTTCCTCCACTTGGTGTCTGGGTGGGACATGAGGCCAGCATGACGGATCATGCAGCACACAAGCGTATAGAGGTGGAGGCAATGGACAGTGGAAAAGTGAACCAATCCAGTGTCCTCCAGCCTGCTCAGGTGATGGAGTGAAGTGCCCTGTGAAGCTGGGTGAGTCTTCAGCCCTGCAACAAACTTTGGTAGGCTGGAGGACACAGGGGAGGAGGGGACCACCACTGCATAGAACCTGGTCAACAAAGGCAAGGGCGCCGGGAGCTAGGACCGATTTCACCTCCTGGATCAGATGGCAAGTTTCACTTGTCATGGGTAGACCCATGCAACAGGCCAGCACAGCAGGGTCCACCTACTCCTGCCTATCATAGTCCAGGAGGTCTCTGATATGGGTGACACCAGACAAGATCAACCTCTGTTGCAACAAGAGCACCTCTGCTGTTGGCACTTCCAGCTGGGAGTTCCAGACGAGGGGCTCAATGAGCAGGTTGGCACCCTGGGAGAGTGTCACAGGGAACCTGGAGGCAGAGACTAGCTTCCAAGCCTGGAGGAGGTCTTGGTAGAACTCTGACAGCCCTTGCAGATCCTGCAAGGACAGAACCTGCAGGCTGAGAAGCTGCCAATCATATTGGAGCCCCCAGATGTGGTGGAGGAAGATGAGCCTCAGGTGGCCCTATGTTGCATGGCCACCAACACTGTATAGCGGTGGACCTGAAGTTGGAATGTCAGGACCTGGCTGCACAGGCAAACCAGGCCCTAGCCACCCTCCAGCAAAGGGAGGCTCAGGACCTCTGCAGCAACCCTGCACAGTCCTGCATAGAAAACTCCAGTACCCATTTCTGGAACCCTACCAGGATACACCCTGCCTCAGGCCACAGGCAGGGTGTGCAAGCGGTGGTAGAGCATGGGCAGGAAGAGTTGATTCAGCATCAGCACTCTCCAATGCAGGCATAGACACCTCAGGAGCCCTGCCAGTACCAGGAGCTGCTCCACCACCCTTGTGTTCAGTTGGTGCCAGTTCTCTGTCAGGGCATGGTCTGTGGGGGGAAGGTAGAACCCCAAGTAGAGCACAAGCCCACACACCAATAGATCCTATGGAGTATGGATGAGAGTGACCTCACCTGACACCCATCACCAGGCCAAATTTCTTGACTCAGTTGACACGGGCAAAGGAGGCTGCCGAGTACAGTGCCTGGCGGCCAATAACTGTGTCCAGTCACCTGAGTCCTGGAGTGCAAGGAGTACATCACTGGTATATGCTGACAGGACTAGCTGCACCACCAGCTCCTGGAACATCAACACTGCCACCTGCCTCCACAGAAGAATGAGGAAAGGCTCCAGGGCCAAGCCATACAGCTGGATCAACCTTGGGCAGCCTTGATGCATCCCTCTCCTGAACAGAATGGGCTCCATCAGGGTCCATCTGAGCTTAACCAAACACTGTGCAGAAATGTATAGCACCTGGAGAGTCCACACGAAGTGGAGCCTGAAGCCAAAGGCCCGCAGCATGCCTGTGAGGTACCTATGATCCACTCTTTCAAACACCTTCTCCTTGTCCAGGAGGGCAAAAGACAGGCCGTCATGGTGCACCATCTCTAAGAGGTTCTGAACCAGATACTGGTTGTTGAAAATGGAATATCTGGGCAGGATAGATCATATCCATCAGCACACACCACAGGCACAGCGAGATGACCTTCACTGTCACCTTGTAGTTCATGCAAAGGAGGAACATGGGACACCTATTCCTCAGGTCATGGGGATCCCTTTCATTTGGCAGGAGGGTCAGCATGGCCCTCTGGCATGACAGGGCGAGTTCCCCATTCCTCTTAGATTTGGCCCAGATGGCAGCAAAGACTGGGCTGAGGACATCCCAGAAGGCCCCGTAGGCCAGCCTGTTTATGCCCAGTGCCTTGTTGCCAGGCAGAGGGTGGCCAAAAACTTGGCAACAGTGAGAGGAGCTGCCAGCCAGTCCCAGTCACCCACACTGACCTGTGGGAGGGACTCCCACAGGGTCCGACAGGCTTTGGTATTGCTCATATCCAAAGAAAAGAGCTCTTCACAGAAGGTCCACATGTGCCAGCATATCTCACCTGGATCCCTGAGGGGAATGTCATCACTTGCCAGAAGGCAGGTGATGTACTTCTTGGCTCCCCACCTGCTCTCCAGAGCATAGACGTGGGATTCATGGCCCATCTCCTGAAGGAGCTGGACACATGAGCAGACAAATGTACTGTGACCGTGGTGAACGTCTAGAGCTCAAAGCTCTTTCCACCTCTCCTGACACTCTCCTTAGAGAGATGGGTTTGTTGGGTCAGTGGCCAGGCACCTCTCCAGCTCCAGCACTTCTCACTCAAGCTTCTCCCAGACTGCCTCCCTCTGCCAGGTGTGCCCCCCTGAGTATAGCTACAGCAAAAAAGCCGGATGCACACCTTCCCCACATCCCACCATCTCCAAGCCAAGGGGGAAAGCTACCCATTGCTCCTGGCAGGACATCCAGAACTCCCAGAAGGCCCTTCTTAAACCCACATCCTCCAGCCGACTAGCACTGAAATACCAGTAGGCCAACCATGGATGACCAGGACCTAGCATGGCCTGGGCCCAGACAAGATGGTGATCACTTAAAGGGGTCAGCTGGATGCCAAAGGAGTGGGCCCAAGCAAAGTGTGGCAAAAAGATATAAATCAGGTCCAACCGGGAGTGGTATATCTGCTCATTCCCCACTCTGACATAGGTGAAGGCAGGGAGGCCTGTAGGGTGACAGGCATGCTAGGCATCCACCAGGGAATAGTCCATCAGGATCCCCTCTGAGGACACCCACAGCAGCCTGGCTTCACTTCCTGTCAGACCAGTCTCGTGCATCTGGGGTGACATTAAAGTCCCTGCCAAGGACCAGGCACTTGCAAGGGTTGAGGGTGATGATGTAAATGACTTCCTGGGGGAAAAAAATCCACCAACTCCAAGTCCTTCAGAGGCATACACATTCATAAGGTTCAGGACCAGCCCCTGCACTTGGACCCAGAGGGGCAGCAGGTGGCCCGGCACCACCTCAATACCCTGGAGAACCTCTAGCTGCAGGCCTGAGGAAAAAAGGTGACCACCCTGTAAGAGGTGACTGAGAGGCGACTAAAAAAGAGCCTGCCTGTACACTCCAGCTGCCAATTAGGTTCATTGGCAGCCGTCATCAGGGTCTCCTGCAAGAATAGGGCACTCCCCCTTCTGAAGGAAGGAGAGCACTTGGCATCTCTGGAGACCTTTTCTGAAGCCATGGACATTGAGGGCCACAATCTTAAAAGACCTTATGGCTGGGTGGAGGGGGGTAGAATGGATGGCTTAGCAGGCATCTCAATGTCTGGTGTGGGGTTCGCTAATGTGCACAGCACTCTCCCATAAGTATAGAGGGCATATATGAAACTGTGAGCCAGCCTATCTATCCAGGTATTGCAGCTTTTGGGCCCCTTGCCTTCCCCCACCAGGGCCCTCTCAGTGGCAAGGACATTGTCAAAGTCTCCACACTGGTCCAAGGCAAGCTGTACCTTGCTGGCAGACTGCTGGGTGTAATCGTGATCAAGAAATGCAAGTAGCTCACCACTGGGACTGAGAGGCCTGCAGGCATGCTCTTCTTAATCCTGGGGGTCAGCGGGCTCCTTAGGCACCATAACCCCCCTAGTCCACTAAGCTTCTTCACAAGATGGTAGGGTAGAGCTGGATCCCTGGGCATCTGGGCAGGGTCCCTGACAAGATTGGTCTGATTAGGGGACACTACCCCAACCCCCTCTGGTGTGGGATCATGGGGCAGGCTGGAAGTGAGTTTTTTTCTGGGAAGGTGAGGGAAGAGACTCAGACACCAGGGTGGATTCAGTGTCTGCCTTGGGGTGCTAGGAAAGGGGGCCTCCTTCCTCAGGACTCACTGGGGTGAGCCCCAAAGTCCCTGTCTCCCTCAGATCATCAGGGTGGAACTCCACTGCCAGACTTTCCTTTGGGTTGGCTGAGGCCTTAGCCTTGCCACCCATGGCCTCAGGGGGTAGGCCCTGGCCAGCAGAGTGAGGGACTTCCTTTATGGGCTCCTGTTCAGGACTGTCCACCAGCCCCAAAACTTCCTCCAGAGGGATCACCCATTTGATCTTCATAGTTTCAGATTTGGTAGAGTCAAAAGGTACCTGCACAGACCATCAAATCCAACCCCCTGCCATGGCAGGAAAGAGTACTGTGGTCAAATGACCCCAATGAGGTGTTCATCCAGACTCCTCTTAAAGACCCCCAGGGCAGACCAACCAGCACCACTTCTCTTGGAAGTTGGTTCCAGATCCTAACCACCCTGACAGTGAAGTAGCATCTCCTGATATCTAGCCTAAATCTACCCTCTGCCAGCTTGTGACCATTATTTCTTGTAACTCCTGGTAGTGCTTGGGGGAACAGGGACTCCCCCAATGCCTGCTGATCCCCCCTGAACAGTTTGTAAATGGCCACTAGATCGCCCCTCAGCCTTCTGTTGTGGAGGCTGAACAGATTCAGGTCCCTTAACCCCTCCTCATAGGCCTGCCCTGCTGACCCCTGATCATGCAGGTGGCCCTCCTCTGGACCCTTTCCATGTTGTCCACACCCCTCCTGAAGTGTGGCACTCAGAATTGGATGCAGTACTCCAACTGTGGCCTGATCAGTGTCGCATAGTGGGGGAGGATTGCCTCCTTGGACCTGCTTGAGATGCATCTGTGGATGCATGATAAGGTACAATTGGCCTTCCTGACCACTTTCCCACACTGTCAGCCTGTGTTTATTTTGGCATCAATAATGACTCCAAGATGCTTTTCTGCCTCTGCACTGATGAGAAGGGAGTTCCCCAGCCTGTAGGTATGCTGCTGGTTCTTTCTCCCCAGGTGCAGTACCTTGCACTTGTCAGTGTTGAAACCCATCCTGTTCTCATCTGCCCATCCCTGTAACCTGTCTAGGTCTGACTGCAGCCCACTCCTCCCTTTTAGCCACCCAAGATGGAAGGGCCAGCAGCAGAAGGTCCAGGCCCCGTGGCTTCAGGTCACCCCACAGCTGCCTATGCATAGCTGTGGTTCCCCCACTGGGGGGCCATATTGGTGGGGTCATAGCTAGGACCAGGGATTGGCTGACTGGGTGTGCTCCTGGTCCCTCCAGTTGCCAGTGATCTAGGCTTGGGGACAGATCTCTTGCCCTTGCCAACCCCAGCTGTGGAAGATGCTGAAGAAAAGCCCTTTCCACTGTCCCTGATCTTGGTCCCTGATGGTGGGAGAGGGGGTTTTGGAACATCTCTGGGAGGGATGGGCTGGCCAGGGGAACCCCCCTGGTCCTGTTGGCTCCCAACCAGAGTCCTGCCTGCCCCTGCAGCAGAGGTTGCAGGCCTCTCTACCCCTGAGAAGGTTGGTTGGACTCAGTTTCTGGGGTAGGGACTGCAGCAATATGCATCCACTTAGTGGGGAAGATCCCAGCCAAGCCCCAAGTAGGGGCTTCAGGAAGGCACTACTTTAGTCAGTGTAGCCAGGATCTGGAACCAGTTTCCAAGGGAAGATGTGCTGGCTCCTACCTTAGGAGTCTTTAAAAGGAGGCTAGATAATTACATAGCTGTGGTTATATATCCCCTGGTAAGTTTAAGCTCATAGGAGCCAGTATTCATTCCTGCCTAGGGCAGGGGGATTGGATTTGATGATATGCTTAAGTCCCTTCCAACTGTACATCTATGAACCTATGAAGCTCTGTGGGGATATCACCCCCCCCCAAAAAAAAAAAAATGGTTCCTGGCCTGCCATTGCTTTATATGAGAAAGGGGAAAACAATAAAGAAAACCAAAATATACAGTGGGGCTGGTGAATCTAATAGGGGCAGGCTAGGGTTATGGGGAAAAATGGGGGACACGGATGAAGTTCACTGAGCTACAGCCCCACGGGTGGGGGGAACTGGGAGGGCTCTGCTTGGGGAATACGGGGGAGGGGGAAAACACACACACAGAGGCTAGGGAGACTCAAGCTAGCTTACTCAGCCACACAATGAACACCAGGGCAGGGTGAGTGGACCACGTAAGGGCAACCCCCCCCCCCCAAAAAAAAACAAACAAAAAACAAAACCCACCAACCACACAGGGAAGGCTGCTGGGGCAGATGTAAAAGATGGCTGGAGCAGTGGAGGGGCTTTGTTTGTTGAAGATACATCGTCAGGCCTCTATCCAGGCACTCAGCAGCAGAGCAATAGGCAGGAAAACAAAGCAGGATCAGATGCAGTGAGGCAGCTGTGGGGTCTTGCAGGATCAATCAGTCAATTAGGGAGTAATCCAGTGCAGGTGTGGTGCAAGGAGGTGCAGCAGGGAATCTTCTTCTCTCCTGAGAGGGGGCAGCAGCAAAACAGACAGCAGCAGCAATAGCCAAGATAGCTGGGGCAGGCAAGGCACCTTTCGGCTCTGTTAGTGATGGTAGCAGAGGGACCCACAGGTAGTACAGGCTCCCTCTGCAGGCTGTCCCCCAACCATGACTTGGTGGTGGGCTGGGCAGCAGGCCAGAACAGGGGTGCCAAAGCTGGGGTGCCATGGTGGGGTGCAGTGCAGTGCAGTGGATCCCACCCTGAGAAGGGGCAGTGGTGTGCAACAGAGAAGCTGCCATGGCAAGGCAGCAATAGCAGCAGCAGCCCAGGACAGGAAGGGGTGCGACCAACTTACCCACAAAAGCTTTGAAAACAAGCCAGCAGCTAGTTGTAATCAGAAGCAGGAAGGGGCCTGGCCATCTTCTCCCCAGAAGCTCCTGAGACCAAGCTTGCAGCAGCCTGGGACAGGAAAGCATGGGGCCAAGATCCTCCCAGAGACTACTACCCAGAAGCTCCTGAAATTGAGTAGCCCTGAGCTGCCAGAGTAGCATTTTATACTGCTGGGACCAGTACCTGTGCTGGCCCCAGCCTCTCGTTCCCCCTGGCTGCAGATCTGGGAGGAACCAGACAAGATTATTTTGCTGCAAGTGGCACAATTTGCCCCATACCAAAGTGCAGGTCTGGGCATGTGTGCTGAGGCAAAAAGCCCCAGCTCTATTATTCTGCTTCTATTTGAGCTGGTGCAAGAGCATGTGCCTGCATGTATGGACACACCCAAAGAGAATAAAGAAGTGGCAGGAGAGAATCTTCTTTCCACACTCCTCACTTTCCCAGCAGAGAAAATGGCTAGAAAACTGTTGAACAACTCACTTCTACACAGAAGTGGGAGGGAATAGGGGAAGAATTGTTTTTATATGAGTTTGATGTTTCTTTGATCTGCCACTAAGCATGTGCAGTTACATGCCAGCCTTTCAACAGGGCACTATATCCAATTACAACTAGCTTCTTGATTTTATTGGTTACTCAAGAGCATGATGCTACTCATTTGGAGGATCAGATCTGGCCATAAACAAGGTATTTGAGATTCATTCTTCTGTGAACTAACATTATTTTTAGAAAAAATATGTTGCTTTCCTTCCAATGGGCCTGGGGGAAAATGGTAATAGTGGTAATGGTAAGCATCAAAACATGGCATGTGTAATACATTTGATTTAAAAAAAAAAAAAACAATCTATACAGTAAAATCAGATATACAATGCTTAGGAGAGGTTCAGGATGGTGAAAGCACCCACAGATGTTTATGTCCCTGAGAATGGTAGAATACTTACAGATTTTAAGTATGCTGTGAGTGAGAAAAAGGAATGATCTTACTTTTTTTTTTTTTGAATAATGTATCTGTATCTACAGTTAGCAGGGTCAGTATTGCTAAAAACAATGAAAGCTTTTCTTTTCAGTCACTAGAAACCACCACTGTATAACTGCAAACTTGGAAAAAGGAATAAAATTCCCATGTAATGCCAAATCCTCTTCATGGTCAACTATGTAGAATTCTCAGTTATGGTACCAGTGCATATTTAGGACACAAATATGTGTGATACTGTGATAAACCAATATTGTTAGACCAATATTTATCAGTACAGTCCATTAGTCCAGAGGTTCTCATTTTCAGCCAGTGGGCCAGATCTGGCCCGCAGGGCCATGGATCCTGTGGGGAGCCCCACTGACCATGGTGTACAAGGCGGCACTGAGGGACCTGATCCTGTCAGGTCTATTTTCTGAGAGCAGGCACTGTCTGTGCGTGAATTAGTAATAAATGCAGCCATAGTTAGGTAAATGCCGTATACTTTAAACAGTTATTTCTTTAGTATAGGGCAGGGATGTCCAACGGGCAGCGTGCAGACTTCTTGTGGCTTTTGTGGGGTTTCCATATGGCTCTGTCTCCTGCCCAGCCTAGGTTACCATACAGACTGCATGCTCCTGCCTGGCCACCAATTCCCCATCTCAACTGATGCTTGTGCCATGGCAACCAGGTTCTTTGGGTACCCTTGTCCTCCTGCAGCTGCTACTTCCTGTCCTGACACCAAGGAGGGGAGGTGACACAGTTGGAGCAAGCTGGGGTACCTGAGTTGTGTGTGCACTGGAGGAGGCCAGAATGTCTATGCTATGCATGTGGTGGGAGAGGGGGCTGGGCTGCTTGTGAGAAAGGCAATGTCATACTGCCTACACTGCAGAGCCAAGCTGCACACACTGCAGGTGGGCACATGACTGGGAGAGGTGGGAGGCACTGCATGTGGACTGGGTGACACTTCATTTTAGAACTGATCTACATGCACATTCAATAGTTTTAGGCCACATAGAATTTTTGGGGGGTAGTGGGAATACCCTCAGTATTCTTTTTATAAAATGTATGTAAGGTAACAAGCAAACAAACAAACAAAAGGAGTATGAACTAATACTAAAATACTACCTGCACTTCTAATCTAAACTAAGACCTAAACATTTTTTGTCGGGGAGGAAGCTGGGCTGCTTGTGTGGTGAGCAAAGCAAAAGAAAGGGGTATGTTAGCTACCTGTGAGACCGGGAGTAGGGGAGCTCACATGGTGTGTGACCCTCAGTCTATGGCTGGGACTAACACCTGGGACTGCAGCCTTCATGAAGTGTGTGCCCCAGCTTTCCAAAAGATGGACAACCTGATATAGAATCATGAGCTATTCAAGATGGAAAGAAAAATGGAATTTCCACTGAGAAATGATGGAAATGGTGCAAAGAGTGTAAATTGTTGTGGGCAATACTGCCTTAGATCATTCAAAATTTGTTGTTTGGATAAATTTGGTTTATACATGTTATTTTTTTAATTCTAACATACCACTCCAGTTAGTCCACTCTGAGTAAACGCAAGCCCTACTATTGTACAACTTGAAATGGAATTGCCTACTACAATTCTTGGCATTTCAAGATTCTGTGTGGCCAGAAATTCATTGTAGTTACCATAGACAAAGAAATCCACAGTCAATGAGGATGCAATGGGTATACTGATCTTATTTTTCTATGTAATAGTTATCAATACTAGATAATCAATAGACTTAGGGGCTCAATCTAATAAAGAGCTTAGGGATCTCTCTAAAATCCATGGGAAGAGTTAAAACCGAAGAAAAATTGCAAAGTGAGCAAACAGCCTACTTTTGCTAGCCAGCCAGAAACATTAAGTACAATAGGGTCTAAACTCTCACCCCTCTCTGAATCTTAGAATAAGGGCTACATAGACATGACTTTGTTCGTTTAGAATCTATAACCAGAAAGCATGTCTTGAAGACAAGAGCCTCTAGCTTTTTCTTGAAAGAATTGAGCAAGGCTTAGCGTTTTCTTTTACATTATAGTAGATGACAGCAATGTCCCCTGCTCTCAATTTATTTAAGCTACTGTGAGCGTGTCTACACATTCATTAATACACCTAAAATACTGCATATTTACTTTATTATGTCTTTGTTAAAGTACTAACTAGGGCTGTGCAAAACAGCACCGTTTTGTTTTGACTTCTGCTTTGCTGTTTCAATGGGAAACTATTTCATTTCAAGTCTCATTTCAAAACCATTGTTCCATTTTGTTTAGTGAAAACTGTTTCTCTGTTTCAGTGTTGTTTCACCCAGAGGCTATAATAGGGAAGCACAAAACTGCCTATAATTTTGTCATTTTTTGGCAGAATGACTTAAATGAAAACTGCAGGTATGGTAGCCCCTGCTGAGGCCATGAAGCCTACTGTGTTTCAAGGAGATAAGTGCAGCAGTTTCTAGGAAACTGTACCTCAAGCTGCTGACAAGCAAAGCTCATGCCATGTGACTGCACGTGTTAAGCAACAGCGGGGTGAAAACTGCAGGCATGGTAGCCCCTGCTGAAGCTATGAAGCCTGCCACCTTTCAAGGAGATAGGTGCATGGGTTTCTGGGAAAATGCACCTCAGGCTCACCTTCACTGGTGCTGCAGCCTCTACATGACATGGTAGTGTGCCCCAATGAGGTCTCCTTCTTCCCTACAGCCTCATCCCAGTCTACTACTTTAAACAACAACAGATGAAATAATAAGTTAGTGAGCAGCAGCACAGTAGCACCAGGTAGCCTAACTGTGACAGTCTTTCTTTCCTCTCCTGCAGGAGCTTCTTCTCCAGTATCTGTGTTAAGGCGTGCCCTCACTGTGTCCTTCCCTCATCTTCACCCTCCCTCTCCTTGTTTTCTGTTTCCCTGAAGGCAAGCCCAGCTTGAACTTTGAAACTCAAAATGTTTCAAAATTTTCCAAATGTTTTCACTGCCCTCATTTCACTTCAAGGCTGTTTTGAAACCCTTTGTTTCATTTTGATTTTACTGTTTCAAGCTCAAAACAAGTTGAAACTGTCGAAATGAAACAGCTGGTGAAATTTTGCACAGCCCTAGTACTAACTTAATGTGCAGTACCTAGAGTTACTAAGCAGTAGTGCTGACATGTGGTTATTTACTGATCTTTACTGTACATTAGCATAATAACACTGTACAGTAGGTTATTAGCACAGTTTTTGCTGTAACCCACTACAGAGCAATACTTTTAGGCTAATGTGCAGCAAGCATCTCATGTAGTGAAAGATCTGTGGGAGAAGGGATTATTAGATAGTTAGATATTTACTTAGTTATTTACTTTAATCCTAAATTCATATAGCTAAAAAGATGCAACCTGTCTCAAGTAAGGCAATGCAGTAAATGCCTAGATTTGTCATGGATAGACAGCTTTCAGCAATCAGTAGTGTAAAAAACAAAATAATCATTCAGTTAGACAAGGTTGCTTATTATAAGAACTAACAACCACAGCTCACTTAAATTACTAACTTCAGTGTGAGCTGTGGGTACTCTCAGCATATCTCAAAATCAGAGACACAACAGAGTACTAACATGTGCTTTTTAACATATTCATTAATGATTTGGATTCAGGTGTTAAAACCTGATTGGGAAAATTTGCAAATGATACCAAATCATGGGGGGGCTATGGTCATGCAAGATAGGCTGGGGATACAGGCTGACCTGGACTGGTTCGTAAGGTGTTCAAATCAAAACCTAATGATGTTCAACACCAAGAAATGTAAGGTGCTCCACCTGAGGAGAAACAACTTGCAACGTGCTTACAAGCTCGGCAGTGCCACACAACCAAAAGAGACCACAGCATGAACATGAACCACCAATATGATGTTGTAGCTGGCAAAGCAAACCAAATACCAGATGCATTTAACCCCAGCAGCCTTTTCCTCCCAAGTGCAGGCAGGCTGGACCTGATGATCTTGAGAGGTAGCTTCCAGCCCCTAACATCTATGAATCTATGAAAATATACAAATACCCTTCTTCAAACAGAGATGCAGAGAGATCAGCTCAGACACTGAAAAAGGTATTCAAAAAATGAGAATTAATTTCATGCTGAGCAAGGAAAAGAAAAAAATAACTTTCAAGCTTTTCCCAGAATTTAGGGGGTTTTTTTAATTCTTGAACTACTGAAATGCACATTGTTTTCAGATATTACCTGCAGATAGTTCATGAACCAAGAACTCACTTTGACTTTGTTCAAAACTTATCAGCAAAGGACAACTGAAATAGTTGGAAAAGTGAACAGTACATCAGGACTAGGGCTGTCTTAAACTTTAGGAACATATTATCACTGACAAAAAGGAATGATAATAACTCTACAGAAAGGAAAAGGAGAAATGTGAATCAGGAGCTGCTGTAAAGATGTTGTTTCCTTTAGTCTATTTGGCCCTCATTGTGTATAGGATATACACGATCAGCTATGAGATCAAACAATAAAACTGCCCAGAATAAATTAAAAGCTTTGAGCAAGATTTGGAAGTGTTTTCTTGTTCTGGGTACGTGCAATTACAATTTCATCATAAAAAAAAAATCAACTAATGCCCATCGAGCTACCATTTCTCTATCCATAATGGAGAAGATAGTAGAGCTGACATGAACAAAATTTGAAGACCAGAACAGAAAGCCAAACTGGGAATGAGTCCAAAGAATTTATTTAACAAGTCTATCTCATGCATGTATAATAGATATAGATAAATGTACTTATGTTTATCATTAAAACTACCATTAAAAGTACCTCACAATGTTTGTATTTTATATAACCTACTACATTATTTCAAAAATAGAAAATACAGGGCACATCTACACATGCATTTAAGTCTGACTACATTTAATGTGCATTCAGGGCATTTACACACATGCATTTTCCTTCCCAGATGATCCAGAGCTCCAGCACATCAAAGCATACTTGATTAATCAAGTTCGCTTTGCACACAAGCTGATGTGCACAGTGCTACATCACTTGCAGTTGTATAAGTGGCAAAATGCACATCAGCACAGAGAAAATGGCACCTTCTATGTGTTTTAGTTCAAAAGTGGACCACTGCCATTTTCTCCAGGCTGACGCACAATTTGCCGCTTATACAACTGCAAGTAATGCAGCAACGGGCACTTTCCAAAGAGCGTGGTGCTGCAGTGCTTGCATGTGTAAAAATGTCCTAAGCAATTTATGGTATGTGTCTAGATGCCAAGGCTACTCTCAAGTCCCTGTAGTCTTACTATATGCCCTTGTGGTTACCAGAGGGAGCTTCAGCCTCTGGCCACATGGCTGCCAGCACTTAGAAGTCATGTTAAAGCCCAAGCCAGCTGCCAGCACCTGGCAGCCATCTGGAAACCTCGGATCCCTGGCCAGCTCCTTCCCTGCCCAGGAACTACATGCCCAGCACAGGGGCAGCACTCTTCCTTGCCCATCTTGCCTTCCTGTGCCAGGGCTGCCCCTGCCCCTACTCCTGCCAGTGATGCCCCATGTCCCATGCTTCTGCTGGTCATCGTGCTGGTCCTGCTGGCCCCAGCAGCCCCCTCCCCCCCACTCAGGCCCCAGGACAACCTACCCATCAGCAGGGGCCAGGGGACTGGCTGATCCTTTCCTTCTGCACTCCCTACTCCAGTCTGTCTGTACTCCCCACATGACCCCTACCCCTGCCCACCCCCAGTACCACTCAGGACATGCCCATGGGTGAAACAAAAAAACTGTGTTATCCTCACAGCACCCACCCCCATCCTTCCCCCTCAACAAACAGAACCCCCTCCCCTTCAACCAACAGAGCCCCTCCACTATCCTCCCCACCCACCAACAATGAACAACCTACTTACAAGTGGAAGCCTATTGATAATATTTTAGGTCTTCAAACCCAAAGTTGGGGGCCTTGGAGGGGTCTTGGGGGCAGAGCCTCTGGGCAGGTGCCCAGCATCCCAGCTCCTGTATGTTTTCTTGGACTGAGCTCAGGCCAGCCCCCTAGTGGCAGGGCAGACTTAGCACTAAAGTTAGTGCCAGATCATATCCACACATGCGTTAATGTGCATTAACTAATCATGCCTAAATTTGATACTTGAATTTGCAATTATCCTAAGCTAATGCACATTAAGGGCATACACGTGTAGATGCATGCCCATAATGAGCATTAACTCTGGCTAATGTGCATTGACACATCTCTTGTAGATACACCCACTGGTATATAATATATTGTACCGCACATCCAACTACTTTAACTTCAGGTGACAAGGCATAGCAAGCTTGGAAGATGTCTTTCTTTTAGAATGGGCACTTAAGTATATATAAGTATTTTCTAGTTTTGAATTAATGTTTTAGGTTATATGCAAAATTCTGAACTCCTACTTATAGTTCTAATGATAGCCCTTTCTTGACCTGAATATTTTGTGACTCAAGTATGTTTGCCTTCAGAATAAGACAACAGAATGTGGTAGATTTTTAGTAGCAGCAAACTTCCAGGTTTCTATCTTTAATAATGTCTAACAGGTGTTTAACATAGCTCAGTAAGAATATTGCCAGAGAACACAAATGAGTACCCAACAAATACAAAAGAAAATAATTTTAAAGAGTCCCATGTGTTCCCAAGACAAAGAACATATTGTTCACTGAGTGGAACTGAGTAGGCCTACTTCATTGTAGGAACTAGCCCAAGAAAATTAAAGGCCTCATCAGAATAAACTGGATAAACAGGAAGATACCACAAAGGCTAATGTTGATGAGGAACAACTAAACAAGTGTTGTTGAAGTTATTCATGGCAGGACCTGCAAGTCTCTCAGATTACTGTGCCACAGAGTCCTATCAGCTGCATACAAAAAAGAGGAAATGAAACTCAGACTTCATCAATTATTTCTCCTTGACCTAAGCCCAGGATTTCAGAGTTAGAAAGTACATGATATTGAAGATCGTATTGATAGAGGTTCCTTTGGCTCTATCCTTTTTCCAGCAAAACTACATAATTCACTCAAAGACCTCTTCTTTTGAGACACTCAGCTACTTCTCCAAAACAGCTTTCAGAAAATACTGAGAAAATTAATCTAGTCCTAATTAACACTCTTCACCTAATAGTATTTTAATGAACAATTCAATAAAGTGACATCAGACTATGAGCTAGCATGCAGAGGTACCACCTGTTCCCCAGAGCTCAGGTAATGCTATTTCCTGGCAGATGCCCAGGAATCCCAGTACAAACCTCTGCAAACCAGGAGTCCCAGTACAAACCTCAGTACAAAGGAGTCCCAGTACAAACCTCTAGTATCACATTCACTGATTACTCCCATCTCCTTCCAGAGTCCATTGTAAAAGCAAGGCACCATACACTCTCACCATGCCTTGCAACCTAAAATTAACATAGGTGGATATGAATGCAGTACCATAAGGATTATTTATTCTGAAGAATAACTATTTGACAGCACAGTACGAGCACTTTATAGACAAAAGTGAAATAAGAGAAGTAACTTTCTGAGGCCCAATGTATTTAAGGATTGCATCCTGAAACAATAAGTTACACTCCATCTTGCTCATAAAGGTATTCACCATAATTTCAGAACTTGTTTGAAACTAACTAATTTAGTGGTAAGACTGTGCACAGTGAAAACAAGAGCCAGAGCTGTAGCTCTGAGGCTTTTCACAACGCTTCAGAAATTCTCTTGCAACATATGCTTATTTAGCACTCCCATTATCAAGTACTTAATGAGTCCTCTGCACAGAATATAATTTCTTTTCTGAAAATAAAAATGGGCTTATTAAGAAGAGTACAATTAAAATGTCATTATTTTCAATAACACCGATTTCAGCTGATAATGGTCCCCTTGCACAGTTTTTCAAACTGCTAATTCTTTCCCATGGAGAATATGTGTGTATGCCAAAACAGAGAACACTCTGAATTTATACTGGCACTAAACAAACTAGTTTTTCTTATCAGCACATTTTAAATGGTAACCTTGGGGCCTTTTTGTTTTCTTAAACACATTCTTTCTTCAATATTATCTATTTATTACGATAGCAAGACAATTAAAAACATAAAAAATAACTGAGGTCTGACAAACAATTATAATTATCATTCAATTAAAAAAAGATAAAATGAAGGAACACTTTCAGTCTCTATATTTAACATCATATTTGTCCAAATTCACTAGAAATGATTTTGTCCAAATTCACTAGAAATTATTGGGCATAAACTTGAACAATTTATTACAGCATTATAGCATTTGTGCACATACTTTCCTTGCATTAAAAGAAAAAAATATCATCACATGCTTATAAATAGTATTTTAAATTGAGCTACCTTATAACAGATTCTGAGTTGGAGTAAATTGGCATAAGCCTAATTTAACATCCCAGCTGTAAGTTTATCCCTTTTTATCATTACTAATTATTAAAAATGCATATTTCTTAGCCAACATCATAACCTCTCAGATCTGCCTCTACCATAAAATTGTAAGCTTTCATCTCAGCTATAACTCATCCTACAACAGAATATGATGTCCTATATAACACATGGTGATTTTACTGCACTTGTAAAGAGGAAGAAGATGTGTTTTCTACTTATTTTAATGTAGTTCTTTAAATCAAAACCAGGAAGGAAATAAATCTGTCATTCAGTAAGGTCAGGTTTATTGAATTTTCCACCACAATGATTTTTTTTAGTTAAACAAACATGGAAGAAATAAAATAGAGAGCTAGATTCTATAATTAGAAATGTGCTATTTATAAATTTGAGACCATATTTCAAATTTGGTCTTGTTCAGTCAAAATACAGTAAAAAATAGTCAGAACCTTTCTTATTTTGACATGAACTAAAATTCTAGAATCCTACAATATTTTTATCTCTCTTCTTGCAGCACATTTTCTTTTCAGCAAAGAATGAAAGATTTCCCCAAGCACCAGTAGTGTTATACTGATAGTGCTTGCTCATGAAAAGCTGAAAGAACTCTAATACTAGCAAGTAGAGAAATTCTGCTTTTTCATGAGCAGATGGTGTCATATGAAATAGACTAGCTAATAAACAATATTAGAGAGAATAAATTAAAGCACAAATAAAATGTTAAACCTATTTGAGAATTGAATATATGTATCCAATAGAATATATTAAATCTAGATCATGTCATCCCTATGCAGATACAGTTAGCTGAAAGTCTCAGGTATCATGCAAAATGTTCAGGTACTAATCAGACAGTTGGAGTACCAGAGGTTTCAGATCTTCCTATCGGGACAGAATGTCTTGGTTTTTCCCCATTGGCCCAAAAAAATACTGCCCCACACTACAGATTAAATAGATTGTTGAATTCATTTCAATAGTGTGTTATGTAGGAAACAGATGAGCATAAAGTCTCCTTCTGGTCTTAAGAACCTTTGCATTACTATTGATGTTATAATAGCATTTAAAGTCACAACTAGAAATAATACATTTTTCTGCTTGACTCTGTCAAAGCATATAATGAAAAACAGCCCTAAGTAACCTACAGTAATAACAGACAAGATAAGTGGTAAAATGAAGTAGACAGGAATAGAAATATGCCCAACTTCACATAGTAGGTTAATGGCAGATCCAGGATATCATCCAATGTCCTGAATTACAGTTCCAAGCTCTGTTCATTAGACTATACTTCCCTAACATATTTTCTTAGATTTGTCTTATTTCCCTAGCCACCTTTTGAGGGCGCTCTCAGGTTAAAGGATGATTGGGACCTATTTCCTTCCCTTAGGCTACCTAAATACTAAAGCCTTCCCTCATTTTTGTTTTATTGGATGATGGATAATGATGTTAATTTTAATAACAAAAAGTGTTACCTTTGCTCCTAATGAGCACCTTGATGTATGGGGTGTGCCCAGCATGTAGTTTCAGGTGCCTTACGGGAGTCTCATCATTAGCTTCATTTATTGCTTTTGCACCTTCTGAGAGTATATTTTGACAACTACCATCTGTCATTCTTCTGTCATCTGACACAACAGTTTGATAGGGACATAAGTGTATACATTTAATGTCTATAAACAACAATCAGATTGCTTGTTGCTTTTTCATTCAGGTCTCTATTTTACATTATCCTCTTCAACCTGAGTAGAGTGCAAATGCTATACGTTCTTGTGAATGAACAATAGGACAAATAATTTCCTGATTTCCATTCTTGTACTATTTAACAACACAGAATTAGTTACTCTGCACAAGCTAAAAAAACCACTGCAAACAACGCAAGCCAAATAATTTGATAGCTTCCAAAGAAATAAATGTCCTAAGAAGGCAAATATACTGGATCAAATTGACCCATGGTACAACTTCCTGCTATGTTCTCAGGGTGAATATGGTTTATTGATCTCTATGGAGTATTAAGACACTCAGCTCACATTCACTATCCTTTTTGGGACACACACTGTATTTTTGAATGCACTAAAGGGATTTTGAAGATTGCCCTATGAAATATTATTAATTAAATACTCCTGTCTCCTCTCTTCCCTAAAAGGTGCTGAGTCTAAAATAATAAAATGAAAGAGAGTTGCCATGATAAAACAATAACATGTAAAGCCACTGCAGTAAAAACACTCTTATTTAGCACTGAATGGATTCTCATTTGTGCAGGGACATAACAGTGAGAATATTTCTTTTTGAAAATTATATTTTGTTTTCCAAAGCTTATTAAAACTTATAGTGGGTGCATCTACACTTGCTATTAAGGCAACACAAACTCTGAAGCAGTTTGTTTCTGGGTGCAGCATCTATATGTGCACCTGGGACTATGGCAGGGGTGGGCAATTATTTTGGTCAGAGGGTTGCTTACTGAGTTTTGGCAAGCCATCAAGGGTCGCACGGCAGGCAGCCACAGGCAGATAAATATTAATTTTCTAAATTTTTTAGAGGTCCCCTGGGCCAGATAGAATGTCCTGGCGAACTGCATCTGGCCCCCAGGCCACATTTTGCCCACCCCTGGACTATGGCAACTGGAGAGCAGCAGAGCAGGCTCTGGATGGCAGGGAGAATTGGGGTCAGCCTTGGGATCAAGGCAGCAGTATCAAGTGTTGGAGGAGCTAGCAGGAGTTGGGGGTCTGGCCCATGGCTGGCTGGGTGAACCAGGCACAATCTGTGCCCAAGTATTTGATTGCAGTTAATTACCCCACTAAGATAGTACTGTCCCTAAATTCTATCTTACAATATAGTTAATTTACTGAACCCTAAGACCAGCATGTGTAGATGGTGGTACTTTACTGCTGAGCTAATTAGTCAACTCTGCACTAAAGCTCATGTGCAACCTCTATCTGATAATGAAGTACAAGAAAAAAAAAGTTCAGGTTCCTTAAAAAAGAACTGATTGTTTTACATGCTTTGTTAATCTGAAACAGATTATTTCATAGACCTTGACAATTCTAGCAAGTCAGGAACATTTTAAGTATGCACATGCCACTTGTCAAGTTATGCTATCAGTTTTGCAGTAAATGATCTAAAAAAAAAATAGTTGACTGAGCATCCCCTGCCACCAACAGTTTTGTTGCCTGTGCTCAAATCAAATGTCTTTTACGGACAGAGAAAGGATACTATTATTATTAAATCCATCAGGGCAAAATGCAGGAAAGATAAAAAACCTTGGCACAGCAGTGCAGTGTTTTGGCTCAACCAAGCCTTCATTAATGGGCTTCAATGCTTGTGTTTCCTCCATTGAGAATAAAGTCACTAAGCTGAGTAAGCAAACAGTTTAACTGATTAACAATGAATAATCTATGTCATTTATATAATGCCTTTTAACACCAAAGGATCATTAAGCTCTTATACAAACTTAAATTTACATGCAAACTATATAGATCAATCATTTCCAACCACCATCACCACCAGTGTGATAGAAGACAAATGTTTAACAGTGCACAGCAGCAGCAAACAGGAGTTTATGTAACAAAGTGGCAATGCATAATGCCGTGTAGTTTGATAAGACACAATCGCACTACTGGTATTAATGGTCAGGATAGGTCAGGGAACTATGTACGTTTCTGATTCTCAGCATATCCCTTACATTTTCTTTTAATGCAGTAGTTTCTAAATAATACTGTGCACAGGACTTCTTAGTGTATTTGTTGATAACATAGTTAAAGCTTCCCAGCTATCATCTCCCTTACACTTTGATTTCTTATCTGTGCATTTCAAATATATAAATTCCTACCTTTAATCTCTAGTCACTACATGCATGTTTAAAAACATATGAAAAACATATGAAAGAATGTTGATCTCCTAGATATCCCTTCAGTATATACCACTTCACCCTTACTTCTGTTGCACATTTAATATCATACCACATAAAATCCTGATCCGTCACAAATATAATAAAAGGCATGGCTGGATGATATAGCTTTGTCACATGCTTTGAAAGACACCAGATCCATATCTTTTGGAGGAATGTGATGCTACTTATCACCAAGCTGTTAGATTCAAAGTACCTTCACTGCTTTGGACAAAAGCTGAGTTACACATAGTCCAAACAGATAGGGCTTCTCTGCCTCGAAAACAATTTAATCATCACCTGTAGGCTATGGCTGCTGACACTTCTGAATGGCTCATGCAGAGAATATACTGTAATCCATACCCAAAGGAAAAGGCAAAAAATTGTAGTGAGTCAATCATTTGCATAAAAGATAAGATGGAAGCCATCTTGTAAAGCATAGATGAAAATAAATAGTTGTTGACCACTATTGCTATCTGGACATCTAAAAACAGTCAAGGATTTTGTTTGATTTCATTTGTTAACTATTACAGAAAAAAGATCAGGAGGTGAAAAAAGAACTTTGCTGATTTATCCAGTTGCTTCTTCCATCCTTTAAACATTACCTGGGTCAAATCATCTAGACCAAATCTTAGCCAACTAGTGCTCATCTAGATAAAAAAGCGGAATGTCATCCATATAAAGAAGAAAAATTCAGCTCAACAGCTTCACCAGTGGTGAGCTTACCTACATACCAAACTGGAGAGGTAATGAGACAGAATTTATAGACCTACCATGAGATACCCCTTAGGAAACTGCCTTTCATTGCCCTTTGGAAAACCTCAGACAAAGCTGTTGCTTACTGAATACCTAATTTTACATTTACTGGGTGTGTCTTCATGAAATGCTGACTATGCAGAAGCTTGATACTACTGCACAGTAGCGTTGTGTGGCAAAAACCATGATGCAATAGTACTGCAAAGTAAAATTAACTTGAGTTACTGCACATTTATTTAGTACTTGTATAAGCAAGTACTAAATAAATGTGCAGTTACAAGTACTAAATAAATGTGCAGTAATGACTAGACAGTAGTGTCTTGTGGAGATGTGGCCACTGTCTTCCTATTCTAGATACAGCCTAGCCAGTGGCAGAAAACATGTCTACCAAGTAAAAAAAAGAAAAAAATTAAAATTTTGAATGACAAAAGTAAAATAACTACCATTTGTCTCTTGCAAACTGCAAAGGTTTAAATTCAGGACATTGTATGTGATAAAGACCCCCCATTAGGATTTAAAAAAAAAAACAGTATTCATATAGGATGCCTGAAGTCCATGGAGCGCAGTAACTGGAATAAATTCAGCAATAAAAGGGAAGGAAACATCAGAATTGTATGGAATGGACATAACTGTGGGACTAAAATAAGTGGTGTCCCTTAAAATGATGGACATTTGAACAGTATGACTGGATACTGTAGGCTGATTTCTCCACTGGATGTGAAGTATTCCCGCATCCCTAAGAGATTAAAAATATATGCTTGAGCATAATGATTCCTCCCAGTCTTTTTCATGTTAACAAATGGGAAAAGATACCAGCTAGATTCAGTAGAAGTCAATGAGGCATCCTGGTCTTAGAAATGGAGTATGGGTTCTGAAAACCACTGACATAGAGAAACAGAATCATAGGCTCATAAGAAAGCAGGGCTGCAAGGGACCTCACAAAGCCATCTAGTTCAGCCCCCTGCTCAAGAAAAGACTGTTCCTGACAAAACCATCCCAACCAACTGTCTATCCAGGCTTCCCTTGAAAATAACCAGGGATGAACAGTCCATGACTTGTTGAGGTAGTCTGTTCCAATGCTTGATCACCCTCATAGTCAGAAAGTTCCCTGTAATCTCCAGTCTAAATTTCATCTGCTGCATTTTAAGAATAGTACTCCAGGTCCTATGGCCACAGAGAATACTCTATCTCTATGTCCTTTATAATTGTCCTTCAAGTTTTTAAAGGTGGTTATCAAATCCCCCTCAGTTTTCATAGAATCATAGTAAGTTAGGTTTGGAAGGGATCTCAGGAGGTCATCTAGTCCAACCCCCTGCTCAAAGCAGGACCATTCCCAACTATATCTTCACAGCTGAAGCTTTGTCTAGGTGGGTCTTAAAAACCTCTAAGGATGGAGTCCACAACCTCTCTGGGTAACCTGTTCTAGTGTTTTATTATCCTCCTAATAAGAAAATTATTCCTAGTATCTATCCTAAACTGCCCTTGCTGCAACTTGAGTCCACTGCTCCTTGTTCTGTCATTTACCACCACTGAGAACAGTTTAGCTCCATCCTTTTTTGAACCCCTTCAGGTAGTTGAAGGCCGCTAATTAAATCCCCTCCCAGTCTCCTCTTATCTAGACTAAATAAGCCCACTTCCCTCAGTCTTTCCTCATAAATCATGCCCTCCAGCGCCCTCACCATTCTTGTTATTCTCTACTGGACTTTCTGCAATTTGTCCACATCCTTGTTATAGTGGGGGGCCCAAAACTGAACACAGTACTCCAGATGTGGCCTCACCAATGATGAATAGAGATGAACAATCACTTCCTTTGACCTACTGCCAACACACCTACCAATGCAGCCCAGATGTCGTTAGCCTTCTTGGCAACAATGATATGCTGCTGGCTCATATTGAGCTTATTGTCCACTGTAACACCCAGATATTTTTCTGCAGAGCTGCTGCACAGCTGCTAAGCTGTACTGGTGCATGGGGTTGTTCTGTCCTAAATGCAGGACTTGGCACTTTTTCTTGTTGAACGTCATGAGATTCCTTTTGGCCCAATTCTCCAATTTGTCTAGGTCACTCTGAATCCTACCCCTACCCTCCAGTGTATCTGCTACCCCCCACCCTAAGCTTTGTGTAATCTGCAAACTTTCTGAGGGTTCACTCTATGCCATCTTCCAGGTTGTTGATGAAGACACTGAACAAAACCAGCCCCAGGACCAGCCCCTGGGGAACTCCACTTGGTACTGGCTGCTAACTAGACATGATTGTCATTTCTCTCTTTGAGATCAATGCTCCAGCCAATTTTCTATCCACCTTACAGTCCGTTCATCTGGCCCATACTTCCTTAGCTTTCCTATAAGAATGTTGTAGGAGGCCTTATCAAAAGCCTTGCTAAAATCAAAGTGCACCACATCTACTGGTCTTCTCACATTCACAGAGCCAGTCATTTCATCATAGAAGGCAATCAGATTAGTTAGGCATAACTTGCCCCTGGTGAATCCATGGTGACTGTTACTAATCACGTTTTTCTCCTCCAAGTGCTTAGAAATGGATTCCTTGAGGATCTGCTCCATGATTTTTCCAGGGGCTGAGGTGAGGCTGACTGATCTGTAATGCCCTGGATCCTCTTTTTCCCTTCCCTAAATATGGGCACTATGCTTGCCCTTTTCCAATCAGCCAAGACCACTCCTGAATACCATGAGTTTCCAGAGACAATAGCCAATGGCTCTGTAATCACATCAGTCAACTCTCTCAGCACCCTCAGGTGCATTCCATCTGGATCCAAGGACTTATTCATGTCCAGCTTTTCTAAGTAGTCCCTAAGCTTTTCTAAGTACTCCCTTTCTCTTCTCCATATAAAATAATCCTAGCTCTTTTAGCCTTTCTTCTGAAGTCATGCTTTCCAGATATCTAATAATCTTTGTTTTTCACCACTGGGTGCTTTCCTATCTGCCCACAACTTTCTTGATATGTAGGCCCAAAACTAAACACAGTCCTCTGGATGAGCCTCATTAGTACTGAATAGAACAGAAAAAATACTTCCATTAATTTACAAGTGACAATCATCTTTTTAATATAACCCAGGATGCTATTGGTGGTTATTGTCCACCACCCCCCTCCAACCTCAACAAGAGCACACTGTTGGTCTCACATTCAACTTATATTCTACTCTAACCCCCAGGTTCTTCTCTGTAGTATGACAGCCTCACCAGTCATTTCCTAGTCTGTATTTATGAATGTAATCATTCCATCCCAAGTGTCAGGCTTTACACTTCCCTTGCTTGATTTCATCTGATTGATTATGGGTCACTTCTCCTATCTAAGTCATTCTGGCACCTAGCCCTATCCTCCGGTGTCTGCAACACTGTCCCCCTGGGGTACTTCACTTGATACCTCACCCAGCCTAGACATAGAACTGATGATGGCTGCTTATTAGGCATGCTAATCTAACTAGTTATACATCCACCTTCTAGTTCTTCCATCTAGTCTATATTTCCCTAGCTTGTTAATGGGGATGTTGTGGGAACCATGTCAAAAGCCTTACTAAAGTCAAGGTATGGCCATCTCTGTACATGCAAGTAAAGGTGAAGAAGGATATAATGCATGATTCTCCCAATAATGCCCCCTGTCAAGTCACAAATGCATGGCAGGAGGCATGATTGTGGGATCATACATTAGATCTTATCATGCCTTATTTCCAGTGCAGGGGGAGCCTGATCCCAGGCTTCCTCTGCATTAGCAGCAAACAGGATCCCATGTCTGGGAGCCCCATGCATCCCAGTTGAGGGACTCCCAGTCATGGGGGTGTCCCATACACTCCCAGCGCTGGAGGATTCCCACTACAGTAATGTCCCAGGGGTGTGGGAAAACCCCAGAGCTTGAGGATCACCACTGCAGAAATCTCCCTGCCCCAGGGGTAGGGAAACTCCTGGGGCTAGAGGATTATCTCAGGGGAGATACCTGTCCCCCTGCACTGATCCCCTCATCCTGGGGCTGCAGAGAAACCCCCTAGGGCCAGAGGTTACTCTGGCAATCCTCCACCCAAGGAGTTTCCCAGACCCAGAGATATGACTTGGGAGTGTGTGAAACCCCTGGGCCCTGGGGATTGCAGCTGCCATGATCCTTAGGGCTCAGAGGATTTTCACTGAACATGGCATATCCATGTGGCTGGGAGCTCCATCAGCTTGCTACACGTGCAAAGTAAAGTTCAGTAGCAACCAGCATAAAGTTAGCACATACTTTCAAGGGCTCACTTTATAACTGATTGTAGCTTTTGATTATGTGATAGCAACTTTGTACATGTTGGCAGTCTCCAGATAACTGCACAATTCACCAGTTAATAATGCAATACCTGCAACTCATAGGGGGGCCCATATTACATACACTGCTCTCACTCTAACCACAAAACCTGTCACCTTATCATAAAAAGAAATCAGATTAGTTAGGCATGACTTGCTCTAGGTGAATCCATGCTGATTGTTCCTGATCCTTCACCTTGTTTTCTTCCAGGTGCTTCAAAATAGATTTCTTAAGGACCTATTTTCTGTAGCAAAGAAATAGTATCATAGTACCTAGGGTCAGAAGGGGCCTAGAGCAGGCCATCTAGTCTGGCCCCGCGCCAAATTGGCAGGAAACGAGTGCCAGGGTCACAGGACCCCAGCCAAGTACCTATCTAATCTACTCTTAAAGACACCCAAGGTAGAAGCAAGAACAACTTCCC
>JAGPOW010001543.1:41632085-41698907 GCA_030014935.1 Caiman crocodilus
CAGACGCTCCTCATAAGGCCTATCTTGCTGCCCACATATCAGTCTAGTGGCCCTCCTCTGGACCCTCTCAAGGCCATCCACATCCCTCTTGAAGTGCGGCGCCCAGAACTGGACACAATACTCCATCTGCAGCCTGACCAGCGCCGCATAAAGGGGGAGGATCACCCCCTTGGACTGGCTCGAAATGCATCGTTGGATGCACGCTAGGGTTCGGTTGGCCTTCCCAACCACCGTCTGGCATTGGCGGCTCATGTTCATCTTGGCATCAACAATGATGCCAAGATCCCGTTCCTCCACTGTGCTAGTGAGAGGGGAGCTTCCCATAGGCAGTGTAATGTAAATGTAAACACTTGTAAAGAAATACAATAGCTTCCTTTTCCTCAGACCAGTACAATAGAGAGGACTTAAAAATAAAAAGCAAGTTAATGAAAATATAGCATGTCAAAAGTCATTAACTGATTAAATAAATAGTTTCTGAGATTAAAACAAGTGCCATTTTACTGACTTAAAGAATCTATGGAACTGCTGCAAGCTACAGGGAATTAAATTTTATTGGTTCAATCTTTCATTTATCACAGATTAAAAAAAATACTGGTTGGATAAAGAATAACGTATATACATTTTTTCATTGGATAAAAAAAAATGTTGTCTGAAAGCAGTGCCCGTTTTGTACTTGGAGGACAAATGGAAAACTCAGTCTATTTCTTCAACTGCCTCGTTTATCCATGTATTTTCAATTTATGGCAGAATACTCACAGTTACTCAAGGATTCCTGGTTTTCCTTTCTAGTTTTCACTCACATAAATAGCAGTAGGGAACGAAGAAGAAAGCACAGGTGGGAATAGGTGCACCGAATAAACAGATATTTCTTTTTCTTTTATTTCAAAATTATATTTGTCTGAACTTTATATATTGTCGGCTGAATCCTGCCAGGCACTGAGCATTCTGACCTCAAGCTAGCAAAACATTTAAGCATAGGTTCATTGAGTCAATGAGTTTCCTGACCTACTTAAAAATAAACATATGATTATATCCTTTGCTAGATCGGGGTCAAAGCATTCAAGAACCTTGCAAGTTTCTCTCTTTTTCCCTGCCATTTCCCACCTCTCTCTCCTCCCCTGCTGTACACCAGGTAAAAATTTCTGTGAACTGCTAGTGTCCTTGCAAAACAGCCAGTCAAATAGCAAAAAATCCTGACATCTCTGGAGCATTCAACACATGCTCCAAAGTAATTATGTATTGTGTCATCTCCAGAAAGTCATACAGCTGAAAAATAAGGCATTTAAGGTAATGTTGCACAGAAAATCTTACAGATAAAAAGAGGTATAACTCCCAGAAACCAGTTGTGCCATATCTTGTAAGAAAACCAACCAAAGACCCTGCTTATTTCTTTGCTTCAATGGTAAGGAATATTACTGAGCTGTGATAATATTCCATACAAGCCAATTTTAATAGGTTTTTCAATCAAGAGCTCACTACCAGGTACAAAGATGTTCTAAATGAAGGCAAAATAGTATTTTGCATATTTTTAAGCTTCATAACTTTATGCAAAAGAGCTTAGAAATCAAGGAAGTAAAAGGGTCCTGTGAGCAGCCCCTATTTCCCAACAAATTCCCTTTTTTTTTCTCTCTAGTACGTATTAAATTGGGAATCTTCGTTTCTCACAAGGCGTAGCTAAAATGAAACTCTAAAGGAGAAGTGACATCAGCTATGACTAAAATTTAAAAACTGCTTTCTGCAGAAAAAGTAAGAGAGAAAGTAGAAACTTAACAAGTGAAGTTGTGCACTTCTGTTAATGTGTTACATTCTCCAAGGCTGACTGATTTCTTATCATTTGCTTCTTTTGAGGCATAATGTTGAGCTCTTAGTGAGACTCAATATCACTTAAGAGATTGGCAATTGATAGTGATGGCTCAAACCCAGAACATTTTATCCATAAAATCTCCTTCCTGGAACTGTGATGATTTGGATATAATACAATGTGGTATTTTAGGGGCTCTCTCAATATATAGAGCAGTTATCTTTTATGGTAACAGTATTTAGAAAGTTCATATCTTTGTTACTTTTAAAGATAGTCTAGTTCTATCTTAAATAAAATATTTCCATTCGATGGCTTCTTAATTGTTTGTAAGAAGGAATCTAGGGAGATCTTTGTTTAAACTTCTAGTAACACTTTAAAAGAGCCTGGAATTGGCACTAATTAGTACTCTTGTAAAGAGTCATAGTGGAGATATCAAAGAATGACCTATCATCTTCCCTCTATAGGTGGTACCTCATACTTAGCACTCCCACACATCTACTAGGTTATATGAGAAACTGCAATGTAACTATGTTCTGTTTCTTTTGTGGCTAATAAAGAATTTCAATTTCCAAATAGTCTCTGTCACTTTCATAAGCATCAAATTAATTAATAAAATGAAATATAAATTTGTCAAGCTGATGTTTGGAGATTTGTCAGATTATTTAAACCCCATTCCCTATTTCTGGTTTAAATATGTTTATGTTATAATAATGCCTCAGTTTCCCTGTCTATCTCATTCACTGAAGGGCAAAAATTGTGTTTGGAACCAAAGTTGTGTGGATATGAGAACAGAAACAGATGTTGTCTTTGTGTTGTCATTTAAGGGTGGTACAAAGGCCAAGCAAAGACACCCATGCCCCTTGTCATACCACACATTCCCACAAATTTGTGCCATGACAAGGTGGTATTAAGTTTTTTGCCACTATTTAGTGTCAACAGCCTGTTTGCTTTGTGGGAAAAGAGCCCATGTGGCCAAGAGCTGTCTGCACTCCCCAGTCACCCCAGGCAGGTGCTCCAGATACTTGTGGGAGGCCAAACCCAGGGAATTCCCACACAAGATTGGGCCCCTTGAGGTCCAGGGGACATCTATCCAGCTATCCCCTCTTAACAAGATGCTCTCTGGGCTATCTCAGGGCAAGAGACAGCCCCTGGCAGAGACAGTTTGGGCTTCAGGACCCAAGGACTCTGCCTGCTAGATTGTTGCTGACCAGTAACAGGTTTTTTTTGATTTACAAAGTGCCTGCTTCACTGCATACGACATTGGTTACACCCTATCCCTTTCAAGTGTAAAATTCTTTGCTAGAAGTTAAGCCAAAACATAGCACTCTTCTAGAAGGGCCACCGATAATCAGGGGAATGAGAGGACCAAAGGCCAGGTTTTGAGGGTCAAGAAACCAGTGGTTCTCCCACTCTAGAAGCTACACCTAGGTTCATTTCAGAGAGCACTCCAGGAGACTGTGTAAGGCTGGAGGCTCCAAGCAAGTGCTCCTCTGGAAGATCCATGATGGGAGATACAATGGTAAGAATGAGATCATAACTCTAGGAATGTGGAATAAAAAAAATATAAGCCAGAACTTTCCCCTAACTGTTTGCAGAAGATTCGAAAGCCAGTTTTACATTTTGAAAGCAAATTTTTAATTTTTTTCTGTACCTACCTACATAATACTTTCAATAGATTCAGCACCATTTCATTTCCTCTGGCACACAAAATATCATCACACAGAAACTGCCATTCTTCCACCATCTTCTGTGTCTTGCCTCCAGCTATAGTAAAGTTGGATACTTTGCTGGAAGGTAGATAACCCCCATAAAACTTTCTTCTAAGAAGCTAATCCTGTATGAGTCTCAGCTTCAGTCACAGTTTAGAGCTTTAGTGCTTTACAGATAAAGCCTTAATTGTGCAGTCCTCTATCATACAGTAAATTTCTCCCCAATCAATGCTGGTTACCAGTTTAAACAATGAAATGTGCAAACCGGTAGCTTTGCCATTGTTATTCAGGTGGATCTACAGCTAAAGTTGTTATTCATAGATGTCTTTGTGCTTCTTTTGAATCTAGCTAAAATGATTGTTTCCTGTGATTAGTGACACTGGACTAATTTTATGTGCAATAAAATCATATATTTTAAACATTTCACCTTTTAAACTTCATTGGTTACCTTCTTGCTTTTGAAGTGGCCCACTGCCTTTAGCTGTATCTCCTCTATACTTTGCAAACCCCCTTTGTCCATGGGGATCACACACTTTGTTATCCCCAGCATTCTTCACCTCAAAGCACATAGCCAAAGCCATCAGCATATAAGTGAATGTTTCCTCATTTATTCCTGTTATGACTCAACCCCTCAAAACCAAATAAACCCTGCTGCCCAAAACATTTTCTAAAACATTGAAAAACGGAAGAGAAAAGGTAAAAAGCCACTGGTCTGCCTAACTCTTGGGTGCCAAGGGGTGGGAGGCAGGAAGAGAGAGGGAGTTTCCTGTCTTTTACTATCCTTTGTTCAATATAGAGAAAACTATTTTTTCCATATATGAAGCTTTTGAAATAATTATATAGTCCTGTTCTTTCCTGAGCCATATTGCATTGTACTCTTTGCCCTTATGTCATCTAATTTGGGTCCTGATATTGGAAAGTCTCAAACCCACAATTAACTGCACTTTCTGTGAGCAACATCAATGGTACTATATGCCCCACATGAACTTTAAACATGTTCTTTAAAAATTCTGCAGGAATTTGAACTTAAGTAATAACCTCTTCAATTCAGGGAATCTTTCTGTAGGAGTATATAAAATGCTGTGTATAACAATGACATTATATAGGTTATTGAAGTAATCTCATTTCTGAAAATATTCAAGAAGCTACCTTTGGCACGCTAATATACCAGTGAGGAAAGCATTGGAGAAAAGTAGATGGTTTTGTTTTTTAAGACTATCCCTAAAAGATATTTCCTGCACCTAAATTGCATAAAAAATGTCATTAAAATAGATTTTTCAAAATCATAGAAAGATAGGAATAGTTCTTGCTTTTAAACATAAAGTTGTTGCATGATAAAAGTTGTTATCATCTATATCTATATCTATATATAGATATAGATATATAATATGGTGTATCATATCTATCTATCTACTAAATGTTTTATACATAAGCAGATGAGAGCGAGTACATGGAAATATTAGCAATGTGTCAAAATATTGCTTGCTTAAAACATTCAGTAATAGACTGTTTGGACATATCCTAAAGAAGCTAAGTAATCAAAGCTTTCACTGTTTTCCCAGTATACACTATCATTAACACATTTTCCCCTATGACATTTCAAGGATCATGTGGGTTGCTTAGTACCATAAAGGAGCCTGGAATTCAACTGAGATAGCTGTTTTACTGCACATCTGCTAGTAAGCCTACAGGCAATCTGGCTTGCCTACTGCCAAGTAAAACTAGCCTTGAAATTCAATTCTTATTCTTCATTTACAACTTATACCTTATACAGTTACAAATTACATGAGATATTTTTTGATCACAGGGGATTATGAAGGCATGTGTTTAAGTAGCATAGAATCCTCAGCTTGGTTCTTAATCTAAAGCAGGAATATAATCTGAATAAGTTCTGTAAATGAAATAGTCTTTGTTACAGCTCACAGTGTGAGTTGTGTTGGTGAGTGTGGGGGAAAGGGGTGCAGTGCTTAAGAAGCAGAGATTGGATGCACTATGACTTCATTGAGGCAAGAGAATTTGTTGTGCCTATTGCAGGAAAAAAAAAAAAAGAGGCTTCATGTATGCATAGCACTGTGAGAAATGAGTGCTACAAAGAGGTTTTCTTTATCATTCCCAGGAGGTCACTGTAGAGGTACAAGCCACAGTCTTGGCCTAGTGCAGTGGCTTGAAGACATGGGAAGCAAAACCAGAAAGTGGGACTGTGGCTGTATACTCCATCTGCACAGTGATCAACAGATATGGCTAGTTTCTAGCTGCTCCAGAAAGGAACGGTGCGCCTACTCAATAGCAGTTATTGCCATATGCAAGTATTTTGCTCTCTGTATTGGTTGTCCCTATAATGCTGAGTGAAATTCAGGGCCCCTTTATCTTCTAGGTATGCTTCAGCCCACAAAATTGCCAACTAGATGTCCTGGGCTTGGGACATGTACTCAGGACTGTACTGAGACACCAACTCAGCAAATTTATGCGCTTAGTTATATGTGGAGTGAGCATGTGCTGCTGGGGCTTATGTTTTGGCAGTCTGTCTGATTCACTCAGGAGACCATCTAGACACAATCTATGAGAGCAAATCTGCCAACCTTCTGGGTCTGGTACAAAGCTCAGGAGGAAGATATCTGGCTGACAGAGGCACTTTGCTATGATGCTGGAAGAGAATGGCAAATAATTCTGAAGACAGACTAAGCAGAAATGCTAAAAATAATCTTGTGACAATAACTAGAAAATGGAGTTTTGGGACATATCCCAATAGTCCTGATTTGTCCCAAGAAGGGAGGATACTGAGCACTGATAATCAAACACATAACAGGGCAGCTCCACACTTTGGGCACTGCCAGCTGTCATGCTGACGGCAGTGGCAGCATGACAAACTGCTAGCTGTGGCAGCTATTTCTGTGTCCCTCCTCCCCAAAATGCAGTGCCCAGTGCTGCTACCTTGGGTGCCCTGCCCTCCCTCCCCTCCCCCCCGTTATACCACTGCCAATAATTTTTCTAAGGTGCTTGTAGTAATGGACATAAATGCTTGGACAGACTGAGAGTTTGTACATAAAATACACCATAAATATTGAAGTACTTGCTATCGTTCTGTGCATTCTCCCATCTATCTCAGAGGCATAGTGGCCTGATGTATAATGCATCTTTGAGTCATTGGTTTTCAAAGCAAGGAAGAACCACTATGTCCAGCTACTCTGGCCTCCTATATGACAAAGGACAGAGCATTTCACCTAGTACCTCTCCCATAGAGAGAATTCACAATTATATAAGTGAAGAATACTGACCACAGTAATTTGTGGATGAACTAAAACATGTCTTTCAGAAAGACATCTAATCTTGATTTAAATACTTTGGACATTTTCAGTGCAGAGGGGTCTTAGATATAATATAAACCTAATTTAAACCCCAACTCACACTGCCAAAAGCCATGAATTCTCCCAGGCCCTGGGACATTGTGACCTGCAGCAGGGGTGAATGAGAATCAAACTATTCAAACAATGGTAAATCATTTATCACATTTTGCCACTGCCAGTATTTTGGCTCATGCCTGTGAACAAACCTTTGCAAACTGACCCAACGCTGGCTCTCATCTGCACATCACACCTGCCCACAGGATCCCACCCATGGACTGTCCCTATACCACTCATTTGGCCCACAGGCTAGAAAGTTGAGAACTAGTGATTTACAATGAGCCCCTAAATCCCTTGCAGTCAATTACCTACTAGGATCCAGTCACTAATCTTGTAATCATATCCTCCAGTCTTTCTTCATAAATGTACAGTTCTATACTCAGCTGCACACAAACTTGCTGTTGATTTCACTTTTATCAAGTGATCTATATCTCTCCGTGTTCTTGAGTTGCTATTAGTGGGCAGCCAGTCCTGACCAATACTACCTAATGTGGTTGGTGAATTAAAACTTCGACCTAAGGAAATATTTTTAGAATCCCTTTTTAATGCCGTGCATGTGCTTGTCCCGTTCCTATGACAAAAAAGCTGAAGCATCTTGAAATGAAATCAAACACAAAAATATAATGAAATATTGAAAATCAGGACACAAAAATAACATTCTATATTGACAATAACAATAGCAACAAAGGTAACTATTCAATCTTTCCTTGATAACAAAATAAACTTTATTTCAAAGTTAAATTCAATAAATATTTACCATTATTGACTTTTAGTAAAATTCAGACTTGCACACAGTTCTACTGGGTAGATACATATAAATGCAAACTAGTCCCCTTATATCAATTTAAAGCTTAAATAAGAGGGACAGCTCTCATTACTTTAATGACTGTGTAGATTTTAGAGCTTATAGATATTATCATCAAAGATAATTAATAATAATAAGGATTCTGCTGGTTGAGATTAGAAATACATACAGTATCTAAATGGGAAAGTCCAGAATCCAGAGTCAGTAGCAGTGTATTCAGTATATATAGCTATGTACATAAAGCCCCCTAACAGTACCATAGTACCATACACTTGCACAGATCTATTCGAATAAATTTCTGTGAAATAGAAAAGCGCTAAAGTCCTTATTTTTACAGTTGGAAACAGGTGTGGAGAGACTGAGGAATTTATGCAGAGTCACTCTGGGAATATCTGATCAAACAACTGAGCATGGTCTTTCCTGTACCAGAATGGCATCATTTAAGATCAAACCATCATTCTATTTTATTCAGTGGCTTATGTGAATAATAATCTATACTTTCTCAGGGAGAGCCAATTATAAGTTCTTTAAACAGACTAAAGAACAGCATTTTAATTCCTCTGATAGCTATGAAAAAAATGCAGATTCTAGAAATCCCACAGTGTTCAAGAGACCACATATACATACCCATGCCTATTTTCTTAACTTATCTAACTCAAACCAACAGTAGGTGCAAACACTGATAAAAATCCTTTCCTTGCAAAAATGATCATTACAGCTGTTTGAAAAATGGCCATATCAACTCTCTGTCAACAGCAAGATGGTTTTGGCTTAAACAAAACCTTTCAAAGAAAAGGTCTGATTTCTGTGACAATCTTTGCTGGTGTTTTCATTTTCCAGTCAAAGGCTAAAATCCTAACATTTTAAATTTGGAAATGCCACCATGGTATTTCATGACAATTTTAGGTCAGTTGTGTTATGCTTCCATGCTTGTTATGATCTGTACTTGCTAGTCAGATTTCATCTCCCACAATGCACTGCAACCATAACAATCCATAACACAGCACTGTCATGGATTTGTTGGGGGAACACTTTCTCAGGAACCCCACCTTAGTCTCCAGGCCTAGCTTCTGTGGTGGGATGAGTCCAACACTGTCTGACTCTAAGACCTCACCATTCAGATCCAGGACCCTTGGTTACCAGTGTTCCCCCTTCAGGGAGCTACTTTCTTATTTCAGTCTGGAGGGAAGGGAAAAAAGTGCCCAAGCATCAAAGCATCTTCAACAAAAAAACTTTACAGGGCAAAACCAGTAGAGCAAGTAGTTCTCATCTCTTTACCTGGATTAACTAGTCTCTGTTCCAAACTCAACCTCCACTTCCCCAAGCACACTAAAGCTAGAGCAGCAGTTGCTTCTCCAGCCTCTCTAGCTCTCAGGCTGACAGACAAGACTATTCAGGTAGTTCCATCCATTGGTTCATGCTAATCTTCCTCTGATGACTCTAGGGTAGTGGAGGTTCTTTATTGGCAAGGGATTTTTTCAACTCGACCTGAGGTACCAGTGAAACTAATCCATTCTTTGTTTTTAGAGGTAGATCTTGTCTTGTCCAACACTTAAGCAGCTCTGGGGCCTAGTAAAGATACCATTAACTTTTCTTTCCCAGGTACAAACTAATCAAGGAAATTGAGTTGTGCAACATTATTTGCAACATTATTACAACATGAATACATTTAAATTAGAGCTTCTACAGTAAGAACATAGCCTATCACAACCCTCCCCATCAAAAGATGATACTGTGGTATAGAAGGGGGTGTCATTTGATAATGGAACTCAATCTATCAAGTAAATAAGAGAATGAAAAAAGGAGGTATCTGAACTATGACCCCACAATGTACTGTGATAGCTTTTCCAAGTTTGGTTTTCAAACAAAATGATTTTCTTCCCCCACTCCTCTGGCCACCTTCCAAATGTCTGAACTAACTGAGGGGGTGGAGGGAGGCAGGGGGAAGCACACTTCACTTCCAGATCTAATGCTAGTTATCTTAATATTTTCGATGTATAGCCAACATATTTTTAAAGGTATTAGAGATAGTGACACAGCAATAACATATCATACTGAATTACAGAACTGTAATGTGTTCTGAGATGAATGAATTATGGAAGCCACCAGAGGCTAAAATGCAAGATTCATGCATAGGAAACTCTCCAGTTCCCATTGGTAGTAGTTACAACACTGGAAAGGCCATGGATGCAAAAACAAAATTAAAGAAGTCACAAATAGCTGAACAAAACTTATTCATTAAACAAGGAAAGGCTAACTGTTCAAGTTCCCCTTGTTACAAAAGTATATCTGTGCCATCTCTGCACATTTAATCAATATTTAGAGTGGAAGAAAGCTCTAGAAAGAATATTCTAAACACTCAAGTTAACAGATTTCTTTTCCCAACTGCTTAGTGTTCTACTCAAGTTGCAATGCTCAACAAAATAATCAGCAATATATTTTTAACCGTAGGTCTATGATTGTGTGCTTCAATCCAAATGATTACATGGAACCACATTGTAAGAGGAAATGTCACTCTTATTTTAAGATTCACTTGGCTGTAAGTATTTCTGAGATTTAGCATTATAACAAAGCATGAATTTCTGTGATGAAACAGAATCTCTCTCTCCTGAAATTCCAAATCTGCAAAACTGTTTCTTTGTAAAAGAGAGACAAGATTCTTTGGGTAAATCTAATATCTTTTATTAGACCAACTCAAATAGTTAGAAAAATTCTTCTTAGCAAGCTTTTGGGTATAAATACCCTTTGTCAGGCTGAGGAAGCAGCTGCAGTTGGTGTGTGCTCTTGATCTTTTTCTGTAAAAGATGCACAAGGACAAGTTAAATGTCAATGCTGTTTAACACCTATGTTAGAGGAACTTTTCCATGACTTTAAGGGACTGTACTAGTTAAGAATTATTTCCCAATCAATCACTTTTAGACACAGTGTTGATTTGTGACTTTATTGAAAGGTAAATGGCAAAAACCAAAATGGTTGCAATAAAATTTCTCTCTCTAGCAGTGTCGATTTTAGTAGGAAGCCAATAAATCGTGATTTCTTGTAGAGATGAAATGAATATATAAAATAAAGAGCAAGGTTTTGTTTGTCATCAGTAAGGATTCCTTGTGATATTAAAGAATATATTTTGATTCTCCAGTCAACACTATTTTTTAAATTGTGTTATAAATGACATGCAAGCAGTAGATACATATTGTTTCTCCTCATTATTATACTACTATCCTCTGATGTCAGCGTTGTGCCTTTGCTGAGCTAAAGTGTCCAGAGCCTTAAAGTAAAGCTGTGAAAAAAAAGGATTACTTGGCTAGATGACTAAATTGGGGAGGCAAAAAGGTTTGGTTCAATCTGTATTTTGTTTCTCTTATCTTATGTAACTTTTCTTGAAAATAAAGAAAAAAAATAATGCTCTTGAAATGGAAAAATCAACAATTCATTTGTGAGATACAAGAATTTTTGTGAGCGATGTCTTTTAATGCACCAACTATTTAGGTCAGAGGGATATAGAGAATCTTGATGCATCAAGTAAACTCTCTCAGGACTTAGGTAGTTGGTACACCAAAGCTTGCCTATATCCCTCCAAACAACACAGTTGGCCCAATACAAGATATCACCCATAAAATCCTTGTCTTGCATTTTTCCTGGATTACCATTGTTGCAACGTCACAATACTACCACAATTTTTCATTCTGGTAGAATGTTCAGTCTTTTTTTTTTTCTCTTGTATGTGTGAATCTATTTTTCTAATTTTACTTTTGCACAAAAATCTTTCTCCCTGAAATTGCAATTTTTGGTAATTTTACAAACAAACAAGGGTATCCAACTCTATTTGGAAGACAAGTTCTCAGTGAGAGGAAATGAATGACTCAGAACTTAAATATATTCTAAGTGTAGAAGCATAGAATCATAGAGTAGTAGGTCTGGAAAGGACCTCCATAGCTCATCCCATTCAAACCCCTCCCCGAGGCAGGATGATTACTACCCAATTTGCTCCATAAAAATATATAATCTAACCTCTTACTAAAACTACTCAATCAGCCCTGACACAGCACACAACATAACACTCCTGGGTGATTGGTGTCTCCCAAGTCTGGGGTACACCAGATCACTGACAGTGGGGGAGGGGTCCCCCAGCAGCTGATTGCTGACCGGGGTATCCCTTAGTGGCCGATCGCCAACAGGAGCAGTGTCCCCCAGCAGCCAATCATTGACAGAGGTGGGGCTCCCTAGTGGCCGACTGACTGGAGGAGGGAGGGGGGCCAGTGGCCAAGCACTGAGCCCAAAATTACCAGCAGCGGAACCAGAAGTGCATTTCTGCTGGTGCTTCCAGTTTCATGGCTGGAATTTCCAGGGGATGCACAGCCAATCCCTGGGGGTGCACATGCACCCCTTGTGTGTTGCCAATGATAACATCATAGCCTGCCATAGGTAGTAAAGTAGGGGGGACACAGAGGCCAATGTTGTGCTTCTGTAAAGGTTGTTTATATATGCTCAAGAGGCTCAGGAAGAGGGCTACAGCCCCCACTACAGAGGAGACAACAATCCCCATAGTCCATACCAATCTGGCCATGGAACAGAATTCTTTCCTGACCTCAAATGTGATAAACAGTCTGACCTTGAAAGGAGAGACAAGACTCATTCCAGAAACCTCCAGGCTTAAGTCTCAGCAGGAACACGGGCACATCCCAGTCAAAATCCTCAGTCCTAGCTACAGTGAACACCCAAAGTCTCTGATGAAGGCTTAAAAAACTCTTACATGTAGGACCAAGGTGCTGGGGGATGGGGAAATTCCCTCTCAGCTCTATGAGGCAACCAACAAAATCCATAAGTACCTATACCTATATGATCCCCAATCAGCAGCTGTCCAGTCTTTTCTTGAACACCTCCAGTGATGGAGTCCACAACTTCCCTTAGCATCTATTTCACTGACTTAGTGTTGTAAAAGGGAAGAAATTTTTTCTTTATATCCAATGTAAACCTACTTTGCTGCAAATTCAAATCATTGTTCCATGCACTACTCTCTGCAACAAGAAAGAATAGGTGGTTTCCCTCTCTTTTTATGGCAGGTCTTCAAGTATTTGAAGACTGCTATAATGTTCCTTCTTAAATGCCTTTTCTGCAAGCTGAACACACCTAACTTGTTTAGTCTTATCTCATATGATGTGCTTTACGAAGCCCTTTATGTAAGCCACTTATCATTTTTATTGCCTGCTTCTGGACTGCCTTTAAGTACTCCCCATTTTTTTAAAATGGAACCCAAAACTGGACACAATATTCTAAGAGAGGCCTAACCAGCGCTGAGTAGAGAGGCACTATCACCTCCTATGTCTTGTATCTAATGCTTTTATTGAAACATCCCAAAACTGCATTTACTTTTTGTGCAGCTGCACCGCATCATAATAGATCATATTAAATCTATGATTTACCAGGACTTCCAGTTCCTTGACCAAAGTGCTGCTATTCAGCCTTTTCTAAGCCATTTCATATTTGTATTTTTGGTTATTCTTTCTTAAATGTAGCACCTCTCATTTGTCAGCATTTAACTTTACCCTATTAGCTTCATCTCAGCTTTCCTTTCTGTCAAGGTAGTTCTAATTTGCATCGCCATCATCCAATGTTTTCACAGTCCTTTACAGTTTTGTGTCAACTTGTTCAAGAAGCCTTCTAAGCCAGAACTCAAATCATTAATAAACATAATGAACAACACTGGGCCAAGACTCCTGTGTGACTCCATGCAAAACTGCCTGCCATTCTGACATTTCCATTCCACATTTCTCCAATTTGTTTTTGAAAAGGTCATGTGGAAACTTACCAAAAGCTGAAGTCCAAATACTCTATATCCACAGCATTCCCTTCATCCATCCAAGTAGTTAGTTTGTCAAGGAAGGAGTTCAGGTTTGTTTGACAGAGCTCATTCTTAGTAAATCCATGCTGGCTTCTTAGGATCAGCCTTTCCTCCTCCATATGCTTGCAAATGGACTCCCTTAGGATATGCTTTAGCGTATTCCCAGGTATTGAGGCAAGGCTAACTGGCCTGTAGTTCTTCAGTCCTCCTTTTTGACTGTTTTGATTTTCTTATGTACATGGCCAGTTGTCATTCAAGATGGTCAAGCAGCATGCAAGCAATCATTTTTAGGAATCTTAGTTTTTCACCAGTAATCAGGTCAGAGTATTAGTGTTCATGATCTCAAAACAAGAACTTGGAAGGCTTTAGGCAACTGTACTGGCAAATGATATCAGGCATTCCATAAATTCCCTGTTATATATTTGGCTACCTGTGACTATGACATTTACAGCACCTGTTTTCTCTGTACCACATTACTTCTTCTCCTCCCTTACCCTTGTCATGACAATTAAAAAATAATCATATTAGAATATAATATGCATATTATGAATATAATATATTGCAACATTTATTATAATAGACTGTTAATACATTTAATTCAAAATTATCTCAAAGCTCTTCAAATGCACAATCTGAACCAGATTCTCAGCTGATATAAGTGAACTCAATGTAGTTTCAGCAATGTCTATCAGCTATTGATTTGCCTCAAGATAGTCGTCCATTACTGAGCCTGAATGCAGTAGCTTGGCAATAAAATACCATGATTTAGGTCGGCAGAAGAAACATAGCATGCTTAACTGACAGTAGGGGCAGAATTTAGGGAGGGAAAAAATATAATGGCTTTATTGGAATTTAGCCAAGATACAAAGACTAACACCTTTATTCTTGCAAAAAAGAATGCTGTAGAATATTTAATGGATAGGCTGGTCAAGACCTAAGTTTTACATCTTATTCAAATGATGGCCCCTCCAGCAGCAGAGTGCTTCCAAACTGAAGGCTGAGGAACTGATTCAGTACTGAGTCAGAGGATAGGATAGTGCACTCTTCCTTGCATCAATGTCTGTGAGAGATGATAATGAACAGTATTTTATTTGTACTTTGGGTGCAACATGCAGTGCTTGGACAATTTTGATTACAACATGTGCTTGCAGTAGGAACTACAGTGAATAAAACTAGCAGAAGCCAAACAGATAGACTGTATCGTCCATATGCATTATATCAACAAAGAAAAAATAGCTTTTGGCAGTTTAAGAAAAGAAAGCAACCCAACTCTTTTTCATCTCCTCTACTCACCAGAGCTTGCTCAGCATGGCTACAATTAAAGCAAGAACTAGGCATTGAAGCCCTGGACATTTCATCTGCAGGAGATAAATTGCAATTCATTGGTAATTCCTTTCCTGGTACAGAGAAGCAGAAAGAAGATAAGGCATAAAAATATATATTTTTTTAAGATAGAGAAGTGAAAAATGGTAAATGCTGGGACAGTGTGTTCTTCTGTCTAATTGACCTACTTTCTAGTAGGGTGAAGATAAAGAAGAAAGCAATATGAACAACTAGCTATAATGTCCTTATTACAGCTGCAACCAAATCACCACCTGGTTTTTCTATAATATCTGGGTTTTCCGCTCAATAACACCTTCACCCAACTTTACCTATTAACTTGTAAAATATAACAAGACTATAATGCAAGGTTCTTCCATGGTAACAGGCAGTGTATGGGGATCTAAAAAGAACAGACAAACAGATAACCCTACTCTTTGAATTAAAAGTTATAAAATGTAGAGTTTTCATATATAGGAGGAAGCTATCTATCTTTATGTATGTAGCTGGTGTCTTATGAAGGTGATGAAAACTTAAAATTAAAGGAAAAATTTTCATTGGTTTTACCTTTTATTTGCCTTTTTTAACTGTAGTATGAATTTGTTTGTTAGGTGTAATTCAATATTTTCACTCTTCTTAAATCATCAGTTTGAAAAAATAAAGATATTTAGTAAAATTAATATCATAAAGATGATTTCCCCTTCTTTATGAGGAAAAGTTGAATAAACCTCTCTTATGGTTTCCCATGCAACCAGTCTGCATGGTTTAAGTATACTTTGATCAGATTTGTGGTTCCCTTCCCAATAATGGAATATCTACAGAAATTATCATAAAACATTTATTTTAGACTGTTTAGTTTTCCATGTTGCATATTTACCGTCTATATTTTGGGCCTTGATGAGAAACTGGATGACTCTAGAAATTATGAGAGGGTGATTTTTTTTTAAGTACACAAGTAATTTAGACAATATCTAGACTACAAATTTACTGTTCCTTCAAGCAGACCTCATGGCTCTGTACATGCTACAGCCCAAACTAGAAACAATGAAGTGAGTCTGTATGGTGTCAAGGGCAGGCCAATTGGCACTGATTCTTCACAGTACTAACCAACCTTCCCTTTTGATTTATGTACTCAGCTATACATATGCATATGTATATGGAAGCTATGTGCTTCCAGTCCAGGTAGTAATGCACTGAGAGGATTTGGAGGTTAAGTTTATGTTTGTGGTCTAAACAAGGCCTTAAAAGAGCTCAAGTCCTATACTTAAGTGTGATATGGGCCCATAACAGCAAAGATAACTAGGGGCACTTATACATATGCAGCAAGATTGCTTCAATGCATTGTAGTTATACTGTAGAGGTTGAGCTAAATCACTTAGGCATTTAAAAAAATAAAGCCATACTGCTTGGGGCACTGGTCTTAAATCCCTCACAACTGCAACTGTATGTTTCATAGAAGTATGTTTCATGTATGTTTCATAGAAGTTTCATAGAACATGTATGTTTCATAGAACAAGTATTTCAGTTTCATAGAAACTATGAAATTTCCACGTGCATTTCTATGTGCATTTCTATTTCTTATTATTGAACACAAGTTTCATAGAACATGTATGTATGTTTCATAGAAGTTATAATGACAGCAGAACAATCCTTGGGAGTACCTTCTGTAGGACAAAACTTCAGATTTTGGACATACTTGCACTGCTTCTGCCAGAGTGATAGCTGTTTCTGAAGATAGAATAAAGGAGTAGAATTTCTACACACTACTTATATGGCATATTCTACAAGCACTAAATTAACTTTTACAGGAGGCAACTATAAAGAAGTTTAGAAAAGAAGAGTAATAGTCATGAGGACTATAAGTGTTATAAAAGTAAAAAAGTGTCTGATGACCTCAACTCCTATTGATCAGGAGCCCATAAAAGGCCACTACAGATAAAGTTTAAATTTGGCAGGGCAATGCAACCAATTCCCAGTCAGAATAGCTCGAAGAAGGTAGGAGACCTTTAATGAACTTTATCACATAGGGCATAAAAGTGAGTGATTGTATCTGAAGTAGTCTTTATTCTTCCAGCAAAATAGATATTAAGGAATGTGGCAATTTAGAGTAAAACCAAATGCTGCCCTTATAAGATTGGCCTCAATTTTGAAAAGACTATTGCATTAGTTCTCACTGTTGAAAACCAGTCTGTGCAAGGAAACAGAATTGATGAGACACAGCCAGGAAAGAACATTGCCACAGTGAAGGAGATGGATGGAAAACTGAAGCCTGCCTGGGGTCTGACCTGGCTTTGGACCAATCGCTGCTAAGAGATAGGTGAGGTAAGTGGCATATGTGACTGAAAAAGGCCAGATGGGCAGGAAAACGTATAATGATGTGCGCAGAGTTCTCTCACTAGCAAAGTCACCATTTCTCTCATCCAAGCTTATAATCTGAAAGAGACACTCACTAATTGAAGTAATAGTTTGAACAGCTTTTTAATTATATATGCCAACACACTAGGTTTCTTGAAGTGAACCGTTTTTCCCTCTAGGAATATTCTACAACCTCTTCAAAACTGCCAGGTCTAAATCTAAATATGCGATGCTTGCAAATTGCAATCTGTGAACATATAAACAGCTCAGAATGTTTGTAGGTGAGAAAGAGTCCCCTAAGTATTGGAGAAAAATACCACACAGCTTACACTGCAGATGTACGATTAGTTTCCCTATGACTTGGCTCATAACATCGGTGAGTGTTTGATTTTCCTACCATACCCACATCTCACACTCCATAAATTAACAATTCATGTTTTGACTGTTTAAAATCACAAACAGTAACATGCATTTCTCATTAACGATGATATTTTTAAGTTCAGTTTTAGGTTAAGATATTTCCAATGTAAAATATTGAATACCTGTATCCAGGTATTCTGTGTATAGAGATGTCTTTAAAATTGCAGTCTATGGTCTGTTACTATGTGTTGATACTTTTTGTTTGATTGGTAATTTCTATGAGGCCTGTGTGAAGTGGCTAGTATTTGCTTCAGATTTGGATTTGACCAATTAGAGGTACAGTGATTCAAATCACTGTCCTGAATCAATTTGCCTGAATCTGATCAGAAGAGTCAGCTGCTACCGAATCAGCCAAATCAAACAGGCCTCATCCCCTGTCCACTCTCCCAGCCCCGTCAATGGTTGCCCTGCTCAGCCCCAGCATCCTGGCTCTTTTTTTTTTTTTTAAAGCCCCATGCTCACTGGCTCCTGCCAGGCAGGGCGGGAGGGGTGATCCCTGCTGTACTCACTGCTCTGTGCTGCATTGGGGGGGGGGGGACTATGCCACAATCCCCGCAAAGCCCTACGAGCTGCTGCAGCAGCCAGTGAGTGTGAAACTTTTTTTTGTTTTTTTAAAGAGCCAGGAACTGGGGCTATGTAGTCAGAGGTCCTGCGGGAGCAAGCAGGGGATGTGGCCCAGCAGGGGTCACCCCATGGTCCCCACCCACCTCCTCCATCCTTCCCCCAGCTCCCTACTCACTGGCATGGTGTCTGGGTCCAGCTCCCTGTGGTGGCAAGCGTGGACTGCCCAAATCTACAAAAATCTCCAAATCCTGATTTGGAGAACTTCATATTAATTCAGACCTTTTACTGGTCTCCCAATTCAATTCAAATTTGGAGATTTGGCCACTGAATTGGGCTGAATCTCCTCTGAATCAAATCAGCACCCAAAGCTTCACACAGCCCTACTTTCTACACACATTCCTGGTTGTTTTAACATTAGACAAAATACCTGACTTGAAACTGAAAAAAAAAAAAATGACAAAGTACAGTTAATCCTTTATTTTCCTGTCTATTTGATTTTTGGCTAGAAACTTTATTTTTGAATAGCTGAAAGAGTCTGGAGGTAGATCCTTAGCCTGGTATAAAGTGCCATGTTGTGTTTGCATTATAGCTTTCCTGAGTTTAACACAGTCAACTCCCTTCAATATTTTTTATGAAATGAGCAAAAACTCATAGATCTGGAGCACCCAGTTGAGCTCCTGGGGAGTGGGGTGGGGAGGTGAAGAAGAAGGCTCAACACATTAGAATCACTACATCTACTTTGATGGTTTTCTGACTCTATCCTTTCTATATTCCTTTACTTTCATATACATTCCAGAACAAAAGAAATACTTTGCTCAACCCAAGAAGATGATGATGATGATGATGATGATGATGATGATGATTTTTGTCTGTGATGTCAGCAGGAAAAGAAATGAAAAAAAAAAGAGGCAACCTGAACTGATAATGTTTTGTATTTTATTTTTTGGTTCAGCTGCTGAAAAATCATTCACATAATTCTGGCAAAGGGTCCTTAATGGACTCCTTTCCCTCATGATCATTCCACTTTTTACTTATTTGGAATGCCTGTAGGATAGGCTGGCAGGGAAGGTTCACAAACAGGGAATCCACATACAGAAGCAAGATTTTTCCTCTGATTTTTTCTGAATTTCCCATTGGTAGGTAGATTGCAGCCCTTCTATCCATTAAGAAGCCCAAAGAAGCTATAACCCAATATAGAATCTTTCTTTCTTCTGGATATAAGCAGTTTGACATATTAAACAGTGTGCTCTTAAAACGAGATATAGCACTTACACTGAACAGAGATAAGGAAGAACTGCATCACCAATTATGATGAGGAATATTAATCTGTGTCACGTTAGTACATAAGCATGTACATTAGTGCATTGTGTCACATTAGTCATAAACTACATGCTGTTCAAACTAATGGAAAATAAAACAGTCCCTGCCTCAAATAATTTAATTTACTTCTGTGTTATATGAACTCTGGTAGCAGATACTGTGCAATGTTCTTCCATAAGTAGGTTTTAAACAAAACAGATGTCTAACAATGATATTTCTTATTTAACACCAGAAGCATATATACAGTAGAATATTCTATTTCTGTTCTTTGACCATATCATTGAAATGAATTATGATATTAGCATTATAACAATGATCTCATTCAGCTCTCTGTCCAAGTTTGTGTGCAACATCTTATCAACTTATAAAATGATGAAAAACTGAATGTCTTTCTCTCCGTCTCGCTCTATCTAAAAGGTCAAATTATAACAACAAACTCATTTTAAAAGAAGCCTACAGATAAGATACAGATATATAATAATGAAACACATTCTTGAAAAGTAGATTAACCATTATAGGATCATAGGAAAGTCGTCTTTTTCATGAGGTAATTTAGTCCAACCCCTTGTCAAGGCAAAGTTATCTCTGGCAGAACCATTGATAGCTAAGTGTTTGTCTAACGTGATCTTAAAAATTTCCAGGGATGGAGAGTCTACAACTTATCTAGGCAGCCTACTCCAATGCTCGGACACCTTCATACTCAGCAAGTTTTCCCTACTTTTTTTTCTGCTGCATCTTGAGAACATGCTACTAAACCTGCTTCCTACAGTCACACAAAATAATACATTTCCATCCTCTTTATAATTGCTGTTCAGGTGTTTGAATAGTGTTACCAAATCTCTTTCAGTCTTCTCTTTTTCAGACAAAACAGTCCTAGTTCTTTCAGCCTTTCCTCATGCTTTCCAGCCCATCTCTGCTTGACTTCCTCCAATTTATCCACAATTCTTGAGTGTGTGGGACCCAAAACTGAACAGCACTTCCTTCGATTTGCAAGTAACACTCCTATTAATACAAACCAGTATGCTTTGACATGTTGTTTTGATTTGGGGGCAGGGGGTTCTTTTTGGTTTTTTGCAGTAAGAGCACACTGTTGATTAATATTCAGTTGATGGTTCACTCTAACCTCCAGATTTTTCTCTGCGGTACTACAGCTTAGTCAGTTTTTCTGCAGTCTGTATCTGTGCATGTAAATATTGCATTCCAAACACAGAACTTCACACATTTTTATCTGATTGATTGCAGACCAGTTCTCCTGTCTATTAGGGATATGTGAAGCGGGCCCTATTAAATTTGTTGATTCGGATCATTGTCCCTGATTTGATTTGGCCAAATCTGAAGACTCGATGCTGATTCAGAGAATCAGCGATTTGGACATAGACATAGCTTTAAATGTTGTTTCTACATACCTCAAGGTACCAGTATGTCTTGTGAATGCTGTGATGCTGGGGCAGATGGAGCACCACACAGGAGTGCAGGGGTGGGCCCTCCATGTGCTCAGCAGCAAACTCAGAAGTGGACCTTCCAGAGAACCTGGAATTACTTCCAGTCCACTTCTGGGTCCACCAAGGAGTGCATGCCCCTCCCCCATGTCCTTTTGGATCAGCAACTGGCCATGGGGGGTGGGGGATCCTGCAGACCCAGGAGGCACCAGCCATTGAGCTGGAGGGACATGGAGGGGCCCTCTGTGTGCTCTCCAGTGGACCCGGAAGTGGACTGGAAGTGCTTCAGGTCCACTTCCAGGTTTGCTGCCAAGCATGCTGGGGAGCCCCCTGTGCTTTTGTGGTATGCTTCATCTGCCCCAGCATCACAGCATTCATGAGCCACCTGCTATCTAGAGATATGCAGAAAAAACATTTAAAGCTGTGTCTACATCCAAATCTCTGAATCTTTCTAAATCTCTCAGAATCAATTCAGAGAGTTCCAATTCGATTCAGAGAGATTAAAGGGTTCTCTGATTTAATTCAGATTCAGAGATTCAGCCACTCTGTTGGGCCAAATCCCTGCCGAATTGAATCAGGAGCTGAAGCTTCGCACAGACCTACTGTCTGTCTAGGTTATTCTGAATCCTAGCCCTATCCTCCAGAGTGTCTCAATTCCACTCAACTTGGTGTCATCCACATATTTGTTAACTGTGCACTCAAGTCCATCATCCAAATCATTAAGGAACATGTTTCTAAGCACTTGGAGAAGAAAGTGATTAGGAACAGTCAGCATGAATTCACTGAGGACAAGTCATGCCTGACCAACTTGATTATCTTCTATGATGAGATGACTGATTCTATGGATATAGTGAGATCAGTGGATGTGATATATCTTTACTTTAGGAGGCTTTTGATATGGTCTCCCACCACAACATTCTTGCAAGCAAGCTAAGGAAATATGGGTTGGATGAATAGTCTGTAAGGTGGATTGAAAAATGACTGGATCATCAATCTCAGAGTCTAGTAATTAGTGGCTCAATGACTAGTTGGCAGCTGGTATCAGGTGGTCCTGGGGCCATTTTTGTTCAATATTTTCCATCAATGGCCTGGAAGATGGAATGGAGTATGCCCTCAGCAGGTCTGCAGATAACACCAAGCTGCGGGGGTTGGGGGAAGAGAGGCATAGCTAGTAGATATGCTGGAGGGTAGGGCTATGATTTAGAGAGCCCTCAACATATTGTGGGATTGGACCAAAATAATTCTCATGAGGTTAAAAGTTCAAAGTCCTGCATAGAGGATGGAACAATTCCATGCACCAGTACAGGCTGGGGACCAACTGGCTAAGTAAGCAGCAGCTCTGCAGAAAAGAACCTGTGGATAGTAAGCTGAATATGGGCCAACAGTGTACACTTGTTGCAAAGAAGGTTACCAGCATACTGGGCTGCATTAGTAGGATTGTTGCCAGCAGATCAAGGGAAATGATTATTCCCCTTTATTCAGCACTGGTAAGGCCACATCTGGAATATTGTGTCCAATTTTGCTGCACCACCAGAAAGAATGTAGGCAAACTGGAGAGAGTCCAACAGAGGGCAATGAAAATGGTTAGGGGCCTAGGGCATATGACTTATGAGGAGAGGCTGAGGGGACTGGGCTTATTTAGACTAGAGAAGATGAAACCGAGGGAGGATTTAATATCAGCCTTCAACTATCTGAAGGGTAACTCCAAACAGGATGGAACTAGGCTGTTCTCAGTGGTAGCAGAATACAAAACAAGGAGCAATTGTCTCAAGTTGCAGCAAGGGAAGTTTAACTTAGATATTAGGAAGAACTTTCTCACTAGGAGGGTAGTAAAACACAGATTTCCCATAGAGCTGTTAGAATCTCCATCCTTGGAGGTTTTTAAGACCCAACTACAGAAAGCCTTGGTTGGAATGACCTAGTTGGGGATGGTCCTACTTTGAGCAGGGGTTTGGACTAAATGACCTCCTGATGTCCCTTCCAACCCTAATTTTCTGTGATTCTGTGTTGAACAGTACTGGACCCAGGACAGACCCCTGGGTACACTTACATGATAACACCTTCTCTCATCTAGATATTAAGCACAATAATCATATACATATACATACCTACCTTACAGTATTTTAATCTAGTTTGTATTTCCTTGCTTGATAATGTTGTTGTGGGAGACAATGTCAAAAGCCTTGCTAAAGTCAAAGTATATCACGGTCACAGCCTTTCCCTCATTCACAGCACCTGTCATCTTCTCATATAAGGAAATTAGGTTGGTCAGGCATTATTGCTCTTGATGAATCCATGCTGGTTGTTCCCAATCACCATCTCCCCTATGCGCTTTAAAATAGATTTCTTGAAAGCAGACTATCCAGCTATCAGGGTCAGGCTGCCTGGTCTGTAATTCCTCAGACTCTCCTTATTCTTAAAGTTGCTCACTATATTTGCTCCTTTCCAGTCACCCAGAGCCTCGCCTGATCTCCATGAGTTCTCAAACAGTAGCCAATGACTCCAAAATTCCTTCAGAACATAGGGTGTATCCCATTTGGCCCTGCTGACTTAAAGCATCTAGAATCTCTCTCATCTTGTGTGCCTGAATGGTTGCAATTAAAGAATTTTTTTGGCAAAAATCTTGTTGGTTTAATAAAAGATAAGATCTCTACTATGAGTTTCACATTGTCTTTTCCCCTAGACCAATATGACTACAGCCTGGATATCTAGCATCTCTATATAATCCCTTACCTGTATTTTTGCTACTCTAGGCTGTTTGTCTCCTTTCCTATCTTTGCCACCAACTGTGCTCATCATCTGATAACTGACCTTATTTATGTAAAGAAGATATTCCATACTTCAGATTTCTCTGACTCATCCATAAATAGATTGTGTTCTGTATTTTGTATAAGACCTATGATTTCTTTGATAGTCCTTGCAGAATCCCTTTTATTGCCTTTTACATCCTGCAAAAGAAAGCCAGGGGCTCCTGTTACTTTAAAAGGAAAGTGCAGCAGGCAAGAGGAAAGGCAGCTGGGCAAGGGCTAGCTGGCCAAGAGTACGTGGCAAGGGAAAGCTGAATATAAAGACTGCAAGTAACTACTTGGAAGCCAGCTGCATTGCAATAGGCCAACATGGCAAAGCTCTGAGTTGATAAGAGGGGAACAATTGCAGTTCTGCTAGACAATTGGCAACCGATGTGACTATACTACCCAATGAACTAGGGAGACACACTTCTGGTTGTTCAGGGAGGCATCTGACCAGAAAGGGTCAGAGGCTATTAACACTGGTTCCTGAGCCAGAGGAGGTAGTGTGGCCCTTCCAGGGGGAAAAGGGAGGAGCTTCTCCAGCCTAGGATGCTAGGCAAAGGAAGCTGCAGGCTGGAAAAGGCTGGGAGGAGCCCAGCAGATTGAGACAAAGGTTTTTTACAGTACCACAGAGATCCAGAGTTGGGCTTGACTTTTTAAGTTGAAAGCCATTTCCTGGATTACTGTTTTCTTTCCAGGTGTTTGGTTTGCAACTACACGGGTGCTTTGGAGTACTGGTTCCTTGGGTGAATTTGATATCTTTTATTAGACCAACCCAAATAGTTAGAGAATAGGGGCACTCTATGTCTTGAACACTGCATGTGTAAGGGCACAAGATAGGCTAAAACTGGGAGGTCTGAAGTCTACGCAGTGGAGCCGAAGCCTATGAGGACTAGAAGCCAAGACGGGCCAAGACTGAGAGGGCTGAGGCTAAGGTAACAGGTTTAGAACCTGGGAGCAGCTGAAGCCCGGACAGGACAAGGGACCCAGGCCCCAGGCTGAGTGGTCTACAGCCAAGTAAAGTGGACCTGGATCCCAGGAGGGCATGAAGCCCAGACAGGGTCAGGAGTGAGGCAGAACCTTGCCAAGACCAGAGGCCCAGTGGGCTGGGTTGGCAGATAGAGCCAGAGGGTAGGCAAATGAAGTTGGAGAAAGACCCACAATGCAAGGGATTGACTATGGGGGAGGCTGGAGTCCATGATTAGTGCCCCTGAGGCACATTTAGAGCCAGTGTGGTCATGAGTGGTGCCCACAGGGTAAGAGTGGTTCCAGCAGGGCATGAGCAGTTCCAACAGGTCAGCAGGGAAGAGCCTAGGTTATGTTAGCAGACTGAGGGTCTAGTAATAGGAGTAAGGTAGATAAAGGGCAGTTTCCCCAAGATCATTCCAGGACTCAGGGGCAGCCTTTCAACCTTTATAACACTTATATCAAGGCATGAAATGCAAAAAAATGACTGAGGAACTGCAACGGGACAGGATTCCTGTGTCCACTACGGACTACCACAGCCCACAATGGCCAGTCTTGCCACATGTCCTTTGCTAGCTGCACCTCATATCATGCCTTGGTCTTCCTGATTTTTCTCCCTGCAAGTTATGTGAAACTCTTATATTCTCCCCAAGTAATATGACTAACGTTTTACTTTTTGTAAGATTCCTTCTTGACTTGCAACTCAAAGAGATTGCTGTCTAGCCACTGTATTTCTGTCTGTTTATGCTTTTCACCTCTTCCCCTAAAGAACAGATAGACACTTTCTAAAATTTTAAGTAAAAATCAGCTTTTCTTTGGTATTTAATCCAGTTCTGTTTATAGAAAGGTTTACTATATGGAGGCTCTCTCTCCATGCAAGGAAACTTTTTTTGTTCAAAACAAGTTTAGTAAATGTCCAGGTATGGTATAAAAGATGGTATATACAATGTGATCAGATTATTTGCTAAGGATTGTGGATGTATCCCTAGGTAAGAGGCAGTTGGTGATTGTGCAATCCCATGACAAACTCAGAGGCAGCCTGAAGCAGCCATGACACACAGGGCACTGCAACCTGTCACAGTGCTGATCATGGCAGCATAGGCAATCACTGATGCAGTGACGGCTATTTTTGTGTTCCCACGCCATTTTGTCCACAGGCAGGCCCCAAGGCTGCTGCCTCAGTTGTCGCTACTTCAGTTATTGTACAAGAAAAACTGAAGACCAGAATTTCACTTAGTACACTTCCTTCTTGTTCTAGGATCCCATTTTGTTAAAGGAATTACTTAAACCTGTGCCAGCTTTTACCCTGATTACATCCTGTTCCTATTCTAAGAGAAACCATCTGAAAACTCTTGAAAACACACGAGACAATTTGTGGTTCTTTTCAATTAAGTATTTTCTGTTGTGGAAATAAGAATGGTACCCACACATTTCTATAATGAGATTTATTTGCAGTGTTAAAGTATTTTGTCTGGATAAATTACTACAACTCATAGAACTCTTGCCACTTTGATCCTATATTGTTTACCAGTGGCTATAACATCCATAAGAAAATTTAAAAGGAGCAGGATAAAGCTTATTGAAAAGGAGATCTATAAAATGTCAGCCAAAATGCTTCTGAAATTATATTTTACTCAAAATACTTAGACAAATGGCTCTACTTCCCAAAAGAAAGCAAACAAGCACCAAAGAAAGAAAAAAAAAAGGTAAAAATCCTGCTTTTGGTTTCCCACTAAACAGCTTGTAAAGCTTATTTTTTTTTGTTTTGGAAAGTGAAGACTAACTGCAATAATCAAAGTATCCAAGCTGACTGAACTGTTAGCAGCAAGTAGGTAGTTTTTCTTTTTGTTGAAGGAATCTTTTCAAATAGACTCTATTGAAAAAAGGCTTGTTCAGTACCACCTGAAGCCCAGCAAAGGGCATAAACTTCTTCCCAAGAGTCCAACATCAATAAACAGGAAATGTACATAGGAACATGCACAGCCATGCAACAATGGCTTGGTTAATGCAAAAGCATCAGCTACTAGTGTCAGTACTGATGCTCGACAGCACAGAGCCCACATTATTTTTTTTCCCCAAGGTACATAATCCTGGCATGATTTGTAGGTTTTCAAAGGCCATTACAAAGCATGTGCTTGCATCATATTTTTTTGGAAAAAGGTTTGATTTGTAATTCTTCCCTTTGCCAATCGCTATAGAATAGATTCTGGCTGCTTATGGGTGGGTTAGGCTGTTGGGAGAGCAGTAAATAGAAAACCTATTGATTTGTTTGTACAGGGAACAGATAAAAAAAGATAGTGTCTCCTCTTATAAAGTCACCATCCAGTTCAGTGTTAGCACCAGTAGTGAATGCATGCTATTTGTAAAATGATGCATATAAAAATTAACGGTATCAGAAGGGTAAATTTGTAAGGAAAAGCCTATTTACGTAACTCATTATGTGACAATGAAGAGTCACATATGGGAAACTAAGAAATAAAGGAATTATTTTGATTATGTAATGCATAATTAGACAGTGGAGCTCACTGCCACAAGAGATAGCAAAGATCTAAGAACGATTCCAAATAGGAATATTCAACTATTTTACAACTGAGTAAGAGGCTAAAAACAGACTGTGTGCAATAATGTAACTTGGATTATGGGGGGGAGGGTGGGGGTGAAGAGGATCTGGGCAGCAGCCTCAGTCACCACCTTTGTTGGGGGCTCACAAGCAGATGTTGCCACATGAGCAGCAGACTGTGCCACTGCAGGTGGCACATCAGAATCTGGCACAGCCCTGGGCACTGGGCTGTCTAATTGCCCCCAGTGTGGAGCTGCACTGCAATGCCTCTGACTTTGTGCAATCGTATTAGGCAGGATTTTAAAAAGATAGAACTCTTCACCTTCTTCTCCGTCGTAGTCACTTATTGTCTTTCCTACCTCCACCAGTACCTGAAAACATTTCATGCTCTCACTTCCATACTCATAATTTCAGCTTGCCAAGTTGTAACTTGCTCCCTCATTCAAATCCCTAGAAGCTGGGTCATTTACAGAAGTAAATATGCACCCACCTACAACATTGTGTTTTAAATGTTAAAACCTGTAAATTCTTTGCACGTTGAATAACTAACCATTTGTTTTTAATATAGCAATACTTTGTCATTGTTTACCCCATTTCTCCACTGCCCTCTGTTACTTTCACTTTCTGCCTATAATCAGGACCCAATACCATAACTTCTTAGGTGATACCACCACTTCTAAATAATTGGCAGATTATTTAACATATATAAATTGAAAGATCCAAATGACAGATTAAACATGTGGCTAAATTAATCCCTGATCCCTATATCAATAAAGCTTTCCTGAAGACACTATTTACATATTGAAAAAGATTTTTCAAAGCAGCTCCACTCTCGTGTAGTCACTTAAAAAAGGGACAGATTTTCAGAAAGATTCAGTCCCCAAGAAGATAAACTCTTTAAAAAGGCCCATCCTAATTATAGGTGCTAAATTGTATTTTAAATTTCAACAAAGTTTAACTAAAAGGAGAAAACCCCTAGACATCTGATAAAAATAATATTGTAGTAGTTGCAGTGATATTTAAAGAATGCCTAAGGTAGTCCATATCCATATACATGAAGAATGAATGAATGTGTCTTTCTTCAGAAAATGAAAAACTGGAACTTCAGCAGAATGCCTAAGTTTAATTTAACGAGCAACAATGGTTAGAATAGCCTAATACTCTATGCAGTAAGTTTACTCATCTTCTTAGCTTTATTTGTATAGCCTGAAATTGGATTCCATCGAAATGCAAAGTTTTTCAGATTGTTGAGATTTGAGCTCTTATCTTGCTCTGCAGGCTGTTTGTATTAATCTACTTTATTTCAAGCACTATGCTATTAAACTGTTTAAAGTTCATATAAAATGGGTTATACTTCTATCAATGTGAACAGACAGATGAATTATAAATGTTAATTGCACTTTTTACACATTAGAGATGCTTACCTAGAAATGTGTGTAGAGAAGTATATAATTAAAGGGCCTTTGCTGCTGCTATCTGTGAATTGTGTGTATATCAACAGCAGGAACCAGCTTATTATTGCATAGACTTTAGATAGGCCAGAACTTACTAGAGGGTAATACAGGAGTCAGATTCAACTTTTCTTCCCTATTTTACTATTTTCTAATGTTAGAAGAAAAAGAAAGGTAGAAAGTACATAAAAAATATGTGATCCAAATGTTGCCAGTTATAAGATCAGAAATATTTTATTGGGTTTTTTTATTTTTCAGTAGATGTCTTATTAAAATGTCTAAATACATTATTGGAAAGCTAAACCACATGCTCATAAATTAATTAAACTTTTCATACACAGTACTTATTCTAGAAAGTAAAGACACTTCAGTCAGTATATTTGTCTTGCACAATCTCTACATGAATCACTTGGAAACAAAATGAAAGGTTATCTCAAAATGGAAAGTTAGTTATGCACTGTTCTTCCTCTCCCTGTACCAGCTGCTTGGTAAGAACTTTGTACAGCAACACTAGCACTCAGAAAATAGGGAATGAGCAGAAAGCTAAGGAAGTAACATTCATTCACCTACAAAGAGCAAACAGTTACATTTCACTTAGAATTACCCATGCTTTCACTTAAGGGAATATCAAAACTAATAAGAATTAAAGAAAGGCAAGGAAGTTCTGATAACAGAATTTGAAGTGTTGAACTTGTTCAGGTTATAGCCTACTTCATGAGATGCTATGAATAGTCTTCAAAAGTCTTGATCAGTTCATTCCACCTGTGCAAATTTATGTTAGAAGGGTATATATGACTGAATTACCCAGAGATACGAAACGATTGTTTTTCCCAGGAAAAAAAAATTCAGTGAACATAAATGCTGGCTTCTTTTTCTTGTCAATATTTTGCCTCAAACAATGGTTGTATTGTTTGGTAATTTAAAGCACAATTATTTTTCAAATGGCAAAAAAAATATCTGGACTTAAAAGAAACCATTTTTTTTAAATGAAAGTATGACATTTTCACAATTTTTATTTTCTGAAAAATGGTGCGTCTTGGGGGATGAGGGGATTAATCAATAAATACACTGATGAAAATTTTCTGATCAATTTTATTCTTTAACCAGTGAGATTGCTAAGAGTGTGAAGTGCATATGTACTGCATCCATGCTAGGAAATGAAGTTCTCTTAAAAATAATGTATGACCTTTGAGCATATTAGTTTAAAGACAGCATTTTTCTTCTGCCTATAATGAATGTGACCATTTGCAAGTTCACAGCATAAGGAATAAATCTCCATGCTACTGTTCCAAATTCTGGCACTTTTTGTCAGTAATAAAACTACCTTTTTCACCTTGTAAGAAGGATTCAAATAAATACAAAAATCCTAATCCTATCACTAGATTAGTTTCAGCAACAAGTCCAGAATCAACATGCTGATGCTTTTACATACATACTTCTGTATTTGGTAGTCTATTTATTATGAAGATCAATACCATATCTTATTACAGTCAAAAACCAAAATGTCTCTAGTTAAAGTTGGTTCAAATCCTTTTCTTAACTAAAAATGGATTACCTCACCTGAGTTGTGGGTTTCTTTCCTAGAGAATTTGATTTACTGTTGATTCTTTGCCATTGAAAGATTAAAAATGTTTTTATAAGGTAATTTGGTTCATGGTTTTCAGGAGGCAGTTATAGCCAGCGGGCAAAGTACTATACTGCTGAGGTTCAGCTAGAGCCATCTGTAATATGACTCCTTCATACTGCTCCATTATTGCATCTCAGATTTGATTAAAGAGGCATTATTTGTTTAGATGACAGCATAGTTCAGTGACTTGTTCAACAAAGCAGAAAAGATTGGCAACTGTATATGATTGTGGGTTTTATTCTGTGAACCACTGTTCCAGTGAACCTTTGCTAAGATCAAACTATTATTTGAGACATTTAAAATAGATCTAATGAAATTAAGAAATCAAGAGTTTGCTTTATACTGAGAATTCATAGATTTAATACTGGAAGGAAAAATTAGTTCAACTAGTCTGTACCTCCTGTCCCACCTGCCTATGGCCAGACGGCACTGATTGCATGCGATCTTAAAATTTCAGCTATTCATTCTTGTACTAAGCCTAGACATGTGTAGTCTTTAATAATAAATAATGTAATGCATATCTCCTCCTCTTCAGGCAATGTAACATTCATGCAGTTATATAAATGCTGCACTCTTACTTATAAAACACTAACAAAAATATGTTTTCCAAGTTCAGAAATCACTCAAAATTTTAAGACAGTCTAAATTGCTTTTAGTTTTGCCTTGATCATGTTCCCAATCATGTATATTTTGCAGTGTATACTTATAATAATCTGTGGCCATGTCTGCATGAGATGTTTACTGTGGAGTAAACTAACTAGCTCTACAGTGTCTTGTGTTTACATGTGCAGCCCCACTAGGCAGCACAAAATTAACTAACTCCACAATTACTAAATACAAGTACTATCCTGCTGTGGAGTTCTTCATGTGCAGCACCACTCGTGTAGACATTGATACAGTTAGCTGATGCATGAGGGTGCTGCAGTATGGGGGCTGCCAGCTGGCTAGCTCCACACTGGAGCACCCTCGTTTTCCAGCCAGCCCCTTTCTAGCATGTTGAGCCAGGTCAGAGCAGCCCTGGGCTAGTAGGCTGAACCCCAGGCTCCCCTTACAACTGAAGCTGCTCTGATCCAACTCAATGTGCTGTGGTCCCAGGCACAGGTACAATACAGTACCCAGGAGCAATAAACTCTGGCATGATACGCACTGTAATTTATTGCTGGGTACTAATAGCACGTGTAGATACACCCTGTAACACTATTTTTAAGCCTCTTACTCCCCAGGTCTTTATGCTATCTATAGTTTTTTTCTAAACAGACAGTATTCTCAGTAGTGTTTTTCTTCACCTCCGTTTCCTAGACCTGCCCTAGCGCTTAGCCCATTACTTTTCCCCCTTCCTCCCTCCCCTTCCACTTCTTCAGTCTAAAATTATTGAATCTTCAGAATGTCATGGTATCTCCTATATATCCCATGCTGAAGAGGGACAATCTTGTGTTTCAGTCACATTCAGGGAATTTAAGCTCAATTCCCAGCTCTGCCATCAGCTTTCTTTATGACTTGGTCAATCATTTTATTGCTCAGTGCTTCAGTTTCCCTTTGTATAAAATAGGAACAATAATCCAACCACTACAATTTGTCTCTCTATTTGTAGGTGCCTTGGTGCAGGGACTTCCTCTTCTCACTTGTATGTATTACCTGTATTATCTAGGACAATGTTTCAAACCACAAGACAGTAACATAATGAAGTATAAGTATCAGATTTAGTTGGGTCTACCTCAAAACAGCACTATTTCACTTTCTTGTAATCATCATTTCATCTGAGCCTCTATATTCCTGGCAATTATTTCAGCTGTGTAAACTGGAATATCATCAACAAAGCCCTGAGAAGACCACCACCACTAGTCCTCAGTATACTACTACTGAATACCTACCAAAGAGATGGCCTTTTGAGAGGAGCAGGGAAGGCAATAGCTACTATAGGCAGAAAGCAGGGCAGGGTGGCACTTTATGGAGTAAAGCAAGAGTGTTCAGTCCCTGGTTTATTGGCTAGAGCTGGCCCCTAGAGCCATGCCATGAAGCTCATAGGGCTGCCCAGAGGTCCAAAACTGTGGTGGCAGAGGACAAATGTTCAGACGTGTGGGGAGCCCAATGGGCTGGGCATCATGCTGGGCCCAATCCAGTCCATGGACTACCCCTGATCAGCTCAACCAGCCCACACAAGCAAAAGATTGAACACCACTGGACTAAATTTTATGTTACACGTTAATTTGGGTCAGCTTAGGGAGCTCTTAACCCTGGAACTGTCCATACATTAAAACATGAAACTAGTTGTAAGCACCCTTAGGAATCTTAAAGTTACCGCACCCCAGGCTAGGTTTATCTGTAATCAGTGTTACCCAGCTTGTGTTATATGTGGCCACTCTAGACTACATGTTAGTGTAATGCCTGGCCCAACTGCCCCCGACTAGCCCAGATCAGGCCTCAACCCATGCTCCCCACTACATCAGGCAGCTATCCTCCCACCCCACAACACCCCATATCCCCAGTCACCCACCCACCACAGCTCCCTGCTCACCTATGGCTTCCAGCACTGTCCAAGGGAATCAGGAAGACAAGAGGAACTTGCCTGCCTGGCTGTCACTGCTCTCTTGGCTGGGCTCAGCCCTAAAAGCAGCTGTAGCTCAGCAGTGATGGTGGCCGGGCAGACAGGCTCCTCTTCAGTGCCTGTTTGTCTAAGACAACACAGGCAGTCATGAGTAGCCCAGGGGACACTTGGGGTGTAGGAAGCTGGGAGGGCTGGGGGTAGGGTAGGATTCCTAGAGGTTGAGGGCAGTAGGGAGGGAGTTCCAAGAGGCACAGGGGCAGCCCCAGAGGTAAAGAGGAGCCCCACATGCAGGGTGAAACTCTAAGTGATGGGGGAGCCCTGGGAGGGGTCAGACAACCCCAAGAGATAGGGAGTAGAGGGTGGGGGGAGCCTGGAACAGGAGAGGAGGAGAAGGGAGGGAGAGGATTCTTACTTTTTAGTCCTCAAGGTCCCTGCTCAGCTGAATGTGTGACTGCTCTAAAGTTAAGCTAACACTAATGCTAATAACCACTTTGACTAGCCTAAATGTAATGTGTCAAAAGGTCCTAACTCTTTCAGAAGTGCATACACTTTCATAGGCGACAGCCTACTTCATCACAGTCTGTTACCCATAAAAGCTTAATCATTTATAAATAAACTTGTCTTCTGTGTCACCCTGCATATCAGGCCCTGCCTTCTGCTCACCTTCAGATTAACACAGGTAACTACCTCTCTCTACAAGCTAATATAGCCATTCTCTCTAATGTAAGTCTTAAACTTGACATTTCTTTTTCTAATTACCCTTTGGGTATTAAGCTATTTTCTCAAAGCAAATTTCCCTCCAGTTTGTGCAGCCCCAACAGATACAGCTAGTAGCTCATCTCTTGTTTGCCCTTTCAGACCTGGAATTGTTGCTAACATTTTTTCTTCATTATCTGGATTTAAGGGATATTACTTACTAGACTAAAATCCCTTTAAATTGACTTTTTAGTAAGGTTTTTTTGCATGTAGCAAAGCAGACAAAAACAGTACTAGCACACAACAATCACATGAAGTTTAAAATAAAATCATCTTGAATGTCTGGTGCACATATTTTCCAGGACAGCTATCAATCACAAATACATTAAAGTGAGGTTATAATCTGAAGAGTGACTGTATATAAATGGCATCTCTTACTCAAGAGATCTTTCCCCAGGATGAATTCTGAAGTCTAGCTTGTTGCTTTACTGAAATAAAGTATGTCAGTTTCCTACTCTGTATTCCAATTAATGTTTCAGACTTAAAACATCTTAGAAAGAAAAGTATTTGATACTGGGTCATATATTATCAACAGTGAATGGAAATTTCAAAAGTGTCAAAGTGAATTAGCAACCTAAATCCTGGGGCTTCTGTTTCAAACTCAACTACAGACTTCTAAAATGTCATTCAGTATTAACTCCATCCCAAATACAGGTTCTGCAAAAAGTTACAAAGTCCATTGGACTTTGGAAACTTCAATTAAAAAAAACCTCTGTAAACTTTAAAAATTAAGTATGATAATTGTAAATATAATTTTATAGTAAATCCATTTTTGTTATTTTCATAAGGACACTTTTCAGAGTAGAACCATACATCAAGGTTTCTTTTAAGCAAAAACACCTAGGAATATAAGCTATTATTTTTGTATACTTTAAAATGTACTATTTGTCATTAACTTTATCTATTTTAATTTTTTTGAGATGCTTTAATTTATAGAATGAATGTTCTATCCCTTTCTTTGTTTTCACATTTATTATTAGCAGTATGAATAACAATAGTTATGGATTCTTTTAGCTCTTAGAGTACTCAACAGAAACTGAGACCCATGTAAGGCAATTAACAAACATTTTGTCTGAGACAGTCCTTGGCCCAAAGAGGTTAACTATAAATAGGACTGGAACAAGCAAGAAAATACTTTCCCTGGTTTTACAGAGAGAGAACTGAGGCAGTTAAAATGTCACAGGCCTGTTTGCATCATCAAAAAGCAAGCTTAAGTTGATGAAAACTCAAAACTTGCTTCCTTAAATGGAAAAGAGTAGTGACAGAAATCAGAAAAAGAACCCCCCAAAAACCTGATAATATGGAACAGTGGGTGAAAAACAGGGACAGCACTTCATGAACTTAAAGCAAGCTTGGCAAGATGAGGATGTGGACACAAGTGATGAGGGGTGTGAGCATAAGTGGGGGGATGGGATGGGGCACAGGTGGCAGTTGGGGGTTACACAGGCAGAGGGATGTATCAATGCTGGACCAGCTCCAGGCAGGACCTACCTCTGCAACCCAACATATGTGACCCGGTGTGAGAGGAAGCACCATGTTACCACGGCTGCCAATGTGGAGCATTGGCACCCAGCCCACCCAGCAGTAGCAGGGACACCACTCCACACCAGTGCTGATGCCATGCCTCACCTTGGCAGCCATGGTAGTGTGGCACTCTCTCCTGCACCGAGACCCACCTGCTGGGCCACAGAGGTAACTCCTGCCTGGAGTTAGTCCAGCCTGGCTGCAGCTCTGCACCCCACCATGGCCAAAGAAATCTCAGAGGCACGTATCCCTCACCCCCCCACTGCATCACTTTGGCCCACCCACCCCTCTTAGCCACATTGCCTGTGCTTCCTGACGACCCTAACACATCTCCTGTGCCCACACTCTGTCCTTGTAGACTTACTTGGAGAGAGCTACTGCTGCTTGGCTGCCACATGCATGTGTGTGCACAAGGTGCCCCCTTCCTGCTCCCTGCAGCCCCAAGCAGCCCCCTGCAGGCTGGATCTCTGCTAGCCTACAAGGGGAAACCCATGGTTTTCCACATTTTTCTCCTTTATATGAGAAAATTTGCATTTTTCCACAGCAAACAGAAAACCTGGGTCCTTGGTAATAGCTCAGGGCCTCAGTCATTATTCCTAAGCAAGTCACCTTACATACAGGATTCTCAACATAACTGAATCCATCTTTTACAACACAAAATAATAAAGAAATATTATATAATGTTACTCAGGTTTGGGCCCTGACAGCTCCTTCCCAAGTGGGGCTAGGGCTTTCGGGCCCCCACATACTCAGCCTATACTTGTTAGTGCCCATTGTGATAGTCTAAGGAACTTGTCAACACTGCCAAAGGAACTCTATCTAGAAGTATGGCACAAAGAAGTAAAAGGTATAAGCTCCATAGTCAGTGGGCACCTCATTATTGAGACACCTCCTCCTCGTCTGATGGATGGTCATCATGGCCAACCCAGGGAAGAGGTTGACAAAGAGGTTTTATCACTGTGGGGCCAAGGATGGCAAGACTAGAAAGAAATAAATGTGTGGTAAAATACAATTAAAATATCAAAAGAAGTTTGAGGATGACAACCTGCAGGGGCTAGCAATAGGCATTTAAAAAGACAAGCACTGGGATTTCCTTCTCTGTAAGGTACAGTCTAGAGGGAACATGGTGAACTTTGATCATCTCACAACTGTGCTTGCAGCTTCATAGTAGACTTTCTAACTATTATTTCTGTTGAGCTACAATTCTAATGTGGAAAATAATCAAAGTCATGCAGGAGATCAATGGCAGAGCCAGGAAAATAATTCAGTTCTTCTTTGTTTCACATCAAGAAAAACAAAATGGAAATTAACATTATCACTACTGTTGACTATTTGGAATATGGGAAAAGGCACATCTGGAGATAGCAGTACTCTATTACAAACACCTTGCAACCTAGTGTTCAGGCATCAGTACCTAAGAACTTATATTTTAGTTGTTGTTATTATTACACAATATCATTTAGAAAAAGATGTGCAGTTGATTAAAATATGTTTTTACTATGTAGTACTTTAATAAATGTGATACATAAACTATATACATAAGAAACGAATGCCAGAGTTTCTTATTAGAATATCCTTCTCAGCCAGGTGAGTGCACATTTACAACATCCAAAAGAATATTAATAATACATAATCTATTAAATGTCAGGATTTCTTAGCACTTAAGCATTATTTTTAAAGTGTTTAGAATTACTTTAAATAGAGTTCTCACTTATTTTCTTATGTCTGATTACTTGTCAGTCATTCCAATATGACTGATTGTTGTGACTTCAAGCTATATTGCTGGTAATAAAAGAAATTATCCATATTTTGTCCCTCTGAGAATTTAATATCTATTATAAATGACCAAAGACTGTCTTTTAGATGCATGTAGGACTTACATGTGCATCTTTTGTAACCCTTCTTAGAATTTGTGTGCGCACTTCTCAGAACTATGTCAATCAGCTTCTGGAAGCCAGAACAGTGAAAAGTATCTTCTCTCTAAATATTCTACAACTATGCTACAAATTAGATGCATTAGAGGGTAAATTGAAGTTTGACACTCACGCTGATTTTTGCAAACCTGCCAGAAAATTATTATTGTCCATAACGAGCATATTAAGACTCTGCTAAGAACCCAGCAATGAGAGATTAGAAATCTTGTTTAAGAATTGCTGTACAACACAAAAGCCTCTGTTGGAATGAATTTGGGCTGTCTGTTAGTGTTAATGGTTTTAGTACATTAGAGTTACTCACTAGAAGTTCATGACCAGCATAATGAATAGCACATTCAACAGGATCAATCACAGAAAGAAGATAAAGAAAACTGAATTCTGGGATGTTGACTATAACCCTAAGCCAATTATCTCAGGAGGAAATGTTAAATAACTAAGTGAAAATGCTAGGTGTCTATTATACATTTTCAGTAAACGAAAGGGACAAAAGAATAGATTATGCCCCCAAATCTACACCAATGGTAACAAAAATTCTTAAACCAAAGCTTCTGCTGCAATTTAGCTCTTCTCTCTGGCAAAACATCAAGTTGCAGAATGTGTCCTTAAACAAAGTCTAAAGATTAGCACTTATAAAGAAGAAAATCAGGTATAGCTAAAGAAAATAACTCTTGAAAGTTACAGCAGTTTAATCTTAAAGATAACCACTGAGCTAACTGTAATAAGGAATAAACAGTTTGGTTAAAACTGAAGTATAAAGCAGTGAAATGACATAATAAAAGTATTTTCCACAAATCAAAATCAATCCATATACTTGTTTTATTTTTCCTTTTCTGAAAATGATTATCTATATTAACTCTTCTAAATTTTGGATATAAGTGATAATGCAGACAGGGGCATTCAAAGGAAAATGAAAAGGAATGGCAAATGAAAGAACAGAGTCACAACTAACAAGAATCTTCAAAGCACTAATGATAATGACCTGATTTCATTTCCAAGATCCTGGCAGTCCAGCCTGCTGACTGGAGAATGAATCTATTATCAGTGTTAAATAGCTCTTATACAACTCTGGTGGTTGCATGGAACCATTAATTTAAAGACTCTTTTATCTTAATATTTTAGGGCAACTTAAACACTTTTATAAACTTAATAAAAATGAGAAAGCACAGTATTTTTAAATAGGTTTCACTAAGAAAATTCATCTTTCATATTTTTGCTCAACAATTATCATTAACTAAAACAAACTAAAGTATTCTAGAAATGTCTGACAGTGGTGACTATATAAAAGTAAGAACTGTTTTCCTCACTTCAGTTTTGACTAGGATCCTGAGATCTTTCTATAGAAAAGGTTAGGAGGTAAAGAGAGAATCAACTTTCCTTTGGTAAAAACTAAAACAAAAAACAAAAACTAAAACTGAAAAGCTAAAAAGGAAGAAATGCAAAGAGAAAGTGTCAGAACACAGACTCCAGCAGTGTATTAAAATAAAAAAATTAAAAAATAAAAAAACCCACAGACAGAAGGCAATTCTGGCATCAACGGTCTGTTTTGTTGCCAAGCAGAAACACACTTGTGCTCTTGTCAAACAAACTGACTCCAGAGAACACTTCTAATCCTGCTGACCTAGCCAACACCATTGCCCAGTATCCTACCAAGCATTAACACTTGTTTATCTCAGTGAGAAAGAAACTTAGCCTTCCTTTTACAACCCCAGTAATTTTAGCACTAAGCCAACATAATGTGAAGGGTAGGGATAGCAAGATGGAGAAACTACTTGGATCTGATTCTACCTTCCTACAATCAACGGCAAATGTCTGCTGGATCAATCTGAATGGTGTAGGACTGAAGCCACCCTGTTTCTTCTTTCATTCTGGATTCCTCTGAAACCAGTACCAGTTTCAGCTTCTCTGCTTCTGTCAGGATCAGCCATTTTATGCCATTAGAGCAGGTCACGGCATAACCACGGATCCTTGGTAGACTAGGGTCTGAATTGTGATTTAGAACTTGAGGGACTGCCACAGAGAAACATGCTTGCTCTGTGCACGCTACATCACAAAATGAATACAAGTTTATCAGCATATTCCAAGTGCCACATGAAGGTGGCTACATTTCACCCATTTTCAAGCGGAGAGATTGCACAGTGCATTACTGCAGCACTTCCTAGTAGATAAGCAGGTGATATAGACATACACTATGGCTAGGTGCCGACATTCAGAAAGCCTGAGGTGGAATCAATCTCAAGTTATGTGGTTTTCTGTAAGTTGTGTAGTTTAGGTCAGTAGTGAACAGAACACAGATTCATTCTTTGGTGGCAGGGTGCAAATCTTAGACTGGCTGTGTCATTTTTATAACAGACTATGCATACCAGAAGTCTATTCTGCTATAGGTATAGATCAGTTTCTGATCACTTGTACCAATACAAGTAGAGTGTTTGTACTTGGTCTTTGAGTCACAAACTGGTCTCTGACATTTAAATTGATCCAAGGTAGAAAGAATCTATGCTAGCCATATCTCTAGTGGAGATTATTTCCCTTTCAGTAGCAACTGTGTGTTGGGTAATATACTGCACAGATGGAGTTGAGGCTCTGTCCAGGCCTGACCCCAATTGCTTCCTTTGTTGAATGGGTGAAGAAGCTGCTTTGCAGATAGCCCAAACAGAAAAATAGTAGGGGCATCACATGCCTATGTCTTTCTTTTTGGCACAAACCACAGATATCATTAAGTGCTTTTCAACTATCTATCATCTATTCTTTTTGTTGTTGTTGTTTTAATCCTTTCCTAAGTACTTTAAAATAAAAGAAAGGTGTCTGACTATAATCAAAAAGTCCAGCTATAAGTATCAGTGTCTATTTCTTTCTGCTGTTTTTCTAACCTATTACTACAAAAATGTCCTCTCTCTGATTCACTTGGATAAATATGTTGAAAAATGTTTCAAATATGTTGGCTTTTTGGTAACAGAAAAAAAGGGATGAGATGATCTTTAAAGGTAATATATTGAGACTTTTTTGAGAGAGAATATCTTTTTTTTTTTTAAATAAGACAATGGAAATAAGTAGCTACAGAGAACATTGGCTAGGTCTTTCTGAACTAATTAAAAAAAAATCTCAGAACCTGCAACCTTGCTCAATGTAAAAGTGTTTTCTTACAAGGAGCAGTGAAGCCAAGCTTTACGCAAATCAGTGGTATATGTTCTTTAGTTTAAAAGAACTAAAATCAATCAAAGCTGTAGGTATTTATGGGCATGTCTACATATGCTTTTAAGTGCTCCTAAACTTAATATGCATAAGCCTAATTCACATCAAGGCAATTTAGGAGTGCATCTACACATTTACATGCTAATGTGCATTAACATGGGTAGGCAGACCAACGTGGGACTAAAAATAGTCCCAAGTCATGGACACATACTGGGTTAATGTATGTCTACATATTCACTAGTGCAATTTATCTATTTGCACATAAATCTGATACCTGCTTTATGCAGGTATCAAAATTAGGCTTGAATAGCCTTAAATAACCATTTTTAAGGCGTATTAAAGGGTAAGCACTTTAGAACATGTTCCCTTAATGCGCTTTACATTGGACTAATTAAATGTGCACGTGCAGATGCTCCCTCCTATCTCTAGTCATCAGGCCTAATGTATACAAACTAACTCAATTATATTTCTTCTAGCCTCAAAGTAACTTAAACAAGTGTCTTAACTTAAACAAATTATTGCTATTCATTTGTATTGAATTCTTTCAGCTACAGCTTTCTGATACAGGGAATGCTTTTGTTTTATCCCTTAAGAATTCCATTTATATTAATTAATGAGGCTTTTGCATCTACAATTCCAGTGGGATAACTTATATGAGAAAGTGTTGCAGGGTGAGTCAATGCATCTGCGAAAAGAAGAGCTTAGAGGATTGCCTAGGAATAAGTTCAGATTTCACTGACAACTTACCTCTTGGATTTTAGGATCTTATCTACCTAACTACATAGTTACACTAAAGTTTTCTAAGATGCTTCTCACTGTAATATATAGCACCCCTAAGATTTAGCGTTTTCTAATTATGTTGGATATATGCAGTAACATGGCTGAAAGAAGTGAGATTCTTCAGTGAAGAGGAATGTGTCTTTTCTATCATGTGAAGATACAAACAACTTTTTTTTGCAACAGTCCAATGTCATTCTAATTAGTCAAGCATGGTTTAATCCAAGGAAACAAGAGTCTTTACATTTACTTCAATTTGGCTTTGGATTCTGTTTTTATTTTACTTTATTTTATCATTTTCCTATTCCTATTCCTTTATCTCCTGTATCTCCTATTTCCATCCCATTTTCAGTGATATCATGAAGTCTCATTTAAACTGTAATAGGGTGTCAGTCTTACTTGAATATGCATCTGTGGCATTATTCTGCATTATTTGCAATGCTTACCTCCTTGCAGAAGGGCAGAGACAAACCCGAGTCTGCATTTATATTTGCTTATCTTACCTGCTTATCTCCTCATACCTCACTTATTTCCGCATAGCTTACACTGCCCTAAAAAGATGCAGCATGCTAAGGTGTCCTGGTGGAGAATCACTGCCAAAGGGTAGCAGATGTAGCATCTGACAAAATATGGTGTTACACATGAAAACTCATGCCTTGCTGAATCAGTTAGTCTCTAATAAGGTGCCACCCTGTCCTATCTTCCATTACACTGAATAGAAGTTATTTGTGAAGTTACTAGCTAGCTGTTATATAAACCTGCACAGCTTCAGAGGGAACCTTGAGGAGCATGTTCCTCCCAAAGTTAGTACCCAGTGGGTACATCTACTTGTGCATTTAAGGCATGACTAAATGTTATGTGCCTTAAGCTAATGCACATTAAGTAATTTTTGTAAGTGACTACACGTGCACTGACTTGGCATTAAAGTTAGTCCCAAGTTCCTACAGCCCTGCCATGTACCTCTGTGGCCACCTGAGGGAGCTCCTGCCAACACTTGGAAGCCATGTTGAAGCCAAAGCCAGCTGCCAGCACCTACCAGCCATCTGGGAAACTCTGATCCCTGACCAGCTTCTTCCCTGTGAAGTCATGTGCCCAGTGCAGGAGCAGCATGAGGAAGCTCCTTCCTTGCCCACCCTCTCTCCCTCAACCCCTGCCTGCAACTCCCAGCCCCCTGCTGCTTCATCCCAGCCCCTGCCAGTGACAACCAGTGCCCCACACTTCTGCTGACCTTGCTGGCCCCATCAGGATCCTTCCCCACCCAGGCCCCAGGCCAGCTGCACACTCACCATTAGGGGTCAAGGCACGGGCTGCAGGAGCCCCTGCTCAATCTCCTTTTCCTACACTCCCTGCTCTAGTTTTCCTGCCTCATTACCCTCATCCCCTGCCCACCACCAGCACCATGCTCAGTACACATATATAGGTGAAAATAAACAAACAAACAAAAAATATTACCTTCACAAGACCCACTCCATCCCTCTCCCCTCAGCAAACAGAACCCCCCCAACCAACAGAGGTCATCCACCACCCTCCTCGCCCACCAACAAAAAATCCCACTTACAAGGGGAAAACTATATACAAAGGGAAAGTGATATACACTGTTTTGAGTCTTCAAGCCCAGAGTGGGGCACAATTGGAGGGGTTAGGCAGATACCCAGCACCCCAGCCCTTGGATGTTCCCTGGGGCTGGGCTCAGGCTGGCCACCTAGTGGGAGGGCAGACCTGGCACTAAAGTTAATGTCAGATAGTTCCTACACATGTCTTGATGTGCATTAACTAATTAAACCTAAATTTGATATCTGCATTTGTAGGTATCAAATTTAGGCATGATTATCCTAAGTTAATGGGCATTGCATGTGTAGACACATGTCTGTAATGCACATTCATTTATACTAATGCACATTAATGCATCTCATAGAGATGTGCCCAAAGATACCCTGATTGTCTCCTTAAATAGGGTGTCTTTTATTCTCTCCTTTGGTCAATATGCAAAGTAGGAACATTGCACTTCTGCTGTAGTTAGGCTGCCAACATGCTTTGGCTACTGCCTGGGTTATGCAGACCAGTACTGTCAGGTTTTTTTGTCCTCCCCCATCTGATTACATCTGTCTGTTGTTTTTAACTGGGTCTGTAAGCTCCTTTGGCCAAGAGTTGCATCTTGGTGGAATTCCCTCATCTCATCCCTCCAAAAAGTCATAGTGCTGCTCTTCTTTTCTGCTGTTGTTGAACCTGATTAAAAAATAAAGGCCTTGTGCATTCAGTAGACTATTCTTTGGTAAACCCTTTTAGAATGATGATCCTTTCTGATTATAGCATCCTTTATTCTGACTGAATGGGGAAACTCCCTAAAGCAAATTGCCCAATGATGATTTAAGCCAAAAGCAATTTACTGATGTAGAGAATCTCTGGAAAAAAACAGACAGAACTATTTCTGCCCTTTATTCCCCACTGAAATTGCAATTGTAGAAGGTAAACATGTTTCCTGTTAATACATTTATAATCTCAGTTCACTGTGTCTACCCATGATATTGTATATGCAGTGCAGTGCACAACCAAGCAAGTACTCAAGAGAGGCAAAGCCTTTCGTTTTAGGAAGTAGTGAGAAGTATACTAGTAATGCCATTTATTATAGCTAGGTAGTTGCAGATAGAGCTATATGCAGCTCATTTATCCTAAACCTGCACAGTAGGTATTTTACTCAGTTTTGCTTCTAGTCACTTTTTTCAAGTCCCTCATGAATATTAATCCTCTCTATTCCTTTTTATTTATTATGGGTTGTTTTTTTATTTTTAACATTAAACATAAAATGAAGTATAACTGAAATGCAGAGAGACTGCAGAAGTAGGGTCTCTCCCTGTACCCAAAAAGAAACTTCCTTTATTCCAAGAAGATGAAACGGTCCTTATGCAATCCTCCATTTTCAAAGCAAATTTGAGCAGTCTGTTCAAAATTCACATACCTACATTTTATTACAGAGATTTGATTCAAAAGATAGCTAAGAAGTTTGATCTGTCTCATCTCCCTAAAATTTCAGACCTCCTCCCCTCATTTCAAATCAACCCCTAACAAATAACAACCAAAAGTTATTCCCATCTGGTGAGAGTCAACTTCAGCTTATCTGGGTACAAGTACAATATCCAGTACACTATTTTCAAAAACCCCAAGCAAACAATTAGTAGTATTTGCTTTCTTCCATTTAGGGGTGATCCTTTCAAATCAGTGTTGAGGTACATTAAGAGGGATGTAAAAAGACAGCTTGTATTGCTGTTGGTCCCATTTGACTTTAGTGACACTACTGCCATGAGCAAATACTCAAGAACATTATCAAGAACTCCACACTTAGGCCCTGAATTTCATTTACATCGTGTTATGGTTTAAATTTAAAAAGAATTGAGCACTGTACAATTAGTGTCTTTGAATCCAGTATTCTGACTGAGGGACAGTTCCAGAACTTCATTTATCTGAAAGCTACAAAACTACTTCTAATTTCACGCTTAAATTTATTCATGTCCAGTTTACACCCATTTATTCTTGTTCACGTGGCATCGTTGTCATTTAGCTTAAATTCTCTCTCTTTCATGTTTAATGTCCTGATGCGTTTATTGGGTGCATCCAGACGTGCAGGCACATGCAGTTTGTGGTGCCACAAACTGCACTCTCAGAAAGTTAAAATGGGTCCCATACTGTAAATTTGCAGCGGGGGGGGCAAATTTTGCTGTGGGAAAATCTGAATAGCAAAACAAAACAAAAGGGAGAAAAAAAGTGGTGTAGCACACATAATAGGAGCATGTACTGGCATACATGGAGACTGCTGGCCCAAGCATCTCCACTCCTTCAGTTGCAAATTTGTGCCACTACTACTTTTAGCTGCTACAAGCACATGCCCCTGCACATGACAATGTGCCCCAGGAGTCCATTTGCTTTTTTTCTCTGCCGAATCACATTGGCGATTACAGTAACCCTGTAAGCTATTGATTCACCTAGAGCTTTCTCCTCCTGTCACTTAAAACTGAGGACCAAACATTTTTCTTATTAATCCATAATAGTATGACTCATTTTATACTATTAAATTTAATCCTGTTTGTTTCACCAGTATTCAAAATTATCCTTTTTTCCATAAATTATTCTAATAGTCTTAGACTAACTACAATTCCAAATCCAGTTTTATTTACTAATCCGTTGAATAAATTCATGCATATTTTAAGTGACCTTCCTGAACAAATTATTGTCGCAAAAAAGTCTAGTGTGATTAAGTACAAACATTGACGTTTGTGTGGTTGGTGTCTCAAATTTCAAAGTAAAAACCTCAGTTTACAACAGAACAGTCTCACAGGGTCCTACTCAGTTCAACCATGTCTTAAGTAGCATGCTGCAAACTGAGGCATATAATACACTGTTATTCTCTGCACAACCCAAGAAAGATTATGATTATACCTGCTTTCCTATCATAAGCTATTTTTCTCATTGTTTTTCCCATCTTCGGCATTTCTTCAGTCTCTCTCTCTCTTTTTTTTTTTTAAATTCAGCTGCATAACCTGCTGTGATATAGTGTTACATTCAAAAACAGAGCACAAATTTGGAATTCTGCAGCAAAACATTTAACTTTTATTAAGCACAGAATTCTCTACAAGATACCAATATAACAATCTAGTTCATTTAGGAGCAAGTTCACTTTTGCAGCAGCCTTCCAGATGCCTCTCTTCCAGACTTGTCCTCAGATTACTAGCAGTGAGTGCCTCTAAAAACTGGATATTCACTAATTATCTCAGAATATATTTTCTATCAGGAATTATCCTACCACAGTGCAGAAAACATTCATTTTTTTAGTGTCACGGCTCATAATATTACTTGAAACAATCTACTCTTCAGTGGTAATTAACAGGAATACAAAACGGTGCACGCTTATGCCTCTTAGCCTGTTCTGTTAAGGGCTAAGTGCTTATTGTCACTCTGGGAGCTTTCTGTGCTTTGCCGGATCAGGCCACATGCCAGTGTACACATCCAAAAATAATTGATGTCTAATTAAAAGACTAAAAATATAATTTTTAACAAACCATACTTGTGTTGCAGACAAGGAATATCCTAGCTTTGTGTATCTGCTATTTTACTTCCATTAGTCATTTTACTCTCTGAATTTGTAATGGGGAAATGGGAGAAAGCATGTCTTTTGGCTTAGAAGTATGGCCCAATTAGGAACCTCGTATAAAAGGAGAAGGAGGGAAAAAGGAACTTGAACATTCAGGCTGCATCCAGACAAGCGCAGCCGTGCAGCATTTGGTGCCGCAGACACATCTGCAGCACCACGTACCACACATTGAGGTGTTTTCCACGCTGAAAAGTAGCAACATAGGTTTGTTTGTTTTTTACTCCAGGAGATTGCAGGATTAAAAAACAAAACAACATGCCAAAAAATAAATAAATAAAAGAGTGGAACGGAACGCGGGTTTAGCAAAAAGTCCCTCTGTACATTTCTCCTCTGGACTTTGATATACAGAAGCCCCTTCTTGCCTGTCCCCTCTCCTCCTCAATTTTGTGCATTACTTTTCCCTTCTAAGCAGCCTCCTCTACCCCACCAGCTTGCTTGGCCATGTGCCAGAACGTCTGCATGGGGACAAATAGCAGCGGCACAAATATGTGCCGCTGCTATTTGTCCATGGGAAATGTGTGCTCCTGCATGTGCATGCTCATGCGGGCACACCCTCACAGTACTAACTTTGACTTTCTCCCTAGGTGTTACAACAGCCAATATAATATATCTCATTTCTGGTGACAAAAGAATGATATTCATTTTCTCTTCACTTTGTTGACCTGAAAGCAATTAGGAAGTAAAGGAAAATTAGAAATGCCAGTAGATATTCCTTGCACTGATACCTGTAAAAATTAGACTGTGCTTTTTGGTAAGAGATATAATCTATATTATGGAGTTTTAACTGTCTAAAATTCATATACGTTATGTAATATGAGAACCAAGTGGGTAATCAAAATTAAATGAATGGAAGATCAAAGATGTTAGATCACCTTGTGGGTGTAGGTTTTATGACTTGGTTTTATATGTGCCTTGACAAAATATTTCAAATGGATTTATCCTTGGACATGAATTGCAGCCTTAAAATAAATCTAACCTGTCCAGTTTCAACTTCAAATTCTTGATCAATAGATATTTAATTCAGCTACAGAAACCTGTTTTTAATTGACAGTGGGTGTGTCTACATGTACCCCTATGGCACCGTTCTTACTGTGCTGTCATTAAGTACTTGCTTTTGGAAGTACTGAATGATAGTGCAATAACAACAATGCTATAATGATGGCACACTACTAAACAATGCCACAGTAACAATGTCACCTTTGGGAAGTATTATATGATAGTACACTACCAGCCCATACCACGCCATACCATGTGGTACATGGTTATTTTTAGCCGTTATCTCACTGTAGCAATGCGTTATAGTGCATTGCTACAGGAATGTAGCTGTGGCATCATGGCTTATGCCTGCCAACACTACTTTGCCATAGCACATTATTATGGCAACACAGTGCCTTTTGTAAACACGCTCAGTAATTAGCTTTCATGTTTGCTTCATGTTCCATGAAGCTAAACTTATTATTATTGGCTTATTGTAGCATCCCGTTCTCATTGGTATATGACACTTAAGGTCTTTTTAACCATCGTTACTTTAGAACTTGGTCCTGCTCCTATTCAAGTCAATGATATACCCTTCACCAGTTTTAATGCTGTAGTTTTAATGCCCTTTTCTCTAGCATTCCAGTGGTATATAAATATGCATTATGTGTTTGCTGTACTTAAAAGATCTAAAGGAGATAAAATGTATTTTCTTGTTTTTACTCTGAGGATGATTATACTAGAAAACGTTACAGTGAAATAAGGAAAAGGAGAAATGAATCATATAATTGATGGTTTTCTTGTTTTTCTTTTTTCAATTTATTTGAAATCCAAACTGCCTCTCCTGAGGCTGTCAAAGCCAAATACTATGCATCCTGTAACTTCTGTTGCAAGCAGAATATAAATTTAGTAACTGCATACTTTCTTTCTGCTTCTGGGGGGAAAAAAAAATGTGATGGTCTCTTCATATGAAGATCCCAAGACAAAAAAAAAAAACCCAGATACCATCTAATTAATTTCTGTTAAAAATGTAATGTGTGTGACAGAATTCAGATTTTCAGCATCTAGATATTTTTGAGTAAGTTATTTCTGGGCACTTTTATGAGCATCTATTGGCAATATTAGGCTGTTGCTAACGGTATGATTACTGTGCAGAACAGCTGTTACTTATGCAAGAAGGCTGGAAGTTTCTGGAGAGGACATATGGGTCACTTTTAATACTGGAAGGTGAGCTTTAGACTGCAAGGACAGTGAGTTCACTGCAACGTCTCATGGCCTCTCCTGATCCTTACAGTATAGAACTTTACCTTCCAAGCTGGGAAGAAATGTTTTAGTCTTGGTAGACATGTGCCACATTCTGATAGCTGCTCCATGTGATAATTAAAGACTCTAGCTCCTATTTTTGTAAAAACAGCCATTGAAACAGGATTCAAGAGAAAAAGAAAACTCCAGTAGGAACAGGTCACATTTGAATCATTCTCCTACTCTACCATAAAGGCAATGCTCCACAAGTGTCTTAATAACAAATGTTCCAGCACTGAAGGGAATGATACACAAACCAATGTATTCTCCCAGCCCTTCTGCATCCCCATTCCATTTCTTTCTGGTTATTGCGAACAGTCTCACTGATGGCCTAATGTGTCCAGTGTGGATGATTACATAAACACAGTTGATAAAACATACCTTCAATTCCTAAAATGGTTGTTCCCATTCTTGCAATAAATAAACAGGGCAATAGGGGAAGAAGGAAAACAATTATACCCTAAATAGTACTAAATTAAATTATACCCTAAATAGTCCATTAAAAGTCCACAGAGAAAAAATTAGGGATTTAAATAACCTTTTTTTAATGTACTCCAATATTTTACAGTACCATTCCAGAACTCTATAGTTTACAATAGTGTTCTGTATCACATATTAATGAAAATATATCTTTATAATGGTACTTTACCATAAAGTTTCTCAGTTATAAGACTGACTCATAGTCTCCACTGTTTCTGTTGATTTCTTGTAACTGTACCTAATGTTCTGCTCTTTTGATGTGCCTGCCTGCTCATTTTTTTCAAGGAATTGACAGGTTACTTTCTGTGTGTGTGCATGTGTGTGTATTCATCACTATGTATATCAGGCATTCCAGACTTAATAATGTTTCTATAATCTTGGTTCAGAGGGGAAAAAAAAAAATGAAAAGACCTTAGTGAACAGACTGAACTGAAATGTGACTCTTTCTTTAATTTTGTTACCAAGATACTTTTGGTGAACTGTTGACTAACATAAAATAATAGGAATAAAATATGCTGTCTCAGACTTTATATTATTGGCTTTACAATATTGAATCAGACAGCTGGCTCTTAAAATGCAGTAAATATTGGGTGCTACAGTTCTGTTGCGACAAGCCACTTCATCAGGCACATTTCTGTATCACACTTTATTTTCAAAATGCTTTAATTCCTCTTTATACTTCAAGAGATCCTATAGCAAAATTGACCTGCAATATAGCACCCTCTGGTGTATGCACAAAGAAAAGGAAAATATTCAAGGTCTTTTAAGACACAAAATGTATAGATTTAAAACAGTCTAAATTTATTACAAGCCAACAACAATTTGATTGAGGACTCAGACCAAAGAAAATCTATTGTTTCCTTCTTTTACCTGCAGCTCCATCCTTAGAAAAGGAGCTGAAAACAACCACAGAATAATCTGTGAGAAATATGTGACCACTTATGTAAACTATTTAATCCATTTAAATTTGAGGAAGAATAAGAAGAAGCAGGGAGGAAAGAGAAAAAGTGAGATATGGGGTAAGCTGATAATTTGCTCTGTATTGCATTATCAGATCCTCTCTCTTGGAAGCTTCTATTCTATTCAGCACCACTGATCTGGAATACTTAATCCTATTTTGGACACTTGAGAAAGTCATGGCAAAATGTGAGTGAATCCAGGAGAGAACAGCAGCAACAAAAAACAACAATGAATAACTGCTTACAAAACATGACATATAAAGGAAGAAATAATTTGAATTATTTAGTCCAGAGAAGAGATGCTTGGAAGAGATGGGGGGCTTGATAATAGTCTTTGAATTAAGGGGGAAAATGTTTTTTATAAAAAGTGTTCAACAGTTGTCTTCTACGTACGGAGGATGAGCTAGGAAGTAAAGGGCTTATATTACAACAGGGGAAGTTTGGGTTAGATATTAGGCAGCATTTTCTGAGCTAAGCCCTGGAACAGTCTATCTGGAGAGCTTGTAGAATCTATCATTGGTAGTATTTAAGAGCAGGTTAGACAAATACTTGTCTGGGATGGCTTATACAGGGATGATCCTGTCTTGAGTTGCAGGTGGGACTATATGGCCTCCTCAAGTCTGTTCCTATTTTTCCATAATTCTAAGATTGGTTTAGTGGAGCCAGGATTCAACTCATGCCTTGAGCCATTCCACTAGTATTAACTGTATTATTTGAGGAGCAAGTTACAATTCTGTTTGAGAAAGGTCATGACAATATTTGGGAAGTGAAGTGAATATTTCAAGACATTCCTGGTCTTAACGTTTCTTTGGAACAGAAACCAGGAAGAAATCATTGACATGAACAATATTTTATTTCAACATTATCATCCACCAATATATTTTGCAACAAAATAGAAACAGCGCTAGTAGGTATTCCCATAGTACACAGTGCAGACATGGGTCTACGTATACAGTAAAACCTGGTTAATTTTCCTATGGGGTAACTCACTAGAACAGTTTGATTTGCTGTTTCTCAGATTTTTTGCTAGCAGTCTCCTTCCTCCTTTTCCTCCCTCATTGCTAACTCCCAATAAATTATTTGATCCTGGATAATTTACTGTTTTTTGCATTTCCTTTGGAGTGGCTAAATTACCCAGATTTTACTGTATTTCAGCAAGACATTTTCTGTGAATTTGTTCCCATGCCCAAGACATTCACTTAAAGAAACCTCATCATTCGTATATAACTTCTTAAGGATGATACCTCTGTAATTGCTTCCCCTTTGCTTCATACCTGTAAATCTTGTATCTTGTGCTAAATCCCTGGCGACTTCTGTCCACAAAATCTGTATATTCCTGTGAACGATGGAAGGGTCCTTTATCAGAGAGGAGCCAGTCAAAGGGGCTTGTGGCATGCTGATCCGAAACAGCAGCAACCGTTAAAACCCAGCAATGAAGACTCAGTGCTATCCACTCCCATAGAGCCATCAGAGAGAACAATTCAGCACCAGCACTGCATCGCCATATCATGCTTCCGCTGGGGACTTAGAGCCTTCATTCTCTTAGCTGTCCCTCAACACCTAGACAAAACACACAGTCAATTAGATAAGCACACACTAGTCATGCCTTGGAAGCAGATACATTTCCTTTCTGTACCTTAAAGAGACAGTGACCTCTATTTTATTACATTTTATATTAGTATAAACCTCACTAGGGTACTTAACAGCACAAGGTTTCAGTACTTAGAATGCTGTAAAATAATGTATTCATTATCATCATTAGTTATAATATCTCCCTGTGGCACATAAACCTCTGAAAGTTGTTTGCTTCCTTTTTGTTGTTTTGTATTTTAAATAGAAGCCAAGTCATTTATTAAAAATCTGCAATGGAGTAATTATTGCCTTCTAACATTGGTATAAAACATCCCAATAGCATATGTATAAAAGTTAGGCAGGGTAGACAGAAAAGCGGACATGAGTCATAAAAGCAAGTGCCAGTTCTTTTATCAGACCCACAATTTCCTTGACCTTGAAACAATCACTTCACAATTTGTCTTCATGTCATGAGCTCATGTGAGTTAATATACTCAAGTTATCCCCCACAAGCCAGCCTGGCCTGACTGAGAGCACCGTTCATCTACAACAGAGCTACATAGTTGACTGGATTAGCATCAGAAGTGTAACTAGGAATTATTGCACCCTGGTGGTGGCCAGGTTGGCAGTGGTAACAGCTGCTATTCTTGCACCTTTCTAAATTGTTGCCCAGGGCTTGTGACCCACTTGCCCATTTCTACTTACACTGCTGAGTAGCACTTCAATAATGTGTTATATTTCAAGCTGCTGTCTCCCCACAGCAGTGATAGTTTGAGCATCAGCAGCACTTGAGTTGCACTTCCCCAGACCCTGCCAGGATAAGCCAGTTAGCTCCAGCTAAGCTAGGCATGTTTGCATAAAATCTTTGTATATTTCAAGTCAAAACAGCTGCTGGGCTTGGTTTAAAAAACATTAATTCCAGCTTCAGTTATGGTTTGATGTCAGAGAACTGTTAAGTTCTTTGGGGGATTTATAGACATACTGTGGGAGTGGAGGGGGGAGTGGGGTGGCACTTTAATTAGAGCAGCACCAAGCTGCTCTAAAGTACCAAAGTATCATGTGTATCAGTGTCCCCATGCTGAAAAATGGTGGTGGGGGTGCTTTAACTAAAGGTCATTGAAATAGTATGAGGACACTTATACATGTGACACTGGAGTCTGCTGGAGCGTGTCAAAGCAGACTCACTACATGTGTATAGGCACTCTTGGTGCTTCAGTTCTTCATCTATAGAATGGAATAATACTGCTCTACTCCACAAGAGATCTGTGATAAAATCCTCTCACAAGGTGTAAATGGTTTATGAATAACAGTGGTGGCAAAGGCCATGCAAGCAGCTAGAAAGATTAAAACAATGCTGTTGTTATCATCAGTGTTATTTTACATCATTGTAGAATTTAATGAAGTCTGGTACTGTGAAGGGTTTTATGCTAGTGGATGCATTTACAAAGAAAACCATTGTCCTAATTCACATTTAAAGATGACAGCACCCATTATGATAATTTTTTTTCAGGGGTCTTGGCTGTGAACTCTATAACTTGGCCAAGAACGTTGTCTTTGACATCAATACCTTCATCTACAAATACTTTGTAAATGAAGTACCTTCTCAGATAAAACATGCATTGAAATTGCACATTTTCTAATTATTGGTCCATTATATAAGAGGTGCTGTACTTGCAAAAATATACTCTATACACTTACTCTAGATAGTACATTAATATTCAAAAAGTCATACATCTGGATCATTAATATACTGCTTCAGGAAGCTGAATGGCTCCAGTAGGGAGCGATAGCTGATTAGAACAAAAAAGTCTCTATTGTTTTTAGGATATAAGCTTTACTTCCCTTAATGGTCTATGCCCATTGACTACTTTAGCCCTGATCCTACAAGTACTTAATAATGTGCCTACCTTTAGCACCCAAGTATTTCAGTTAAATAAATGAGGCTATTTGTAAATTTCAAGTTAAGCACTTGAAGGATTGGGACTTTGATGGTTAATGAGCACAAAATGTAGTTTATATTTATTGATGAATCCTTCTTCCACCATAATTCAGAAACCTCAAACAAAAGATTTTAAAACATTTTTGCCCTGAAAAAAAAAAAGCATCCAGTTTCTCTGTAAAACACACAAATTTGTATGCTGAACATGTACACAGGGCTGTTTTCTCCCCAGACTTGTGATTTTTTTTTCTCCTCCACAAACTGAAGTTCATGCTGTTACATTGTTCAGCAAGTTGCATGACATAATACGTACATGCCTGTAGGAAAGCAAAATGAAACTGAAAAGCTCAAAGTTTACATTCCTGCTTTGCAAAAGCTGCAGTGACCATTTGGTAACCAGCTGGTTGCCCATTCAATCTCAGTTTTGAATGAGCAAAGAAGCCATGTTAGCAGCTTTCTATCAAGAGAGAAAATTTCAAGAGTCAGTCTGGTCTCCTTCCAACAGAGCTAGCATCCCCTAAAGTGCCCTGTTTAAGGGCTTGTAGGAAGGAAGGAAGGAAAAACAGCTGACCCGGGTAATTCTGTTTCCTTCCTTATGGATATAATGGCATGACCAAGGGCACATTGCGGTAACCAGCTGTGTCAGTCTGAAATCAAGCACAAGGCAAGTTAGAAATGTACCTTATAGACTAACTACATCAGAAATTCATCATCTATAAGCTGATCTCTATTCTGACATCTTCCATTCCGCATAGCAGCAGAGGAGAACATAAGATTTTAAATTTTATAGCTCTTTTCTACTAAAACTTTATGTATAAAGAAAAGGCACGCTGAATATTATCTTTTCCTAAAATTATCACATCATGTTTTAAATTCTAGAAATGAAAGACAAGGACTTGACTATTCTGGCTGATTATTAATTTTTAAAAAATATGTCAGGCCATTAAATTATATGGATGGCTATCTGATCCCCTTTTGAGTTTGTACAGTTGATGTTAAAATAGTTTGTGTGTGTATAGGTTTCCCATAAATTGCTTTAACATATATAATTATTAAACATGACACTGTACCATAACTTGCTAGGATGCTGCAACCTGCAGCATGTCATAAACTATAGATTTGCATAATGGCACTGAAAAGCCAAATGTAGTGTTTGAAGAATATAACACACTTATTTTAGAAAGTATCTAAATCTATTCAATAAGGAGTTTTCATGTGTATTTACTCCTTAAATTGTACATGTTTTGAAAATCGTATTAATGTGCATAAGTTATAGCTATTTACCCATCTGATTATATGGTCTAATTAGCAGAATATCTGAGTGTCTCTAAATCACTAATGTATTTAATGTAAAATGAACAAGAAGTATTTTCTTCAGGTTACAAATATGGAACTGAAACCTGAAGACACTAAGGCTGAGATATTTTAAAGCAGTTTACAGGAGTTAGGGAAATTTTCCATTAAAAGTTAACTCACAATAATGAATTTGAAAATAGCAGATTAAGTGATTTGCCTGAGATTACACCACAAGTTTGTAGTTTGGCCCCAACTCTCTTGATTCCTTGTTCAGTGCCTCAAATGCCATCCCATACTTCCTTTTGGTCAAATTTCATAGATTTCCATAATTTCCCATTTCACATGGGTGGAGGTAAGAGTCAGAAACAGAAAAAACCCCCACACATATGCAGAAAACATATAATAATAAAAACTATTATGAATGTCCTGAACATACAAAATCTATAGTTTGACTACCCACAACAAATCCTTAACAAGAGCTTCCATGCTTCATTAAGTTCAGTATAGAATTCCTGTTGATTTGAGTGGGGGTCGACAAATAAAAACAGAAAAATAAACCTGTAGTCTCTTGAAAAACATAGATAATGAATTATGGGAATGCTGAATAAGTTGATAGGAATGCTAATTAAACTAGCCTGGTAATCAGAATATTCTCTCTCAAACATCTGGGGAACACGGAGTTTAGATATGTTGGCAAAATGACTTGTCACCACTGACAGGTTCAGTCTTTCCTTTTAAAGACATCTGTTGCTAAAAAATGTTCTCATCCCTTTGTTTCCTATCTTCTGTCATCAAATATAATTTAGGACACATCATAAGTCAGGTTCCTCCCTAATAGGAGGATCTCAGAGGTCTTCACTGTACCTCACTGACCTCAGCTGTCAGATGAATTTGGCTCAAACATGTTTCTACAGTATCAAGTGTAGACCCTCAGCTTGTAACATGTGGTTTACCTCCAGTGAAGATACCTTGAACTGAACTGGTTTGTTTACAGTAGCCCAGAGATCTGGTCTTAATAGGTTGCCCCCACAAGGCCAACTTTCACTATTGAACAGTTACCATCAACAGCAACAGGTACCCCTGCTGCCTTTTGATCATTCACTGTTAGAGCAGGGCCTTTACCATCTTCTGTTTTGCCAGATGGAAAACATTTATTTTTAAATGTAGTACAACATTGATTATATAAAATTAATATCATATAAAGCCATTAGCAAAATTAACAGTACCTGAAGCAAGAGAAATGCAGAAGCATCTTATTGGTCCCAAACAACAAGCAGTCTTATTTACAGAACAAAAACTGCTAATTCTTATGTGATTTGTATTACCAAAAAAAAAAAAAGAACAACCCCCAAAACATGCAGTATTTTTTAATGTGCAATTAAAACGTGAGCTTCTCTGTGTAGGGACATCTTAAACAAAATGCTCAGAAAAAAAAAAAAACAATTAAAACCTTTCAAAAGAAAAAAAAGAGTAAAGTTACTTTAAGCCCAAATCCATTGTAGTCTCATTGGAAAGATAACGTTGGTTTCATGAGTAGGTAAGAGGTAGGTGTTTTAAGTATTCCATAAAAGAAGTAAGTTAGTATATAGTAGATATATTAGGAAGATCACCATCTACAGGCACACATTTGTGTGCAGCCTTGTCTAATAAGTACAGTAAAGGTTTTGTCTTTGTGCACCATAATGCTTTTTTTCCTTTGGATATTAACACACTTGTTCTTGTCATCAGTGAGAATAAAGCATTGCAGGGGATTTCCTGTCTGCTTTACAGACATGGAATAATGGAATATATTGCCAAATCAGGTATCATTTTCATCATCTTTTCAAACACACTACATCCTAAGCCTGGAGTTCCCTTTCTACCTACATGAATGATACCATACATGTAGAACTCCTGTCAACATCAGAGAGAAGAGTTCCACCTCTGTTGCACCATGTCTTCCTCTTCCTTTATTCCTCACAGAGATTTACTTCTCCCAGGATGGGCAGGAAGAGGAATGGGAAGCTAAATATTTTCTGAAGTGCCATCACTTATACACCCACCAGAATCACACATAGAAATTGTCAGAGAATTAATGTTCCTGGAGTTCCGAGTTTTTTTAACCCTCCCATGGATCTGTGCCATTGCTATTATGCAACTAAAAAGGCACAACATGACCAATGGCAAGAGGATCTCTGACAGACACCGGTAATCTGGCCCTCTGTTTCCATAACAGTTAAACAAACAGAAAATGTTACTGCATAGTTTTACTCACAGATGGTTCTATAAATGTGTATTTTCAAAGGACAAACAATATATAATTTAGCAGGAGGTATAATTCACATCTTGCACAAATATTAAAAAACTGTAATAGCTCCAAAATTAAGTTCTCAATTCAGTAGCTAGAAATGTAGGAACTTTATTTCCTTCAGACCTTGCTACAAATAAATAAATGAACTTTTCTTGAAAAAAAATGCCAAGAAGCATTTAAAGTCAGAGACAAACAGGAAACAGCTGATATTGTGTGTGAAGTTCCTACCCATGAGTATTTTGATGATACTTCCATCTGCCTAGAGAGATCATTTTTAGTTTCTGCCTTATTAGGCATTTGTATTGCATTAGCACCTAGAAATCTCAGTGAGCAATCAAAGCCTAATATGTGTCTATACATATAAGGCAAAAATAGACACCCCCTGTTCCAAAGAGGTTACAGTGTAAACAACCCAATCTGGATCATCTCAAACTTGTGTGTGAATCTCAGTGCTTGGCTTTTATGTTAGATAAGTTCTATTGAGGAAACAAACATTAACAGAATAGCAGCCTTTCCAAAAAATGTGCAAAACATATTATACAATGGCTCTGAGCCTGTTCCCACTTAAGTCTTGGGGAATTTTGCTGTTAATCTTATTCCATTAAGTCCTAGAGGAAATCCAACTTCAGATGGATGGAAAGAAGCAATCGTGTGTCCGTTGCATGGTCTCAAGGCCTGCTGCAAGCAATGCAGTAAAGCTCATACCAATTATTGATAACCAGGAAGCCTGGTTTTATATGAGAAAAACAAACAAAAAAACAAAAATTCTGACTTAAAGAAGTAACCCAAAATCCACACTTTTTCCATGATTAAAACGAAACACAACTAGTAGTTGTATTTCACTTTAATCATGGGAAAATGTTGGATTTGGTGTTACTTCTTTAAATCAGAAAATTTGGGAATTTTTTTTTTCCCCTCAGAGAAAACCTGGATCACTGTTGATAACACAAGGCCTAATTTTAGAGGCACTTGAAGATTAATTTAATAATATAAAGAGAGAGGCAGAGTATCCATTAAATACAATGATTCTAAACACTGGGCTAATCTACACATGAATTTGCTCCAGCCTAGATTTACTCTGGTGTAAACTAAATCAGAGTAAAAGCTCCCAGTCCCCACTCCACAGTCATGATTGGGGAGTGGGGGCTGGAAGCCCTCTGCTACCAAGGCAAGGGAACATTGTTCCCATGCAGGCATGCAAGGCAGAGGCTGGGGAGCTTGTTCCCTTCCCAGCTCTTTGAGCATGGAGCTGTAGGGGGAACAAATTCCCCAGCACCCAACAGCAGGGAACTCCCAGCGCCAGCTCTATGACCACAGGGATCCACATGACCAGTGGCTCCATGACCATGGGGCTGAGGCTGGGAAACCCTTAGTCTCCCAGCCTGAGCTCTGTGGTAGGAATCTCCCAGCATCAGGCCCAGGGTCAGAGAGCTAGCTCTGGGGGAACAAAGGTCTCCCAGCCTGAGCCCTGTGACTGTGGAGCTCAGGTTAGGAGATAAGAGTCTTCCAGCCCGCAACTACCCTCCCAACCACACACACTCCTCAATCGTGATGGTGGAGCCAGGGGATGGAGGATAAGGATCTCCCATCCCTCACTCCCTGATTGTCATCTGGGAGCAAGGAGTGTGCAGCTCCCTGATGCCAGGACAAGGGGACATAATCCCTTCTCAGGCTTCTCTGGCAGAGACCATCCTGGCAGCAGGCACTCCCAGGAACAGGGAGCTATCTCCTGACCCCAGTGGATGGCTGACCAGGAACAGATTTTGCTCCCACTCAGGCATCTACACAAGCATTATGGCACTGTTACTAATCCCAAGGAAATTTGCTACTTGCATTTGCAGGTAGCAAGTTTACTTGGGATTAGGGAGTTTTACTGCAAAGTAAGCATGTGCATGTGTAGATGCACATGCTTAACTTCACATTAATATAGTTTACTGCAAAGTAAGTGTCTTGTGTAGACATACCCACTGAGTTGTTTTTTTTGGGAAGTAAAAAGAAACCCACAGTTGATATAGTCAAAAAGCATTACTTGATGCTATATGTAAGTAGATGCTTGCAAACACCCAGAATAAGAAATAAGTTAATGGAGGGAGAACCAGGAGAAGCAGGAGTTGAGTAACTTCAAGTTTTACTATAAACCACTTAGAGCACAAGATATTGTGGGGAAAAGATTACAAGGCAGGACTTTAGATGCTAAAGGTAAAGGACAGTCTATGCAATTGTGCCAGAACTAAAAGGCACTGTATAAGGGAAAGTTCCTGATTTAGGGACTGTAGTTACATGGGAGTTAAGAGAAGATGGAAACTATGTTTAAGTAAATCTTGAAGGACTATCGAGTCTGTGACCCTAAAATAAAGGTTTAATGTACTTTATAAAATAATTATTAGAGCTGTATGAGGGCCTCTTTCACAAGTAGACTTGAGAAGGAGGAAGATAAGATATCCATGTTAAACATTCAGGGTCAGCATTTCAAAAACACTTACCATAGGCCAAATTCTGCTGCCACTGAAGTTCATATGAGGCATTTCTTGACTTTCACAGAAGCAAAGTTTTGGGTAATATTGAGCTCCTTCAAAAATCTTTTCAAGCACTTTGCCAGTGGAGACCCTTCTGCATGCATCCCACAGTTCTGCTGTGGAACAAATGGTTCAACCAAGAATGAGAGCAATATGTTAGTTTGTATGGGAATTTAGCACCTGTGTTGACAGGAGATTTCTGAACATGTCTTTTAGCCCCGTGAGATTTTGTTTTTATTTTTTGAATACCCAACATAACTGTGCCTAACAGTGGATGAAGAGTTTCAGAAGAATGAATGTACTATATTTAAATTCTTTGAGCTAAGTAGATATTATTAAATATTTATATCACAACCTCTAAAATAACCTGGCTTCTCCCTGCCAGGCCACCTCTCTGTCCCTCTTATATATGCCTTCTATAGCTAATGTGCTTTCCTATAATGAAACACAGCCTCTGCCATAGCGAAGTAGCTTTCTTTTGTCTGCATTATAAACCTAGTATTTTACATTTACTTGTGAGAGACCCAATGTATTTTGTGCCCCGAATCTTGTTTAAGATAGCTCCCAACTATATAATTAGTCTAATAAAAGGTGTGACCAAACAAATCTTGTTTCTTGCATATTTCCTGGACTATCACAGCAACTACACTACAAGATTGCTTTATGTAAAAAAAAAAAAAAAAAAAAAAAAGGTCAAGTCTAATCAGTTAAAGCCCCCTTTAGATCGAAGGCCCCTTTAAATTGAGACCTTGCAAATCAAAAGATATGGAATGAGAGGAACTCTAGATTTTTTTTATACCAGACTGTTTCATTAAGTCAAGGATTCTGTCCCTAGCAATGAGTGATATCTAAATCTTTAGGGTAAAAGAAAATACAATGCCCCTCACTAAGAGACTGCTGGAGCCATTATCTGATTGGTATCTAAAATATGAGACTTGATTATCCTGATCATAGTTATAGCTTGCATCACTTACAGCTAATATCAGTTGAAAAAGTTTTCTATCCCTTAACTCTACACAAAACTTACTCCAGAATATTCCTGTGTGGTTAATAGAATGAACCTTTGTAATTTTATTAAACATCTGTACTTCTACTCTCAATCATTTTTGCCTATATAGATAAATGACATTGACTTTTTAATATCCTGTATTTGTAAAATAACTAGTTTATCCTTTGTCCCAAATCCTGATGACCAAAGCAAAATCCAAGTCACAGCTGTTGTCATATATTCTTATTAATCTAAAGTCATCTTTATGTACTAACAAGTTTTATATATTTTAGATGATAAAATGCAGAAATGCCCTTAAATTACCATTTTACTTATTTTCCTATCGTAATGAGCAGGTCACTTCTCTTGGATTGGATGTGGTCTGAAGGACCAGTCCATGAACCAAATTAGGACTACAGACTGGTTGCACATGCCAGACCCAGTGTGTACTCTGGGCTGTCCCTGTGTACTGCACATGTGTGCCAGATCCAGCTCCGTGCACAACATGCAGGCCCCAGCTCCATGTGCCAAACTGACCCCGACTAGATCTGGCACATGGGACCAGAATGTAGGCATGATTCAGACTAGCCTCAGATCTAGCACACAAAGCCAGTCTGACACTGGTGCTACATGCAGCATGCACTCCACATGCAGTGTATGCCAGACCAGCTCCACATGGGACCAGCACATGCTGCATATGCCATGTGAAGCCACTCTGAAACCCACCATTTGATACCACAGGCTGGATAATATGACCACCACAGTCCATGAGGCATATGTTTGACTCCCCTGAGCTATATTGTACTTCAGCTCTTCATCATTAAATTTGATGTAATACATTCCCTGACTCACACAGGTTTTGAAGGATAAAATCCATTAACAATGTGACTTGCTTAAGGAGCACAGTGATGGTGCCTAAGCACCTACAGGTTAATGTGTTTCAATTTTGGAAAAGCTAGAAAAGTTAGTTTTGCAGGGTTCATACATACTGACCAAAAATCCTATTTTTCAATGTCCAAATGAAACTGATTGCGGCTGCAAGACTACTGCAAGTTATAGAAGCCAGTCTTTCCACTTCTTAAGAGGTATAAATATTTTGTTTTGCTTTCTGATTTTTACAAGAAGCACAACATGTGTTACTTGCTTCAAAGACATTTCTATATACAGAAATGTAAATAACATTAAAATCTATTGTCAAGTTACTGACCCTTTTCCCCAGAAAGAAAAGGTTTTGATATCAAATGCATTTGGAATGGATTTAATGGATCTAAAAAAACCTGCTATCTTAAGATTAGTCTGTGTAAATACACTGGGCATTGCAAGGCATGTACAATCGTATTTTAACACTCTATTTTCTCTTCCACAAAAGACAATCACAATGTGGCCCAAACACTGCCTTAAAACTTGTGATATTAGAGGCATTTAAATAGAAATGACATTGATTGGGTTTTTTTGTTTTGTTTTGGTGGGGTTTTGTTTCTTTTTCTTTACAAAAGAGTGCTAGGGAATTCTTATTAGATCCTCCATAGTGGTTTATTTCCTCACAGGTAGGAAAGCCTTACAAAGAGCTACATGGTGCCACTTCTGCCATGCCTCTGCCTCTTGAGGAGGTGAACCAGCAAAGATTATGAAACTAAACTTGCAGGTTCTTCCAGAGTGGTGTTACAGGTCCCATTTGAACTGGAGTGCCCAGGCTTTAAAAGGTGTTAAAATTTGGGTGACGGCTATCTACCTAGCTCAAGCCAGGGTAGATTTAGTCTGTTCCATGGAGATCAAGCAACAGGTTTGGAGTCATCCACCATCCCAGAATGCACAACTCCAGGCATCTCTACCCTTGACAAACTTTCTAGCCTCCCAAGCACTACTGTCCAGCAGTTCTACTGGCTCCAAGCCAACACCACCAGATACTCTCCGTGGGTCTGACTGGAGCCCACCTGGCACCCCACTACCAGCTCCAAGGACTAAAAGAGACTCAATCCAGGCATGTTGCCCTCCCCTCAGAGTACTGTTTGGCCCACATCTGGGTGGCTGTTCCCTAGCCCTTTCCCTAACCAGGAGAATTTGGATGGGGGGAAGGAGAGGCTGTGGACAGGGCAGGGGAGATGGCTAGCTTAGTGTCAAGCTTTGCAAAAGCATGAAGATCAGGAGGCATGCTTCCCCAGGGTGTATAATGCTGCTGCAACTACCTCCTGGATGCTCCACATCATGTGCAGAGCCACTGAGTGGAAAGAGCTTAGATCTTAGGGAGGTATGCTTCATTCACCCAGCTCCGTGCTCTCACTGCACTTAATCCCCAGGGCGCTGCTCCCAGAGATGGGATAGAGTCCAGGCCCTCTAGTGGCAAGTCATAGCTATGTAGGTTAGAAATGGCATTGAGCCTTAACCCACGACTGCTCTGAAACTGTTCTAACTTTAACATTCCACAGATTTAGAATGGTTTAAAGGTAACCTGCAACAGCATGTGCATGAGGGAGATGATAGAGTCCTGTACTATTTACCAAGGAAGACTACACCCTAAATTAGATGATAAAGTTACCACTAGAAGAGCAAGAAAGTCAAAGGACTGATATGTTGTTGTTGTTTTTTTAACCTTCATATGCAATACATGTGAAAAGTATATATATAAGATAAACATAAGCATTCACAATAAAACTATATTACCAAGTAATAAAACAGTCATGATCTATACTCCATCCATCTATGCAACCTTCATCAGCCTCTAAACCAGATGCTCATCTTTAGTTAAATCTTTAGTTAAATTTAGTTAAATATCCTCTACAGAAGATAGTTAAATCATCCTTAGTTAAACTGGCCACATCTACACGAGCAGCAGACTGCACAGTTGTTACTGTGCAGTTACTTAGTATTTGCTTATGCAAAAGACATAAACATAAGCAAGTACTAAATGACTGCACAGTAGCATCTTGTGTGGACACTCAGTGAGAACCAAATATTCACAAGTTGCATAGAAGTTATTAGCTCTACCTCTTCCAGTTGGAAGACTAAGCCTGAATCTAAGCAAAGTAAAAGGAACAACTATTATCCGCAGTCAATGCTGGATCAAGCCCCAAGTTGAAGAACTCAGGCCCAAAGTTGAAATGTTTGGTTACTCAGTTTATATGGGAAGGAAAGAGCTTGGGACAGCATGTTCTGAATCAGAGCATAGTTCACTTGCTTTGCATCTTTTGGGAAGTCCCTTAATCTTTCTTTATCTGAGCGTTGGCATCCATACAATCAAGATAGTAATTAATAGAGTGATTTCAGAATGTGGGATAAGCTATGTTATATAACAATACAAAGTATCATAATATTGTTTAATTTATTCCCAAAGGAGCTTTTTCTCTCTGTTCAAAATGTCCACCTTTAGATTCTAAGGGAAATTAAATTTCGAGGGCAGGGAGGGAAACTAGTTCTTCTACGTTTCAGATAATAAAGAATTTCCTTGAAGCCGCTAAAGTGCTAATACTGTTTCTAAAGTAATGAAGAGTGAAAATAATGGCATGTGGGTGTTTTCTGGCTGCAGGAAGAGAGCCAAGTAAACAGTGCATTCTATCAAGTGTAAAGAGATCATTTTTTGTGCTCCAGCTTTAAAATGATGGCTGTCTTGAACTGAAATTGAACAGGCTCACTGATTTCAGTTCTTTCCTATAGTCTATCCACAAAAATATCCTGTTCCTCTTGTTTCAAATGATGATCTCCAAACCACCTTTTTCTGTAAAGTCTCTTTTCTCAGTTGTTCAGTTTGATTCTTTGTTGAAAAACTGTTCTCACTTCACTCAGGTAACTGACATAATCCTGTACTTTCACAACGATGACACCTTGTCAAAAACTTTGTCTTGCAGGTTTCACTTCCAAGCAAAATAAGATAAACTCAACATTTCTGATACGGATCCATAGTCAACTAGAAATCATCTGTTCCAGTATCCATATTAATGAGGTGCAATATTTTTTCCTACTCTGGTTATATTATGTTAAAAGAATTGGTTATTAATAAAAGAAGATTGTTCTAAAAATAGCAGTTTCAAACAGAGGTAAATGTTAGATCCTTTCATCCAAGAATAATTGCCAGTTGATTGAACAGACCTTGGGTCAGAGCATTTTGCTGGTCCAGAGACATGCGACTCCTGACCTTTTCTCATAGAGTCCATGTTATGTGGTCTGCATACCCACCCTGGGATTCACGTCACCTCTATGTCTGGGTGCCATTTGTGACCTTTTCTGATGTTGCAAAAGTCTCTGTAATTCTTTGTCTCAATTTCTTTATATAGAGAATGGTGCCCATGTCATCTGCTTACCTTGTAAATTATGTTAAATGCTATGCATGAAAAGTGTTGCACCAGATGTAGGTAATATTTTGGTAATAATAAGTTTGTTCCTCACCCCCCCAAAAAAGTTTATATTGTTTTTGGAGAACTATTGATGCAAAGAGGTTTTTATGTCTATAACTGGTATATTAATAATACCTAAATCTTCTTAAATGTTCAGGTTAGAGTTATTAATGTGTATTCGTCTAGGAGTGTGGACTTTATGGTTGATTAAACAATGTACAGTGTCTCAGGATCATGATCCAGAATGCTTGAATGGTAGAGATATTAATTATGTCACCAGGACTGGATAGCTAGTCGAGGATATTAAGAAGACTTGATCCTAAATATGAGTTTGGCCTACTAATTTCTCTGGAAAATGATAATTTATTTGGTGGTTTATTTAAACAAATCTCTTTCTCTGAAAGAGTCTTGCCTGAAAATATCAAGACGACAAGAAAATTAGTAATAACATTGTTTTAGCAATATTGAGTTAACTCAAGCAACATTATTTTAATTTCATTATGTATTTATTTGACGGCTCTAAATCTGTGTTCATTTTTTAAAAAAATCATCATCAGTATTATGCTGTAACTAATAAAAAGTTTTGATTTAGAAGTGCAAGACTAGAGACAATGCCCAAAAGTTTCTTATCTTTCCAATGTAGAAATAAGACTTTAAACCTTATTTTAAATAAGAGAAGTTCCCTGTTTACATGGAAGAGAGGGTTTTATATGCAGACCATCACAAATTTATCTCATATTTCTTTTTTCCAGAAAACAAACAAGCCAAAATGTCCTTGAGGAATGTTATGACCTATTCATAACTCCAGACATGAAATGATCCACTATAGCCTTATTAAATATGTGGCAACCTGATTTACACTTAACTGGATGTTTCAAAGGGTGGTTCATTTTTTATGCTACTGGATCTAAATTATATCCTCAGTCAGTAGTCAAAAAAAGTAATTATTATCTAACAGCTACATTAGAAATATGTTAGTGGTCTCAGATCATCTGCTTGTGACCAACAGCAACAACATTTACATGGGCTGGCAGCCTCATTAGAAGTGTCAATGTTAGAGACAGCTACTAAGGAGTAAGAAGTTTGATCAAGCAAAGTATTAAACCTCTCTAAACTGCCATTGAGTAAAGGAAGCCACTTTCAGCATCAGCCTTTCAAGTGAGCCTATAGGTCAAAGTGAAAGCACACTGATGAAATGATAAGACACACCTTGTTTTCTTATTGAGTCTGTTTTGTGGTTAAATAGATGTATGACCTGCTGGTCCACCTTTTTATGGTCACAGAATGCAGCATCTTTGAATATTCTAGATTATTTCTGACCAAAGGTCAGCAAATTTAATTTGAAAATAAATAATGAAACACCTCAAATTATGGAAGGAAGTCTTTTTTCAAGTATGTAGGGAGCAAAAAGAGAGCCCCGGGAAATGTCGGGCCCCTGAGGAACTCGTTGGGCAACCTGGTGCTCGCAGCCAATGGGAAGGCAGAGATCTTCAATGGGTTCTTTGCCTCAGTCTTCCTGAGGCGGGACCGGGACTTCCCTCCCATTGGAGGCCTGTATTCCCCCTCAGGAATCACTGCTAGGCCGTGGATGAGGGTTGACCTGGTGGAGGGGCTTCTGGAAGGGTTGGATGTCTTTAAGACGGCGGGCCCGGAAAACCTACACCCAAGGGTGTTGAGGGAGCTGCGGGGGTGATTGCTGAGCCCTTGGCTCGGATATACGAGCTCTCTTGGAGCTCTGGACAAGTGCTGGAGGACTGGAAGGTGGCCAATGTGGTTCCCATCTTTAAGAAGGGGAGGAAAGAGGACCAGGAGAACTACAGGCCTGTCAGTCTCACCTCGGTTCCGGGAAAGATATTTGAGAAAATTCTCAAGTCCCACATCTGTGAGGGACCGGCAGGGGACTTTATGCTGAAGGGCAACCAGCACGGGTTTGTTAAGGGCAA